>PEGC01000028.1:0-724483 GCA_002921095.1 Cladosporium sp. SL-16
TTCTTCTTCTTCTTCTTCTTCTTCGTCATCGTCGTCGCCACCGTCGTATTCGTCCGTGGGTCCTGGATTTATGTCGTCGACGAAGGATTCTTCGAAGTATTCCTCAGGGATATCCGAGTCAGGTCTGTCGTTCTCGCTCTCGAAGGCTTCATTGAGGGCGTCGGCAGCTTCTGTTTCGTCAATCTCGCCGGGTCGCTTCAACTGCTGAGACATATCCTGGTTCTGGACCTCATCGTTGCCTGGGTTGCCTTGCTTTGGTTCCAGCGGAGCCTGGGTCTCGTGGTCTTCGGTAGTCTGGTCAGTCCCAGCAGCAGTACCAGATGCAGTCTTGCTTGCTGTCGAAGGTTGAGCATTTTTGGTGGTTCGCTTGCGAGGCTTGGAACCTGGTGGCAAGGCTTTTTCCTCCTCAGACTCACTGTCAGCCACGTGATAGCCTTTGACCAGCTTGCCCGTTCTGGGATCTAGCCAGGGCTTGCTGCGTGGTTTGTCAAGTTTCTCGGCCTTGATTTTGCGTTTTTCTTCCTCGGCAGCCTTGAATGCGATCTGGCGTTCAGACTGACGACGAGTCTGTCCAACCTGCGTAGCTGTGTCACTTGTATCTGGCGGTTCCGTGTCCGGCGGCTCTGTGTCTGACGGCTCTGTGTCTGGTGACTTAGTGTCTAGTGGCCCCGTGTCGGCCATCCGCACGTCGTCGTCAGCGCCTGGATCCACGGCCGAAGGAGTCCGTGATTCTAGAGGCCCATCTTGGAAAGATTCATCATACTTCGCGGCATCGACAACACGTCCCTTGCCTTTGCTCCGGTTTATCTTTCCCTCAACTGGTTGGTCGTTGCTTTCCTGAGTAGAAAAGTTATCCTCGTCGCTGGTCCTGTCATGGACCCTATCTCTGGGTACAACGGTATCATCGGGTGGTGTGTGAGGAAAGTCCTCATCATCGAATGCTTTTGCGTACTCCGTCTCCTGCATCCTTCTTGCGATCTCTGCATCCTTGTCATGACTCGCTGGCGAAGTAGCCGATTGTTCTGCTGCAGCGTTGCTCTGCTGTGCCCGCCTGTGAGCAGTACTACTTGACTCGGCGTCATCACTCTCATTGGGTTTTTGAGCAGCATTGGGCCCTCGGGCAGGGTTCCTGGGTTGTGGCGTCGTGGTCTGAGCCTGATTTACTTGAGATTTCTTCAGGGCGTCTTTGAGCTCTTTGATGCGCTTTTTCTGTTCGAGTTCAGACTGACGAAGCCTCTGCAGCTCTGAACTGTCGGAATCCTCTGAGCGGTTCTGGTTGACGATTTGAGGAGGATCAGGCGCACCTTCGCCTCCAGGTCTTTGAGTGGTAGAATTGTTTGTGGTAGCGGCAGCCATGCGTGTGCCAACGTAGGCGTAAAATCGGGTTTGCACTTCCGGAGGCATGTCGCTCACCGACATGTCCCATCTATGCTCGAGGGCTCCTGGCCTGTTTTCATCGAAGGGTGGATAAACCCGAACATGGAATCCCGTATCAATTTGTCGAGTAATCATGTTCATCCACTGCCGTAAGGCTGTTGAAGCTTCGTTCGCTTCTCGCCGCATCTCTGTGAGAAATGCCATGACAGCTTGGTCTTGTTCGGGAGCGGTCTGTTCTGGCGTAGTCTGATCGGGTTTCGGTGAATCGTTGCCATCGTTGGGGTTTGACATGATGGATCTGTTGTCGTCGTTCGTTGGTGATAGATTGCGCAGTAGTGATTTGGTTTGGAGGATTTAGTGCTGTGAGAAGTGAGAAGTGAACATCTGCCAGGGACATCTGCGGCTTTTATCACATAATTGAGATCTCAAGCGGCATCTGTAGAATTGTTTGCTCGTGTCTCATCCATTGTCTCGTTACGTTGTCCTTGAAGACAGGCTATTCGTGTGCTCTGCATCATGCATGGCATACCTACTTTGTCTCAGTAAGTATGTCTGAACCCATCAATCCCCTCCAACACCCTCTTCCCAGCCCTTTGTTGACGATTAGCAAACCAAAACCACCCCGAAAACACACCCACAAGCGCGATAATCATCAAGTGGCTGCCAATCGAGATCCAAACAGCAGTGACATAGCGCGGCGCCTCGTCTTGTCGAACAATGAAACTTCCAGCAATCCCACCTGCGCCGTTGAACGCTGCCACAAACGCTGCCGTGAAAGCTCTCTTCCATTGGCCGGCGATGTTGCTTGTTTGGTATGCTGAAAGCGCGGCCCAGTTGGAGATGTATGCGCCTGTTGCGAGGAAAGTGCCGATGTAGCGGACCGTGACGTTGGAGGCAAAACCCAGCATGCAAAAGCCGATGACTAGGCAGAGACAGTTGAAGATGATGACGGGTCCGCGGATGCGATATCTGTCGCTGACAAAGGACGAGAGGAGCACTGGGATTGTAGCGTAGTAGTAAGGTGGTGCTGAAAGAAGGATGGACTTGTCGGCGCTGAATCCCATGCCGCTTTGTAGAATGATGGGAAGGAAGTATGACAGCGATGTAGACACGAGGTTCAGCAGGAAGAATAGAACCGCGAAACCGTAGACTTTGGGGTCAGCGGCGTGGATCAGGACTTTCGACCAGGCGAACTTCTCGGGCTCGACATCCTTGCGATCCGCCTGGATACGAGCGACGGCAAGTTCTTGCTCTTTTGGCGTGAGGAACCACAAGCTGTTGTGTGCTTTCTCGGGGAAGTCGACCATCCAGAAGTAGGTAAGAAAGCCAATGACACATGATATCATCCCCTGCACGAGGAACATGTACTGCCAGCCTCTCAAGTCTCCACGACCGTCCAGCTTGTTCAGTCCGAAGTTGACAATGCTACCAGTGGCTAGAATTATGACCTCGCCGGATTGCAGGAAAGCAAATCGCGTTTGCTGCTCGCTCCGTAGGTACCAAGTCGAGATCAGGTACGTAAGGCCAGGATAAATTCCAGACATGGCCATACCAAGCAGGACTCTCAGAGCTATCATCTGCTTCCAAGTTGTGACGAAAGCAGTGCACATGGTGATCAAGCCGAAGCTGAAAGTGATGAAGGCGAACCACCTCCGCGGGCCGAAAGTGCGAACAGCAATCGTACTTGGAAGCTGGAAGGCTATGCTCGCAATAGTGAAGATGAAGATGCTGACACTGTAGCGATTGCCGGTGAGATCTAGATCTGTGAGCATCGATGTAACAGAGGCTGATGAAATAACGCCGGAGTCGAGAAGGTTCAACGAGCAGAGGAGTCCGGCAATAGTGCACAGGCGAATGTCGACTTTGCGACGCAGTCGACGCTCCAGCGCATTCTTCTCCTGTATGTCATTTTCGCTCATGGAGTCGGTGCCATCGTGGGACGGGAGGCTGTACGTCCTGTCCTTGGGGACGGACTTGTACGTGGGCGGCTGTGGCGAAGCCATGAGCGATTGTGAAGACGACGAGGCTTGGGTGTCGTTCATCGTGAGTACTTTGTCCAGTAATTTGACTCAGTATGTCCTCCGCCGTTTGGCCGTGATCACACCATTGTTGGTTGAGTTGTCTTATCTGCGGCTGACGGCCGGCTAAGGCACTGACAGCGTGATTACAAAGTTATCGCAACTTGTGCTGCTACAGTGGACACGATGCTGCTGCCGAAGCCGAGTGCCGGCGGTGGTTTTTGGAGAGAAAGTGGGGTGGAAGCGTGCAGAAAGCCGCAGCGTTGACAAATGCGTGTTAATTCCCGCCGTGAGATGATCAATCTGGCTACAGCCCAGTGTTGGAGAAAGACCATTGCTACGAGTAATAGCGATGCATATATACAGTCTAGTCCGGTATACGCTTTGAGTTAATAGACTTATCTATCGATGAATGACGACACCAATATCATTAGGAGACAGCACATCTAGTATGAGAACGACAGAAGGGAAGAAAACTATTCGTAAACATGCCATATGATGAATCGACTATTCTACACTGGATATCGCCGCTCCATGCACCGCAAAACAATATACAAAAAGTCCATCAAACACTCATACAATCTCCCTCCTCCCAAATGATAACCTCATTCCCTAAACCTCATCCTCGCTGTCCTCACCCAAAAGCTAGCCATCATCGGGATCAACGACGCTGTATCCGCCGCGGCCACGTGAGAAGCTGCTACGGCTGGTGTACGGTCTTCCGACACCACCGTATCTGCCACCGCTACGTCCGAATCTTGAGGAGATCGCTCCGTAAATGCTGCCAACAACCATCGGTATCGACGCAACAACAGCAACGACGCCACTGAGGACAAGAACGGGATACTTGATCCAGGGAGCGTCGCCATCGAAAGCACCGCCCATACCAATGCGAGAACCAGCAGCGCCACCATCGCCGAGCTGAATGCGGCCAAACTTGGTGTCCCAGTTCTTGAAGACCCAGTAGCCGATACCCGCTGCTGCTAGGATAGGCAGAGTGATTGCAAAGAAGAGGCCAACACCAGAGATGCCGTGCTTCTTCTCGTAGTCCTGCTCCTTACCTGGGCATGGGTGGGAGCGAGTTGTGTACTCGAGGTCCTGGCCGCCATCGCAAGTGGACAATGGAATGCGCCTGTAGCCGGTGATATCGTAGTATTCGACAGCCTTCTTGTCCTTCTCGCAGATGGCTGCGGGATTGGGCGGCTCAAGACCCGGTACGAGCTTGCAAGAACCATCAAGTTGACGCTCGAAGTTGTAATCGCACTCGAAGTCGCGGCGTGTGCAGGTGCAGTTCTGGGCGATGCTGTGGAGGTGCTGGAGCTCCGGTCCGTTGTAGCACTCGTTGTCAATCTTCTTCCTGTGATACTGCGCAACATGTCCGAAAAGACAGTTGTCATCCATGAGAGGGTGCTTCGGCTCCCAGAGGTAGTAGTCGCTTTCACTGCTGTCCGGGTTCTTCTCATCAAGTTTGCACTCGTCATGTCGTTCTTTGAGACTGGAGAAGTCCAAGTTGACGGTAGTAAGGTCGCCCTTAATCCGACCCCAGAGGATAAAGTTGCGACTCGTGTCAGACGGCACGGTGGTGATATCGTCGACGATCATTGGCTCTTCAGAGAAAGCGAACGGGATCCAGTCTTTGCCCTCGTTCAGAGTGTACTGAACTTCCTTGACTGCCTCGCCCTTCTTGACGATGGTAATGATAGAGCCTTGGTCGCCGTACTCCCACATCCAGGTGCCCTCGTTGACCATGTTCCATGTAATTCCCCCATCACTGGTGATGAAAGTATCAGCATCTTTCTTGTAGCCCAGGTACTCGCCGACATTGCCCACAGCCATCATCAGGCCGACTGCGGAAGGAGAAGAGAAGGTGTCGCGGGGGTCATCGCGCTCAGTGTAGCCGTGCAGATGGAGTGCGCATTTGTCGATGTTGCCATCGCACCAGTCGACCTTGAACTTCTTGGGGTTCTCAGGACGCGGAATGTACGCCCACTCTGCGCCGTCGTTGTGTGTGATCATGGTCTTAAGCTTCTTCGTAGCTCCGCCATCGGTCTCCTTGGCATTGGCGACCACGTTAACCAAAGCAACACCCTCAAGACCTTGCATCTTCTCAAAGTCGACATAGCCTGCCTTGTTGCGGTTGACTTCGGTGATAGCCAGAACGTAGTTTGTGCCGTTAGAGTTCGACTTGACGATCGATCCATATTCTTGGTCCAGCCTGTTGTTTACTGTGACGTGCAGGAAGATCGAATGTGTGCTGGAGTCAAGGACTGTGTACGCGGACTGATGAGCGACCTTGAAGTTGCTGGGGAACTTCGCGTCGGCAAATTCAAGTCCGTCGATCGATGCATCAACCTTCAAGCTTTTCTGGTCCTCGTCACGGAGGGCTACAACGATGTACTCCGCCATAGTCGCGAAGCTGATCACATTACGCTTGACCTCTGTTTTGTGCTCAAACCAGTCTGAACTGCTCATCAGGTTGAGAGGTTGGTCAGTGTCTTCCTTGTCGTATTGCTCGCAGTAAACAAGCTGATCAGAGTCTGGTCGGCCTTCGCGGTAGACAAATTGGCATTTGCGGACACTCTTGAGCAGAGGGTCCCAACTTTCACCGTTACGCTTAGAGACGTAAGCGATAGTCTGGCAGTCAGACTTGGCCGAGTCGCAGTCACGACCGCCAGTCCAGATGAGCCAGTCTTTCTCCTTGGGGTGGAATCCCAGGATCTGAAGGTGGTCAACGTTCGGCACCTCGGGCGCTTCGAAGTGGTGGAATTTCTTGCCACGATTGTCAGAGTAGAAGACCGTTTTGCTGGGTGTTACAAGGTAGACGCGATCATTGTTGTGCTCGTGCGGGTAGATAGCCACGATTTCCTGGTCTTTGACGACGGGAGCCCAATTCTTGCCGTGATCGCGAGAAACGTACGCTTCCCTGCGATCGGTGCGCATGATGACAGTCTCGTCGTCGCCTTCGCATGTTTCGCAGCGTTCGAGGTAGTAGTATTCGACGAATTGTTCGCCCTTGAAGGTGGTGATCTCCTTGTTGACAATACCAGATGCGGGGGGAGCCTTGGTCTGATCGCATTTCCGTTCGACAGGCTCGTCTTTCACAACACCGTCACGCTTGAGACATGTGTTGCCGGGGATGAGACGGTAACCAGAAGATCCCTTAAAAGTATCCTGTCCATCCTTGCAAGAACCCTCGGGCGCTCTCAAGGTACCACTAGGCTCGCACTCGCCTTTGTCATTTCTCGAAAAGCCAAAGTCGCACTCGTAGTCGTGGATTTGACACTTGCAGTCTTGAGCGAACGGAACAGGGTCTTTCCACTCCTCGCCAACCAGACACTCTTTGTCAGATCTGCGTCGTCGGAACATTTGTGTGTGGCCCATGATACATTCGGCTTCGCCATCCTTGCCCTTTCGAGCATACCAGTCCTCGAAATCGTCCTTTGAATCGCACTTGCGCACATCAATCTTGCTGAAGTCCAGCGCGATGAGTTGATGTTCGACGTCGGAGCCCTTGCCCTTGTCGGCGGTCAAGATGAACTTCAAGCTGGTTGAGTCTGGTGCCGTTGTGAGAGTCAGAGGATGAACCTTGTGCTTGAGCTCGAATTTGTTCCAGTCCTTGCCATGGTTAAGAGACCATCTGATTTCGTCTGTTTCACCGTCCTCAATCGCGACAAGTAAAGCGCCTTGGTCACCAGTCTCGAACAGGTGAGGATTCTTCAGCGCGCGAGTCCACGTCAGGCCGGCGTCATCGGACACATAGAGGTCACACTCCTCACGAGGCTTCAAGAATTTGCCAGTGTTTCCAACACCCATAATGATGCCGGGCGCAGGGGAAGAAAAGATGCGACCCTCATTGCGCTGATCTGTGACCGAGTGAAGGTGCAAGGCCTTTCCATCTGCTTCCGGCGCCTGCCATGTCCGACCATCATCAAAAGAGATCTGAGTCTTGATGTCCTTGATCGTCATACCGTTGGCCTCGACCTCTTTCCAGTTGTCGACGACGTTGGCCATGACAATGCCCTGAATGTTTTGGATCTTTTCGAAATCCACAAGACCAAAAATGTTGCGATTGGTGTGCTCCAAGTTCTTGGTGAAATATGTGCCATTGCTGTTGCTCGTGTACAGCACTCCCATCGCTGGCATCAAGGGAGTAGTCGTCATCACATCAACCTGCATGCTGTAGTTCGTGCCTTCAAGTATTGTGAATGCGCTTTCCTCCAGCTGGTGCTCGGTACCGAACTCGGCGCGATGCCATTTCTTCGCATCATTGGTGACATACATGGCCATCTCAGCAGATCCCTCACTCTTGGCGGCTGCGACGAAGTATCCCCTGACCGCTGCCAAGCTCACAATGCCGGACACAGGGCGGTCTCCGTGCAAGGCGGGCTCGACACCCTCAGTCTTGAAAAAGTCGTCCGATACTAGAAGACGGCTACTGGTTGAGAAAAGGTCCCACTTCCCTCTCACGTTGCACATAATGCGATTCTTGTCCAGATCTTCATCTCCAGTCGTGAATAGATCTGCACTCTTGGCCCACATGCAGTTGATGGCATCCTTGTGGAGAAGCTTCGCTCCGTCGCGGAATCCATCGATGGTATAGTAGTCCTTGGTGGTGTATTCTCCAATATGGCACATCAATCCACTGCACTCAGCGGCATGGAAGATCATGCGATCCGGGTCCGTCGCGTGGAAGCCGATTTTGGACGGACCCATGGTCGCGTCCTCTTCCGTTTTGAATTCGTGCCATGTCTCGCCCGAGTCCTTTGTGATCCAATGTGTCTTCTTCATTCCAATCACCACGGCTACTCCCTGGATGTAGGGATGTCTCTGAACCTCCCACACATTATCCTTTTCCACACCCTTCAAAGGCTTCCAATGTACTCCAGCATCTTCTGACCGGTAAGTGTTGCCCTTGCCTTGGTTCTTGATGGTGAGGATGATGACATCGCTGTCTTCGAAGTAGAAGTGGTCGAGGGGAGGTTTGTCAAAGGCCGTGTACTCGACGGAGGGACCCTTGATGTCCTTTGCTGTCGCCTGGGTTGATAGCAGGCCTAGGAGCAAGCTCCCGATGAAGCCTAACCGGCGATGCATGGTTAGGTAGATTTGTGTCGTGTTCGCGCTACCTGAGCGGCGATGTCAAGGTTATCATCAGGGTCGCGGTCTGGGAGGCGGTAAATGGTTTTATTAGACCGGAGCCGTTTCGTGATAGCTGTCGCCTCCCCAACTCCTGCAGCCAGCCAACAGCCAAACGAGCTCAGGCGCGCGCTGACGTGCACTGGCGTTTCGCGCTAGGGAGGAACGTGCCGCCACGGAGGAACAGGACCCTCTTCTTAACAGCACATTTGTTAAGGCGTCTCCTTTCCGCACTACTTGTAATCAAGACAACAAGGCATGTCTTACTTCCCACACCGCTGGTTGTGCTCAGAGAATACTCACTTTTTCGTTCCTTTTCATGACGCCAACTATCCTCGCTTACCGCTCAAAGGCACATGCTTGAGGAAAGAGATACGGCCAATCGACTTGTAAGTCAGAGCGTTGAGGGTGATATTGGAAGGCGTGATATATGTTTCCAATTTGTCTTCCGGTACAATACTATATCTTACATCCATCTCAAAGCTCTGCAAATATTTGACGCATCGATATTCCGCGTGTGAATACCGACTTCTCCGCTACTAGACTTGCTTCTCACCAGATTAGTGGGCCACCAGGATACTATGAGACTACTCGTAGAGCAATGGAATGCTCTCTCCCAAGTACAACTCGACATCCCCGGCCGACTGATTGTCCGTGAGCTCCAAGACCTTTCCAATCATCTTCTGCGCATCGGGTTGCGAAGCGGCCTGCAAGAACCTGTTGGCGTCATCCACAGTGTCGCTGAGTTGAGGTCTGGAGGCGACATTCACGGACTGCTTGACCAACCCCAGAGCTGAAGTTGGGTACAAGATGAGAAGCGAGAGGATCTCGTCAATGTAGGCATCCATCGTATCGCTGTTGTCGAACGCCTTGTTGATCCAGCCGTAACGCTCGGCTTCCTCTGCAAGAATATCTTTGCCGGTCAGAAGATACTCCATGGCTCGGCCACGTCCAATCAACCGAGGGAGGTACTGGCTTCCTCCACCACCGGGTACGAGACCGAGACCAATTTCAGGCTGCCCGAAACGGGAGTGAGATTTGACTGCGAAGCGCATATCGAGCGAAACGAGGAACTCATTTCCTCCACCACGAGCGACGCCATTGACGGCACCGATCGTCACTTGATTGAGCTGTGTCATGTTGTAGAGAAGTTCCGCGGTGCGTTGTGCGATGGTTGTATCTGTAAATTGGATAACCGTGATTAGCAGGCTGATAACATTTCTTTTGGGCATTGAAGAATATACACACCGAATGGCTGGATCAAAAGGTCGAGATGCGCCATGAAATAGTTGGGAATATCGCTGGTGAACACGACAGCTTTAGTCTCGGTATCATTCTGCAGCTTCTGGACGATGTCGGTCAATCCAGAGAGGGCGTCTTGGCTCCAGACATTGACCTCAGAGTCGGGATTGTTGAAAGCGATCTGCAAAACACCGGGCTTGGATTGATCGATTCTGAGCCCACGATAAGTGGTAAGATTGAGAGCCAGTGATGACGAGGCGAAGAGTCCTAGGACCAGGGCATGCGGCTGGAAATGCATTGTTGTGGATTGATAGCAAATGTGCTAAGTGATGGGAATGTGTTGGAAGCGCTGTGTTGTGACGATGATGGACAAAATGCAACGGAAGAGAGCTGGCTCTTCTCTTATATATCGAAGTACCTTCGTATCAACAATTACAACTGTTTGATCGTGCCTCCTGTGCAGGCGCTGTCCTTCCCTCCACCGATGTTCGTGTCAAGCCTCGGTCGGTCAGGCTCGGGTTGATTGTTGGACCGCTTCTCGGATTTACAACGAGTTTCCATTCTCGCATGCTCGTACTCAAGCCGTGAGTAAGCAGTCAATCTTAGAGCCCTAGAAAGCTCCTCATTATACTTTTCTTCGAGTCAGCGATGAATTAGACAGATCGTTCAGGTTTCGTTGAATAGCCACAGGGCCCAGTCCTCATGTCTGTTCGAAGACGATAAAATGGTAGAAAAGTTAGAAGTGCGACATTAGGTCGCGAAACAAGACTCGTCTGTTGGCCTACTCATGAGTATACTGCGTGATTGAAGCGCCCCCAACAAGCGAAAAAAAATCTGGCTGCCTGGAGTTTGCTCCCAAAATTTGACCAGGTCCTCCCATCCCTGAACACCCAAAACGAGTTTCTGACTACTGCAAGGTCAAAGATCACAGACTAGGGCTTTGTGCTTAGTGTACAAAGTTTATCTCTCTGGTATGATCACTCATCAGGCGCTGGGGCCAACGGCATCCGCGGGCACCCCACGGGCGTCACGATTTCCAAAACACCACGCTGTGGACACAATGCATCGAAAAGACGGCAGACACAACGATAGACAATCTGGATTATCGAGCTTATTTATCCTGCTAACTACTTCAAAAAAAGATCCACCTGAGCAGCGTAGAGAATCGGGACTTGGTACAGATGGCCATGGCCCGAATCTGGGTAAAGGTGCATCTCGGCGTTTCGCAGCTGCTGTTGCAAGATAAAACTGTTCGGTGTCGGCGTCATGATGTCTTCCTTGCCGTTGGTGACCAGGATAGGGATCTCGACTTGCTTGAGCTTCTCGAAGAACGTCGGGTCGGATACGAAGGCGCCAATCGCTTTGGTCTGCACCAAGCCCCCAGCTTGACCGACGAACGTGGTCCTTTGTTCGCCGTACACTTTCCGCTCCTGTATTCTCTCTAGCCAGCCTCGTCCGAGACTCTTGCTCTCCTCTGACGGACTGAAGAACAGCTTGAGCATGTCATCGTCTGACGGCGACACTCCGGATGCAATTTCGGCAATGTCTGGTCCACTAAACACCATTCCTTCAGTGTAAGCGGATTGCGTTCCCGCCAGAATCAACTTGTTGATGACGCCTGGGTGGTTCACCGTAATGGTTTGAGCTATCATTCCACCGAGGGAGAAGCCAAGGATGTTGACTTTGGGAGAACCGATGGCCTGGAGGAACTTGACAACCAAGTTTCCCGAATCCTCAAGGCTTTCCGGCACTTTGCCTTCGCTGTGCCCGCATCCGGCGTCATCATAAAGGATCAACTCGCGAGTCTCGGCAAGCTTGTTGGCCAAGAGAGGATCGACGAGGTCCATGGTGCCTCGGAGGTGGGTGAGGAAAAGCAGTGGCAAGGCGTTCGGCTTTCCAAAACGACGGAAAGCGAGTTTCGTACCGTCGACAGTGATGTACTGCGTCGTGGCGGTTTGGGCGTACATTTTGGCGGGGTGCTGGTGTATTTGAAGTGCGTGAAATTTGATGTGTTGGGTTCGTCTCGAAGGAAGGTTCCAATGTACTCGCGGAACGTCGAACGATGACAACGATAGTTGGCCTTGTATTCCCAGACTATGAGCGGACATTGGTATATATACGCTTGGGAAGTGTTAAGCAAAGAGACCGAACTCTTGCTGTGTAGCCTAGTGATCCTGCTAGTTTCCGTAGGCGTACCGCTTCCCAAACCCTAACTGAAGCTCTTTTTGCCGCGGTCGGGATAACTTTGGGCCATACGAGTGACGATACGGGACAGAGTTGATCGTCTCGAATGTATAGCATCGTGTCGTACAGCCTCGGTCGGAAGATTGATGCGCCGTTGGAACATTGTCAAATCTGCCCGGTGCCCTTGCTACTTGTAAGCTGATTCGGAGTTTAGGAGCAAACATCGTTGACCAGTAAGCACAGCGGTCCAGATAGAGGTGAATATAATCACTTGCAAATTCTTGTCGGTCTGAATGTCCAAATCATCACTTACCAGACAGTTCCGGACACAAACCAACAGCATCTACCAAACAAGACATCATTCTAACTACTTCCATGTCTACCGCTCTCGTAACCGGTGGCACGGGCTTCATTGCAATCTATGTGGTGAAACTTCTTCTCGAGCGCGGCTCTTCTGTTCACACTACCGTCCGTCGACTCGATGACCATACGAAGTGTCAGCCACTATTGGCTTTACAGGCCGAGTTTCCTGGGAAGCTTGAGCTCTTCCAAGCGGATCTGCTGAAAGATGGCTCATTCAACCAAGCCATGCAAGGCTGCGAGGTGGTCTACCACGTTGCATCCCCATTCTTGGTTCCGTCTCAGATCAAGGATGGCATGAAAGATTGTGTCGAGCCAGCTCTGAAGGGAACGAGAACGGTGTTCGAATCTGCGAATCGCACTGAAAGCGTCAAACGTGTCGTGCTGACCTCGTCAAGTAAGTGGACCTTGATTCGTTCCGGCCATCATCTTTCTGGCTAACCTTCAACAGTTGCGGCGACATACGGCGATAGTGCAGATATTCTGGCATACAAGGGAGCCACTCTCTCCGAGGCGTATTGGAATGAGACCAGCACGGCCGCCAACAATCCTTACAGTTACTCCAAAGTCGCTGCGGAGCGTGAAGCTTGGAAGATCCACGACGCTCAGAGCCGTTGGGATCTGATCGTTATCAATCCAGGTCTGATCATTGGCCCATCCTTGTCTCCTCAGTCAGCGTCTGGCTCGCTTCATATGCTGGAGGGTATGTATCGTGGAGAGAACAAGATGGGCTTTCCGGAGCTCCACTATCCTATTGCGGATGTACGAGACGTAGCAGAGGCTCACATCCGCGCCGGAAGTTCGAAGAGCGCGAGAGGTCGTTACATCGTGGCCAGCGACTCCAGCGTTAGCCAACTCGACATGGCCAACCTGGTTCGACCATACCATCGCGACCCCAAGATACTCCCAACTTGGAACCTTCCCAAGCTGATGATCTACGCCGCCGGACCCTTCATGGGGTTGTCCATGAAATGGGTGGCGAGGAATATTGGCATCGGTTACAAGGTCGACAATAGCAGGAGCACAAAAGAGCTTGGGATTCAATACCGTCCCAAAGAGGAGACCATGCGAGACCATTACCTGGCATGGTCCGACAAATAGTCATGTCCAAAGTATAGTCCACGAAAGAAGACGGCACCTTGCTCGATCAGGCAACCAGACGTCTTCTGACCAAGTACTTTGAGACATACCTCGTTTAGTTCAGTATTAACCTTCTAAAGTCATGATGTGTCTCGTTCCCCGTGCGCTTGATTGCTGAACTTGACGACATATGCGGGTCGCGACGTTCCATGCTACTACCAGTGTGAACGTACCGAAGGCGTAGGTCTTGTTACAAAGCTTCTTAAGGTTGCACTGGTGACTGCAGGGCGGGCACCTGCGTGCTAGAGCTAAGCACTCTGTTCGCTGTACCACACCTCCTTCCACCACGTGACATGTTCACACGGCATCGATAGTCTTAGCTTTGCTCCGTCCGTCCATTGTACCGTTTCGACACACGGAGCAAAAGATGGCCACAAAGGGCAAAAGGAAAGGTCCTACCCGGAATCGAACCGGGGTCGCCCGGATGTCCTACACCACGATGTGATGTCGATCAGAACCGGAAGTGATAACCGCTACACTATAGAACCGTGTTCAAGCTGGTTATTGCTTGCTTGATGCAACACACTCCGCATTTGCCGAATATGTACGCTGTGACAGAAGTGCTGGTGCGTTGAGAGCTTCACGAAGACGATAGCATTGACCTTTCAGTCCCGAGTCCCAAGCTGTATGATAGACTTGACTGTTCATTGTAGTGTCCAGAAGGCACTGCAAGTGAAACAGGATCGAGTTCGTAGGAACAGGCTGATCTACGCAGGGCGGTGGAGAGCGGCTGGCTGTCTTGATAGTGGCAGGATATCATAGTAGATGCTTTTGGTCGAAGCTCAAGAAGTATAGGGGAAAGGTGTGTGGATTGCGATGAAGACTAGAATCAGATGTATGCATTCCACTCTTTACCTTAACCGAGGTTCGTAACCGATAAGGTCCAAGGGTCGTTCAGAGGAAATAGAGACGTTTGAGTGGATACGTATACGGATTGGAGCCCTAGACAAATGGCGGATAGCCGCTGAGAACAACAACATACCCCACGCTCGAGCCTATAGTTGCGACCTCCTCTAAAGCCTGACTCACAGGTTCTATCATCACTCAATTGGAAAATTATGCTCATCAGGCGTCGAACGAATATATATAGAGCGTTCATGATATAGTCTGACATTAATCAATGTTCATCGTAGTTGGTGTGGCCAATTGGGGTCGCCCCTACGCACATATTTGCGTATAGTCTAAGCACTAGCTACACACCTTTGCTACAGTTCTAACAGGTACGAGAATTGTAGATACAATACAGGGCACGCTAATGATAGGGATATAGTCAGGATATTTAGTCATATACAATATAGAGTTACTATGGCCTACAGAATAATATGTTTGATCCCTTGCCATCCCTAGTAGTACCATCGATCAAGGCAAGCTTAGCAAGCCTGATCTAGCGGATTTAGAAATCTGGGGTCCACATTTCAACTTTATATCTTCTCGGATCAATTTTTGAGGTATTATAATCTCACGTGTGAACGTTACTTCATAAAGCAAGCCTGGTCTAGCGGTTATGATTTCTGTCTAACAATCAGTTGCAACATGAGCTCTATTGGCAGCACAGACGGTTCCCGGTTCGATTCCGGGGGTTTGTAACAGATGTTCAGATTCTATCTTTTTGCATTTTTGAAGGGACTTCGGCAAACTTTTAAGACGCGGGGGATCGATCGAACGATCCTGACACCTTATTCAGGCGTAGGCGAGACGTCTACGAGTGTGGGCATCGTTCTGACATCAACATACTATCGATAGAACGTTTGGAAACTTTTGATAAGTTGTTCAATCTTACAGCCTAGGCCTGCCACGAACTCAAACTGTGGACGGTATTGTTGGAGCATTCGATCGTTGCTATCGATCTATGGATCATCTAACCACATAAGGGTCTTTCACTAAGTGTACAGAGTAAGCAATCGTGACGCCATACTTGATCGGTCGTATTAACTTGACAAGCTGTGTTGTCTATGTACTGTTCCTTATCGCATTCTATGTCTGCTCTTCTACCATCTTTCTATCTGCAGCATAACCAATGGCGTAAACGCTTATATGTTGCAGTAATTGGACGTCTGGTGCTCTTGTCCAGGTGGAGGCCCTCGACCAAGTATGGTCAACCTGCGCAATCAACCGAGCAGCACAGTGATTCACTCGATCTATCGGGAAGCAGTTGGGCGATATTCATATACAGTTCGACTCAGTCACACTCATTCTATCAAAGCTCTGCTTTGGTTCCTGATGCTGACATTTGGGCGAGTTCAGATGCTGCTGTGATTTGACGACACAATCCCTCCATCTGGGCTGAACTTCGAATCAAATTTCCAATCCGACGCGAAACTCACTCCTGCGAGCTCCAGCAGCTACATATACTCGAAATCTACTTGCGTACACATGCTGCTGTTCAGATACAACCAATACTGGCCAAGGATTTCGGGGTAACCCATGATTAATCGTCGAAATGAGATTGATGAGGTCCGGAGAGTCACCCTAACCCGAACCCTATATGTTAGGTCTTCGTACAACATGTAGTTACATATACTACAAATGTCACACATGTATTTCGAGACAAGGCACATCGTGATACACGTAGAACAACGATGCATCAGCCTAGTACATATGAGAGAATAACAGCTCAAGACTAAATTTACCTGCACGTCTAGCTTCAATATCACTCCCATCCCCCTTGTCAAGTCAACAGTTAATACTGCTCCGTACAACACTGTGCCTCTCCCCTCCCGTATATCACACGTCTCACCGCACAAAACCCCCATACTTCCCATCCGTCCACAGCCAATTAGCATAATGATACCCCGCTTTCTTCTCTCTGGCAATTCTATTGTGAGATGGTACAACGCCACGAAGTTCGAGGGGAATCAAGGAAGAGGTCAAATTTTGGAGCAAAAAGGGAACCATTGAAAGAAAAGTGCATCCTGTTCGGTGGTATCAAAAGACCTGGTATCATATCGCCGTTCCACGCTCGAAGCTCTCCCGAATATCCGCAGTATACTTGTTGTAGAAGCGCGCCAGCTTCTGGTTGAACTGCTTGTTCTTCTCATTGATGTACGAGACATCTTCGCCATTGTCGTCCTGCTTGCCCCTCTCCCTACGCTTCTTGAGTCTGTTCTCTTCAGCTTTCTTGATGTCGTCCACCAAACGATCCACAGCCGCGCGATCAGGTTTGCTATCAGCAAACTGTGTCGAGTCGGCCGTAGAGTAGAAGGCACCATCCTTGTCCACAGCGATCAGCTCACCATTCTCTGTCTCCACAATCTCCAGCCCACCGCTCTGCACTGCGCGGTCGATTGCTTCGTTCTTCTGCTTCTCATACTGAGCTTTCCGCTCTTCCAAGCCGGCCTTCTCCATGTGCCCAATCTGGCGCTTGTAGATCTTCCCGGCCTCCTGGCTGTAGTCCTGGAAAGCAACGTTCTCCCTTGCGCGCTCCTTCTTCGCCATGCGCTTGTCCCATCGCTCGCTCTCGTCGATCGTCCAATCCCAAGCGCGTTTGCGCTCGAAGTCCTCGCCAGCAGCCTCAGTATCCGCTTTCAGCAGTTTGTGCTGTGCAATATCCTTTTTGCGGCTGAGAGCCGTTAATTGTGAAGGGTCGGTCGAAAGGCGCTTGGCTTCTGATTTGGTATCCTTGAGGTTCTCCTTGCGCGAAGCTTGGTTGCGAGCTCGTAGGGCAGCAAATCGAGCTGCGCGGTCTGTGGGTAGTGGTGCTTCTGTTGCGGCCCCCGTCTCAGTCTCTGTAGCTTCTGCTAGTGATTCCGAGATGGGTGCTGCTGTTGGTGGTAATGCTGTCGCATCGGTCTGAGGCGCGACTTCGACTTCGGCAAATCTACGCTTGGAGGCATCACCGTCTTCCTCGAGGCTCGGTGAACCTTTGCGTTTGAGTGCGACCGGCATATTGGTGGCTGTTGTGTAGTGATATGGTATTATGGTGGAGTGAGGTTGTACTTGAATGCCTTGGGCGAGAAGAGAAAGCGACTGGCTGGACAACCTTAAGTCAAAAGAGGAATGACGCTCAATCGGCCGAGTTGAGTTTCCACGTGATCGCGGGGAAAGAACGAGCGACGCGTGCTCTCTACGCGGACGACGCGACTAACGCCTGATGGAATTGACGATCAATCCACTCAACCACCAACATCTCGCGCAGTTATTGTCTCCACGATCATTACCTCACTTACGCAAGAGAACTCACTCTCGCTACGGACTGGTCCACATAATCACGTAAACGGGCGTCCTCGCTCTCCTCGCTGTCACGATGCATATCAAACAGATCATCATTCAAGGCTTCAAAAGGTATGCGACAATTACCCTCATATACGCGCAATTGCTAACAAGCCATAGCTACAAGGACCAGACTGTTGTCGAACCCTTCTCACCAAAACACAATGTCATTGTTGGCCGTAACGGTTCTGGCAAATCGAACTTCTTCGCCGCCATTCGCTTCGTCCTCAGCGATGCCTACACACAAATGGGTCGCGAAGAGCGACAGGCTCTGCTTCACGAGGGTGCTGGATCTGCAGTCATGAGCGCATATGTCGAACTCATCTTCGACAACACCGACGAGCGTTTCCCTACTGGCACTGAGGAAGTCATCCTTCGCCGCTCCATTGGCCAGAAAAAGGACGAGTACTCGCTCAACAGGAAGAACAGCACAAAAGCTGAGGTCATGAACTTGTTGGAGAGCGCTGGTTTCTCCAAGAGTAATCCATACTACATCGTTCCCCAAGGTCGCATCACCGCCATCACCAACATGAAGGATGCCGAGCGTCTGAACATGCTCAAAGAGGTTGCCGGCACTCAAATTTACGTGAATCGTCGCACGGAGAGTGTGCGCATCATGGACGAAGCAGAGACCAAACGCACCAAGGTTGACGAAGTCCTCGACACTATCCGCGACCGTCTGGACCAGCTTGAAGAGGAGAAGAACGAGTTGCGCGAGTTTCAAGACAAGGATCGCGAGAGGAGATGTTTGGAGTACACAATCCACAACAGAGAGAAGGATGCTATAGAAGAGGCAATGGTAACGCAAGAAGAGGCTCGCAATCAGGGCGTGGAAATTGGCGACGAGAACCGCGAAGTTCTGGCCGAACAAGAAGCAGAGCTCAAGAACGTTGACGCCACAATCGCCGAACTACAGCAACAGCTCAGGATCTTGTCAGAGGAGAAAGCTCAACTTGAGCGAGAGCGCAAGGAGACTGCGAAAGAGAAGGCTGCAATCGAGTACGATGTCGAGACTCTGACCGACGGTCAAAATGCAGCCCAGCAGGCCCAAGCTCTAGCTGCCAATGAGCTGCAGGATGTCCAGGCACAAATTGTACAGCGCGAGGCTCAATTGCAAGAGCTTTTGCCCAGATTCAACGCCCTACGCGAACAAGAGCGCGGCATCAAACAGCAGCTGCAAGACACCGAAGCGACCAGAGCCCGTCTCTACAGCAAACAAGGTCGCAATCAACGCTACAAGAGTAAGAAGGACCGCGATACAGACCTGCGACGCCAGATCAACGAGATCAACGTCGCTCTCGCAACGCGAAAGGCCGTTGCAATGGAAGTCGCCGAGAACACAGTCGTCCTTGAACAGACAATCATCGAGCTCGAAGCAGACATCACCTCGATGCGCGATCGCCTCAGTAATCGCGGCGATGAGCAACAGAGCATTGCCGAACAGATCGAAGCGGCCAAAGCCGAGAAGGAGAACCTCAACGACCAGCGTAAGGAGATTTGGCGCGAGGAGGCCAAGCTTGATGCAATCCTGTCTCACGCTCAGAAGGAACTTGAGAACGCCGAGCGCTTCCTTGCCCAGATGATGGACCAAGGCACAGCTCGTGGTCTTGAGTCAGTACGGCGAGTGGTCAAAAAGCACAATATTGAAGGCGCATACGGGTGCCTTGGGGAACTTTTCGAATTCCCCGAGAAGTATAAGACTGCCATTGAAGTCACCGCAGGCACTTCGCTGTTCCATTATGTCGTGGACAACGAGGATATTGCCAACCGCATCATCGACATCCTACAAACCCAAAAGGGCGGACGCGTGACCTTCATGCCACTGAATCGTCTTACCCCGAAGATCCCAACTCTGCCGAGTGCAAGCGACGTGGTGTACATGCTCTCAAAATTGAGATATGACGAACGATTCACCAAGGCATTCCAGCAAGTGTTTGGCAAGACCATTGTTTGCCCAAACTTACAGGCTGCTTCACAGTATGCTCGCTCACATGGCGTCAGCGCAATCACACCTGATGGTGACAGATCCGACAAGAAGGGTGCTCTGACAGGTGGCTACCACGACTCCCGCAACTCCCGCATTGATGCAATGAAGCGATACGCTGCTGCCAGAAGGGAGAGCGAAGAGCAATCTGATCGCAAGGCAGAGCTGAGCAGGAAACTCCGGTCCCTTGATCAGCAGGTGACCAAGGCTGGCAGTGATCTTCAGAAGCTACAAGAGAATCGCCAGAACATGGATGGTGGTTACGGTCCGTTGGCCGACTCGCTTCACCGTCGGGGGATTGAGCTGCACAGCCGCCGTGACGAGCTGCAAAGCAAGCAGCGTCAACGCGAAAATCTCGAGGCTCTTGTCCGCACCCAAAGCCAACAATTGAGCGACTTCGAGGCAGAGCTGGCTAGCACTTTCAAGAAGGACCTCTCCGACGAGGAAGAACGTCTGCTGAAGGAAGTTAGCGATGCCCTGGGCCCATTACGGACACAGAATGCACAAATGAGCGCCCAGCGCTCATCACTGGAGACACAGAAGACGGAAATTGAGATTGAGCTTCGCGAAAATCTTCATCTACGTCTCGACCAGCTTCAAGCTCAAGAAGCGGATGCGGATATTACTGGTGATGGATCAGGTAGCTCCACAAGCCTGAAGGAGCGCCAGAGAGATCTCACGCGCGTTTCCAAGGCCTTGGATGCGGTCAAGGCGAGGCTCGACGAGAACGAGCGCTCGATCGAGGAGGCACAACAGCAGAAGCAAGCCCAAGAAGCAGCCCGCGCAGAGAAGCAGCAAGAAGTTGACAACCTCAACAAAGCTATTCGTGAGCAACAGAGAGCTTTCCAAAAGTTCGCCCAGAAACGCGGTACTCTCCTCAGCCGTCTCAACGACGTCGAAGCCGCCATCCGCGCTCTCGGTGCTCTACCCGAACTGGCCCACACCGCTACATACAGAAACATGTCCTCGCACACCGCAGCCCACCGTCTCCACAAGGTCAAGGATGCGCTTAAGAAATACGGTCACGTCAACCGCAAGGCCTTCGAGCAATTCCAGCAATTCGAGAAGCAGCGCGACATGCTCGAAAGCCGCCGCAAAGAGCTCGGGACCAGCGACGGCTCCATTCACGAACTGATCAGTCACCTTGACCTGCAAAAAGACGAAGCAATCGAGCGTACCTTCCGTCAAGTCAGCAAGGAATTTGCGCGCATCTTCGAAGAACTCGTCCCCGCTGGCAGAGGTCGACTGATTATCCAGAAGCGCCAAGACAAAGCTGCCCGCGGCGAGGAGAGTGATGAAGACGACGAGCGCGACACCGCAGGTTCGGTGGAGAACTACACCGGCGTCGGCATCTCCGTCTCCTTCAACAGCAAGCATGATGACCAGCAGCGCATTCAGCAACTGTCGGGTGGACAGAAGTCTCTCTGCGCTCTCACGCTGATTTTCGCGATCCAGGCTTCTGACCCTGCGCCTTTCTACCTCTTCGATGAAATCGACGCCAACCTCGACGCGCAGTACCGCACGGCTGTGGCGAGTTTGATCCAGAGCAGCGCTTCTTCGGGACAGTTCATTTGCACGACTTTCAGACCTGAGATGCTGCGCGTTGCGGATCGCTGTTACGGTGTTGCACAGCAGAGGAAGGCGAGTACGATTACGGTCGTACAGACGCACGAAGCCCTGGAGTTTGTGGAGGGGCAGGTCAGTGGGAAGTAGGCACAGGCTGTTTCCCGAGCGGGTGTGCATATTTGGGAGTTTGGGTGCGCTATGCGATGTAAGGCGTTCGAGGCGTCTCAATGGCAGCGTGAGTGCGAACCATGCACATCGACTCTGCTGCAAGGTTGAAATATGCGCCTCACATCGTTGTTACTAGAGGTACTATACTGTAAACGGCACAAGGCCACCACCAGGCTTAACATAGTCTTCGGAAATGCGCGATTAATGACTCAAAAAAAGATTCTCTTCAATGCAGTATCTATGTTTTAAATCGCAATCAGCTCTCCATCCTGGTTACTTTCGTTTCAATTGCAATCGTTGTATGTCTTCGATAATCAGTGCTCTCTTTGAATCCTGCACGACTGTATAGGAGTTGTCCCCGCGCGCTGAGCCGGGTTCAAGTCCGCCTTGGTAGATGGAATGGACCACAACTCAGCGGCGACTTTGTGGGACTCTTTGTTGCATCATTTGGGTGGTGGTGTGGAAAAGTGGAAAGACGAGGGCAAACTTACCAAACGAGTTGTGGCGGTAGCGAGAGACAGAATACGCAAGGCGGGTCATGTAGTGAACAAATGGTCATGGAATACTCCTGTGTGTATTTCGCGACTATGTGCTGTAAGTTTATTCTTCTATGATGAAGGCTTCCGCTTCCGCTGTGCTAGTGCTCCGTGTTATTGTGTATATGCATTTCGTCGTAAGTCGTTAGATTCGTATAGCCTGTGGGCTCTTTGAGATCGGGTCTGCGATCGTACGGGCGCGCCTTCCGCAGCGTTGTGCAAACTTCGCTCTTGATTCAAAAGGTTGGCGTCGTCGTCAGTGGGAAAGCCAAAGTCTTCCTCACCTCTGGCTTCCCAGTCGCTCTCGCCGAGCTCGTCTAGTGCTTCTTCTGGGTCGCGGAAGGGAATGTGCTGGCCTTCGCAATCTTCAGCGCCGGGCTGCCAGATGACGCCGAATGCGCGCTCGATCTGCGACAGGTCTGCGTCGTACTTATCCAGCATCGCCTCTGTAATCTGTGGGGTCCAGATCCTTGCATGCTCAATGCCGTCCAGAAGGCGACTTTTGACACGGTCTTTCATGCTGGAAAAGGAGATGGAGGTGTCCTCCAGAATGCGCCATGCACGCTCGATATCGCCTGTGTGAATCATCTGTTCAACGAACCAGTAGTCGCCACGCCACTGTGAGTCCATGTAGTGGCGTTCAGTGCTTTCGAGACGCTTGGGAGTTGTGCGAGCAGGGTTCTGCTTCCACAGCAGCCACTCGGCCCAGACGGCGTCGTTAGCTTTACAGCGGGCCAGCACTGCCACCCAGCCGTGAAGGTATTGCCAATCGTTCCGGTCGAGGAAAACGCCAAGATGATATTGCTGTTCGGCAGGAAGATGCTTGCAGTCTTCGAAGCCGGTGAGAACTTGCATCAAATCTGCTCTTCGCCAGCGCCCGTTGCGGATTTCGCCCAGTCCACGGTTCCCGATTGAAAACTTGGCAACGATGCTGCGGAAAAGATTGCTGGTAATGGTGGTACGGCGTTGGCGTACGAGCTTGAGGTATTTCTTCATGCCGTCCAAGCTACGAGCTCGTGCGGCGAATTTGGTGCCAACAGTAATAAGCTGGTAGTGAGGCTCAAGGCCAGCGAAGCGTAGTCGAGCCACTATGGTCAGACTTGTAGCGAGGACTTCAGCATCTGTCACGGATTCGCGGCACCTGTAGAGAGCACGCATCACCGGCTCGTGTAAGATGGCCAGCTGCTCAGCATGGCTGCGAGTTAGCATGGCCACGGCGAAAACTCGAAGTAGATCCTTGGGCTGGCGAACTCGAAGCAGCTGTGCGCGTAGGACTTGGCGAATCTGTTTTACTGAACCCGCCTGACGCATAAGCTCTCTGTACTTCGAATGAGAAATTGGCGCGGCCTGCGCTTCAGGCAGTTGCAATTTTTCTTTGACTGGCACGCCTCTGCTTTGTACTGTCTGAGTTGGACATGGTTTTGACATGCTGCGCAGAAATTCATTGCGCCTCTCCCTCAACTTGACCACGACCTCAAGGGCGTGTACTGCCTCTTGAACATCTGCCAATGGTGTTTGTGTCTTCCAGCGCCTCACGCTATCTGTGAGAGACTTGAATGCGCCCCCTTCATACCCTTCTCTTGAGCCATCATTGTGGGCAATGGCTTGCTCGCCTTGGTCATGATGTAATGCGGCGGCCTGTAGATTCCTCTTGACGCTGTGATGTATACGTCGTCGTGTGGTCACGCTTGTCTGGCATCGGCAGGAGAGGCAAGCCGTGCTCGAGCGGCGTGCTGCCATCTCTGTTGGGACATGGACATACAATGCAATAGTGGTAGTCTGCGTAGGATCGATGTTGGCTGTGGAGTGACTGCTGCTGCTGCAGGCACCCGCACCTTCACGAGCGCCTCCCGACGCCGCTTATCGCCTTATCAGCTCGACAGCCAATCGGGGAGCGCCGTCGCTAACGAATGGACCAGACTGTTCACTTCCACGAGATCGTGCCTTCCTTTGCTCAGTGGGTCGTGGCTTCCTAAAGAGGTAATTCGAGCAAAATCGGCCATCGTCGCAAGAAGTGAGCATATTTCGTGATCACAACATGTAAACAAACAACGACCAACATACAGCAAAGATATAGCATTTCTCAACAAGCACAAATCAACAGACTGCAAGGTTAGCGTTAGGGTTATTCTGGATCTGAACCCTGAAATCTGGCCCAACTCTTCCACTCCACATTCTGGAATCTGCAAAGTCTCGAAATTTTGCCCGTGCGCTACGATCAAGGTGTGTCACAGAGAGAAGACTGCGTGAACCAAACCATACTCGACTTCCGACACTCCTTGCGATTTTCTTCGATTTCTTGATTCGATAGACAGAGTATCATTTAGTGCACCCAAAATCGCACCACTCCGGCGAAACCAACGCAACATGGCCGAATCAACGCAGAGCCCTGCCGCTGCTCTCCAGCCGCCACACACCTTTGTGGAAAACCAAGGATACGCAAACGCCGAACAAGCCACCGCAGCTCCTGGCCAAGATAATGAGAAAACCGACGATGCCGTCAACGATGAAGATTACGACCAAGACGAAGACTACGACGATCTTTTCGAGCCCTCAGACGACGACTTGTCAGACACAGACCTTGGAGCATCCAACTCGTCAGACTTCACGAAAACTTTCAACCGCACACGAAAGATGAACGACTCGTCGATACCGGAATCCCAGAAACCCAAGGCCAACCCCCAGCTCAACACCCGATCTGCCGTCGACGATCATGTCAAGTCTCTCTCCGCCCACACTGCGAAGCTCAAGCTCACCCGCCTCGAAGCCGGACTTGGTGGCAAGGCCCAAGGTGGTGCAGAGAAGAGCGACCGCGCAACCAGCGAGCAAGTCTTGGATCCTCGTACCCGCATGCTGCTCTTGCAAATGCTCAACCGTAACATCGTCAGCGAGATCAACGGTGTTATCTCCACCGGTAAAGAGGCAAACGTCTACCACGCCGCCACCATCGCAAACGAAAACAATGGCGAAGCACCTGTCGCTCCTCTCCACCGCGCCATCAAAGTCTATAAGACCAGCATCATGGTCTTCAAGGACCGCGAGAAGTACGTCGCCGGCGAGTTCCGCTTCAAGCAAGGCTACAACAAGTCTTCCAACCGTGCCATGGTCAAGGTCTGGGCCGAGAAGGAATACCGCAACCTCCGTCGCATCCACGCCGCCGGCATCCCTTGCCCGGAACCCGTCTACCTCAAAGCACACGTTCTCGTTATGCAGTTCCTCGGAAACAACAAGGGTTGGCCCGCACCTCGCCTGCGTGATTTCGAGTTCGAAGGCACCGATCCCGACGAGATTGCCTCTAAGTGGCGCGACGTCTACATCCAGCTACTTTCATACATGCGCATCATGTACCAGACCTGCCGCCTTGTGCACGCCGATTTGAGCGAGTACAACTTGCTTTACCACCAAAACACACTCATCATGATCGATGTCAGCCAGAGTGTGGAGCACGACCACCCGCGCAGTCTCGAGTTCCTGCGCATGGACGTCAAAAACGTCTCCGACTTCTTCAAGCGCAAGGGCGTGCACACCCTGTCCGAACGCGCAGTCTTCGGTTTCGTCACAGCTGGTGGCGGATCAAAGGATATGGACGGCATGAAGGAGGTTGTGGAGAAGATGTTTGAGGTGCGCTCACAAGAGCCCGAGCACGACGCTGCTGCCGCTCACGAAGCCGAGATGGACGACACCGTTTTCCGCCAGCAATACATCCCGCAGACTCTCGAGCAAGTGTACGACATCGAGCGCGACGTCGAGAAGATGAAGCTTGGCGAGGGCGAGTCATTGATTTACAAGGACCTGTTGGTCCAGAACGAGCCTCAGGGCGGTGATGCTGAGGAGCAAGATGGCTCTTCGGACGACGAGGAAGATTCTGAGGAGAGCGAAGTAGAGCTTGATGAGAACGGCGAGCCTGTGCGTAGGCGGAGAAGGAATGAGGGTGAGAGGCCGCGTGGCAAGCGCTTTGAGGACAAGGATGAGAAGAAGGCGCATAAGGCGCTTGTCAAGGAGGAGAAGCGTGAAAAGAGAGAGACAAAGATGCCAAAGCATCTGAAGAAGAGGCTGACACGCACTAAGAAATAAGGGAAGTGAAAAGTAAAAGTATCTAGTGGAATCGAATCCATCGCCCAGAAGCCTTGCTGCAGCGTTTCTAGAGTCAAGAGGCCTCATTGTTAGAGCAAAAGTGAAGTTTGAGAACGAGCGCTTCTTCACTGACGATGCTAGTCCCTCCCTACTGTCTTGGCGAGTTGCCTTAGGCCGACAACGAATCATTATTTATCGCGTCATCTTTGCGACGTGTGGAACTTCCAAACACCCTCGCGGCTCTGCTTCTTGTGCGTCTTTCAACATCCTCCGAGTTCGAACTCCGCAATCAACTGTCAGTGATCACTCATAACATCAGCAAGTGCCGAAGGTCAAGTCCACCATGGTTCCAGCGACTCGAGTAATTGTCTATGGTACAAGGCCTTCTCGTCGCGGCGACCGCATCTCCTGCTATGGCAAGGCTCCGCTCAAAGCGCCAATAAAACGCCCGCGCTGTGCGAAAGATCGAGGCTCACCGAAGGCGTTGCTTGCGCCTTTGGCTCTCTCAGACTCGGCGTAAGTACTTATGGCGTTGCTTGCAACCTGCGACTGTCAGTGGGCTGACTTAAAAACCGTCATAGGTCCGTTCACAACTCCAACAATTCACCCTTCCTGCATAAGCTGCCACCAGAGATTCGAATGCGGATCTATGAATACGCTCTGGGAGGGAACACCATCTTCTTCGATACCCACGATTCGCCTTGCACCAACAAGTGCCATCGTAATCGCTATCGCTGCAGGGCATACGTAGCGAAGAAGACACCAGTGAAGAAGTTAAACGGAAATCTGGACTAGAGCAAGTGAAGGAGTCAAAGCACCCCCGAAAAGACAATTCGGAGCCCGCAAGTGACGTTTCTCTTGAGCTCCTCCTGACGTGCCGCCAAATCTACAACGAGGCCGTCCTCGTACCATTCATCGCCAACGAGTTTGGCCTCCTCAGCGACTGGTTCGTGTCGGACGGACGTGTTAAGCTCCTCTTTCTGCGAGACTTGATCCCCGACCAGAGCCGAGCAATCTCTACCCTACACATTCGGGGCAGAGTGAGATGCGGGTTCGTTCAGCAGCATATTCGAGCGCTGCCAGGACTCAGAAAACTCAAAGTCAGCTTTGACTGAAACATGACAATTGCCAGGGAATCGCCTGATGTCCTGACGAACGTACTCGAACGCCGGTTCGATGCTTCTGGTTTGAGCATGTTCGCGACAGCAAACCTTCAGACAGTTGACATCACGATCGATTTGACTGTATTCTCCCCCAACATGCAAGCAGTCATGGCGCAGAAGGACGAGCTCGTTGACTGGGTGGAAGGCAAACGAGCCCTTCTGCTGACAAGACAGAGACCTGTGGCTCGTACTCGTCGTGCAGGCACTGCGCCTTCGCAGCCATCGCGTATCTCGAAACGCATTCAAGCACAGGGAGAGAAGGCAGAGACTTCCATTGAGTAGTTGCGTCGGAGTAGAGGAACGCCTGAGCTACACAGATCAAGAAGGCAATGCAGAAGGACCTGCTGGAGCAGAGTCGCAATTGGCGACGAATTTGACGTGATGGAGGGTCGGACAGCCAAGTCCGAACAAAGCGAGTGAGGCATAGGTCATCACCGAAGGAGCGGCCTCCGTCGACAAGCTGCGTAGGGAAGTACTTTGAATGAGGAGAGACACTTGCTTTACTGTTTGAAACCATGAATGCATAATTGCACACCCAGGCACATAGCTGTTACTAAGACGTAGTATACCCATACGATGCATGACCGGGATCACTGCACAGGCGGCAAGTCCACCACCAGATCGCCGATAGTGTCCTTCGCCTTGTGATGTCTCTGACAGCAGCTGAAATCAATACATGTATTGAATGGAGATGTCGAAGGGCATGCCAACGGATTGGTGACGTCATCGTACAGTACTGCACTGCCCCGTGTGCTTCTCGAGCTCCTTTAGGGCTCAAACTCTTGCCTCGACCTCACTATCCTCGTGCTAGCAAACTTCTACAATATGCTACATCTCTCAAAGCGCCCAACAACATGATGATCGAAGACGACGAGTCTTCAACGCTCGAGTGCCTGTTGACCGCCATGACTGAGGCCATCGCGGTATACAGGTCTGACAGTACCTTAGCCGACGGTAGACTCGACTCCGTTCCATACGAGCCTGTGACGAAAGCGATACAGATGCCAATTTAACACCATCAAGCCATATGGTCTTCGAGGCACATCAGCCGGCAGTTTTGTGAATGACAAATGCTGTACTGATGCTCCTGGCGCTGTAGAATACAGTCTTTGTACCACACTGGTTTCATGCTAGACGAAAGCGGAACGGAGACACGAGATATGAAACCACAGGAAGCGCGGAAGCAATTTATATATCCCCCATCCAGCCCCGTACAGCTGTATACGAGACAAGGTTCCGCCATGCTGTAACTCAAAACAATCTATACACGGCCCGGGTAAAGTATCCATGGCTGCGATGTGCTTGCCTGGCCCAACTGTAGTCTTTAAGACGGCAGCCAAGACATCGACAATCACTTCTTAAACCAACTCAAACCAACTCAAACCAACTCAAACCAACTTAAAGCAGCTCAAAGCAACTCAAATCGAATCGAGACTACCACGCCTGATTCATTGCAACATGCATCTCAACTTCGCAGCCTGCAGCTTGCTGGCCCTTGCAAACAGTGCCTTTGCCCACTACCGCTTCACGAAGCTCGTCGCCAACGGCGCTTCCACTGCTGACTACCAGTATGTGCGCTTGAACACCAACTACAACAGCCCTGTCACCGATGTCACCAGCAACGACATTCGTTGCAACACCGGCACGCAGGCGAATGCAGGCAAGACCTCGACCTTCAGCGTCGCCGCTGGTTCGACCATCGGACTTGGTCTTGACCAGCCCGTCTACCACCAGAGCGTGACAGGTATATTCGATCAAAAGCCACTCGAAGTGGACTCCCGTGCTAATACCCTCCCAGCTCTTTACATGACCAAAGTCTCCTCCGCCAGCAGCGCAGACGGCAGCACGCCCTGGTTCAAGGTCGCCGAGCTCGGCCCGGCCTTCAGCAGCGGCCAGATCACCTTCCCTTCTCAAGACCGCGACGCCTTTACTTTCACCATTCCCAAGTCGCTCCCTTCCGGCGACTACCTACTCCGTGCCGAGAACATCGCCATCCATGCTGCCTCCAACCCAGGCGGTGCCCAATTCTACATCTCTTGCGCACAGATTACGGTCACAGGCGGCGGTTCCGGAACTCCTGGCCCTACCATCTCTCTACCCGGTGGCTACAAGGCTACTGACCCTGGCCTTCTGATCAACATCTACTACCCAATCCCGACTAGCTACAAGTACCCCGGCCCGACTGTCTGGAAGGGTTGAAGTGTGGTCTGTTAAATATGTGGAGAGTAGTCTTAGAGATGGAGGTGCGATGATGAGACAAGACGGCTTCTTCGTGCTGCAATCTTGGTCCCTTGGAGGTTATGGCGACAGAGCTGTTTTGTCTCTATAGTTGTGTACTGCTCAATCTTGCATCAACTTCCCGTTCCCACCATGGACTGAATCTTCAATGGACATGTTGACTGGTTGTAGAACTTTAAGGTCACACCCGGCTTCAGATGAAGGCGGGTGAGCTTTCGAGGCCACAGAATCCCCGTGAGAGGAGTGACGCATAACAAGCCCCTGCTATCCGTCAACTCGAGCCAAAGTGCACCGTGATCATTGATGTCACGAACTCTATTTGACTTTCGGACCACTGTCTTGCGGCAGCACAACCTCTGATTTGAAGAACTTGTCGTAGATCCCTGCCCCTATGGCATAACAAAGTACTCCGCCGGCGAATTTGGTGGCCGTTTGCAGATATTGAGGACGCATCTTGCAGTGCGCAAGGATTTTGTTGTGGCTATTTCAGCTCGTGTCAGCGTTGAGTTGCTGTATGCTGCCGGGAGTCGAAGTCGACTTTCTTATTCAGTGAATGATGATACGCAGGAAACAAGAGGGAGTAAGTGATGGCAGAGCAAGGTTGTGACAGTTGTAGGCCGACAGCGCTAGCCCAAGCGAAACTCAGTATGCCGACTGCAAGCGTAAAGGCGACGTTTAGACTGTCCATGCGAGCGTGTAGCCGATCTGGCGAGACTGTAATGTCAGGCATCATTATCCTCCAGCTATATCATAGCAACGGTCGAGAGCTCAATGCCCAGGTATCTCACCAGAGCAGGACGTTGCTACTTGCTTGTAAAACCACTGCGACAGGCTGTATATGTGATTCAGATTTCCTGGTGATACTGTAGCTTGCTGAGCTTTGTTCATAGTATCGTGCATCTTACTTGTCTACGGCGTATGCCTCATGGCCTTTACAATCCATCGGCATCGAGCTTCTCAGCTCTTTGTGAGGACTGCCAGGCGTATCGTGATGCTTAGCAGACCACCGGCGATGATTATGCTACCCATCATACGTCGCGAGTCTGCGTTGTAAAGTGGGCCCCATGATCGAGTCCATCGAATCTTAAAAACGCTAAGCGTAAACAAGCACTTGACCACGCCCCGGACCGAGGCTTGACTTTCGCCTTCTGCCATCCTCTGCCACCCCTTGCACCTTCTACCTCGAGGACCCCTTAAGGTGGTTGTTATCTCTTTTTTGTCAAACGGGACGAGTCTTACATGGCTGCTTGGTTGAGCCAAGCCGCAATTGCCCGGACACCGGTCGCGCGCGATGACGCTTCGAAGTTTACAGCACTCCGCAAGATGCTTTCTGTTATGATCGTGAGGTTGATATCAGTGTAAAACTCTACAGTAAGGCCTACCAATGAGTAGAAAGTTCTGTGGGCACAATTGACAAGCAGTTCTAGCGCTTTTCCATTATAAGCAAAAATCTGCGTACCAGCATGGTACCATTGCCAGGATATCCGCACACTACCAAGGTGCGAAACTCGTCGCACCATAACCAGCCTGCCCTACAACTTCATCATAAGAACCACGCGGTGGCAGTTTGACTTTCCCCTGTCGTCACCCTGTTCCTATGCCTTCCTGACTTCTGTTCTTCCCATCGCAAATCTGCACCATCAGAACGTTCAGCCTCTCATGTGTTGCTTATGAGTGCTGAGCTAGCTTTCGGAGGAACGCTGTATTCGTCTAGTCCTGTGAGGCAACTTCGATAACCGCATGCAGGCGGTAGTCGAGCAAAACGTTCATGAACTCGCATTCGCTAACCTTTTGGACCTCGTCGAGCTTCTCTGTCTTCGCCAGCTCGCGAGTCAGTTGTTCGCGCTCATAATTCAGCTGGACGCCTTCGCCCGCATTGACTGGCTTGTTGTTGATGTTTCTGCGGACTTTTAGCTGTTCCAGGTGGCGACTGCTACCGCCAGCACGATCTTGAGACTCGTCGAATCTGACGACCTTTCCTCCTGCCTTTGCCGCAAACTCGTTGAGTTTCTTTTGCGCGTTCTTCTTCTCGTTCTTGGTGACCCACACCTCAGTGCTCCTGATGTTCAACTTGGACTCCAGCTTCCAATTCTCCAGATTGTCCCAACCTTTCGGCGTACTTATCTGCTGATAGCCGAACAAAGTACACATGGAGCCATTGGCTCCGTTTGGTCCTCCGATGTGGAGATGTGAAGAGCTCGGCAACGGCCAGTCGACGACGATGCGGCCACCGGGAGAAAGCAGAGTGAGCAACCTCTTAAGAAGAATTGGTCGGGTCTCATAAGTGAAGAAGTGGAGGGAGTTCTGCAGAAGAACAACCTTGAAGCCGACGCCTTCGGTGGCGTTTTGTTTGAGTCTGCTCAGAGACTCGACGCTTCTCATGTCTTCGATGTGGTGAAATCTGTCGAGTGGGAACTCCGGGTCCGAGAACTGGCGAATGTTCCTGTGACATTTGGTCAGTATGCAATCTTATGAGCGGATCTGACAGCCAGTTTACACACCTCTTTGCTTTCTCAAGTAGAGGGATGCTCGCATCTGCAAAGGTGACGTTCAAGGCACCTTCTTTGCCAAGTTGCTCGCACACCAAGAGTCCCGTGAGACCTGGGCCACAAGCGAGATCGAGGACAGTTTCTCCTGGCTTGAGCTCCGCAATCTTGATAAAGCGCTGGTAGCTGTCGAGCTCTCTGAAAGTGATGTTCTGAACGTGTCTTGCTCTTCCGCAGTTTGGCTTGCTGTGATGTTTCGCGCCACTTGCACACCATCCACCACGTTTGCGAACTGTGAGGATTTTGTTTGGGATATGGTCGTCGAGGCAGGGTGTCTTTCTGGCGTGATGATCTTTGCTTGACGGATAAAGAGCGGCGACGGAATCAGACAATCGAGCAAATGTCGTGGGTGGATGCGTTCGAGGGTTGCGGCAGTTGCTGCGAGGGGCTCGTTGTAAACAAAAAGAAGCCGTGGAGTCGCGCATTGCTTGTGCACTGACCCTTTAGAGTGGGGTCCGGTGTAGTGGTGCCCATATCAGAAGTCACTTTTGACAAACGGCTTCACTTACTTCGAGGCCGATCAGTGAAAGCGTCGATTCTGGACAGCATTGGAGTGTGAATCGGCCAGTAGCTGTAACTGTGTCTGGCTTGGCAAGAGCCAGGCCAACGGCAATCTGCCAAGTTCCGAACATCCCATTATGATAAGGCTGAGTTATACTGCATATCACAAGATATCCGTGTACATGTAATTGTAAATATGTACGGACTCCTGTTCACATGCGAATTGTACTGCATAGACTTAGGGTTAGAGTTTGTATCATTAGTTTGGGCACCGTCCGGAAACCTTACAAGCTTATCCGCTTCACTCCGCATTCTGCGCGTCAGTTTGCCTTGGCATCGTTTCGTTTCCAAGGGGCGGTGGCTTTCGATCCTGTTGTATCCACTTTCGTCGACACGATGGTCCAGTTGATGGCATGTTGGCCCCGCGGTGGGTCATCATAGACGTTGATGTAGCAAAATGCCGGTAATTAGACAAGTACCGGAGGAGAAGCGAAGATCTCGCAAAGGATGTCTGACGTGCCGCAAGCGACGGAGAAAATGTGAGATGACGCAAGAATCCTGGGCATGCGATTACAGAGACGTATCTTATACTGATTCCGGTCCTAGGTGACGAAGGAAAACCATCTTGCCTGAACTGCACTTCAAGGAATGCCGAGTGCAGGTACGCCGACTGGACATTTATATCTGAAGGGCCTTTTGGGTCCGTCACAAGCGATGACCCGCAAGAAGACTCAGTCGATGTGGTTCAATACACCACAGATGCTTTACCTTTCACTCCCATACCGACAGGAAGTGCTACTTCTTCTTACCAAGCGCGGCCTGTCGATCTGATACCAAACCAACTTCCCAGCCCCCCGATTGCACCGTCTCCCAGCCTCGTGGCCGAGACAATAGCTGGAGCACCACCAAGCCTGGACGAGAACGTACACATCGCCACTTGGACTTCAGCACATACGGGCGATGACTTCATCTATGAAGCTACAACGCCTTCTAGATGGATCAACGGAAATCTTTCACAACAAGGATCGATGAGTGCTCGTTCCGCTCTGCTCCGCTTCCGCTACCAGGTTGTCCCGTGGATCGACTCTAACAATTGCAAGTCCACTTTTGGACCGACAATGATGACTCTGGCGCGCGGCAATAAAACGATCTCGGATTGCATCATATACTGCATGCGATTGAGAGATGAGAGTGGCGGCACTGCAAGCGCCGAAACCTACGATTCCAGTACACGCGCAAGACTTTTCGACGAGATTGCCCAAGAGGGTGCACTTACGGCCGACATCGGGCGTGCTATACTTGCGATGAGCGATGTCTTTTGTACCCCTCCTTCGGAATGGTTCAAGATCTCAGCACCTCAAGTACGCTGCTATGGTGGAGAAGCGCCGCAAAGTCGGGCGTTCGGGTTTGTAACAGAACCTCTGAAGACACTCATGCGCTTGCAATTAAAGATTGGTAAGCCTATACGAAGTTTCATACATCGAAGTTTCTAATATTTGTTCCTCTAGATCTCGCAGCTTCGATTGTCACAAATAAGCCTCCATCAGCAAATCTTTCCTTGCCGCTGGAGGACGCAATTCTCAACGACGCCAGTCCAGCACTGCAATCGTATGATGAATGTCTCCACTGTCTTGCGAATTCCTTACGACTGGTCCACCATCAGATAGCCCCGTTACTATCTGGCTTCCACGCACCCCAACCACAAGCAGCGGACCTCCATGCCTTCAGATGGGACCAGTGGTCCGACCTTTGGGGCGCCTGTTCACTATGGTTCCAGGCACGACCGTACGGTATGGAACCAGTGGTCGAAAGTCCAGACGACAGGGCTCGCCAGGGGCAATCTTTCCCGGTAGATGTATACACCAGCGCCACCGCCCTACAAGCAAATCTTGTCATGCATATGTCAGCAATCATTCTATTAACGCACCGGCCCCGACTTGGAGATGTACCTGGTTCATCCCGCCGTTTGAGATCTCGCAGCTGGCATGTGCAAAAGATTGCAAGGATGCTGGTCGGGAACCACTTCCATGAGCAATGGGACCCAATCGCTATAGCTGCACTGCTTTTCATATCCCGAGAGATGTCGCACGCTTCGCAGCAAGAAACGCTTCTATCATGTCTGCGAGAAGTTGTACGGACAACCCAGATTCCTGTGGAGGGGGATGTTGCCGGCCTGCGAGAGTGCTGGCGGCAGATGTATCACAATGGTCCTCCCCACGTATCGCAAAATACTTGACGCCTCCTGGATCATGAATGTCAAGAATAACGGCGGCAAGTGACCCGCGGCTCTTACCCAGGTGTATGGCGTTTCGCAAGTCGCAAAGATCGGCTCGAAACGGTCAAACATGGTGTGGGCTTTTGCATTATTATTTCATCTCGACTCTAAATCATCCTTCCATGGGATAGAAACCTGCGCACCATTCTTGGACACCGTTATGGATGCGGCGACAATACTGCTCCGCACAGCAGCTTCAATATCGAACGTCTCTGATCGCGAGGCAGCCTCAACCACAAGCACCGAGTACATGCCGATGAACGTATCACCTGCAGCGGTAGTATCCACCACGTCGACCTTCAGCGCCGGGACAAACCCACTTTGTCCATTATGGCATGCGTAGTACGCACCGCGTGCGCCGAGCGTTACTACGAGATTTTGCACGCCTCTCGCCAGCATACCCGCTGCGGCTTTCTTCACCATCGACAAATCTTCCAAATCCGCTTCACTGACTTGTGCAAGCAATGCAATCTCGGTCTCATTCAAGATGAGATGTGCCAGGCCAGTATATGCTTCCTCTGGCAGTTCTGCCGCCGGAGCTGGGTTCAAGAGGACCGGGATGTTGGCAGCTTTGGCCGTTTTGAGGGCTTGCAGAACAGTTTCCATGGGGATTTCCAGCTGTATGACCAGTAAGGCAGGTCGTGAGTTAAACCCCTCGACGAAGCGACTTGGTTGTAATGAGGCATTTGCGCCAGGAGAAATAATGATACGGTTCTGACCGCTTTCTTTCTCAACCATAACGATGGCGCTGCCAGTGGTCGCGTGTTCGCCATCACCTTCGGTGCGAAAGACCTCCGAAACATCGACGCCGTAGGATTCGAGGCTTTCCAGCAATGTCGTGCCGTGCGCGTCTGGACCAACAGCCCCAATCATCATCACATCAACGCTTGGGTCTTGCAGTGTGCGTGTTCTTGACAGTTTGGCGCAGGCCACTGCTTGGTTGGCGCCTTTGCCTCCGGGAAATACATTCGATTCGATCGCTGTGAGAGTTTCGCCGGCTAGTGGGTGGTGAGGTATATAGTATACTAGATCGATGTTCAATGACCCTAGTACACAGATGATCGGCCGTGGTGAAGTCATGTTGGACGTCGTGGGTAAATCTGGATCGTGTCGGGCGGGTTTGATCACAAGAAGAATGTATCAGACAGCAGCTCCATCGGAGCTTTATATTTACTGCTCAGGATTTGATGCCGGATGTCTCAGGTGGAGCAGAGCCGGATACACAACCTTCTATCCGTGGTGGGTCCCACTATTAAAACTAGCCTGGGCTGCGCGGCACAGACACAACGTTGACTCAGGCGCTCGACTGCGGAAGCGAAACTCCGCTATACATTCTCGTAACACTAGCTAATGCGGCGGGACATATTCCTCTGCTCCCAATTCACACTACCCTCATAACCCCACTCAGCTTCAAGATCTCTCAAGCGCCACAAAGCCGCCCATCCGGTTTCGCGCTCGATCGATTGTAAAAGTTGAGCTATTCTCTGCTGTTCACTTGTATGAGACATCAGTCTGCCAGCTGTGAATAGTGGCTGGATCGAGTTGACCATACTGCCCGGATGTGGATTTGCACACGATATACCACAGACCTGCCGCGCGTGCCACAGCGACAGACTTTGCGAGTCGAGTCGACTTTCAGGCGGTTGCATCTCTAGCATTGAGATACAGGCTGCGTGGTAGACTTGATTGCTGGAGATTGCTGCCCAGTGAGGGAAGACAATTGTTGGAAAACCGGAATTGTCGTCACTGTCGGCCAAAGCCGTTGGTCTCATTGACGGAGGTCGCTCATCAACCCAAAACTGCAGGTCGAGCCAGAGCTGTTGCCACTGCTGCGCGAAAGGTCTGTTGTCCTTAGAATCGCAGCGACCCAGTTCAAGATATTGTGTTCTGCGGAACCGGAGATCGCAGACTCGGGCGCATAGATATATCGACCAGTTGGCGTGCATGTCATGAGAATCTCGGCTCTTTTCGTGGAAAAGTGACCTGATCAAATTCTCTGCATCTTCCGGTGACACCAGAGACCTATCAATGGTTGGAACCCACTTTTCCAATGCCAAGACCATTGTCTCCGCGCCATCAGAAGTGAAACTGCCACAAAGCTCCATCCTCGCATAGCACCAGAAGACGGCTTGTAGCAGCCCACCTGAGAAGCCGTTGACTCCAAAGACATCGAATAACGAGGCGCAACCTTCAACATGGCGTCTCCAATTTCCTGTCTCGCTCGACATCAACTCGAAAACGGCAAGGACGCAAGCAGTCACTAAAGTAACCGCGTCCTTGGCCTCAAGTGCAGGCGCTAGAAACCTGATGCTTTCCTGATAGAGCTCGAGGCTGTCACAGTGCCCTTGCATCAACCCTCTCCTCTCCATCTGCCGCGATGAGAAAGCAAGAATGGCATAGAGTAAGGCTGGCGACCGTTGAGCAACGAGGGGCACCTCGATCTGGAAGTGCTGCTCCTCGTCAAATTTGTCAAGCTGCGGAGCACAGTCTGTGATCCAATTCTGGAGATACCGTACGAGCCGCGCATGAGGGACTTTGACCGTTACGGACGAGAGGTCCAATCGCCGTGATGCTTCCGAGGCGCTGACTTCGGCTACCGGTGGTCTGGAAGGAGAGAGGTTCGACAGGCCGGCGAAGAGCACGGATCTAAGCTCTTCATGGAGATTGCGGAGGCGTGGGTCCTGCGATGGATCGTCTGAGGCGCGGCGCGACATCGCGTGGAATTGCCTGGCTTGCTAGATCTTCAAGTGGCGTGCTGGTCTTCGAGGGAGCACGTGGCTAACCGCAGCCTTGTCGCAGGCATTTACATGGCAAAGAGGCTATGTGGCCGAAAAAGTGTCGTGCCGTCTCACTATGGGATAGCCGTTGTACGTAAAGGGCGTGAAATGTTCACGCAAGTGCCACCGCCAGGATCAGATCTGGGAGTTGGACGCTATACCGGATACGGGGGTCGTAGCCTCCTTCGCGGAAGGAGGTTTCTCTGTGCTTAGAGCCTCAGACTGTGGCCCGGAAACCTGAGACTTCAATGTGGGGGCGGACCTCCGGCAAACCCTACGCGTTCTGAAGCGATGGTGCTGACAGCACACATTTCGCGGGCGAGCTGGCTGTTGGAGACAAATGTAGCGACCGAGACTTGTGTGATATCGCTACAGTGTTTCTAGCAAGTCAGATCTCGATCGGTGCAAAGAGCCGAGACGAAGACTGACGAGACAATCCCGGAATTGGATATAGGTAACCCTTCCTCTTTGTTCGTGGTATTTACTTCGTTTAGCTCCAATACATGTTGATAGATCCATGATGAGCAAAGATGTTCTTGGGGTGATGCTCGTCAAACGCTCTAGAACCATCGATGCAGACATCTTTACTATCGTAAGCACGAAATCACGGAATCATCCTTTTCCAGCATGAAGGAATAATATCAGCCGTCATATCATTATTTACCATGAGACTTTCACTGATGTTGAAGATGGGCAGGAGCCTCGGATTTCTCGCCAAGTTGTAACCAAATTATGTAACATTACCACTACATCACCTAAGACAACTAAGCCACCTGCTCAACATGACCCTTCTCTCCCTTCTCCCATACCATCGTGGTGCCTGGCTGAGCAAGCAGACTGACTTCCTGCTGAGCTTCTCTGAGAAGCTCCGCATCCCTCTCACCAGCATGACTGTCAAAGACACGGTCCATCTCTTCGAGCGATGCGCCCTTTGTCTCTGGAAGATAGAAGTGGACCCAAACGATGGCACCGGCCAAGAAGGCGGCAAAGAATATGTATGTTCCCCAAGCCCACGCCTACGGAAGTCATAAGTTAGCTCGGTCTCTGGAATTTCAGTGTAATGTGTTGTGGTGTCTTACCTCGAACATGGGAGGGACAAAGAAGGCAATGGCGAAGTTGTTCAGCCAGTTGCTGGAAGCTCCTGTAGACGAAGGGTTCAAGTCAGCGAGTGTCTCAGACACTAAAGTGCCTCGTGGTCTAGCTCAAAGTCCATATTACTCGCCCTGCCGCTGAGAGGGCAGTATAGAGTTTGAGTATAAACCGCGAGATTTGGGTGTACCCTTCGTTCACGTACCGATCGATGCTCCCTTCGCACGAATAGAGAGGGGGAAGATCTCGGATACAAGTGTCCACGACACTGGGCCCCAAGTCGCTCCGAAAGCGGCGATGTAGACCCAAATGAGAGCGACAGCAGCCCAGCCTGCAGCTACGTGATTTGGCCAGTCATGACGGAACTGAGAGACAATCACGCCGACGGTGACCATGCTGGCTCCCATAACGATGGAACCGATTTGCAACATTGGCTTGCGGCCGACACGGTCAATAATCAACTGGAAAGCGCGTAAGCATGGCATTGAAAGAGTTTCGGTTCGGTAGAGATGGAAGAACTTACCATAGCGGGAATGGTGCTAATCAAGAACACGACGCCAGTGACACCGGTAGCCAACAAAGCGATCGTACCGCTAGTGAGACCAAAGCTCTGGAAGACGTTTGACGCATAGTAGATAATCGCGTCAATTCCAGACCACTGTTGCCAGAACATAACAAGCCATGCGGTGCAGACGCGCTTGAAGTTATCCTTTGAGCGGAAGCACATGACATACTGGGCGAATTGCTGGCTGAGGCGGCTCTTTCCCTTCTCAGCCAAGTTAGGGAAGTCACGAGCGTATGCCTTGTGTTCAAAGAGGGCTTCGGCTTTGATCTCGAGGTACTCAATGTCCACGTCATCGTGGTCAACTGGGAGGTTGCGCATCCAAGCTAGCGTCGATCTGGCCTCTTCGTCACGACCGACCTTCACAAGCCATCGTGGCGAGAAAGGCATGAACCAGATTCCAATAGCCAGGCAGACCGCAGGGATCCCTTGAATGATCGAAGGGAGACGCCACGCGAGGTTTGACTGGCCTGCGCCAGTGCCACCGATGTAGTTGCTGCCGTAGCCGACCCAGAAGGACAACATGATGCCAAGAATGGTTGCGAGCTGGTAGAAAGACACGAGCAGACCTCTCATGTGCGGCGCCGAAAGCTCGGCGTTATACAATGGTCCGACACCCGAGAAGAGACCAACGCCAATGCCTGTGAAGAATCTTGCTGCGTACAAGAGGGCCGGAATGCCCGGCTGGGCGCCGACGTAGAGGAAACTACCCAGAACTACCCAGCAGCAGGCGACAAACATGGTGTATTTTCTGGAGATGATCTCGCTGAGGACACCTGCAGAGAGCGATCCGAAGAGACCTCCAAGCTGGAGGATAGAGGTAAGCCACCCTGTGGCGGTAGCAGATTCCACGACTGTGGGAAAGTTCTCGGTGAAGCGAGTCATCACCAGACTCTGTCCCAGGACACCTTGCTGGTAACCATATTCGAAACCACCAAGCCTGTCGAGATGTCAGTGAGATGTTATTGGGTCCCAGACTAGGATCCTTACGATGCGAAAAATGCGATGAACAAGACCTTAGGGTTGCTCTTGATTGAGCCCCAGACCGAAGTCTTCATCTTGTTGCCGGACATGCTGAAAACCCCGTGATTGATTGCGGGTAAGAGGAGGCTGTGATATGGTACCTCAGGTGTTCAGCGTGTCCTTGACGATGGGCACACTTCCGCAGTCCTGGTGTTGAGAATGTGAAATCATCTTCAGGGGATCAGCGGCACTTGTATATATATCCCGACAAAGTATGTTACGAGCAAGCTTTGGCGGCACGTTACAGCACCATAGCATACCATGACACACCCACCAGCCCCAGAGAGAACATGCGGAGCCCCAGGAAAAACCCATGCGGAGTCCGATGGAGGAGCGTAGGCTACGGCCCCCGAACCGGGCATAGTCAGCATGATTCCTGCGCTACGAAGACCTGGATCTGTGGAGGACCGGAACTTGGAGTCAGGGAGCGAAATACGGTTGCAGTATGGTGTGATGGGCCGTGACATAGCCGGTTCTGAGTCGAGATTCGGTGTCGGGACTGAATTGTGCATCAAAGTTTCTATTTTGTTATCCTAGTGCATATCAAAGAGTAGCAAGAAGTAAACAAAATAACGCTACCCTAGATTGATGCATTTTGGGTTTGACGATTCCAATTGCGCGAGCAAACTGAATAACGACACTGCCAACGGCTGCTTACACTGCGTTCGCAATGATTTTATCTGCCATGACCACATCTATATTGCAGGTCAATGTCCAAGGTCAGCCTGCTCGGAATCAACCGGGACCACAATTTAGGATTGGAGCCGAAATCTTCCCTTCCTCCACCGGGTAACTTCCTGCAGCCCACAAGTTTCAGTGCCGAGTGTATCAAAGAAGCCAACATCCGTGACCATGTATGAGTTCGTGGCGCTCGTCTGAGTGTTCCCCTATTCACATGTCAGACCAGTTTTCAGGCACGATGACAGGAATTTTTTCGTGTCAATTGTGACTTATAGCCGCCCTGATGAGAGTTATGTGTGAAGTAAGAGATGATATTCATCACCATTCTGTCGTGTGTGGACATCGTCCAAAGCATGTGAGCTCACGGTGCATATAGCCATAAGCAACATACTACATTCGATTTGCTAGCAAGCATTCAATTTGGCCCAGGACCCCATCGTGCCATGAAGACACACGGTTACCAGGAGGTCAATCGTAATATTGCACTTCTTCGTTCGAAAACAAACTTAGGCTCCTTCCAATGAACGCCGGCTAGCCGTCCTGAGACCCATGAGATTCGTGGCCCCATAAGCTGCTCGCCGCTTATGTTGAAATCTTGCAAGTTGACCTAGTTGATTGTTACCTGATCGTCTCTTTGGCGATCACCCTCACAGTATGTTTCTTAGTCCGTGGAGCGTATGCTCGCTTTGTGGCAAACCGGCTCAACCTGGAAAACGCAGCCCTCGAGCGAAACAGCCTTGAGGTTGTGATCTATCTCAAGTGGTCACAGTCAATGGCAGCTGTGCCAAGCGTCAGTGACGTCTGCTATTTCGCCAACGTCACTTCAGCAGACTTGACCTCCTTCCTCGACCTTCTCTAGGCCATAAGACAATTTCCGATCTCATTACTACCAAATAGGACCTCGTATATATCTACTGTTCTACCGCTATTCCGTTCCTTCAAGCTCACGATTCTGGATCTACCTCTCGAAACACAACAGCCATCTGCCATCGGCTGCCTTGTCTGCCCGTCCGCTATCTCGCAGTGCCAGGCATCACACTCCATACGAACCAGGCGTTCCTCCCAGGACTAGTCTTCTCCGTTGTCCATAATTGGATTCGGCAACCAGCACGCATGTGTGCTTGTACCCGAGCGAGGCGCGGCTGGGGCAGCCGGATGGCAGTGAGTATTAGGCTTCAACCCACCGTCCCTTCCATCAAAGGGGATATGGTCTAGTGGTATGACATCTTCTTAGCATCGTGCTTCACAGCACTTGTTAAGTGGAGAAGGTTCTGGGTTCGATTCCCAGTTTCTCCATCATTGAGCTCATCCGAGGGATGAGCATTGCTTTTGTCGGGCATTTCTTTCGCTCTCGGTCTATGGAATGGAGCGATGACGGCATCGTGGGTAATCTGCGCAGGACTGCTGATTTAAACGTTCTGTTTTTGGGACATGAACCAGGACATATTTTCCAGTATATATGTATCTCTGAACGCTAGATGGTTTTGGAATCAAGTTCTGTCTGGCTTTAAGACGTTCTGTAATGACTTACAACTACAAATTCAAAAACTCCCCGATAGCTCTGACACATGATCGCTCAGGGAATTTGCAAACGTAGAGGGAATCTGGAGCTCTCTTTGGGTAGTGTTGAAGTTGAAAGTCATGGATGCAGCTCAACTTCATGGTCAAGATGTGAGAATGGACTTGTGATTTCCACTAGCCTTGGCGCAATCGGTCACGCCGGAGCATACACTGGACCAGCTTGATGGTGGAGGTGTCACTCGAACGCCCATGGTATTCAAATACTCATTAGTACTGTGATCACGTTGAGTATCTGACAAGAAGAAACAAATAGCGACACCGAAGGGATGACAAGAAATCGATTTCCAAGAAATAGAGTGAAGCGTATCTCCAGGGTCAAACGAGCGCTGTGATAGACCTTCGACTTGAGCTAGGGTGCGTAGGTACTGAAAGCCATGCCTTCGGGAGTCTTGCTCCACTGGCCAGTATTCGGATCAAGGAACTCCGAAGCATCTCGTTGCACAGCATCCCGGATGATCTTTGCCTTGGCATCACTCCGTGGCCTGATTGTGCAGCTGTACTCCCGTGGTTGGACGGTTATTCCCCCTACCAGATTGTCGCCGTCATATTTCACAGGTCCACCACTTTGTGAGTCTAGAGCCGGCAGGAAATCGAACGCCCATACTAGACGCGAGATACCGAGCGCTAAACTGCGCTCCGCAATGTGAATGCCTTGGCACAGCCGGCGGCCAGCGCCAAAGACGTAGTTGTCGCGTTGTGACGCCTCGCCTGTGGCCGACTCGAAGAGGGACCTTGAATCTGAAACAAAGCGATCTGGATTGAAGATGCGAGGTGAAGGCGAGCGTTTAGGATCCATGTGTATAGCCCACACATTGTTGATGATTGTTGCCCCTGCGGGAATGCGCCAACCCTTGTAAGTATCTTCTTGCAGCGCAGCATGCGGGACACCCAAGATCACAGTCGGCATCCATCGCATGGACTCCTTGATACAAGCGCGCACATATGGGAGGTTGTCGTAATCTTCGATCGTGGGCAGCCGGTTTGAACCAACGACTTGGTCCACCTCCGCTTGCACCTTCTTCTGCACCTCTGGCCAAATCAGACAAGCTAATATGAAGCCATAGAGAGTCGCAGCTGTTGTATCGGAACCAGCTTCAAGCAGTGAACCACTGATATACGCCGCTTGATCGTCGTTGAAACCTTCCACCTGCTGTGCACGGAGGAGGTCGTTGCAAAAGCATGGCTTGTGATCGTCAGCCCCAACGCTCAATATAGACGGGCTATGCACGACTTACGTTGCCGGTCTTAGTCTCCAGACCGCACTTGGCCCGCAGCCAAAGTCTAACGTACAAGTCCTTCTCCTTTTCATGAAGCCATTTCGCAACACGCACTTGCGGATTCAGAAATTCTGGGATTGACTGGATGATGGGAAAAAGATCCGCTAGTTGCGCGCTCGCACTTCCCGCCAGCTTGCCCCAGCGTTCAAAACTCTGTCATTTGTGGTATCAGTATGTCTTTGGACCGACGAATATGTTTTTGATTTGATAGTGGAGTGAGTGGAGAGCCAACTCACCCAAAAGAGTTGTTGGAGGTTTGGATCTTTTGTCGATGGCGCTCGATAGCCAAATATGATTTGAGTAGACAAGGAGAATGTGTAACGACGAATGTGATCAAGGAACGCCTGTGGCTCGTCGATAAATCCTTGTAGCATGATCTTGTTTTCCAAATCCTGGTATGGGACGTAAGTCACAGCAGCCTTGATGTTCAGGATGTTGTGAATTGTCTTGTGGATCATCCGCCAAAACTTCCCGTACCGCTGATAACATGCGTTAGCCTGGGATAACAAGCGAAGTCTTAGGACGACTAACCATAACCACCAGCCTCAATCCGCCACTGGCAACTTCTTGTCCAATGTACATGTCAGGACGATCAGAATAGTTCCCGCTTCGTCGATCCAGCAAATCCTTCACAACTTCGTCGCTCGAGAGAACGATCATCGTCTTGGTACCAAGAATCAGAGAGTAGACGGGGCTAACAAAAATTAGCTGACTTCTACAAGACAGCGTCCGACATACCCATATTCTACGGCCCACTTCTGGAGTTGGATGTGCGGTTTGTCGATTGGCATCTGATGAAGGTTGCCAAGTATTGGGATCGTAGGTGGCCCAGGAGGTAGGTCGGCAGGACGCCGCCCAATGTTCCACACCTTAGACAGGAAGAGTAGTGACAAAGCCCCGAATCCGAAGATCCACCATGTTGCTGATTCCAGAGTGGCCAGCGTCATCTTGCTGGTATGAACGGGAGACGTTTTACTGCGAGGTCATTCGGAAGGAGAACAATTTCTTCAAAGGCGCGCAATGAGTCGTACTTGCATTGCCCATCATGCATGGTGCACCATACGTACTTCTATAACATGGAGGGATGGAGCAACTCCTAAAGCTTCACTACCCCCCATCTTTGGCAATGTTATCCTTTAAATCGTTTGCCGAATGGACACGGTCTAGCGGCAAATTGACTCCAACCGCTCCGACCGTGACAACACGAGCAGGTGGGGTTCCCGCAGCGCGCCGTGGATGCGGAAAGATGCACGAAAGCCACGCGAAAGGTACCTTATACACTTTTAATACTGTTCGTACGATATACACTGAGTCGCATGCTGACCGACGCCAACACATCATATCATCGGCCCCACATACGCTGAAACCCCGCTGGGACTCGTTCTAGAAAATGTGCTCCAATCCTCTAGATCGAAAGAATTGTCAAGAGATCCGAAGCTCCAGAAGTCGTCAAAAGAGCCTGGCAGGAATTGTGCTTCGGCATCGAGCTGATCAGCTGAAGGTAGGAGTGGATCGCTTGCTGTCTGCGTGGAATGCTCGCCCGCCAGAGATGTCAGCACTCGGACGAAGGGTACCGAGACTAAAGAATCCGTAGCAATATGTATTCTGCCAAAGTAACCAGTGACAACGTCCATCATGGCCAGATCTAGAGAGTCAACTTGGCCTTGAAGACAACATGTAAATAGACTGATTAGTGAATATATTGGCCCGTAGAAAGCGACTCTAGAAGGACGACTTGTTAGCTGGTAGTCACAGTTACGGCCAAACAAGTAGAGTTCGTCGCCTGCACTTACGGCACCGTTGTTCGAGCCGAGAATTGGATGTGCTCAGTCAACAAGATGGCCTCGCGAGAGCATTTGGTCACGGCGTTAACTGATCTTTCGATCGCATCCCGGTATTGTGTCGGGTACCGTATTCCAATAAGAGCCCGCATCCAAGGATAGGCCATGACTGAATGAACGCTGAGCGCGGCTGTTGTGTAAGCGTATTGGACGTAAAGAAACTGATCCAGTGTTAGGCCGCCCAATGGTGACATCGCAGAAATCCTGTCCCCTAGAACAATCCCAGAACTTTCCATCAGCGAAGTTTTGATCCCAATGAGCTCCGCGTCAAGTAATTCAATGGTTTGGATTACAGCAGCCGGACCTTGTTTGACGCATCGTACCGCCGAAAGCTGCTTCTCGACTTTGGAAGACATCTTCGCAATACGAATCAAATTGTGGCAATATGCAAGGCTCAACGCGCTGCCAGCACTGCCAGCAGACGGGAGCGGGCATGTGATTTCATCTTCATCGATAACCTGTAGTGCTAGGTCAGATCTATCGGAAAGTCAGAGTATGAGATGCTCCAGAGAACGTACTGATGGACGACTGGCCTGAGATGCAATTTGCTTTTCGAGACAGTACAGAGCCCAAAAGATGCAGCTTCGCTGCTGTGAATCTTGTGTTGACAAACCCTGAGAAGAGGGTACCGCCCGATGTAGGCCTTTCGCGTATGCCAGCCGGACGGCGTCAGCAGATAGCATGTACTCCAGGCATGGCGTCCCGATGTTCTGCGTATAGTATGCCTACTCGTGGTCAACGTAATCTTAACAGGACCCGTGGGCTTGGGCAAGCTCACCATCAAAGTTAGGACCTGGACTCCCATTATGGAGGTCTTGAAGAACAAGAGTCTTGCATAGACAGAGAGAGCGTTCTCAAAGTACCCCCAAGCGTGCTTCGCCGCTTTTTGGAAAGAGTGTGACTTGGACATCTCGATACGGCAGCCTGCCGCAAAGACGACATTGCGAAGCGCATGCCATGTGGGGCCTGGGTCATCAAGAGTGCCCGCAAGATGTGCAGAAAGCTGTTGTTCGAACCATGGTCGATGCAGAATGCCGAGGGAGGCGTCGAGAGACACTTCGAAGTAGGCTGTGAAGTCATTAGTGGTGAACCAGCAAATGATCAATCTGCTACTATTTGGAATCGTGTATACCTTTCGCGTAACGCCACGCCGTGTCAGCGTCGGGATCTGGCATTCTGGGAACCGACAGATCGCCATCCATTTTCAAGCGTCGAGTTATGTCGCAGACAAATGCGCTTGCGGACACGGCGAAATTCGTGCTTTTTGTTTGCTCACTCACCCACCGCACAGCTGGTTTGGAACATATGGATAGGTAAGATCGAGGTCCTGAGGATCTTGTGAGCAACTACATGCACTCAATCTTCACTGCTAGCACTTACCGTGGTATTCCCAATTTGTCTACGATCAAGTCCATTGTCAGTACCAAGTAATCAGATTAGACTAACAAGATCTCGACCGATGGTCAAGTATGTCTCACCATGTCATCAGGTAATATACTGCTTCTTTCGCCGGGTTCATCGAAGGTATCCAAAGCGGCAGTGTTGTTGCCGTCGGCGATCTGATTATATTCTGGGTGTACCGAGAATTCCACCGACGTGGCATCTGGCGACAGCAAGCCTGCAGGTCTCGAGACATCGGATTCTCTGAGAGGGTTACTGCCGCGATATGGAGACGACGGGTCAGGTTGGTTACGGTGCGAGTGGCCACGTGAAGACGAAGTCACACAGGGGACACCATGATCGAGACAATTAGGACACGCTTGGTCCGCTTGATCTCCATTGCCTGACAAACTTATCAGGAATACGTCCGTTACAGACGTCAAACCAATAGGCGTTTCTATCGAACAAGACATCAATGGTGAGAAAAAACTCACAGCGGATCTTCTTTGAGCGGCAATGGTTGCAAGCTTGTCGCACGCGTTTGCGCTTCTTCGGGTTGGCTGCATTGTGCGGCACCGACGACAAAAGTGTAATCTCCATTGCATGAGCAAAATGTCATGCGCCGATCAGCCAAAAGGTTTGCCAATCTTTGTCTTCCGATACGCAACGGTATAGTGCGGGGTAAGGTGTTTCAATTTGTGGGGTGGAGGATGAAGACGATGAGGGAATAGAGACGTTCCGGCTGTCCTCTTGCCGAGCCGGTCAAATGTAGTAATACGGCTGCATGTCCGAACCTTATGGAGAGTTCAATGGAGGTATCCAACGCGCAACACTCTGATTTGAGATGCTATACTCCGCCAAGATTTTGTTGTTAGACGCTGGACCTATTCACTTGTACATCGACAGTACACTCTGGATTCTGGACTAGTTGTCCATCCGGCTACATTTTGAACAAGCTCGTTACAAATTTGCTGCCCTTGATCATGATTTCTCATGTTCTACCACCTAACTTGGTTGTCATCGTTGGGGGTGGACCTGTGGGATTGATTCTTGCCCGGGTCTTATCACATCATGGTGTGAAATCTCTATTGTTGGAGAGGAATGAAACAACTACAAGCTGGCCCAAGATGGACTTGACAAATGCACGATCGATGGAGCTCTTCCGCAAAATAGGCCTTGCAGACGAGCTTCGAAAACAGGGCGTCGACCCCGACATCGATCAAGATGTATTGATGTCAACTGGGATGGAGCGTGATCACATACTGACGAAGTGGGATCTGCCTAGCGTCAACAAGTTTCGGGCGCGGATCTACGAACAAAATGATGGCAGTCAACCACGCGAGCCCTGGCAGCGCATCTCACAGGCTATCTTTGAGAAATGGCTCAAAAACATATGTGACCAAGATCCTTTGATCGATCTCCGATTTGCCTGGAAAGTGGCATCTGTCAGTGAAGAAGCCGATGAAGTTCTTACGACGGTCATATCACCAGACGGTGAGACACATGTCTTCAGCTCGCTTTACGTCGCAGGCTGCGATGGTGGCTCTAGCACTGTCAGAAGATCCCTGGAAATTCCAATCGACGGCGGTCCAATGTAAGTAAGAGCTAATCCGCTGTTCCTACCGTGGGTGTTCGCTAATGCTGCTCGTAGACCTGTCCGTGCAATCCTCGTACACTTCAAGTCAATGGACCTTCGACGCTTACACAAACACGGGCGCTTTTGGCACATCTTCTTGACAGATCCTTCTGGAGGACTGGGAGGTGCGATCATTGCTCAGGACGAAGTGGACACTTGGACTGCGCACCTATTCCTTCCCGCGGATGGCCAGGACGACGTCGATTCAATGAGTTCGGAGGATGTCGTCGCCAAAGTCCTCGGCGGCATGTATAATCCGTTCCCAGTCAAGATCGATAGAATCCTCGTTCGGTCAACATGGCGTCCCATCATCGCCGTTACGAGATCCTGGGCCGGACCTCATAGCCGTGTGTTTCTCGCTGGAGACGCTGCGCATCAGAACATACCAACTGGCGGATACGGAATGAATATGGGTATAGCTGATGCGTTCGATCTCGGCTGGAAGATGGCGTCTGTGATCAATAAGACGGGCGGCTCAGCGCTTCTCAAGTCATATGAGATGGAAAGAAAACCAGTCGCAGAGCGCAATGTGGCTCGCTCCGGAGACCATTTCCAAGTTCACGTTGGGCTGAGAGACTTGCTCACTCGAGGGTGCTCGCCGCCTCAACACGTAGATGCCGACACGGAAAAGGCAAAGGACACTCGTCGTAGAGTAGTGCAACACTACCAGGAGCACGATGGTGAGAATAGGGATTTTGGGATCGAAATGGGCTACCGATACAGATCTCCCATCATCATCCCAGATGCGGAAGAAGACACCGAACCGGAGTGGATTCCCTCTGCTTACACACCGACCACCTGGCCTGGAAGCAGACCTCCTCATGTATTTCTGAGCAACGGACGTGCAATATTCGACGAATTTGGTCGAGACTGGACGCTAATCACATTCGACGAGACCTCATCCTCACATGCCTCAAAGCATTTCCAGAGAGCAGCAGCACAGTTGTCGGTGCCTTTCAAAGTTTTATCGCTGTCCCAGGAGCCACTAGCAAGAACTCTGTACGAGAGAGATCTGCTGTTGATAAGGCCAGATCAACATGTGGCATGGAGGGCGAATCTCTTAGAGTCGGAGGCCGAGGCGGAACGCATCTTGCGAGCGGTGACCGGTCGTTTGGATGCGGCTTGAGAATCCGATGGTGTTTAGACACAGAAGGGAGTAATAAGAGCTTATTGCTGTATTTCCATTCCACTAAGCAAGCCTCGCATTGTCTTACACTGGCTTGTTGTGCATTGGAGCCACAGTTCGTCCGTGTTATCGTGTTCGTACCTCCGTAGGTAGTCCGAGGCAGTGTGCCGACCCTTGCCGCCATCTCCGCCGGTGGCTTCATCCTTCACTAACCCCACAGATCGCCCAGTGTTCTTCCTCTTTCGTCCGGATACAATATCATCCACTCCCAAGCTCCAAAGTTGCTGGATGGGGGGCTGCGCAATGCTATACCGGCATGAAGGCTCGGAAGGCTCGGAAGGGAACAGCAAGAAGCCGGGGTTGATCTGACCAAGGTAATGCCGTCGGCCGAAACAAAACGTGTACCGTTGGGTTTACCGTGGCTGCTACCTCTTGCTGAAAACACACTGCCTTTATTTGACTCGTGCCTAGTGTCAGCAGCTCAAGACATTCCGCATCGTTATACCTGAAGCCCACAGGTTCGTCCATTATGCTTGACCTGGGTTTCTCTCGGCTTGTTCGCTACGAGCATGACGGCAAGGCTCTATTCGGTGACCTGCAGAGCTATGAGAATGGCAAATATCGCGTGAGAAGGCTCGATGGCAACCTGGACCAAGGCTTCCAGATCACACGTGATGAGCACACTGTTGAAAAGGTATGAGTAATTATGTACCGCTATCTAGAGTGACGCTGATATGTGTTCTAGCTGCTCTGCCCACTACCAAGCACACCGATCGTCATGTGTGTAGGATTGAACTATCGCCAACATGCAGACGAGGCAAAGGTGAGCAGGACACTTTGTATTGAGGCGGAGTTGCCCCTGATACATTTCAGCTCGACGTTCCGCGAGACCCAGTTGTCTTCATCAAGCCAGCAGATGCTATGATCGGTCCTGCCGATGACATACACGTTCACAAGGAAGCGCAGACCCAAATGGACTGGGAAGGCGAGATGACCATTATCATCGGGCAGGACTGCAAGAATGCCTCGGAAGACAATGCTCTCGAGTTCGTCCTTGGGTATGCGATTGGCAACGATGTCTCTGCGCGTAATTTCCAAGTTCCGAATGGCGTAAGTGGTGGCCAGTATTGCTACGCTAAATCATTTGACGGGTTTGCTCCCATCGGCGCAGCTATTGCAGCCCCGAGTGTCGTTCCGGATCCGCAGAAGCTGAACTTCAGGACCAGAGTCAACGGAAAGCTCAAGCAACAGACCTCCACTGACGACATGATCTGGTCCGTGAAGCAGATCATTGCTCATCTCTCGAGGGGCACAACCCTGAGGAAAGGTACTGCTATCATGACGGGCACCCCCAGCGGGATTGGTTTCTTCGCGAACGAGTTCCTCAAAGATGGTGATGTTGTGGAAGTAGAGATGGATCACGTGGGATTGATCAAGAATAAAATAGTGTTTGACTGAATCGGTAATTTGGAGTATTGTGCTCGTTCGGTATCAAGTTTTGCAGCTAGTCTTTTATTGAAAATGGACATGTCGTGAGCATTACATTAGATACATCTTGCGTGGCGTGGCCAAAGCTATGTTATTCAGAAGAACTCAGGCAAACCTCGAGCACCGATTTCCACTCTCTTCTTCATCAAAGATTCATCCTCTCCTGCCTTGATCCTTGCGATATAGTCTTCAGGATCGAAGTCTGTCCCAATTGGATTTTCTGCGAAATGCTTGCTGACCATAAACTTCGTAGCCTCGTCGACAGAGTCGAAATTATCGACCTGTGTCTCGAGCATGTTGCCGTCTGGGTCCTTATAGTAGATGCTGGTGGTAGGCCCGTGGTTGACAGACCACAGCGGCGGAATGCCATGTGCCTTGCGTTGTCGATAGGCAAGAAGCAGGGATGAAATATCCGGAAACGAGAAAGCTATGTGTTCGAGACCACAGCTTGTCTTCATTTTAGGCGATGTACCAGGGACGCCGATAAGTGCTATACGATGATGCTCGTGGTCGTAGGTAATAAAGGCAATTATCTCATTACTATGAGTGATCTGGCCCCCGAGGAAAGTGATATAGAAGTCGACCATACGCTGGAGGTTGGCAGTGCGGAGGACAACATGAGCAAGCACTGATGGAGACAGCACTTTGCCTCCAACTTGGTCGAAATCAGTCATGGCGTATCGTAAGGTCTCGTGGCTGCAGTGATTTGATGGACTGTTGTCTTCACATGTAGGTGTTCATGTTATGTCGACGACTTCATAATATCCTCGAAAAGACACCTGCGTAAGCGCAGCCGCAACTTCCGTCTCTGACCCGAACGGAAACGGCTAGAGACTCTGACCCGAACAGAAACAGCTAGAGATCGACGTCTCCGAAGCACTAAAGATACATTCTACCATTATTCTTGTTCGTAAGGACTACCTCCAGCTTCCGGAACAATCAGGGCTGCCTGAGGTCTCTTCTCAATGCTTAGTCGCCTAGCACTAAATTCGTACTCTAAGATCTCCGCCATCCACAATACCAAAGTAGCGAAGGATCCGCCTCTTCTCAGCCTTTTGCGCTATCCGATCTGCTGCAAGATTGCCCCTACGTCAAGCAAGTCCCAGACCTCAGCGAACTTGCCATCCACCGCATGATACAGTGTGAACTGGCTCACGCTCACAGCCCGCCCAGTCGCGTCAACACCCTGGAACACCCCGTGATGCGTCCCAGAAACTCTGAAGTGAAGCGCAAGAAAATCGCCGTCAATAGTCAGGTTTCTCAATTCCCAGGTCCAGTCTGGGAAAGCAGACACAAGCGGTGCGAACTGCGCTGTGACTTTCTCTGGGGTCCACGGCTCGTCGTTGATGCTGACTGTCGGGGAGGAGTAGAAGGACTGCATTGCTTCGAAGTTGTGCGCATTACAGTGTTTTAGGTATGAGGCGTATAGCTCTCGATACTCGTCGCCTCTTCTGATACGATCTAGCCCCTCGGTAGAACCTTTCGCATATTCTTTTGACATTGTCGTATCGATCTGCGCGCTTCTGTCCGTAAGTTGAAGCTTCGTCTGGGTGTATAGACTATCAAGCTTGGTATCGTGATACCTTCGTAGTTAGGCGTAAACAGAGTATTCAGACTCTCTCGAGAAGAGCGGAATGTAGACCTTTAGCTATAGAACGTTACTCTTATCATTACTGACTAAACATTACGAGCTATAGAGCTTAGGTGAGTAAGTAGGTACGGAGGGCTATATATACTATCTTATCGTGAAGTCAAAACTATTTCCGAGCTTTATTCGTTTCGTAATAATCTAAGCTATTCTTAGAGAAGAATCCTCTCTTAGTCTAGTCAATTAATAGTATATCTAGTATATATGATCTACTATATATAAATAACAGCTAGAGAGCTCTCTTTAATAAAGATAATAGATAGATCCTATTCTAAATAATCTACAAAATAGAATAGCTATTAGTTAGTATAGAGAACTAGTATAAAATATCATTTATAAGATACTACTAATCTAGTTATAAATAATCTTTTCTTTATATAAGCTAAGAAATAAAGATAAGAAAGTAGTAGATAGAGTTATTAGATAATATATATATTTCTTAGTAATACTAGATATAGAAGTTATGGTAAATATAGATAAGAGAGCTATAAATCTTATATCTATAACTTATTAACTATTTCTTTAACTAATAGCCCTATTAGTCTTAAATGTTATAGCTATAAATCTTATAAATAATTAAACTATAGATTCTAGAAGTAATAAAGAATATCTTATATAGCTAAGCCTTAAGTAAGCTACTCTTAGTTATCTAGTAGAAGAATATATAGAATATATATAGTATTATTAGACTATTCTAGAAATAGGTATATTCTTTCTACTATTTAAGAAGATAGATTATTAGCTAGATTATTAGAATTAGTATTTACTAGAATTCTCTAGATATAGAATTAAAGATATTAGACTAGTATTAAAGCTAATAATAATAATAAATAGGATTAACTAAAATAAGTTATCTAGGGTTTTTAGTAATTAAGGATAAATTATTATAGATTAGTAGAAGGATAACTTCGTATAATATTACTAATTAAAACTCTTTAGTTTCTAGACTCTACTTAAATATTTAATAGTATAGCTAATATTTAAGAGTATAATATTACTACTATATAGCCTACTATATAACTACTACTTTCTTTAGTCTAATTATTTAGATAATAGTATAGAGTATAGTATCTAATAAGTAGATAAGATATAGAGGATTTAACTCGTCTAAAGTATTAGCTTTATAGCTTTAATAGAGATAACCTTTAAAGAAATAGCCTAATTAGTATACTATCTATAATAGAAGAAGGAAATCTTAAGATAAAAAGAATAGCCTAATTAGCTTTCTAATTTTCTAGCTTCCTAGCTTCCTAGCTTTTTTCTATCTTTCTAATAGTTATCCTAATAGCTATAAGTTAGAAAAGATAGTAAGATTCTTATAGTAATTAAGAAGGAGCCTAATTAGCTAGATTATAATAGAGATAGTAAGTCCTAGTAAGAGTGACTAATTAATCTATTAGCTAGCCTGTTTACTTTAAAGGGAGAATAGACTTTAAACTTAGTAAGAAAGAAGTAAATAACTTAACATTATGATAGAGATAGAGATAAATAGAATATGAAATACTTAGCTAGTAAAAATAATAAGTATTAAGATATAGAAAAACAGACTAACTAGCTTTATAGTAAAATTATAGAGGATATAGTATACCTTAATAACTATAGAGAAAAGAGAACTTAATTAGCTTAATAGATTCTTTAAAATTAAGAAAGTAAAAGAGGAGCTAAATTACTTATAGCTTAATCTTTACTATAACTTAGCCTATTAAAGCTAAAGTAAGAGAGAGCTTCTTAACTTCTTAATTTCTTTGGCTTTATAATCTATAAGTAAAAAGCTACCTAAGCTATAATATCTATAACTAGATATATAATAAATAGTCTACTAATTTAATAACAGGCCTTAAGATTAAAGATAGCCTTATAAGTCTATAATTAGATTTATAATTTCAAAGTATAAGATAGAGGAGCTAATTAGTATTAACGTTATTAGAAATAGTAAACTTTTAATAATTAAGAAGTAAATTAATATTAATATTAATTTATCTATTTCCCTATAATAAGGCTTAGGATAAGTAAAAAAAATCTAGTTAGTCTATTATTTTTATAAGAAGGCTTAAATAAGTAAAGGACAGCTTTCAAAACTTATTATTCTAATATTAAGCTTTAAAATAGAGAAAGAAAGGCTTTATTAAGTCTTATTTAAGATAGGTAGTAATTCTTAAGATAAGATTTATGATCTTTTGTTAGGCTTAAAATATAGGAATCTAAATACTAAAGAATAATTAGAGCTTTGAACAAATAAAGCTATACGAGCCTAATTTACTATGTATTTTCTTAAACTTTAAATCTCTTTACTAAAATTAAATTAGTAGATTAAAAACTATAACTTCTAGAAAAGGATCTATATAGTCTCTTAGCTACTTTCATTAAAGAAGAGCTTAAATATAAGAAATTAGAGTAATGTAGTAGTAGGGGAAATGGTTTAGTAGGGGATTTGGTTAAATATTAAAGTTTTAAAAACTGAATAGTTTATCTTAAGATTAAGAGCTAATTAGGCTAATTCTACGGAGCTAAATAGGTATTTCTTAAGCTAGATTAGAAGTTTTAGGCTATTTTATAAATAGGTTATAAAGATATAGTAATATATAAAAGTCGACTTCTTTTTAGAAATTAGCTACTATTTTGGAAAATTACTCTAAATCTCTTAATAAATTACCTAATCTAATCTAGTCTTAGACATAGTAGATTGTTACTATTTAACTTATCGTTAGCTAGTTAGACTACTTCTATTTAGATCTAGTTCGCTTGATATAGTAGGATAGAAACTTAGAATCTCGAATTCTTTAAAATCCGCTCTGAGTATTTCTTAGAATCCCTAAGTATAATCTAGAATAGAATACTTTTCGACCTCTTCTTAGGCCTATTATTAGCTATTATAGCTCCCTTTTAGGCTACTTAGTGCTACTTAGGGCTAGGTATTTAAAGGTCTAATCTATATCTAATAGATATATATCTATTTCGGTAATTATCTAGCCTTATTAGGAAGTTATAGTAATTTAAAAATAGGACTTCTAAAAAGGCGATTTACAAATACTAATTACTTACTAGCCTATAAATCGAATCTACTAAAACTTAAGAAGTAGCTAGTCTATTACCTATTCTAAAACTTTACTTTTTAGAAAATTCGAAAATTAGCGCTGAATCTAAGTGATACTAGAAAAGCTAAAATCTGAACCGAATCCCCTACTAAACCGCTTTCCCTATATTACTACGACGTTATACTAAGTAAGTCATAGAAGAAAGAGCATATCTTAAAAGAAGTAGAAAAAGAACCTAATTAGCTTATAAGCTTTATAGCTAGATTGAGAAAAAAGAGATAGAATCTATTTAGGCTATTAAATTTGAAAGAGAGTTTAATAGCTTTATACTAAGACTAAGAATAATATAGAAGTAGAGTAGATAGTTTAGAGTAGCTAATAACTAAGCTTTTATATAATTTACCAATTAGTATAATGTTTAAATTTAATATAAGTTTCGAGAATCTTAGTAATCTAAATAAAAATTAGTTCTTATCCTCTTAATATAAAAAGTCTAAATAAATACTAAGTCTTAATTTTAAAAGAGTTACCTAGAGCTTTAGATTAGGTATTTTCTAGTTTAGATTATGAATTTCAGCCTAGTTTTGCTTAGCTCTTTTAAGTAAATAGTAACATTACTTAAAAATCGAGTCCTAGAATTACCTAATTTTAAAAGTCAGTTTATAGCTAAATCGACCTAAACTAGCTAGATCTATATGAAAAGATTGTAATCTATCCTTGATTAGGCTTAATTAGCCTAAAGAGCAGCTGATATACTTGATACTAGATGTAAAAAAAAGGTCGAATCTACGCCTATTCTAGAATATATCTAAGGAATTCTAGGTCCTTAACTTTTAGGTATTAATATAAAGTTAATTAGGCCTAGAATTAAGAATCATAAGAAGCTATATTAGACTTAAGTACTTATATCTGATAGAATTCAAGACTAGACCTAAATAGGAAACCCGTAGATAGAGATAAACCTAATTCTAAATAAGGTAGCTAACTTCTTACAATAAGTCGACTTTTTTAGAGTTTTATATCTTGCTCGTCTCTTAGTAGATTATCCAAAATATCTTGTATATACCCTAGACATGAATTTAGCCTCTTAGGATCAGGCTAATCAGCCTTAAGTAGCGTTGAAATTAGCACTAAGGCTGAAAAAAGCTAGAAGTCGGCTAGCTTCCCCTACTACTACATTAGAGGGCGTAGTGAGCCTCGATCGGCTTACTAGAAAATCGGATATCTCCTCTAGAGAAGATATAATCGTATCTTTATGTATTAGGATCGTATTTAAGAAGGGAAGGGCTCTTAGGCCTATCTTGGGCTTATTAGATAGATAGATATATATTTAAAAGTAGATTTAATATATAAGACGTAAAAGTACCTTACCTATATATTAATATAAGCCTAAGTCTATTTAGTATACTATGATTACCTAGTAGAGTACTTAAAGATCTAATCTACCTTAATATTTATTACTATCTTTAGAAGTCTAAGATAGGTAATATTAAGAGGCTATATAATATAAAAGGCATAAAGTACTAGTAGAGCTAAAATAATATCCTTAATGATATAAAAATATAGGAATCTTACTATAATATCGGGATAGGGGAAGCGGGTTTATAGGGGAAGCGGGTCAGTTAGCCGAGGTTACCTACTTATCCCCCTCTTCTTTCCTTCGAATTCCTCTTCCTTTCTTTATGCCTTCGTATATAGAAGAAGATATTCAAAACGCGATAGTTGCTTATAGGCGTAGCGATTACGTGTTGATTTCGCGTACTTCGGCTATTTCTAAAATTCCTACTTCGACTCTTTAATATCGGCTCTTAGATCAGAAGATACGAAAACAAAGTCACGAAAAATAGAAATTACTTTCTACGATTAAAGAAGAAGAGCTCGTAGCCTGGATTACTAATGCAAGCAAATTAGGCGTCCCTACGCCGCTTCCTCTCGTTAAAAATCTCGCCGAAGAAACCCGAGCTAATTAGTTCGCGACTCGCTCTGATTCTTTAGATTCGCCTATCTCGATAAGATAGATCGACTGCTTTAGGGCGCATTACCCTACGCTAGAGACTTGTTTTACGCGACCTATCGACGCGTCGCGCTTCGAGGGCCTTAACTCAGTTAAGTCCTACGTAGACGGCTTAGGCGAAGCTATCCGAAAAGAGCGAGATCCTCCTTCGGCAATTTTTAATATCAATAAGACCAGTTTTAGCCTTAGATCTACCTAGCGATCGATCGTACTTCTTGATAAGAAGTATAAAAAGCGAGGAAAGAAGCAGGCTAGACAGCGAGAGTGGATTACAGCGATTGAGTGTGTTTCCACCTTAGGGGCGACCCTACTACTAACTCTTATTCTTAAGGGGAAAAATCTTAACTCTAGCTAGATTCCGGATATAACGCCCTCTAGGTAGGCCTTCTCTACGTCGAATAAGGGTTAGATGTCAGATATACATATGTACAAGTAGCTTACGATCCGATTCGAGCCTTTAACTCGCTAAAACAACGGAAAAAGACAACTACTAGTTATCGATAGGTATTCCTCGTACTATACTATGTGATTCCTTATATTTTGTATTACGAAGAAAATCGACTTAGCCCTACTGCTGCTATATACCTCGCGCATTACGTAGCCCCTCGATATCGCGTGTTTTTCGCCTCTTACAGCTATAATTAGTTCTGAAGTCGATACAATCTTTCGAAAATCAGTAACGAGTGTCCTATATGTCAAATAGACTTCGGTATATATCCGAGCTAGGGTTAGGCGCTTTAAGCCCTATACTATCGAGCTGCGTTTAGGAAGGCTAGTATCTATCTATTAGACTCCGAAGTTATCCTTTCGATCCTTCCTACCTCTTAGGCGACCCTATCTTCCGGATCCGAAAATTCTACTCTTCTTGAGGATATGCCTCGAATCCTAAGAGAACGATTAAGAGATAAGACGCTGCCGAATATCCCCTTCGAAGACCTCGTCGAAGAGGTTATATCTTACGGAGTTCTAAGCCCTTAAAGTAAAGCCTTTATCTAAGAACTCCTTATCTTCGTAGAAGAGAGGAATACCGAAGCGACGCTACTATAGAGAGAGCTACGCAAGAAGGACGCGTTACTTAATATGTGTAAGAAGCATAAGACGGGTAACTGTATTGCGATCGAAGGCCGGGTTATCCTTTTAAGGGACTCTATCTTAAGAGAGATCGAAAAAGCGGAAAAAGTAGTAAAAGAGAAAAAGACGAAAAAAGGTAAGAAAAAGGCTCCTATTATTTTAAGTTCTTTGGAAAAAAAAGGAGAGGAGTATTACTTTGAAAAATTAGTTATTTTAAACTACTTCCTTATATTCCTAAAAGCTAATAAGTGGAACTTTTTTAATTAGCTATAACATTAATTTGAAATTTTCAAATTAGGATATTAAAATAAAGAGTCTAAGGTAGTTAGTATAAATATTCTAGCTAATTTAATCTATAAGTTGTAGGGATATAGTAATATTAAGATAGGAAGTCGGATTTTTAAGATAAAATCTCTTTTTACTAAGTGAATTTTAAGTAGCTCAGAACTGAGGTTTAGTACTAAGACTTTCTAAGATATAAGAGAAAGGTCTAAATTTCAATTTGCCTTATTAGGATTTTCGAAATTTATACTAATTAGTAAGATATAACCTTATTAGAAGGCTGAAAAGTAGCTAGTAGCCCCAACTAGCTAGTTTCCCCTACTACTATATTAATCCTAGATAAATCTTTTTATAATTAACTTAGTAGAATATAAGAATTATTAGAATTTATCTTATTTTTAATAACGTAGCTAAGTTACTATTCTACAATTAACTAAATATCTATTTCTAAATATTATATTAAGACCTTATCTCAAACCTTACTAACTATAATTTATATTAATACTAAAGCTTATTTAGAGTTATTAGATCCATTAAAAACATTATTTCTCGATTATTATTAAGATCTAAAATCTAAGGATATGAAATCCCTTCTAAGTATTTTTTATATAGTTTCTAGAGTTATACTAGATTTGACTTCTTTTTAGATTTTTATTAGTTATATTAGCTCTCCTTTAGGCTAATTAAGCCTAATTAAGAGTAGGTTATCAATCTAGGTTAAGTTATAAATTTATATAATTTAAGTTAATTTAGTTATTAACGAAGCCTAAGTAGGATATTATAGTAATATTATTTTTAGAAAGAGGTAATATTAAGATAGAACTTTAAGATACTACTAACTTAACTTAATAGAGCTCTATCTAATTAGTGTTATATCTATATAAGTAATCTCTAGTATAAGTTAATAATCTCTATTATTATATAAGTTATAGTATAAAGATTCTTATTTTTCCTCTATAAAGCTTTTTAGAATTAATATAAGTTAGATTAGTTAGTACTAAGAAAGACTTATCTAATATCGGTATAGAGGAAGCGGTCACGTAGGGGGAGCGGTCACCCTAGGTATATCTGATACTGCTCGCAGTATCTTGAGTCATATCCTACGTAGAATTGGTCCCGCCTACGTATATAACTATTTCCCCTACGTGACCGCTTCCTCTATACCGATGTTATATAAAAAGCTCTTATATAACGTAAAGGTAGGAGAAGCTATTAGGTAGAGGAAGTAGCTTATATTTCAGCTTTCTAAGTACTACTTAGAGATAGGACTAATTTTAAGAATTCCTAAGAGATAGAATTAACTAGCTGACTCTTGTGTTTTAGCTAGTTCGACCTATAGTCTGTTAAAGAATAAGTATTTCTAAATCGTTATTTTAAAAATCCTATCTTTAAAATTACTATAACTTCCTAATTAGGTAAAGTAATTACCTAAATCGATTTATTTTAATTAACTATAGATTATACTTTCTATATTTCGGTCTAATTAGCCCTATTTTACCTAAAGAGGAGCTATGATAGTTAATAATAGACCTAAAAAGAGGTCGAAAGTCGATCTATTCTAGATTATACTTAGGGATTCTAAGAAATACTTAAAATTTATTTATAGGATTTTAGAATTCTTAATTTCTAATCTACTATATCAAGTGAACTAAACCTAAATAGGAAAGATCTAAGTAGCTAAATTTTAAATAAATACCTACTATCTATTATTATTAGGACTAGAATAAATCAGGAAATTTATTTAAATAAATATTGCGATTTTAAAAAATAGTAGCTAATCTCTAGAAATAAAATAAATTTTATATATAATTATATCTCTATAATCTATAGATAGAATAGCCTAAAACTTATAAACTAGCTGAAAAAAATACTTAAATCTAAATTTAGCTTCTTAGGATTAGGCTAGTTAGCTCTTAATCCCGAGATATAATATATAAAGTATTTTAAACCTTAATCCTTAGCTACTTCCCCTATTTAATAGCTTCTCCTACCTTTATTTTATCTACTTAAGAATATAACTTTTAAATATTTAGAGCCTAATTCTATACTTAGTATTAATCTAGAAATATATAGTATTATCAAGCGAAGTAGAACTATAGGTCTATAGAGATTTTTCCTAAGCTACCTATAATATATCGCTAGGCCTAAATTAGTAGATCTTAGCTACTTAGAGCCACCCGATCGATTAGAAGCTTCCTACCTATAGTTTTACTTCACTTAACAATACTATATCAGGTATAGCCCGCCGTACTTATCGCCTTCCCCGCATTGCTCACTTCTACGCTTTACTTTCAGGATCTCCGAGGACGAGCGATACCGATATTCTTCGTCCAATGAATCGCACCTAACTTGAGATAGTCCTGTAAACTAAAGATGGATCTTGAGAAAAGCAAGTCCTTATCTTGCAGCTTCGTAATATGTTAGTTCGTATGAGACCATACACGATCTGCGTACCTGCTACTAGGTCCGTTCCTCCTACCTTAACGATAGAAGAAGCCTAGTGAAGATGGGCGTTCAGGAAAAGGACGAGAGTGAGCACTTCTCTCCATATCGCGCTGATGGCAAGCTCGTAGGTCGACTATCACAATGGGCAAATCAAGATTCTATCTTCAGCGCTAATACGGTTTCAAGTACGGATTCGTCTGTATCGTGACAGGCGCAACTTATCCGATCGGCCGTGCAGTTATTTATGAGCTCGCGGCTCATGGTGCGGCGGTAGTATACGCATGCTCTTCAGAGCCTACGAACGACTTTGCTAGCCTGGTCGACGAAGTGAACGCTCAGTACGCTAGCACGAAGGTCATCGGCTACCCGTTCAAGCAAGCAGACGAAGAAGGCACTTTAGCGCTCATCGACGATGTCCTGAACGCCTGGGGCCGGTAAGCATTGCATATTGATGCGCTCAAGCTGAAGAGTAGCTGACTAAAGACTTAGGCTCGACGTATATGTGACCACCTCACCCGCGCCCGGGCCCAGCATTTTAGCCACCACGACCCCAGCCTCCCTTCATACCCTTTTCGAAGCCAACAGCATGGCGCCATTCCTCGCGCTCAAGTATGCGCCCGCGGCAATGCGCAAGATTTCACCTAGAGGTAGCTACGCAAATGCGGCGCCGAAAGACCGTGCCTACGGCAGCATAATCGTGGTCAGCTCGGTGGCGAACTCTAGCGCTGGGGACAAGAGCGTGGGACCAGGATTCACGATTGCTGCGCATGCTGCACTTGGTGTTGTGCGAGCTGGCGTGCCGGCGCTGAAAGGCACGGGTGTCAGGATCAACTGCGTGAGCGCGGGTGGCATTGCGGATCCTAGCTCTCAAGTTGTCGACATTGGGAAGCGTCAGGATGGCAACCAGGGGCACACTGGCGATGTTGAGAGACTTGGCCTTCCGATGGAGGTTGCTCGAGTGGTCGGCTTCTTGTCGAGCGGATTCAGCTCGTACGTCACGGGTGCGAACCTGGTTGTTGACGGAGGTGCCAGCGTGATGGGTGCGGCCTGAAGATTTCGCGAGGGACTCTTCGCAAGAGTGAATGGGTTGCTGAGGATCTTGCGCGACTGTGGATGTGGCGAGAGTTTCTATTCCCAAGGTCCTAGACATGCATATCACGTACAATCACTTGCGCCAGACCTAGATCCTCGAGCGTTCAGCATATATCAGAGGCAGAATCGCACGTGCGTGTGGCGTTCACAGACCGCGCTGAATAAACTGCTGCTGTGCTCTTGACCAGCGTCAATCTTCAGTAAAGCATAAAAGCTAAAATCTACTATACAGTGTACACACGCCTTGTAAGGCTAACGAGCGAAGGTGCGGATGGAGGTGCAAGCTGGCACGCCAAACATTTTCCGGTACAGTATAGACAATGAGCAACCAGTTCACCTCTCTCGGTGTTGCAGAGGTATTGCTCAAGCTCGTTTGCGATCTGATGATAATACTTGTATGGCATTTGTTCATCCATCTAGATCGCAAAAGGTGTACTTTAATCTCGAGGCGCACGCACTAGACCCAAATCGGGCGGGAAATCGCCAGCGGTCCCACGTTTCGGAACTCTTTGATCTTTGGTCCGGTCGCGTGCGCTGTGCTGGCTTTCCTTCCAGGTCGTTCTCTCTCTCTCACTCGCTCTCACTCCAACACACAATGATCGATATCAAACAGCACCCAACAATGCTCGCGGAAGCCGAGGGTCTACCAAACTTGCCGTTGAATCAACCGCATTGCAGAAAGCGAAACAAACACGCTCGACGGTACTGTACAGCAACACAACACAGTAAGTAACAAGAGTAAGCTTTCACCCCCGCGAGTCCAAAGAGCCTGGAAGCCAGTGCCACATCTGCCTCGAGCACTCTTCGCCCGCCACAGGTAACCGACCCGAGCATCGGCGCCGCGAGTGCTACCACCGTGCCACAAAGTGCAAAGCCCACATGCAGGGACGACTAGGCCGGGCTGGAATCGTTCATGTAGTCTAACCTCGGGGGCGTCCAGCACAGCCAAATCAGGTACGGAGATGGCTTGCAGGGCGATCAGCCTAGCGAATGGTGGTCACGTTGTGGCTGCGAACTGTCTTCAAGACCATTTTCATCCTTCTTCCTTACTTACTGATGCTATCTAGACATTGTTGACGTTGCCATGGCGAACGCTCTACGCTGCTCTCGTTCATACCAGCGCTTCATTGTGCGCTGCGTATTGGCAGCTGTACTTGTCGCTGCAATACTTTGCTTTGGTAGCACTTGGCCACCTGTGGCGAGTGCCGATGGTTCGAAGAATGCTCACCATTTGAGCAGAGAAACACCAAACCATCAGGAAAGGCTCACGGAGGACAAAGCCGTCGAGCAAGCCGACATCGTCAAAGCCCCATCGTCACCAAAAGCTCAGGATGAGCCTGCCCCTCCAGCTCGTGCTCCTTCGAAAGAGCCAGTCGTCATCGTTTCAGACCACCAGTGGACTGCATCAATCCGTCGCATCGAAGACTTGCTTGACGATGAGCTGCGCCTGAAGGCTCTGCTTGCACCTATTACAGACACAGGAGAGCCACTACTGCGTGATCTGACGCATCGCGTCAGAGCCTTCCGGAACGTCTTTAAGACCTGGGAAGAGCTTCACATTGATCCGAACGATGGTAAGATGGCCACGGATTGGAAAGCCGAACGGATTAAGTCTAACGAATGCTAGGCAATGTGCAACAACTATCAGCCATCCCTCGCCTTCGCTCTATGAAGCTGCCGTCTCACACTCTCGCGCAAACGATCCGTAGCTACGACAGGATACGGCATTTCGTAAACACCTTCGCCAAGCGACTATTCCCATGGACGATGATGTCCTACCCAGACCACATGTCATTACACGCCAGCTTCTACAACGGCGGTCGTGGACTCGTATTTACTGCAGGTAACCGCCAGGCAGGAGAGCTTCTTACTGTCATCCCGAGTCTGAGACTGCTCGGCTGCAAGCTTCCTATTGAGATCATGTACTTGGGTGACGAAGATCTGGACGAAGATATGCGCGATCACCTCGAAGAGCTTGATGGAGTTGTGACGCGAGATTTGAGGCTCATGATCGAAGATGACGGATGGCATTTAGCAGGCACGTTCTCTCGCATCAACTTACGGCGGAGCTTCAACTAACTTGACCATAGGCTGGGCCGCAAAAGCATTCGCAATCCTCATGTCTTCCTTCCACGAAGCAATTTTCGTCGATGCGGATTCATTCTTCTTGGTCGATCCCACGACGCTCTTCGAAGACGAAGGCTACCGCAAGACAGGGGCACTCTTCTTCAAAGACCGCAACGTTTCTCCCGAGAACAAGCGCGCCTGGATCAAGTCTATCCTACCAGCTCCAATCTCTACCAACGTCAAGCATAATAGGATGTGGACTGGCGAAAGTGGACACATGCAAGAATCAGGTGTGATCGTCGTCGACAAATGGCGACACTTCATTCCCTTGCTACTGACGACAAGGCTCAACGGGCCCGACAGAGACGGCAATGAAGCCAAAGCCAAAAGGGGCGTGTACGACATGATGTACGGCGACAAAGAGACTTTCTGGCTGAGCTGGGAGATGGCCGGTACTTCCGACTACACGTTCCACGGTGGCGTGGCCGGTACGATGGGCAAGCTTACTCATGTGCAACCTTCGGACCCTGAGAAGCCGGACGAAGAGCCAGTCACTGTTGACGGACCCATGATCTGTTCGCCACAACTCATCCACTTTGATCACGACGGCAAGCCACTGTGGTTCAATGGGTGGATCGCGGCAAACAAGGACGATCTGCAACAATGGCAAGAATTCGATGCGTACCTCGAGGAGGAGCCCGAGCAAGGCAGGAAGCCAAATAAGGATGCATGGGCTATTCATGCTGCAAATGTGGTTTGTTTGGAAGCTGCAGAGGCCAAGACGTTCACTGCGCGAGATCAGATGACGCTGGATGGCATCCTGAAACTGGCGAAAAAGAATAGTGCGATGCTTGATAGCTCATGAGGGCTTGTCGGCGTGTTTGCAGCATATTTACTGAATCGACGATTTTATCATTTGAGCCCGTAACCACCATTGTGTTGATCTAATACATATTCAGGCCGTGGTGGCAAGCGAAACAGTTCAGTATCGGCAGGTCGTGATAATCTCAGTGCGAAATCGTTAATCGGTGAAGTTTTGCCGGCAGGAAGTACCTCGATGATCAATATTCCATCCCCGAAATAGTGGTTCGTTCACGTGGAGGGTAGGTACCATGTTTCTGGCAGAAAGTGAATTGTAAGTGTTAGGCCAAAGTCCCCCTCTATAAGTGAACTTTGTAAGTGGAAATGTGTACCTCACAATGAGCTGGAGATAGTGTACGATTCCTACAAGAAATCAATAACGACTAATGTGAAGATTGATGTTCGGTTGTTCAACGGCGGTGTCTGAACGGCAATCTAATCTCTCACGTGCAGCTCACGTGCACGGCTTCCAGTCGCAGTGACGGATTTCCATCAGCTTCGATTGCTCCAGCTCAGTCGGTGATCGCTTTCGTCACTGCCGATTCGAATCACTCACGACGCCGCCGCTCGCCCCACAGTCCAGAACACATCATATTCTTTACCCTTGCCTGATCCTCTTCGACCCTTGCGATCGCACATACACCACACAGCCAACTACTGCAGCACTTCTCAACAACTATCTCACACACACCACTCTCAAAACTCATTACCACCACCAACAACCCCACATAACACCTTCTTCACGATGAGCGACTGGGACCAAGTCACCAAGATCGGCAAGAGTGTCCGTGGACCTGGCGCCGACCGTGAGACCACCATCAAGGGCAAGAGTGCTCTCAATGCCGCTCAGCGCAGCGGTGCCATCCTCAGCACCGACAAGAAGTTCTCCACCGCAAACGTAAGCCAGAAACCTGCAAAATCCCCAAAGCAAACCAGCAACAATCCCACTAACACCCATCTCACAGGCCGCCAGCGCCAATCTCGGTGGCCAGCGCCTCACCAAAGTCGACCGCGCCGACGGCCCCGTCGCCACCAAGAAGGTCCCCGAAGAAGTCGCAAAGGCCCTCATGCAGGCACGCAACCAGCTCAAGAACCAGAAGGGCACGACGATGACTCAGAAGGACCTCGCATCAAAAGCCAACGTCGACGTCAAGGTCGTCGCAGACCTCGAGCGCACCGGCGCCGACTTCCCTGCCATGGACGCCGTGCTCAAGCTCCAGAAGGCCGCCAACGTGCGTCTCACCGGCTCCAACATCGGCGAGCCCATGCTCGGCCCCAAGAAGAAGGCTTAAATTTATCGGCCTTTTTCCTGTCTCTTTTTTCCTTTTGGCATGACGACGACGGAGCGGAGAAGAGCGCACGTGTATTGATGGCTAGCTAGCGAAAGGGACCCGGAGTTTGGGATATTTGTGAGCGTACATGGCTTGAAGAAGAAAGGCGGATGGGCGTAGCTGCGCCTGTCTTTACGATAAATGCCCTATGAATGTTAACGCCTTTTCGAAGGAAAAACGTGACCTGTCAAAACATGCGGATGATTTCTTTCATGCTTCTTCACTCGTGAGATCACATCTACAGCTACGCCTCGCTAGATTTCGCCGCATCAAACAGCTTTGTGAAGCCCTCGGCAGGCGGCTGCAGCCAATTCCGCTCATCATACTCATTACCACCCTCAATGCAGTGGAAAGTGTAGATCATCCTGCCCTTCTGGCTCGTGTTCTTCTCACTCTTGTGCAAAAGGTTGCCATGAATCAACACAAGCGTCCCCGCCTTAACCTCTCCAAGATCATAAACCTCCTTCTTAACATCCTTATCCTCCTCAAGCCCCTCCGGCCACTGCTGCCCCTCATTCTGCGCAAACGTAGTCCCCTTGCCATCCTCCGACCGCACAAACCGGTCCCTAACCGGCGCACGCTTATGGCTCCCCGCCGCAAACGAAAGACATCCGTTCTCCGCCGTGGCGTCTTCGAGCGCGTACCAGAAACCTACGGCAGAGGGCGGGTTGGTGTAGAGGAAGACGGAGTCCTGGTGCGGAGGCACGCGGCCGCCGATCTCGGGCTGTTTGCAGATGATCATGGACTGCAGCACGCGCGGGTCTTTGAAGTTGAGATCGCGGGCGATGGCGGCGTTTTGCTGGGTGATGGAGGCTTTGGCGAAGGAGGGGTTGAGGTGGTGCAGGTAGTGGCCGATTTTGTTGATGGCGCGGTGTTTGGGCTTGGTGAGGGCGCCGTTGGTGTCGAAGGCGTCTGGTCGTGCCTTGAATTAGACGGCGATATGGTTTGGCTTAGGGATATGCGATGCTACATTACCTTCTTCGAAGAAGAATCGCACCTTGTCACCACTTTCCAGGAAATAGCTATCGCCTACATGGTCGCTCTTCTCGCCGGTGGAGAACTTGGTCATGGGGTGATCATCGAGAGAGAAATCGTTCAATAGACGATTTGACTCATCGTGCAGCTCCTTCACGGTGGCCTGCGACAGGGCGTCGGGAATGAGCAGGTAGCCATTGGTGTGCCAGAACTCCAGCTGTTCTTGGGTGAGGCCCGAAGACAAATCGCTCGAGGGCGGAGGCGAGACTCGTGAAGGTGCCATGGTAGCTGATGCAAATCGGAATGCGCAAGATTAGAACGATATTGAAAGTAAATGCCTTAACCGGGCGAGAGATAACACCCACTGGAGATCGTCATGGTCATTGTCCGCCCCCACTTCACCCTCTCTCTCCACAAAGGCTCGGACTCGATCCCCAGCAGAGCTGCATGGCACAACGTGCAACAACAGACCTACAAGAAACCTATATGTACCTCGGTCCGCCTTGTATACCGCCACATCAACTTCCACAATGGATCCGGACGGCCCAGTCGCAGTCGCACCGACCTCACCACCGATCTGGCGATGGGTCCTCAGCTTCTTAGCTGTAGGCGCCTGCTGGGGCCTCACAACACCATTCATGCGCCGGGCAGCGGTGATACGCGACAAGCAACCAAAACAGCAACGACCGTATCTAACGTCTGATGCGCCTTGGGTTAGTCGGAAGATATGGAGTATCTTGTACGCTGTGATGGATCTGCTTAGGAATCCTGCCTACGCGATACCTCTGTTGCTCAATGTAACTGGAAGTGTTAGTACACGAGCCTCTCCGGTACGCCTATATTAATGCTAATATTTGAGAAGGTATGGTTCTTCCTCCTGATCGGGCAGGCTGGTAAGACGAATCCCGGAATCAATCTCTTGTAATTCCATGTTCCGAGGAGCTTACGATGATACAGAGCTCAGTCTTACAGTTCCAATTACAAATTCGCTGGCTTTCCTCTTCACCGTCCTTGGTGAATGGTGGGCAGAAAATAAGGTCATTTCACGAGGTATGTGCCGTATAACCTAGCCTCAAAGACACGCACTCACACCGAAACAGACACGTGGATCGGCATGACTCTCGTATTGGGCGGCATAGCTCTTTGTGTTCATGCGAAGACGTCTTGAGTACATGTACGGTGCTTGCGAATGAGTCTACCCACAGCTTCATTAGACGTATTCCAGTGGCAAGCACATTCGTCTGAAGATCTGATGCTGAATATGTTAGCTCACTGGATACCGAGGAACGAACTAAGCTTGAGCGGTATCTCAATGGTGAAATTTAGCTAAATCATGGGTTAGGCCTGTTGGTACGAGCGTAGCTGTCGAGATCGCTGTACGCAGGTTCATGCGCAATGACTGTATTGCAACGTCTTAGTCATGCTTTGACTCCCTAGGTGTTTAGATCGTCAGTTCGAAAGGACTCGAGAATCAACGCAGCCACGATGCAGAATGCTGTTGAGGATTCGAATGGGTTGAAGAACAGTGCGCTTATGGCACTACACATTTGCTCATGACCATGCACATTTAAGATCGAAAAACACCACAAGTCGAATGTCTGAATTGTCACGGCCTCAGCAACTCACAATCCGGACTTCACCACTGAAACCTTAGCATAGCAGTGATCTCCATGCAAATGAGTTGTTTTCATGGGTATTGTAATGACGATTGCAAGAGTGGTGAACCAAGATCGTGACTTACTCGAACACGGTGAGCATAGTTGGGCACTGTTCTAATGCAAATTCTTTAGCATTTGAAATGGAGCAAAAATCCTCTATACAGCGGTGAGACTATTCCGCCATAGCCCACCGCTCTGTTCATGACTATTCCTTGTAACAGCGCACGAGTCGTAGGATCGCATCTCCGCCATGAACGTGGCACGAACAAGTGCCTTTCTTCTGCCCAACCCCAGCCTCTCGCGTCCTTAGTACATGCATGAACGCGCGCTAGACCAGGCGATCGATCTGGCAGATCACGCATTCATCCCGACTTCCTGGTCCGTCCACCATAAAAAGCAGCAGCACAGCAAGAAAAGAATAAAAGCAGAAGCACGATTTGCACTAAGAACGGCCCCCATGACGACAGGCGACATCGGACGTCCGCGGAACGGCAAACGTCCCTTGGTTTTTGCTGCCGCTACGCACGCCCAGCTTCACGATTCCCGGCTCGACCGGGCGCTTTGCCATGTTCACGGCACCGGTTTCCCTTCGATCGCCTGCAATGTTGCGTATTCATCGCGGCCTGGGCGGCAGAGGCATGGGTAACTTGGTGTTCAAATGCACTGCTCAAGGACTCTCGGCGGCGGAAGGTTCGAGTCGTGACGCAGCTGCGCTCGCGGCTGGGGCTTACACGTGCCTTACGAGCTGACCGTCAGTGACTACATGTACTTGATCACAAGCAAGGCTGAGCCTGGCCCCCATTTCTTTGATCATATGAACGGGCTCAGACACCGCGACATTCCGTTCGCTTCTTCCTTCTAGGATTGTTTTACGACCGACCATTACTTTCGCTTCTCACTACTACATATACACTAATAGACAACACATTCTAATCAACAATCTCACACGATCACCCTTTGACATGACGAAATTACGACGCAGCGACGAGCACTCGACCATGACGGAGGAGAAACCAAAGACCACAGGACGAGCCCGCTACGGTTGCATGTCATGGATAGTCGCGCCACTCATGTCGTACCCTCGAAACACCTGGAATTCATGGGCTTTGACGCCACTCTGGATCCTACAAATGTTTCTCATGACGGACTCGATCCTCATCATCGCCATCTTGTGCTTCGAGGTAGAAGGGCAGGGAACTCCAGTCAATGCGTAAGCTCAATACTGCAATTGTACATACTATTGAACAGCTGCTGATTTATATTCCAGAGGATGGATAGCCGCCCTCGCCTTCGTCTTCATCTGCATCCTCATCACCGCAGCAGAAATCGGCCTCTGGTTCGTCCGCGCTCTGCACCCATGGACATTTCTTGGAATCCAGATCTTCAAATCGACGTTCTGGATCCTGTACTTCGCCATTGGCATCGCAACCACAGTCGCACAGCGAGTTATCGACTCCGATCTGGTTTGGACGATTTGGAAATACTGGCAAGCAGCTGGCATGGCCGCGTCTCTTGCCATCACGATTGCAGCGCTCATTTACGGCTCAGTGGTCGTGCACAAGTACCGCAGGGCTGGAGATGTCGCGGACATGGCTTCGGTGGACAGGACGTACCGCAAGGAGGAAGAGTCGGACCTCAACAGCGAACGGCAGTCATGGTCATCACACGAGTATCCTCGCGAAAGCATGGTATGAGGCGCTGACGAGCACGTACCTTTTCCTTTTCCTAATGACAGCATGAATTTACGACTTCACACACGCTATTTTGTCCTCGTTGTGCTCGTTATGATTTTCTTAGCCTGCTCTGCGCAGACTGTTGTAGTGCTCTCCCAGCCCGAAACCGTGCTTGTAGTATCCCAGCCAAATCGCTTTGCCCGCAGCAGCGTGGCCTTCGGGCTCGATCTTTTCCACTCGGCCAAAATCTTGTAGCACGTTGATTTCAATTCCGTAACTCTTCGCGAGAGCCATCAGCTCGAGTTGTCCGCCCCACTCGCCTGTCTCCCTAATTTTGCGCAAGTACTCTGGCAGAGGTTCTTCAAGAAAAGGCGCGAAATCATCCGGGTGGTTCTCGATCCAGCCCGCAGCGGCGGAGCGTGTAGTCTTGTATGGAATCTCAGGTTGTGCGCCTGGAGCTGTGCCCAGTGGGATGTCCAATTGCTCGAGCTGGTCCGCGACAGCAGAGTACAGACAGTGTCCGTCCGCGCGGATTTCTTTCTCTTGCAGACCGCGCTCTTTCATGTATGACAGCATGCGCTCGCGCTCTTGTTGTTTCATGTCTGGGAGGGTTTTCGCTTCCTCGGCTGCTTGTTTGGCTAGCTCTTCTTGTTCTGCTGCTCGGCGTGCGAGACGCTCTTTTTGGCGGTTGGGTTTGCGGCCTTGTGAGGGTGCTGCTGTGTTCGTTTGTGCGCTTGCTACAGGCTGCTTTTGTGCTGGCTCAGCGGGCTTGGGCTCGTCATCGTCTTGTTGCAGTGTGAGGTCGTCCAGCTCCTCGATTGGCAATTCGTCTGACTGGCTGGTAGGTTCGCCATTAAACGCAGCAATCTCATCTGCCTGTTGTTGTTTCAGGTCGGCTTCCAGACGGTCGCACTCCTCGTTGACGCCCTTCCTCGTCTTCTTGCTCGCCTGCTTCTTCTTCTGCGTGACTCGGCTTTGCAGGTCCCGCTGCTCCTTGCGGTGTTTGGTCTGTAGTTCCTCCATTGATGTTTTGTGTACGTGTTGCCGTGAACGTGAACGTGACTGATCAGCAAGAACGGGAGGATCGCCTTTCCACGTGAGCTGCAGCCCTACAATCTTTGGGAGGTGGTGATCTTTGGTTGATTGGACTGCTGGCGGTATTCACTAGTAAATTGCCGCTCGCTTGTCATGGACACCACGTCAGGGTCTATGCCTGACCATTCAGGTGTCTTTTTACAAATACCCCCGCGACATGCTTTGGCCTATCAAGAAGATCGTCGCGGGATGTTCACATTAAACCTCGCCACGTGTATGCAGGTCACGATTTGTACGGCACAACACAAAACAACATTGTACATGTAGAGCTCTGACAATCGTCATATCTAGTCTTGCATGGCTCCGGCAAAGCGCGGGAGACGTTAGGCCTTGTCCGAGACTTCCTCCTGTAATTTAGGCGGACACCGCTCTATCGTAAACTGAATAAATCGATAACTTATCTTCTCTAGATACTCCGCCAAAAAAAAGTACCATAACCAAACGATCCCAACACGCAGGAAAGCAGCCCACCATGATGCTCTCCATGTCGAAGACCTCAATCTTCGCCCTCAACACCGTCATCTTCACCCTCGCCTTGATCCAGATCCTTCGCTCGCGAATCGAACACCATCCAAGAGTCCACCCGACAGAAATCGTCGGACTCGTCTTTGCTTGCATCGTCCACACCGTAGGCCTGGTTTTCTTCGCTCTCGGTCTCCCACGCCCCACTGCCGGCCGTGCTCTCGTCATTGCCGCCAGCGTGTTCAACGCCACCGTACTCCTGGAACTACTCATTGGCGGCTCGAATGTCGCTTTATACTCGTACCTGGTCAACGCCCTCTGGCTAGCTGAGATTGCCATGGTTGGCTACACTTTCATCTACGGCGAAGCTGCCGAAGTAACTGGTACCGCTGAGCGCAGGCCTTTGTTGGAGGATCTGCAGGGCATGGAGGGCCAGTTGGACCAGATTGAGAAGAGGATTGCGGAGCTGAGGGCTTTGGCGAGGCAGCAGGCTGATGAGTCGTCGCCTTGAGAGTGGCAGTTACTCACGAGGGATCGAGATTGCAGTTTGAGAAATAGTGTACAAATCGGCTGTGGCCCTTCCAACGTACTTTGTCGCCATCACACACACGGTCGACAAGAGTTACAGCTGATACAGAAATTGAATAGTGTGCGCACGGCGTCTCACCGGCACCCCTGGGCTTATCAACTTCACGACTGATTATAGTGGCGTGAGCACAATCAGAACGAAAAGCCTTGTGCCTCTCAAGGGGCATCTCTATGGAAATCATCCACGTGCATGTTGCCCGTCCAGCAGTATCGAGTATTGGGAGAGAAAAGTAAGCTGATACGCATACGCAATTACTCGAGCAAGATATACTAAATATATGCACACATAAGGCAATACACCGTGTTCGAAGTCGTGGGGAACTATATCAAGATCGACGTTGCTCATGCAGCTCGCTATATTTAGAGCAGCGCCAATTGCGCCACACTCCAGCCTGATCTACTCCTGTTGGACAGAAAGATGTCGATTTTTGCTTCACTGTGCCTCACACACAAGTCACTACTCGCTATGGCTCCAGAGGCCTTTTCACCCGTTGGCAGACGCTTCAACAGACCCCACCAAGACTCGGGATTGGACATGGATAATCCATTCTACTCGCTCTTCCCAGACGACTTAGATCCCCCGGAATATCTCGATCGCTCTCAGAACAGCCTGTATTGCTACAAACCTTGGGAGGGCCCTATCGAGACGTTTGATCTTAATCTCTCCACCCGCCTACTCCAAGGTCACTTGGGCGGCTTCAAGAAGGGCATTGTCATAATCGAGGACATCGGGAAGGAGGCCATTTCAGTGTTGAAAGAGGAAATTCCTGACTTCGACCTCTATTTCCTTTATCAACATGTGACACGTTTGGAAATTCCACAGCCTTCGTTCATCGGTCATTCTGAGCACTACCATGAGGAACGGGTCGCACCATACGCTAAGCCTTCTGGATCACCCTATGGCTTACACTTTGACGGCGATTGTACAATCGGCAGCAGCCCCAGTGTGCTTCAGGATGGTTTCAACCTGGCGATAGCTTTCTCCGATGTTCACCGATCGTTCAGCAGAGAGTACAGAAATGAGGCTTTCGTGAGGCGTAAGGGGACATGGTACAGAGCGAGCACACGCATCTCGTGCTGTATTCTGGAACCTGACCTCTGTAGGTTACCCTCAATTTGAAGCAGAAAGGCTCTGGCTAACACCACTGGGGCAGATCTTGTGCTTATAGACGCGCCTCTACGTATTCCACCAATCGATTTGGAGCACAAGAAAATTTTCCATGGGACTCCAACTTTTCCCACAGATCCATACCTCAGGCCAGGATGGAGATGCTTTGACGTAAACAAAAGACTTGAGGGGATGTTCAGTATTTTCTCTCCTCGAGAAGTCCTGAAGCTCATGAGCCTCAGTCTCCGCCAGTCAAAACAAAACACACCATCTTCCAATGTCTACTCGCTGTAAGTGAATGGCATTCCATCATTGAGTTCCTTGGACGCAAAATGAGGCACCTGCAATCTGGAGCCACCCAGTCACTCGAGAAGGCAACTCTTGAGGACATGGGTTTATTCCGGCGAAGGCTGGCCGCCGCACAGGAATCCATCGCGGACAACCATCTACGCTCATTACTTGAGACTGGTACGACGGCAATGCGGAATGTCAGATCTGTGAGTACACAACAATTCATCCCCGCCATATGCGCACAGCTTGCTCAAACACGAAAGAAATCGTCAGGTCATTACACGATAATCAACAACATTGCGTCTGGAGCCGCACTTCACCTCTCGGATGTCAAGAGCTTCGACAACCCAGCGCAATCCGAGGAAGAGACACAAGCGATTGATGCAGCGACACTACTCGACAAGCTTGCTCAACTCGAAGGCAGACTCGAAGCACTTTCGAAAACAGTCAACGAGGAGATTCAGCTATTCATTGCGTCGGTCTCGATACGAGACTCCGAAGTAATGCTGGCAGACTCGCAGATCATGAAGCAACAAGCCGCTCGCACGACCCTGCTTACTACCCTCGCTGTCATTTACTTGCCGCTCCAATTGATCACCGGGATCTTTGGCATGAACATTAAAGAGATCACAGGAGATGGAATACCCAGATGGTGGGCTTGTTTGGCCGCTCTAGGTGCTGGCGGCGTTCTGACCTTTCTTGTCTACTTGGCTGTCAAGTGGTGGCACTGGAGACGTTCTCAGCAGGAGGCGCGTGAAAGAGAGAAAGAGAAGGAGGCATGATGTTGGCGTCGTGTCATCGCAGTAGATACATCTACCTGTGGCTGCAAATGCAATCTTTTTCCGGCGCTTTGTATTTATTATGGCAGCCTTAGGTGGTAGTGCTTTAAGCACTGCACATTACGAGACCAACCTGGTGATTATGGATATCATTGTATCTGCGGCAGTATCGTTCGGTTGGGAGCGATTACCACAGAGCTCCACAAACACCAGTGAGGGGTCAGCTTGCATGAGGGTTGTAATCTCGGCATCGAACTCTTCACACATCAGTGGCTACTTCCATCTTCGATACACTTTTTTGGTACGCATCAGGATCTTCGTCAACAGATGATAGACTGTGACGACAAGATCGTTCATCACCAGCACGATGAGTTCCATACACGACCGCAGCTCCCTCCCAGTTGCCACCGAGCCAACAGATGCTGACATCGAGCTCGACCGATGGACTGATACTCAGACAAACGTCACCGAGAGAATAGACGTGTCGCCCGATGGCGGATATGGTTGGATCGTATGTGGTTGTGTCTTCTTCATCAACGCCCATACCTTCGGCGTCAACAGCGCATGGGGCGTATTCCTCGCTCATTTCCTCTCACGTTCCACTTTCGAGGATGCGACTCATCTACAATATGCACTCATAGGAGGACTCTCCATTTCTCAGGCTCTGCTTGTCTCGACAGTAGCCGCTAAGATCAACGAGAAGCTCGGTATTCGCTTCAGCCTCCTTCTTGGGACACTTCTTGTCTCAGCTTCTATGCTGGCTGCTTCATACGCGACGCAAGTCTGGCATCTCTTCTTATCTCAAGGCGTCTGCTTCGGCTATGGGATGGGCTTCCTTTACATCACGGCTTCCGCTGTGCTTCCACAATGGTTCCTAAAACGTCGGAGTCTGGCGGTGGCGATCGCATCCTCCGGTGCAGGCATCGGTGGATTGGCCTTCAATCTCGGAGTCGGTGCTGGAATCGAGAGCATCGGATGGGAGAAGACATATGTAGTCCTCGCTGTCACAACCCTGATCATGAACCTCTCATGCTCAATCTTGATGAAAGACCGCAATAAGCTGATCATGCCGCACAAGCGCAGCTTCGACTTGCGACAACTCGGACACGTTTCCACATGGCTCATCATCATCTGGGGCTGGCTTACTGAGCTTGGATATGTCACGCTATTGTACTCTCTCCCGAACTATGCCATGTCTATCGGCCTTACGGCGCACCAAGGTTCGGTTGTTGGAGCTATGCTGAACTTGGGCCTCGCGTTGGGTCGTCCACCTATCGGCTACTGGTCAGATACCTTCGGACGCATCAATGTTGCCATCTTCATGACCGCTCTCTGTGGGATATTCTGTCTCGCTATCTGGGTGCCTGCGAAGTCATATGCTGTGCTCATCGTGTTCGCTCTTGCAAGTGGCACAGTGACTGGTACATTCTGGGCCACAGTAGTGCCTGTCACAGCTGAGATTGTCGGGATGCAGAGGTTACCACTAGCTTTCGGTATGATATGTCTGCCTCTGGTTTTGCCGACAACCTTCGCTGAAGGGATAGCTCTGGAATTGGTCTCCACTTCCGGATACCTCACCGCACAGGTCTTTGTCGGCTGTATGTATCTTCTTGGAGCAGCCAGTGTTTGGGGACTCCGCTCTTGGAAGATGCGAGAACTCGATGAGGATGCTGAAAGAGAGCGCCAAGGAAGGTCTTCAATTCCGGTTGGATCTGTCAGGTCGCATGATCGAACTTGGCTCACGCTCAGAGGATTGTTGTCGCTGCAGAAAGTCTGAAAGAACGAGCAGCTTTATGTAACAAATTTACTCCGGTATCTGGAATATTCAATCGAGGCTTTGAGATTGTGCGAATGTCTCCAGAGCCTCTCAGCGGTATGCACAGCAAGATTGGTCAGGATGTCGCAGATCTATACACATTCAATTCGAGCATTGACAAGGGCCTTGACTTGCTCACATTGGTATTTGAGAAGTACCTGGGAACGGACGACCATGAAACACGCACAATGCTACGTCACTTGCATGATACACTGCGCATTCTCTCAGTTGGGTTATTGAACTTCCTGAAATACAACGACGACCGAAATTTCCGGAGAGCATTCAACCCTCTCGGCGTTTTAGATCAACGATCTGTTCAATGGAAGTCGGATGGATTGGCTCAACATCCATCGATTGACTATTCCAGTGCTTTGTCATTCTCTTCCAATCCCAACACCAAAACATCCTACAAACGCAAAGTTCATGAACATTCCTTCAAAACTGTATCACATTGCAAGGTATCGCTGGCAAACGATGGAAGAAGAGGTTCGTCTCAATAATGATCGTTCGTTATTGTTCATACATTATAGCGTTATGCTGGGGTCATATCTTATGCTGAACATTTACTTGCCAACGGAGCCGTCGCTGAACTTGGCACCCTTGGTGTCGTGGATGGCGTTGGGCAAAACTTTTTCGAGTTTCTCGGGGACACCTTGATACTATATGTCAGTCCAAACCCTTCAAATATAATTTCAGAGTTGGTTTCATACCTTCTTGTACGGCGTGAGGAACTTTACTGGAACCAGTGGCGTGGCTGACCTTGCCGGTCTGGGGGTTGCTGCCGGTGTCGTGGACGCTGAGGTGGTATTAGTAGGAGTTCGATGGGAAAATGATGAAAGGTGTTGACTTGCGAATCCGGGAGCTTGTGCTGAGTGGTTGTTAGCTTTCGTCACAGTATCAAGATGTTCCAAACGATCTTACCTCAACGCTGGAGGGGGCCTTCTCCTGGATCTTGCCAGGCACAGAGGACTGGGTGGCGTGGGATGCACCCTGGCCGTGCTCGTTGGTTGTTCCGAGGTTGGACATATTGATTGTTTGCTGGTTGTGAGGTTATTGTCGTTGTAGAAGAGTTGATTGATGCTGGTAGAGAAAAGATTGTTTTAGAACGAACGAACCTACGTTAACTTATACCTTCGAGCTACAGCTACAGATGCCACATATCACCACTCATAGTGCCGTCATTGTTGATCGAATGACGGCAGAAGGCGAAGTGCGATTGCGTGAATGCGAGGGTGCGATGATGCGAGGATGCGAGCAGAAGTCATGACGTGGAACGCATGCGCAGCGGTTCGTGTGGAGTCTCTCAGTCTGGACTCTGGAGTCGCTTGTTTGGGACGAAACGCATGTGACCCCTTCGACCAAGAGATCCTCATCTTGAGATCCACCCATGTGGCGGAGCAGGGAGATATTGTGGCGATTGAGGGCGGGACGTGGGGTGGGATTCATAAGTCTGGATCCTGGAAGTGAATGTAACGACACTGAGCATTTGCCACAATAGGCATCAATGGTTGAATCAATGCGACATAAACGCACCTTGGCCGTTCATCGACATTTGCTTGCCTTACCACATGGTCAATGTGCTTGCTTAACTATCCCTTCTCCTTGACACAGTCTTCGTCTCGGTCGGGCATTTGTGAACCCGAGCATCCGGGGCGAACGTCTTTCCAACGTCGTCTTCCCGTCATCGTGGCGCACCAAATAACACTGAGCGACATCATCAACGTGTGGCTGAAGCTGTTCCAGTCGAAGGGTCCTGGATACGCCTTCTGGGCCAGATCAGATCGCGCCAGGACTGCGAGGGGTTTACTCCGCTCTGACGATGATGTACAGCACTCCACATGTCGGAGGATACGCTCGAACTATCCGAAGCGTCGAATTACACCATCTGATGCAAGACCACGAACTGCCACAGCAGCGGGCTTCGGAGTCATCGCCGGATCATGCAATTGCGTACATGTGGCCCCGTGATCGTTTCGAACGTGGAGCGATTAATCGTCAGACTTACTCCTTGACATCTCAGTATTTTCCCTTTGAATCACCATGGAAGCTTCCAGGATGGATTGATGATGGGTCTGTTGTTATCATCACGCTTCGCTACTTGCTAACCGCCAAGATACCATTTGCATCATGGACACAACCATACACTGTCCTCCACGCTCATCCGGTCCTAAACGGCAATCGTCTATGCAGCCGCATACTGATTTCAACAAAGTCCGGCTCATTTTCAGGCGTAATGATGCCATGTCTGATAAGAAAGTCCACCAACACCGCAGCCGAGTCAGGCTTGAACTCCTCGCGTAGCAACGCCGCCTGCAGCTCTTTGACACTCATCAAAGTAAAGCTGCTAACCTCTTCATCGTGCGGCTTGGGAGTCACGTCTTCCGGCAGCTGAATGTCGTACACATACACGTAGTCCGGCGTCACCAATCCTTTCTCCCCTGGGAAGTCATCGCCTGCGACATTCATGTGAGAGATGACTCCTCTGCATCGAGCTTTCTGGCGTATGAGATCTTCGGGCAGAGATGCTTCCTCGTCTGCTTCTTCCACGATAGTCTGGAAGGGTGGAACGCCGGACTTCACGCCACCTGCAACGGTGGTGTCGAGCATGTTAGGGTATGTGTACAGGTGAGCGGATCGGCGCGGTACCCAGACCTTCATGCCATCTTCATCCATACGGTAGGCAACTAGATGTGCGCCTCTGGTGGTCAGGCCGAAGAGGGCAGTAGCAAACCGCTCGACGTACACTGGTTTGTCGTATCTAGCGCCGACCACTGCAAAGGGCTCGCTGTGTCGGCCGTCCAATACATGAAATAGGTTCTGCTCGACGCATACTGTCACGACTGCCGAGAAAGCTGCGTTGATGGCACTTGCGGTGTCTTTGCCGTTTGAACTGTCGCGTACTATGACTTTTCGAGGATGACTGTGCTGAACGTCGAAATCGGCCGTCCATGGCATTTTCTGGACGACCTCTGGCAGCATGTAGCCATGAGGCTTGTCATCGTTCGGCAAGTATAGTTGGTAGTATGTGTCTGCTGCTGGTCCGTATGGGAAACTATTTTGAAGTCAGTATTCGTTGGAAAGGTGATCTTCGCAACTATTGTGCGTACTCGTCCGCCGATGCAGCTATTGATAGAAACGTGGCTTGATCTTTCAACTTGACGACAGAGTGAACCTGGTGCATGGTATCGTTGATATGGTGTCTAAGGGTCACCAACAATGATAGAGAGTCTTGGAAGAATGCTCTGAGGAAGACAAATAATTTACAGAGACACGATGTCAAAGAAGAGAGATTATGACATAGGGTAAGTAGGGTTGGAGTATGCGAGCAGCAGAAACTCGAAAGATCACGTGTCCTCGATGCTCACCCTTCAGAGCACGTTCACGATCGAATAGACTCCCCGCAACGCCACCACCATATCGTCTCCACCCCTTCCTTCGGCAATCATGGCGGCTGAACTGCCACTCCACTTGGACTGAACAGCAAAGCACGCCTAAGGCAAGTGCCTGGTATGGACTAATTTAACCTTGATTCCTAAGCCTCATGACCATATAGGTGGTTTATCTCGTTTTGTATATATTTACAATTGTAGTCATTTGACCACATATTATACATGCACATATACAGAGCTCAACTTTAGAGTAATTGAAAAAGAAACCACATACATTTCAAGCCTCTCGGCGTACAGGACTCAGCATTTCATTGGAGAAAGATATACCAGGATGGCCACAACGACCCTCCCCAACGGCAATCCGCCACCCTCAGCACCACCAGGCCCCATCATAGAAACACCCTACCTCATCGTCGGCGCCGGCCCAGCAGGAGCCTCCCTAGCCTGCTTCCTCGCCTCCCACAACCTAACAGGAATCCTCATCTCCGCCGCTCCCGGCACCGCAAAGGAACCCCGCGCGCACATCACCAATCCAGCAGCGCAAGAATGCCTCCGCGACATCGGCCTCGACGACGCGGTCGTGGCCGAAGGCACGCCGCAAATCAACATGTCGCACACGCGCTGGTGCCACGACATGGCCGGCGAGGAGTGGGCGCGGATTCACTCATGGGGCAACCAGCCGGAGCGCCATGGCGAGTATGCGGCGGCGAGTCCGTGCAAGCATGTTGATTGCCCGCAGACGATTTTGGAGCCTATTCTGGTGAATCGTGCGAGGGAAGGGGGGTGGAAGATTCGCTTTGATTCGTCGTTTGTGGAGTATTCGCGGGAGAGTCCTGAGGGTCCGATTACGTCTACTATCCAGGATACTTTGACTGGGCACAAGTACCAGGTTCGCAGCCAGTATCTCTTCGGATGCGATGGTGGACGGAGCCAGGTTATGAGACAGCTGCAGATTCCGCTTAAGAAGGAACCGGGCCAGGGCCTTGCTATCAATGTGCATGCTCGCGCAGATCTGACTAAGTTCATGAAGCACAAGGAGGGTGTGCTGCATTGGACTTTCCAGCCCGAGATTGACCACCCGGCTTGGGCCTGGAGTGTTATTGTGCGTATGGTCAAGGCTTGGAACGAGTGGATGTTTATTGTGCTGCCGGAGCCTGGATTTACTGATTTCAGCGTGAAGCCTTCGCATGAAGAGGTGATGAAGCGCATGAAGCAGTGTGTTGGAGATGACAGTGTCGATGTTGAGATTTTGGATGTCTCAAAGTGGTACATTAATGAGATTGTGGCGGAGAGATATAGTGATGGCAAAATCTATTGCTTGGGCGATGCGGTTCACAGACACCCACCGGGTAAGAGTTATCTTTGAAACCATTTCAGGCAGGTTCTCTTGCTAACGTCATTTTAGTATGTCATTCTTCCGTCCAAGACGGTTCAACGGACGCAATCGCGGGACTCATACTCCTGACGATCCGCTGATGATGCTTCCTTACCCCTACCACGAAGGTATAATTTGACTGACAGATATTTACAGTTCAACGGCCTCGGCAGCAACACCTGCGTCCAAGACGCCTTCAACCTCGCCTGGAAAGTCGCCTACGTGGATAAAGGCCACGCAGACCCCAAACTACTCTCAACATTCAGCGAAGAACGCCAACCAATCGGCGAAGGCGTGATCACTCGCGCAAACCAAGGCCTGCGCGACCACGTCCCCGTCTTCGAAGCTCTAGGCGTATCCCCAGACCTGCCCAAAGAAGAGCGCATGCGCCACCACGCCGAACTATCAGCTGCCACACCCGCCGGACGCGAACGCAGGAAGAAACTCAAGGAGACTGTCGCTTACACTGCGCATGAGTTCGGCGGTATCGGCATCGAGATGAACCAGCGCTATGAGTCTTCGGCCGTGTACTTGAAAGACGAGAAAGAGGCTCGCAGACCTCCGCCCTCAGATCCTGTGCTGCAGTACCAGATGAGCACATTCCCAGGCTCCAGGCTTCCGCACGCGTGGATCAACACTCGTGTACCCGGGAAGCCCATCTCGACGATCGATCTTGCAGGTCACGGTGCGTTTGCGGTTCTGACTGGCATTGGTGGGGAGAAGTGGAAAGCTGCTGCGGAGAAGACTGCCAGCAAGTACGGCATCAAGATCAATGTCTATAGCATTGGCTGGACGATGGATTGGGAGGACATGTACGGCGACTGGGCTGATAGGAGGGAGATCGAGGAAGATGGTGTGATTGTGTGCCGGCCGGACAGGACGATTTGCTGGAGGAGCATGGAGATGAGGGAGGATGCGGAGGCGGCGTTGGAGAAGGCTGTGGGGAGCGTGTTGGGTCGGGCGTGATTGATGAAGGTGTTTGTATATAGGATCATTGGCGATTGATGACCATCTAGGTGGGATCAGCTTGGCGATGGACACGAGATCTTATCGGTCTGCATGACCGTATACATGTACATGCCTGCACGTGATGAAATCAACGCACGAAGGGCCAGAGCAGCTATCGGTTCTCACAAAGTCTACTGGCAAGAGTGCTTGTTTCAACGACCTTCCTTGATATCCATCGACACCGCTCATTGAATGAATGGCCAGAGCCTTCTTATCATCGACGGCAAGCAGTTGCTTATCCTGGTTAAAGTCAAGTGGATCGACTCAAACCAGGGCGGGGTGAGGTATGGCACCACATTGCCTTTCTTTCGTTGCACGTGTACGACAACATTGGCCGCGGGCAAGCAAGCTGATATATCTATAGGGTAAGCAGTACAGCTGTCAAACTTTATAGGGTAATGGAAGATATGTTATAGGGTAAACATAGGCAAGTTATAGGGTAATTGAGACGCCATATCAAGCCAGCTCTCCCCGCCATGCCGCTGATATGCGACTCCACCCGCGAATCATTTGTTAAACCTCTCCCGCCCTCGCCCATCACCACGCCCTATGCGCAGGTAGAGTTGCCCATCCCCCCTCACATTATCCCCCCAATGTTCGTGCGGCGAGTGCAGCAGCTTGCGAGGCCAAGTATACAAACATTCCCTCCTCCCAGCAGCTCTTCTTCTTTGTCTCGTTTTGCTATCTTCATCTCTCCTCGTACTGCCACACACATACACCCCTCCATACAAACAATCGCAACAACAAGAACAATGGTCACCGCCACCAACGACGCCCCTGCCCTCGCGCAGCACGACATCGAGCAAGAAGCCCAGCACCAGTCCAATGGCACCGCCAAAGTCAACAACTGGTCCCATCCAGGCCCAGCAGCCTTCGACTTCCGCAGTATGCCTCACCATCACCCATTGAACCACCACCGATGGCCCTCCAACTAACCCTCCCACCCCTCCAGGCGACATCGTCACCACGCCCACCGCCCGCATGCTCGCCGCCATCGCCAGCACCACCCTCCTCGACGACGTCATGGACAACGGCGCCGACCCAACCACAAACTCCCTCGAAGCCATGATCGCCGAAATGACCAACAAAGAAGCCGCGCTCCTCGTCTGCTCCGGCACCATGGGCAACCAAGTCGCCATCCGAACCCACCTGCTCAGCCCGCCCCACAGCGTCCTCACCGACCACCGCAGCCACATCCTCGAGTGGGAAGCCGGCGGCGTCGCGGCGCTGTGCGGAGCGCTGGTCAAAGGCGTCGTGCCTGCGAATGGCAATTACCTCACTCTCGAAGATGTGCAAGCCAACACGGTCCTCAGCGATGACATCCACGCTTGCCCGACCCGCATGATCAGCTTGGAGAACACGCTCGGCGGCGTCATCACGCCTCTGGCCGAGTGCCAGCGCATCGCCGCCTGGGCCCGCGAGCACAAGATCATCATGCACTTGGACGGCGCAAGACTATGGGAAGCCGTAGCAGCCGGCGCAGGCTCATTGAAAGACTACAGCGACTGCTTCGACAGCATCTCTCTGTGCTTCAGCAAAGGCCTCGGCGCACCCATCGGCAGCATCATCGTCGGCACCAACGCTTTCAGGACGCGCGCAAGGCACATTCGCAAAATGATTGGAGGCGGTATGAGGCAGGCTGGCGTTGTGACTGCGCCGGCGAGGGTGGCGGTCGAGGACACTTTCCTTGGAGGCAAGCTGAAAGCCAGCCATGTGCGCGCGCGCCAGATTGCGGATATGTGGGAGGGGTATGGAGGCAAGTTGACGGCGCCGACGGAGACGAACATGGTTTGGTTTGATCTTAAGGCTGCGGGCACGGATGCGAAAAAGTTTATTGAGGATGGCGAGAGGGCTGGGTTGAGGCTTATGGGTGGTAGGTTGGTGGTGCACTATCAGATTGGGGATGAGGCGATTCGCAGACTGGATGATTTGATGCAGGTTGTGCTGAAGGGAAAGAAGGCTAATGGTAAGGTGGAGGTTGGTGCTGAGAAGCTGGTGGCTGACGTTGCTGGTGACTGCCCTTGAAAAGACATCGATCAGCAGTGCTGTGACTCCACTTATGGCGCTTGATCTGACTGAGATGCAACACGACTGACGAAAAGCAAGTATATTATAGATACATGGATGGTACATGCGGCTTCTAATCTAACATTTGAGACCTGTTCTTCTTTCTTCAGTGGACTTTGTGATATTCTACTCGACATTGCAATGAAAAGCGAGATGTGGCCGTTTGCTTCTTCCCTCCTGCAGGCTCACGAGCATGGGTCCGTCCATCCATTCATTGAGCCATGCGCTCGTGAGCCCGTTTCGACCATGCCTGGACTCAATCACAAGAACATGGCAAAGCCAGCTCCGACTAGGCCAAGGGCAACACTCATCTGCGTTCCGCCGTTGAATGGAGCTGCGAGGCCGGTGTAAGTTGGCGGTGAAGTCACGTCGGCAGTCGGCGTGCCAGTCAAGGTCAGAGTGAAGACACTGGTGGCATTCTGCGAGTCGGACGACGAGACCGAGGTTTGGGTGCCGTTCTGTGAAGGTGCGGTGCCGTTGCCAGAGGAAGAGCCGTTGCCGGAAGCAGTGATGGAGGGTGCCGGGAGAGTGAGGGTGGGTGTGGAGCCGCCGCTGGTGGTGCTTGGAGCGGACACCCCGGTGGCATCGGCGGTGTCAGTCAATCCAGTTCCAGTAGAGACGGCTGTGTCTGAGGAGAAGGGCCAGTGGAAGGGAATGGAGGAAGAATCGCTTGTTCCTGACGAGGTTGGGCCCGGGCCGTGGTAGGGAGCCGATGAAGGGTAGACGGTGGCCGAGGAAGACAGAGAGACGGGTCCAGGGCCCCAATGGGGGGTCGACGAGGACGACTCTCCAGCGGGCTCATCATCAGGTTTGTCGTCGTCGTCGTCCTTGCCACAAGAGGTCTGAATGTAGGCACGGGCAGCTGTTGAGCAGAGTCAGCTGCATGAAGCATTCAAACAACAAGGAAGCGACATACCATCAAGCTCATTGCGACAAGTGAGCCTTGCACTGCGTCCACCACGGAAGACACACTGGCCATTGCTCAAAGTACCAATGTCAGTCCCAGCCGCCTCACCAAGACAGTCTTCCTCGGAGAAGAGCATGATCCTGCAGCCGTTGCTGGCCCGAATGCGAGAGACTCCGATAGGAAGGAAGCTCTTGAAGCCGTAAGGGCTGGTGGCACAAGTACCATCGAGGGCCAAGGTGACGGAACCGCCCTCCGTGTCGACGTTGGCAGGACCATAAGCTTGTTGGCAAGCGTACTCGGCCTTGGGTGCGAACGCCACGTCCAGGCTTGCGATGAGGTTCTGCGTGGCCGTCGGGTTGTTGCAGGTTGTGGAGAGGCAGGGCGTGAGTTTGCTCAGGGCGTCGTCAGCGCAGAGGTTGGTGCCGACTCGGGTGAGGCAGGCTTGCTGGGAGTGGTGTCAGTTGATAGGCACTGGCAGGTGAAAGAGCTGGAAGAGAACTCACGAGGCACGTGGGGATGCCTTGCTGAGCGGTGACCGTATGGAGGACGGCGAGGCCTGTGAGGAGGAGCTTGAATGCCATTGTGAGCAAAGTATGGTGGATGGTGAGTGGTGTTAGTGGTGGTAGTGAGTGAGTGGAAGGTTGAACGAATGGATGTCCCGGTGATGGACAGCGTGTGAATGTGTTGAGGAGGAGAATGAAAGAAAGCAAAGAGACGAAGATGCAGGTGTATATCCTGCCTGCGTCAGTTCATGCTTGCCTAGCCGAAGCATGCTTCCATCCGTGTGAGGAAGTGACAGGGTCGTGGTAAGCTGGAAGGAGGCGACGGGAAGACTGGTTGGAAAGAGCACATGTGACGCTGCGAGTCACCACTTCGACCAAATTCTGAAAGAAGCTGTACTTGTATACTCGAGGTCATCAGGCCCAATCCTGTACACATACAGAATATACCGCCAATCTCGTTTGCTAGTACTGACGATCCTGGGTGTTTGAACGCGTGTGTCAGCCGATGAGATGCTACGGGTGCTGTCTTGCTATCCCAGTGACCTGTGTGCTATTCCTGTCCACCTTGACATTATAAACAAAATTGCCTACCTTCAAGATAGACTCTGTACTGCAGCATTAGCATAGCGACTGCAGGCGCACGTACAGCAGAACCCGTTCAACGGCAGTGGCCCAGCAAAGTAGTAAGTAATAGAGTTACATGATTGCCCTAGCTGATTCGAGTAGAATGTATCGTGCGTTGAGCCATCTGCTTGCTTCCAATGTTTAGTCTTGATGATTCAGCAGGAGAGCCACAAAGTATCACAATGGCTACCCGGTCCAACTGCACCAGTACCCACGGGCATGATACCAACAAGTCCGTATCATAAGTGAAAGAAGAGAGTGGTCTTGTCGTCGACATCATGATGTTGATATGATGGAGCTGATGGCGAAGGCGTTGTGAGTGATGTTGCGGCTGATGTTGTAGGCGTGGTGTGAAGAAAGGGAGAGGCAAATTAATTGAATATGACGAGGAATGTTCAAAAAGAAGGATGAGGCTCTCCACAATCGATCATGTGAACACACAGCTGTTCAAAGATAGTACTGACCAACTCGGGCATTAGATCGGCTATGTGTCCAAAGAGATGCTTCGGATGTTACATCGGTCGAGGGAAATTGATCAGTGAGGGTCGCAAGAGACATCCACATGATACTTCTAGCAGAAACGGGCATCGCAACTTAGCAGCACAGGAAGTACGTCCATTTGAGGCCAACGCGGATGGAGGACGTGTCGACCATCACCATCATGTCTGCGGAAGTGCATTCATCAGAGATATGGGCCATAAGTCTGCGTGCACACCAAAACGTTGTGCTAGTATGATCGTGCATAGATCTGCCAAATATTGGTCTGCCTTCGAGATGCCAGCAAATCGATGCGAGGATCCCAGAGAGACACATAGTACTTTATGAAATATGAATCTAAAGGCACCAGCATCGTCACTGAGATCAACATCGCATCGCATACGCAGACTTATGACGATATGCAATGTTTCGGATTTGGTAGGAAGAAGGGAGAACGATGAATTGTGTGGCAAGACGAGACGAGAAGGAGGCGCGCATCATCATTAATGTCCTCTCCAATAATTCCAACTACCTTCTATAGGCAAACGAAGACATCTTCATAGACAATGTACAGACGTCTCGAAAAGAAGAGCTCCGCACACATCCGTATATCACCGACAACGTTTCCTCGGTACTCAGTAATACAAAATGCTGATTGGCCACGATCGCCGGCGAGAATGCTTCCCAAGTTGTCGTGGTGCACGCCCGCGGATTCAAGCATCATCGAACTTCACACTCGCTGCCGCCGTCGACGCCTCCTCGATCTCCCCTCTCTTCATATTATACCCAGCGGTGTGGTCGTCGTGTGTCAATTGCAACAAATCTCCACTCCCCCTTCTCCACCAACACCACCACCGCAATCATGTACTCCTCCGGCATGAGGCAGTTTGGCGCGGCCTCGAGGCTCGCGCGCCAGCTCCAGGTCCGCAACTTCTCTCGCACCGCACCCGCAAAGAAGATCATCACGCCCAACGGCCCTCTGCGCGCAAAGGAGGCCTCGCCTCTCCTCAACAACAAGTACCCCATCATTGACCACGAGTACGATGCGCTCGTCGTTGGCGCTGGTGGTGCCGGTCTCCGTGCTGCCTTCGGTCTGGCCGAGGCTGGTTTCAACACTGCTTGCATATCGAAGCTTTTCCCCACCAGATCACACACCGTCGCCGCCCAGGGTGGTATCAACGCTGCGCTAGGAAACATGCACAAGGACGACTGGAGGTGGCACATGTACGACACCGTCAAGGGTTCAGATTGGCTCGGAGACCAGGACGCCATCCACTACATGACAAGAGAGGCGCCTGCGTCCGTCATTGAGCTCGAGAACTACGGCTGCCCTTTCTCGCGAACAGACGAGGGCAAGATTTACCAGCGTGCATTCGGTGGCCAGAGCCAGGACTACGGAAAGGGTGGCCAGGCCTACCGCTGCTGCGCCGCCGCCGACCGTACCGGTCACGCTCTTCTGCACACTCTGTACGGACAGTCGCTCAGGCACAACACCAACTACTTCATTGAGTTCTTCGCCATTGACCTGATCATGGAGGACGGCGAGTGCAAGGGTGTAATCGCCTACAACCAGGAGGACGGCACTCTCCACCGCTTCCGCTCGCACCACACTGTTCTTGCCACTGGTGGATACGGTCGTGCGTACTTCTCTTGCACTTCTGCTCACACTTGCACTGGTGACGGTATGGCCATGGTTGCCCGTGCCGGTCTTCCCAACCAGGACATGGAGTTCGTTCAGTTCCACCCTACCGGTATCTACGGCGCTGGTTGCCTGATCACCGAGGGCTCTCGTGGTGAGGGTGGATACCTTCTCAACAGCGAGGGTGAGCGCTTCATGGAGCGTTACGCACCCACTGCCAAGGATCTTGCTTCTCGTGACGTTGTCTCCCGCTCCATGACCATGGAGATCCGTGAGGGCCGTGGTGTCGGTCCCGACAAGGACCACATCTACCTCCAGCTTTCTCACTTGCCCGCCGAGGTTCTCCACGAGCGTCTCCCCGGTATTTCTGAGACCGCCTCCATCTTCGCTGGTGTTGACGTTACCAAGCAGCCTATTCCTGTGCTCCCCACCGTCCACTACAACATGGGTGGTATCCCCACCAAGTACACCGGTGAGGTGCTCACTGTTGACGAGGCCGGCAAGGACAAGGTGGTCCCTGGTCTCTTCGCCTGCGGTGAAGCCGCCTGTGTGTCCGTCCACGGTGCTAACCGTCTCGGTGCCAACTCTCTTCTTGATCTTATCGTCTTCGGCCGTGCCGTCTCCCACACCATTCGCGACAACTTCTCGCCCGGCAAGCCCCACAAGGAGCTCGACGCTGGTGCTGGCGCTGAGGCCATCCAGACTGTTGACCAGATCCGCACTGCCGACGGCCCCAAGAGCACCAACGAGGTCCGCAGCGCCATGCAGAAGGTCATGCAGACTGATGTCTCCGTCTTCAGGACTGAGGAGTCACTCCAGGAGGGTGTCAAGAAGTAAGTCCTACAATTCTTTCTCTAATGTGATTTTCAAATAACTAACAACCATCACAGGATCAACGAAGTCGACCAGATGTTCTCCCAGGTCGGTACCAAGGACCGCAGCATGATCTGGAACTCCGACCTCGTCGAGACCCTCGAGCTGCGCAACTTGCTCACTTGCGCCGTCCAGACCGCCGAGAGCGCTGCGAACCGTAAGGAGTCTCGTGGTGCCCACGCTCGTGAGGACTACCCCGACCGTGACGACGAGAACTGGATGAAGCACACGCTCTCATGGCAGAAGAAGCCCCACGGCAAGACCGAGCTCGGCTACCGTGCGGTTGTTGGTACTACTCTCGACGAGGCAGAGTGCAAGGCTGTGCCTCCTTTCGCGAGAAAATACTAGATTCTGAGAGCGTGTATGTATGTGGAGGGAAGGAAATTCTTGTGTACAGTTTAGCCGCTTTTCTTAACAGAGGGATGTTGATAGCGAATATCGTATTGTGAATTGTTTCAAAATAGTTTGAAAGCTTTTTCCGGTACTTTGGTACTACGATTTACATTGGCTCGAAAAGAACCATGTACTCTCGATTCTTCATGGTCTGCCATTCGAGCGTTTATAAAGTTCGTTCTGCAAGCGTGATTGTGACGATTATGTCAATTCTTGATTGATATTATGCCACCACACTGCGCCATCTCGTTCTCATATTTTCGTTCCCATTCGAATCGCTAGACACAACCGAACGAGCAGCAACTCCCCATCAATAATTAATATTCCCCAGCCACTGAACTCTCGGAGGATCAACGGGGACCCGCTATCTAGCAGGCGGGGCTCACATTAGTGTTTGCTAGAGGCATCCAAGCTTGCCCTGTCTGTGACGACGATCGAGAGAGCAGATTTGGCGAATGTTGAGCGCTGCAGTGCTACCTGACTGTCAACCTACCCTAGACTCTTTCTTTCTTACCTGCATATCAACTGATCGACCAATTGATTGGTTGGGGACCCATTCGCGATACCATCTTGGCCTACACTTCGGTTTATACTTTCCAGCCCTCCTGGAGCTTGGTCTCGGTGCTTCTTTTGATCAAACCTGCTTCAACAATCCTACAAATTTTCAGACTCATTCTACCCTACAAAGACCATATACATCGAACCCCCTTCCTCGTAGCGCCCAGCAATCCTTTGTGCGACGTGAGGCCTGCATAGCGCCTACAGGCTCATCCTCGGCGGACTCAACAGACAGCGCAGCGACGCAGCAACGCAGCAACGATGCAGCGCAACACCGCCAACCCGTCTTTCCACTCCGCGCGCATGACCACCGGCGACGACAGCGACGAGGATAGCGAGTCCGACCTTGCTGTCTCTTCCGCCGACGATGCCAGCGACGCCGAGGCGAACGAGCTGAGACACGAATCAAGCGGGCTCTCGCGCCGCGCGACCGCAGACCTCGAGGACGAACGACTCGCGCGTGAAGGCGCTGAAAGATCGGAGGGAAGAGAGGGCAGATTGCCTGAGGATTCTTTGTCGAGGAGTCTGACGCTGGATGGCGAAGGACCGGTCTTGCTCAACCGTGACAAGCAGAAGCGCACCACGCACTACAACTACCAGCTCGAGAAGCAGATGAGCCATGTTGAGGCGAAGCAGTTCTACCAGAACAAGCGTGGCATGGGCAGCTCGGCCAATTTCGACGAGCTGCAGCAGCAGGGACAGCAGGGCCGCAACCCGGGCAGTCTCGTTGCGAGCCCAATTACCAAGAGCAGGACTTTCTCGAGCTACGCTGGCGGCGACGCAAACAACTTCTCGCGATCTGGTAGTCTGAGGAGTTTGCAGAGCGCAGCAAACCCGGGCTATCAGAGCGCGTTGCCGCTTGCTATGAGCGATCCGAACAAGCATCCTAATGCTCCACACGTACAAACGCCTGGCTTGGGTCCTTTCGAGCAGCCACAGTATCCCATGCCTCCTCAGCCTGGCCCTCCCAACGCCGACATGATTCAGAAGGGCAAGGAGAAGTACTACAAGGCCGATCGCGCAGCTGAGGCGCACGAACATCACCCTGGCTTGCCCCACGAGGCGAAGCCGCTGCTGGAGAAAGAGGGAATCCACGGTGCGGGCGCTGGTATTGGAATTGAAGCTGCGAACGACAGTGGCGTCACGACCGAGCTGCAGACGATTTACAGGAATATTCAGAATGTGATGGATATCCGTCACAAGTACATGCGTCTCTCGCTGCAGGGGCCTGAGGACAATCCGCGCGATGAGCCTGGCTGGAACATCTACCCTCCCATGCCTGAGCCGGTTTGGAGCCAGGACGGACGCAGAAGTGGTGCGCTTGCGCAGAACAGCACAGACACGGCGAGCACGGACAGCAAGGGCATCACTCCCAAGGCGCCGTCATCTAAGAATGGCGAACCGCGCAAGTTCCGTAAGATGGGCCACGACATTGGCGAGGACTTTGAGCTTGAGGACTGTCTGCCTGTGCCCGGCGAGGAGGAGATGACATTCAAGCTTGATCCGACTGGTGTATATCAGGTCTATGAGACTACGGAGTCCTCTGATTTGCACGAGCCGATCATCCACATCCCGACCATTCGCGAATTTTACATGGATCTCGACCAGATCTTGAACGTATCCTCGGATGGACCCAGTAAGAGTTTTGCTTTCCGCCGCTTGCAATATCTTGAGGGCAAGTTCAACCTCTACGTCTTGCTCAACGAGTATCAAGAAGTAGCAGACACGAAGGCAGTGCCGCATCGTGACTTCTATAACGTCAGGAAGGTCGATACTCACGTTCACCACTCGGCATGCATGAACCAGAAGCATTTGCTTCGTTTTATCAAGCACAAGATGAAGAAGAGCCCTGATGAGATTGTCTTGCACAGAGACGGCAAGCACTTGACTCTCAGAGAAGTGTTTGAGTCGATCAACCTGACTGCTTACGATCTCTCCATCGATACTTTGGATATGCACGCCCACGTGGACTCGTTCCACCGCTTCGACAAGTTCAACTTGAAGTACAACCCTGTCGGAGAGAGTAGATTGCGTACCATCTTCTTGAAGACGGACAACTACATTCATGGCCGCTACCTCGCGGAGATTACCAAGGAAGTAATCAGCGATTTGGAGAGCAGCAAGTACCAGATGGTTGAATGGCGTATCTCGATCTACGGCCGCACCATGGACGAGTGGGACAAGCTTGCAGCATGGGTTGTCGACAACAAGCTCTTCTCGCCTAATGTCCGATGGCTGATCCAGGTGCCGCGTCTGTTCGATGTCTACAAGTCCTCGAACCTGATGGATAACTTCCAGCAGATCGTCGTCAACCTCTTCCAGCCTCTCTTCGAGGTCACCAAGAACCCTCAATCGCACCCCAAGCTGCACATCTTCCTGCAGCGTGTGATCGGTTTCGATACTGTGGATGACGAGAGCAAGACTGAGCGCCGCATCTACCGCAAGTTTCCGCTGCCCAAGGAGTGGAGCACGCTGCAGAACCCGCCTTACAGCTACTGGATCTACTACCTCTTCGCCAACATGGCTTCATTGAATGTCTTCCGCAAGCAGCGTGGTTTCAACACTTTCGTTCTTCGTCCTCACTGCGGTGAAGCTGGTGATGTTGATCATCTTGCTGCTGCTCTACTGTGCTGTCATAGTATCAGTCACGGTTTGCTGCTGCGCAAGGTGCCATTGTTGCAATACATCTTCTACCTAGAGCAGATTGGTGTGGCCATGAGTCCTTTGAGTAACAATGCGCTGTTCCTGGCGTACGAGCGCAACCCTTTCTTGCAGTACTTCCGTCGTGGTCTAAACGTCAGTTTGTCGACAGATGATCCTCTGCAGTTTGCTTTCACCAAGGAGCCGCTCATCGAAGAGTACGCTGTTGCAGCACAGATCTACAAACTCAGCGCTGTGGACATGTCTGAGCTGGCGAAACACTCCGTTGTCCAGAGTGGCTACGAACACAGTGTCAAGCAGCGCTGGCTAGGCAAAGACTACAACCTGCCCGGTGTTGCCGGCAACGACATGGCCAAGGTCAACGTGCCCAACATCCGCGAGGCCTTCAGACACGAGACCTGGCTTCAAGAAATTGCCATGATCGACCGCTACTCGCAGCCCGCTAGCTCCCAACGAACCCTCAGCACCACCAACCTCCCGCCCGGTGCAGTGAACACCAGCACCACCAACACCGCTCCCGCCAGCCCCACGCAGAGCATGAAGACAAACCCCTCCGCCACCAACCCCCTCAACGTCGACACCGCAAACTACCGCCCCGCGAACCCAACCTTCAGCTCCTCCGGCCTCGTCGCCACACCACACCAATACCAAGCCAACGCCCAAGCAGCCCGCTTCCCCGGCAGTGCTACGCCCACCGATGCCGCCACCCACCACCACGAAGAGTCCATCTCACCCACCACCCAACGCAAGCCAGGCCACCCCAGCCGCGGCGGCAGCCTGACATTCCAGCCTTCTGCTTCCGACCCGCCGCCCCAGCCTTCGGGCGCTGAAGTCCCGGTTTTGCCTTCGGCGGTGCACGATTTCGGATCGCTGAGCTCGGAGCCGAAGATTTTCCCTGGCGTGCTGGAGAATCGGGAGAATCGGGAGAGGAGGAGAAGGAGTAGTGTTGCGAGGAGCGGGGAGTTCAACGGGCTTGAGGATATTGCTAGGAGTCAGGAGTTGAGGAGGAGGGCGAGTGTGGAGGCGGGGATTGAGAGTGAGGGGGACGAATGAGGTGTGACGGTTGGGGTGTGATGGTTTGGGATGTAGGATTATAGGAAGGGAAGGTTACAGGGACGATGGGATTGGAACGATGGGTATGATGGGTTGATGTAAGTCTGGTCTTTGACGCATTATGAGGTGGTGGAATCTATAGATGGTTTAATGAAAGTATTGATAGACTTAGGGCCTTCCCTCGACCGCGTTACCCCATTAAACGGTGTTGTTAATCGGCTGGATCGAGTGGAGTTCTGCCCTCGGACCTGCAGTGCTACCAAATCAACAGTCGCTTGGCGTTTCGCACTGTTGCCGAGCAAACACTCGCGTTTGTCATGTGAAAGACGGCAAGTTCCGCTACTGTGCCTCATGCTGTGTCACTTGCAGAAACGCATCACGGATGCCACACGATTTCCACTTTGGATTTTCAAAGCACATTTTCTGGCACGTTACCAACACTCCGCCACCGAAGCAGCGAGCACACACACCATTGAGACGGCACAGTTGCCAACATGAACGACAGACTCGAGACCGGCCGAGGCGGTGGCGACGAGCGCAAAAGTGCGCGCGATGGAGTATGCTGTGAGGGACGATGGCAAAGGCTCCGCTCTAGCCACCACCAGACGATCCACATTGCGCCGGTACAACCTTGCCAGGCAAATGCCACTTTTGCAATCGCAATTTCTACAGTGTCGCTGCTCAAGAGAGTGGCGCTCAACGCTACCACGGCTCACTTACAGCCGAGGAAGCGCAAGCCGAGATCAACAGGATTCTCGAAGGAGCACGAGAGGACATAGCGTATGTCAAAGCTATTTTGCAGAGTCACGGTGACCTGATCGCACAAAGGTGGTCCAAAAAAAGCGTCGACAAGAGGGGACAGTTGTTGTGCGCACCCGCTGATTTCTGCTTCGGTAAATGGCCGACGGGATCATCTAGAGAGAGAGAAAAATCACCCGAGGATTACTTCACTGCTTGGTTTCCCGAGGAAAGTAAAAAAAAAAAAGCCACTGCGTACGCTCACTGGATACACGCGAAGGACTTCGCAGAAGACCGCTCAAAGTTGCTCACACTTCTTCACCTTCGCACGGAGCATTCACCTCAGAGCTGGGCAGTGTACGATTCGATCGGAAGTGGATCAATGTTTGAAGAGGCTATGAATTTGCCTTACAACCCACACTGTGTCAAGATATTTGGAGAAGACTACGGCAAGTTGGTGAGCCATGACACTGCGCTCATACACACCTCGGCAATCATGAGCTTTCCTCGAGCTTTTGCCACCATAAAAGCGCAGCATGCAATCTCACACGCGCTATGCCGAGTTGTTGACGAAATTGTGTCGCACTCGAACCCAAGCGGCAACTCCAAATGGACGGGTCTGGTTCTCAGCATGAACAAAAAGGGCGGAGAGAATCGATGGTCCTTTTATGAGCATCCTGGACTGGTTCCTCCTAGCAGATTTGATACCGAAACCCTCCTCGGAAAGGTGACAAGCAAGTTCAACGAGCTTTCAGACGACATGGAGCTCATGCAGGTTGATCCCGAATACTTCTTCAACGCAGCATTGACTTTCAAGGCAAGCATCGGGTCCATAGATCCGATACCGGCAACATTCCAATGGAATCTTGTTGCCATGGAACTTTTAGACACTCTTTTCGCTAAGCTCATGCAATGGAAATTTGTTCTTGAAGCTTGCCGTGTGCTTCACGAGGTATTTGAAAAGCACCACGAGAACATCACACCCGGGACGCTCTTGCCACCTGAAGTGGGAAATGCTATGAGAATCTACGGCGCTTCCACAAACAAAGCCATTGGAATACAAACCCGTCTTTTCAGTAACGCTATCATGCACATGTCGGCGCTGAAGGACTGATACGCCATTGTCAATGCAGACGGGAGATACGAGTGGAAACAGCTGAAACCACTGGACCACAGCAAAGAAAGCGACCGCTTGCTCGTGATAGCTCGGACAGCCGAGTGCAGCATCAAAGAGAAGACATTCCGTGGCGCAGGAACGCATGTCCAACTGCTCCTCATCAAGCTAAGTTCAATCAAGTACGAGAAAGCTATTGATGAAGAGATATCAAGCCTCGCTTTGCCGGACGAACTGCGACTTGCACAGATCTGGAGTCAGTTAGGTCCTTTCCAAATGGCTCCCCAAGAGGTTGACATGCTTTCTCAAGCAAAAGCTACACGCGAGTCTCGATCATCGATTCCGGTGGGCACACCACATGGCGAGAAGATAGCAAGACGATTCCCCAACCTGATGCAACATCCACTCGCAACACGACTCGGCCCATTGCTCAGAAATTTTTGTGAAGCGCCATGGCCCAAAGATCACAAATCGCCCACTTGGCTAGACAAAACCACCGAACCTCGGAAGTGTCTCTCCAACTTCTGGACAGCCGCACGCGAAGAATGGAAAGCAATAGAAGAAGCCAAAGGCCCTATTCACCCCAAAAATCAGCAATTGATGGAATCTATGTCGTTTGACACCACGCCAGAATACCTCGAGGAAGTCCGCAAAGAGCGCGAGGAGGGGAAGGTAGAGATCCAACGCATGCAAGCCACTCGGACACGCCAGGAGAGTACTCCCAATGCCCTGCAGGCCACATGGGGTAACACGGAGAGCTTGAATATTAGACAGAGGCCTGAACAAGCGCAACGCACAAAGATCAAGACTACCTGAACGAACACGAACGACGATCTCGACATCTCCGCCCTCAGGCTCGGCCAAGGCCAGGCCAGTCAGAACAGCAATGAGGTTATGACTGCCGCGGAGATACCAGTCCGGCAGGACAGCCTTGTACTCTTCAGAAAGATGTTCTCGTCAAGCACTGGCTCGACACCAGGCTCCGTGAAATGGACTCATCTCGTCCAAGCACTCACCGACGCTGGTCTCGTCGCCACGCAGGCTCCGGGCTCTGCCGTGGCTCTCTCCAATGGTAGCGCAGGGGCGATCAACTTCCACAAGCCTCATGAGCCAGTGGTCGATGTCATGATGCTCCGCTGCATGGGCAAGCGGTTGAAGAAGTGGTTCGGGTGGACAGGGGACAGCTTCGTTCTGCGAGCGAAGGAGGGAGAGAGCTCAACGAAGTGAGTTGGGTGTTAAAAATGTGCTACAGCGTTGGGCAATGAGTGTATTGAGGCGTGAGACGGTGCCACATAATTGAAGTATATTAGCTTGATCATTCACTTCAATTGAGTCCTACTTCACTCACTTCGTTCCGGATAATCCCGCTCAATTTCTTTCGCGGCGTGTTCCGAAGACTTATTCCTGTGACTGTTTGTTGCTGTCAAAATTACTACATCCTTCCTTATTCACCAGTGGTACACAACTAGACGCCCTCCCCATCCACAGTGAACAAGCCACTGTGTCATTGCATCGTTGCAACCTTGTGTCGGCATTGGCCCTCGTTGTCCGCCGAGTGGTTGTATCGTAACACCGGTGTCCTATTTGTGTCACCTGCGAGCGTTTGCATGCATTGGCTCTTGAAAAATCCGCAACATCTTACTCGCGAGCCCTCACACGACACATCCGCCACTCAACACATAAGTCATTTGACAGCGTCGCAACAAACACAGTGATACATCACAGCTCCGACACAGCCGCCATGTCTACTCGCAAGATACATCTACCACCAGAAAGCACACAAAAGCCTGATGGTCTGGATGCGCCACTCGATGAGCACTACCTCTCTCTAGCTGCTCAGCAGGCTGGCAAGCAGAGCTATCACCATGCGATCGGAGACACCAAAGCGCAGGAGGTCCTCGATGAGTTGCTCGGTGCGACACGCCTGCACCTCAATCATGTCAAGGAAATGCTCGTCTCCCATGGGGATGTTGTTCTGAAGCGCTGGGCGAAATACAGCCACGAAAGAAGAGCAGATGTGCTCAGAACAGCGTGGGATGTGGATTCCAACCATTGGCACCGCGTCGAGGCCTGTAAGAGCGATGCCGTTTCGGACCCATGGAATTCCAAAGCGGGATCAATAGGGCCGATAAAGTGGCTGAACTCAAGGAAGATGCCTGAGCTTTCGAAAGACAAAATGAGGCTCATTTCACTGCTCCACGGGAGATCCGCGTACGAACCACAGCAATGGGCCGCTTTTGACACACGATCGGCTCAGTCAGTCTTTGGGAACGCACAGGCTGAGCTTCAACTTCCGTACAACGCCAGTGCTGTCATCATGCACGGTGAAGCTTATGGCACCGTCAAAAAGTTTGACTCGGAAGCAGCCCACACCTGGGCAGAAGCTGGGTTCCCTCGCGCATACCTGACCTTCAAGGCGCAATTGGAGATAGCAAGTTGGCTGGATGAAATCGTTGACACGCTGGTAATAGATGCCGGACCAAGTGGAAACTCGAAATGGGCCGCCATGGTCGCTGGAGGCTTACACAGCTCTTACGAGGAAGGTTGCTGGAGTCCGTATCATTTGCAAGAGTTCGCACCTCCTTCGGCCTTTGACCTGAAGGATGTTGTACGGAAGGTCCGTGATCATCTCAACATGCTTGTCGACGAGATGGAGCTCATGCAGACTAGTGTGGAGCACATGCGTCAGTGTGTATTAGAGATGAAGGCGAATACTTGCTTCAACTATGACGGTACCAGTAGCGCGGAAGAAGAGTGGGAGTACATTGCTTGCGCGCTGGCGGTTCCATGGATCAACGATATTTACCGCTGGCAGCGAGTTGTGGTTGAGTGTGAACACCTGCAAATGATGGTCACGAAATCGGGATCAGTCCTGGCACCAGGCACTCGGTTGACTCAAGATACGGCCACTGCCATGAGAGGTTTTGGTGCGACAATCTACGGTCTACTTGCAACTGCAGCTGTCGAGTGCCAGCCACGTCTTCGGGGCGTCAACATCATACGGGACTATTTGATACGTGCGAACAAACGCAAAAAGACTAAGCACCTCTGCAAAGGGACGGATTTTCCGAAGGACTTGGATCCGGGACAACAGAGCGATCGTGTACTGTACTGGGCGGCAGACATGGAGCAAGCCATTCTCGACAGAAAGTCGGGAGGCGTCTCGTGGCATGTGCGCAAGGTCAAAGAAGAGCTTCAAGGTGCGTCTTACAGCAGAGGCCTGGAGAATTGGATGTCTGGAATAGCGTTGATGGATGAGATCGCGCTTCTGTGGTCGTGGAGACAGACCCTCGACTACTGTAATCCTCGCGATGTGACAGCAGGGGTCAGATCGAGAGATATGCTGCCTTCTACCTTCGAGTACACGAGCAAGCAGACATTTAATGCCCTATTTGGCGGGAAAGGCGACCGAGAGTCTGGCGAATTGCTGCGTCGCTTCTGCGAGCTTCCCATCCTGAGAGGTCCCAAGGATTTATCATGGCTCGAAAAGATGGCGGACGCCCGCAAGAGTCTCCCGGATGTTTGGACCTCGATTCGTAACATCTGGGACGAGCGACAGAAGGCGATCGAGCGATCTGAGATAATGAGAAAAGCAGTCTTGTCACAGATGTCGTTTGACTTGTCCCCAGAGCACTTGGCAAGGGTTGATGCAGAATGTCAGCAGGTAAAGGATATGATCCGAAGCGCCAAAGCGCTCAGAGAGCGTGGAGAGCAAGAACCACAATTCGTGCAACAGGCATGGGACCTTGGCGCAAATGGCGACAACGTGGTTCGCAGGACCTTGACCAAGAAATCCAACGCCGCACGCAAGGATGCAACGGTCGAGGGCGGATTGGACGAGTTAAAACTGAATAACAACGAGTGCGTTATTCCTGCAGTTTCGCCTATGCCACAGATCCATATCAAGCCAGAAAGCCTGAGTGTCATCTCGAAGAAGTTCCCTGCCGGCGTTGAAGGTTCAAGCAGCGTGCGTTGGACTCAGCTTGTGCAAGCATTGACGGATTCTGGGTTGACTGCCACACAAGGTGCGGGCTCGGCAGTATCCTTCGCAGGCCAGCACGGAAGTGTGACCATACATCAGCCACATGACCGCGATGGAGCCAACGTTGACGCTATCATGCTGCGTGGTCTCGGCAGACGTTTCAACAAGTGGTTCGGTTGGAGTAGCGAATCGTTCGCATTGAGAGAGAAGGGTGACAAGAAGTCCTGAGCAGATGATGGCATTTTTCGATGATGTTCTGTCAGCGCTTTGGCGATTAAGAACAGACTCTAAACCAGGAGGATTGTATTGCTTGAATCATTCGTCTGTGATGCTTTGAAGGAATTGGCCGAGGGTATGGAGCAAGAACGGGTCTACGGAGTGGGAGATCTGCACGTCTTTCGCGTAGCAGATGACTCGTCGGACCGTGATCGCATGGCCATTCCAGCAGAGAGAGGGAAGGTACAGACAGAGAAGCGAATAGACTCAGTATACAGCATTGATATCATCAAAACACAAATATGTCAAGGTGGATCAAAGTACTAAACGTACATGTAAGGACTTCGAATGTCGTGAAGTGAGCGTATGCGGAGTTGTCCTAAAGCAGTAGGGTAGGCGCACTTGTGGCCTCTTAGGGTTAGGGCGTGAACGATGAAGACTCATTCGAAATGAATACATGTACCTCGCATGTGCTTCCTTACACAGACCGTTTAATTACATGTACCCCTACTGGTTCAAGTTTGTCTCAATTCTGTATTGTTTGAACGTGTTGCCGTCGATTGACTGTTACGAAAAGATCCTGAAGGAGCTGTTAACGTTCATCAGCACCAAGTCATGCTCAACGCCTTGAAGGATACGTGCATCTTTCCCAACAAGTACACGTACTAAACCCAAATCCAGGTCCAACTTGCCACTGGCTCAGAAGACAGTACCCTTCGTCTGCTTCCTCTCCTTGATAGGCAGATTGCGCCACACCAAAACACTAACAATGATAAAAGGCAAGAAAGCGCAGCCCGCAATAACCATCTCCCTCCGAACCGCCCCATAAACACCAACGACGCCATCACGGATCGGATTTCCAATAGGATACTTCATCTGCTTCGTGATATCGCCATATATCGCCATGCTTTCATTCTTGGATCCCACCGGCAAGTGCTTGTTGAGTTCTTGCGGCATATCACTCGTCCAAATCGACCCGGACACCGCAAACCCAATAGCCTGTCCAATCGAGCCGAACATACCGTAGTTAGCCAGCACGACGGCGAGCTCCTGGTGGTCGACGGACGCCATGATGGCGAGGGAACCGGTCATGGCCCAGATGCCGCCGCAGATGCCATGGAAGACCTGGCACATGACGAGGTAGCCAACGTCGACGCCTGGGTGGCGGAAGTAGATCAGCAGAGCTGTTCCGAGGATGCAGAAGGGAATACCTGAGACGGCGGGCCAGTAGTAACGGCCGTAGGCTCGCAAATCCCAGCCGATGAATGGAGCGATGATGGTGGAGGTTACGGAGAAGGCGTTGAGGACGTAGCCGGCTTTGGCGATGCTGAGCTCGTGGACGACTTGGAGGTAGGAGTAGTAGTACGTGTCCCAGGCACTATTTTGACAAGATTAGCTCCCGCTTCATCGATTTAGCAAGCGTCGACTTGCAAGATAGACATGTTCAAGAAAGCGCTAAGACAACAGGCACCAATGATCGTGCGGCCCTTCAAGAAGCGATATGGAATGAAAGGGATCTTCGTCAGGTATTTCTCCCACAAGCCGAACATGACAAGACAAACGACTCCCACCACGATCATAGCGATGATGTAGTCGCTCTCCCAGCCTTTGGGTGCGCGAGTCGCGATATTCAGAGAGATCAAGATCAGCCCGAAACCCGCAAGGATGAGAATCATGCCAACGACTGGAAATCAAATCAGCTAACGCAACATTTGGTGCACAAGACGAAACTTACCATCAAACTCGATCAAATAGTGCACAGTAGACTGCCGCATAGTCCTCCCACTCTCCTCCTTCTTCAGCAGACCCATCGCCTTCGCCTTCCGCTCATTCACAATCAGCACAACAGCAACAGGAATCTAGAACCCAACTAGAATAATGCAGAAAGATCCAAAAGCCCACCGATAATTCGACTTCTCATAAAACAGCTCCGCAATCACCGGCCCTCCAAACGTCGACGCCAGCCTTGGACTCATATACAACCCCCACATAATCATCTGATTGCGAAGTGAAGTCATATCAGAGATAATCACATTGAAGATGTAGCTCAAGCCAATGTGGCCGACCCAGTAGAACGTAGGACCCGCTGCGTATGTTTCGACGTTCTTGCATAGAGCTTTCAGGATCATGCCGACGACGATGAACAGGATCATCAACAGGAAGCCTTCGCAGCGGCCGCGGATGTCGATGATTTTGGCTATGGCGAGCTTGCCGACGCCGGCGACGACGGAGCCGAAAATGGAGGTTACGGCGAGCAGGCCGTGTTGGTTGAAGGAGGAGGTTACGTAGGCTACGAGGCCGCTGTGGACGGCTTGGAGGAGGGGGTCGACGAAGGTTACTAGGTATAGTCTGAGAAGATGTTGTCAGCTTTTGTGGTGGTCTATTGATGCGATACACGTACAGAGCGAGTACGAGCCACATCATAGCTGGAGACCAGGCTTGCGTGACAGCTTCGACTTGCTTGACGTCGTCTTGCTTGAGCTCTGAGTTGGAGTCCGAATCATCCTTTACGGCATTACCCTTTTCGATCACATTCTCAGAGAGAGCTTTGTCGTCGTGGATGCCTGTGTTAACAGGGATTGGCGATGGGGTATTTAGCGTAGCCATTCTGAACAAGGGGACTCTGGCTGAGAGCCAACAATCAGTCTAGAAAGATGCAACGATATGAATAGAGAAGACAACAACCCCCGATGCAAACGGCAAGACCGTCCATTTTATATCCCCTCCTCCAACCCACAATATACTCTTGAGAGACGACTCCCGCCAGCCAAGAGTCGAATGTTACGCTTGATACATCTTCACCCCATCCAAGAACGGCTTTCGCCGACTAGGGCAAGTCTCCAGCCATAACCAAACAGTGGACCTTATGAGCCTGGTGACATATAGGGACATCTGGCTCGGACTCAGCAATATATTGATGCATCTTATCCGATGATCTGATAAGCGAAGCTAAATCAACTTCACTCAATTATACGAGGCGCAACGGCACGCAGGATGTCCCAATGTGCGCCGAAGCGAACCCAACATGTGGTAATCTATTCCTTGGTCTCATGCTCGTGCGGAAAAAAAGAAGGGTCTGCACTCTCGCTCGCCGATATGGTCCGATGGTTCGCTTGCGTGTGTCTCAATGCGAAGTTGCCGTCGAAAGCTCGTCGTCAAATTTTTATGTACATGATACAGAAGGAGGAGGGACTTTACTAACTTCAAGAGTGGAAAACAAAACCCATCGGCCTCTAACCGCATCGCCAATTCCGAGGCTCTCTTTACGGCTCTCCCTCCCATTGCAAACCCGCCAAAAATCAAAGGAAAAACGCCCTGTAGGATCATTGCCTCATAGTATTCATCATTAGCACAACCTCTCGCGGTTTTGGCTTCAACACCCGTACTGCTCGCCTTGCCACTGAGAGGCCGGTACGGAGGTTGAATCTCGAGCGCGAGAACCTCGACCATAAGTCTCAAGAAATCAGCCATCACATCATATTCGGTGTATTGCCGCTGGAAGCGCCCATGAAAACGCCGCTTCCGCCGCCACTTTGGCCCGACTGCTGCTGCTGCTGCTGCTGCTGCTGTTGTTGTTGTTGGCCCATGGAAGCATCGCCCATTTGCGACATGTCAAAATTCATGGGCCAGATCGACGGGTCCATGTTGTTGCCGCCTGTGCCTTGGATGTAGGAGTCCCAAGCGCCCTGTAAGAAGAGTCAGTATGGTTGTAAACGATTCACGTAGTTGATGGAAACTCACCCAGTCGATATCCGCGCCTAGGCCATCCATACTTGTGAACCCACCGCCAGCGCCAAACATCTGGCTGAAAGGACTGGCAGCGCCGTTCAGCGCGTTGCCTGCTGACTCCGGTCCTGAGAATTGTGGTGTCAAGCCTGTTCGTTCTCCCTGCACTGGCTCGTTGAGAAGTCCAGCCATGCTTGCGGGATAGCTGCTCTTGCCGTCTGTTGTTCCCATGGTCTGTCCGCCTGCGAGAGAGCCCATTCCAGCACTGTTCATGGCGAAGTTCGGCGACATGCCGCCGCTGGACAGCATGCCTAGTGTCATTGCAGCGCTTTGCTCTGGTGGCATGTCGTCGTCCGCTTTGCCGAAGTCTGAGATCGTGCCGCCGGGGAACATGCCGAATCCTGTCGCCGCATGTGGAGGATACCTCTGCTGAGTTTGATTCGCAGCCATTGCGCCTTGCTGCTGCTGCTGCTGCTGCTGTTGCTGCTGTCGCACTTGTTGCATTTGCGCCTGATGAGCCTTGAGCTTGTCGACCATCACACGCAAGCCGTGCGAGGCTTTGTAAGCTTCCATGCTGTCGTCACGTACGCTTTCCCAAATCGTGATACAATGTTCCAAGGCGCGCATCATGCTGTTGCGACGATCGTCGGCGTATGTGTTGGCAGCCACGGTGGGAGAAGTAGGGCTCGAGGCAGATGTCTGGCTGCCGGTGCCAGAACGTCGCTCAGTCTCTGCTGTGTGGAAGAGATCCATGCATACGTTCATGGCTGCTAGCATGAAGTCGTGGGTCGTGAGTGAGGAGATGTACCACTTGACACTGCGAAGGCGTCCGCCAGGTTGCGCCTCTTCATGCAGAGTTGCCTGGTGAGTAAGCATCTCCATGGAGGCGTCAATACACGTGCGGCGCGAGTAGGCATAGCGAGGGTTGTCTCTGCCTTTGGCGATAAAGCGCCTGTGCAAGACGAAGAGAGATCGTAGGTAGACAAGTTCCAATCCGATACGCTGCATAATCAAGTTTGCAGGATCGCGAGCCGAGTCTTGGAATGTGCGCATCTGCAGTAGAGGCGGGTGGCTTGCTCTGATATCACGCAGCTGCTGATCGAAGCTCATTGTCTCCTCATAAGTAGGCTGATTTGTTAATGATCCAGTCCGCTCGACAATCTGGCCGAATGTGAAAGTCATCCGTGACTTTGCAATCATGTAGGTCATGGGAGTGGCCTCGAAGGAGGGTCTTGATGTCGGCAGCACCTGCATGTCCTCGTGAATCTCATCATCGTAAAGGTTTCGAGGAGCTTGTGTATCGACATGGTCGGACCGCACAATAGCGGGCATGCCGAACTGGAATGAAATCAACAAGTCGATCTGACGGACGAAAGTCCAAACTCTGCGTCGCATCTCGCCCACGAAAGGTGAAATGTTGGCGTGTGGGCCAGGATCGCGATGATAGCCCATGCGGATTGCCAGCCTGACGCAAATGCCAGTCATTAACAATACACTGGGCTCTGCATCTCTGCTGCGGCCGTACTCCGCCTGCACATGCAAGACCAGAGTCTCGAGCAATTGTGGAATTGGCTGTGTGATGTCTGCAAGTAAGATGCACTGTGCTGTGAGTCGTCTATAGTCGTGTGACAACTCTAGTGCTCGTCCGCGGTATTCTGGCGGTTCGTCGCCAGCTCGGTGGTATGATTGCAGAGCCAGAGTCATCATCGCATAGCACATGCCCAGCCAGACGATTGATGTCGAGCTAGGATCCATCCAATGCGCGTCGTACTGTTTTTGGAATGAAGGGCCGTGAACAATGTGAACGGACGGGTCGTAGGCGTTGAAGTAGCGTGCGATCAAGCGATCACTGTCAGCTTTTGATGGGAAAGCCGATAACAGCTCCTCTTTGTCTCTCGCAGCTGGACCTTGCAGCAAGAATGCATTGCCAGGATTCTCATGTGCTCTCGCCGCCGTAACTTTGGCAAGATGGTTGCTGTAGTCCTCTTTGTGCGCCTCGAAGTATTTCTTGACCTCGCCAATCTCAGCCATGATGGCGTACCAGTGTGCATCGGAAGCAAACACCGCCTGTCCGTTGTGCACTTTCATGATTCCAATGCCCTTGGACACTTGCTCGACCTCGCTATCCTCTTCGCCATTCTCGTTCTCCTCTTGTATCATATCGCTGCCCTCAACATCAAGCTTCAGATCCGACGCCGTGCTAAGACTATTACTCCTACTCGCACTAACCGCAGCGCGCGCCGCCGCAGCGCCATCACCAGGTCCTCCATTCGTCATGAGCGACAGCACCAATCCCTCCAGCCGATCTATGCGATTTTGCATATCGTCTGGAGTCTGGTTCGCCGCATTCGCAGCGCTCTGCTTCTTGCTCTTGGGCGACGCATAATTGCAGGATGTGGTATCGCCGCGCTTGATGCAGTTGTCGCATGGGGCGCCGCGGTTGCACTTCAGTTTGCGGTGTCGGCATGGTCCGCAAGAGAGTGGCACGCGATTGCGCTTGCGAACTACGCGGAATTGTTGGTTGTCGGGCGATGCGCCGTTGGAGGAGGTGGAGGATGGCGGCGTGGGCTGGTTTCCAGGCGCCATTATGGGATTGGAGGTCGTCGCGGGTTGCTGGATGCGCTGGCTTGGAAGACGAAGGCTGCCTGGGTTGAAGAACGATGCGCGCGAGCCAGCGCGTCTTGGTAGATGTCGTGAATGCGTTCGCGCAGAGTGTCGCTGGTCACAAGCTTGCAGTCGGTACTGTGTTTCGTCTTGATCGTAGGTAGCTTGCGATCAGCTCAGCTAGGGCTGATAGCGGCAGCGACTAGGGCAGAGACGTGGGCGGGCGTGGATGAGCGTCGCAGACGACTAAGGAAGAGGAGTAGTCACAATAGTCACAGTGTTCAAGCTTGTAGGCAGAAGAACAGTGTCGCAAGTGTTTCAGCTCTGGCCTTCTAAGCAGCAGCTGAAAGAGAAGCGCAGCGCGGTGACCTCTTTCGTAAGCATCAAGATCGACACTCGTGCACGGGAAGAGAGGGGCTAGATTGACTTCTGCCAAGACTACTTGAAGTACTACTACATACTCTCTACTCTCTCAACTCGCAGTTGCCCTGCATTTGCCCTAGCAAAAGACATCGATTGCAGCAGAATGAGCCTCACACGAGATGACTCACCGCAAGGCTGCAGCAGCAATGCGCAACTCATGGCCTGTTCAACGGCGCGAAGGATGAAGAAGTGAAGTCTAACCAGGGTATACCGCGGAGTTACGTCTTATGTCCGTGACACAGTGGGTTGGATTGACTGGGAAGAAAGGCTAAAGGGCGGACGGCGAAGGGCGAAGAGAGGGCACAGACGGGGAAACAGAGAAAAAGAGGTGCACTGTTCACTTGTTCCTATCGCTTTGAGGATTTTTACGAATCGTGAGTAGGGTATGGTAGCTTCACGTGATGGCAGCAGAGTGGCTTTAGGGACATTTCGATTCTTCAATGAGGTGGAAGATATGAGGAACCTCAGGCGGGCCAATATAGTTGTACTACATACCCAGGTGCTCGGGTTTTACGTCGATGTAATTATGCAGTCATCCAGCACCATTGTACTGCAGGTGGTACGGTGGTTGAGCTCAAGGTTCAACAGAAGGCATTGTGTACAGCATACCAACGTCGCGACAGTGGATTTGTATTTGTATCAACGACTGGCTTACTCATCATCGTACGTGGCCCACGATGCTAGTTCACATGGGCAGAGTGCGCCATCTGATAACCCGTAAAGCCAATTTGAGTATTGTCAAACCTTCAACCACTACAATGTATGCATCACAAGCATGTCATCCTAAGTGTGCGACATGAGCGAGTGATGCAGAAGGCACACACAGTGACGGGAACAACAGCATTGCTCATTGGCTGCAAATGGGCATGATCAAACGGCTCCCTACTCTTCACCACGAGGCAGATGAGCATCATTTCTGCAGCGAGGCAACCCCAGTCAACGACGAAACACGAGGTAATCATGTCCCTGGAATTGAGTGATGCCACATGCGGCACGTGTGGCTCAGCTACTTGATTCGAAGCCAGTTTGGGATCGACGCCACAACCTTGGAAAATGCGGGTTGGAGCTGGGTTGACCCTTTGCTGTCACAAGCACAGCTGTAGATCATGGGCATGGCGTTGACTGGGAATAGTCGCAGTCCCACCTGCATGAGCGTGGTGTACATCTGATCAGGGGCAAGATCGGACGAACGCAGCGTTGCGAGACAGCACGGTGGAACTCGGCTACTCTTCGTGCTGTCAATCGCCGACACAAAATCGAGAATAAATGTCGATGGAGAAAAGACATCGAGATCTCGTAAATTTCGACATTCGTAACGTCCTAGGTCATTTTCGTCAAAGATCAAGGCGGATCGTCCCTGCGAGATGCAAGGGAACGTCACAGTGTCTCAAGCGAACAGCCCTACAGCCACACTCGCGAACTACCGCCTATAGGCCGCTGACGGAACTTGATCGATCCGCTTTGGTGCTGTAGTTTTGTGGATTGCTGGTCACAAGCACAACAGAACAAGCCTCCGGAATGGAGGATGTGAAGAGGACGATGTGCTCGGATGGTTGTTCAGGTCCTCGAAGGAGCAAACTCCGCGAGTGAATACGGCTTCATGCGGAAGCTCGAAGATGCCGTACCGATGGCTTACCTTATGCACCGGTGTGGCGCTGAGTGCGAAATTCCGGTGACGAGAATTTACGGTATCACATGCTCGTTCGTTCGTTCTCGCGAGCCCTTTCCCCACGGACATTCAAGGGTGTAAAGGGGCGAGAGGAAGACGATAATGGCCATCTCGATTGCCAGTTGGTAGTGCAGCGCTCGGGTCAAGTTTGAGGGCGATGGTCGCGGAAGTCTGACGTCTCGCTGACGATTCCCCAGCGAGAGGGCAGATTAGAGGGTGGAGTCTTTAGAGTGGTTAGTGGCAAGCGAGGGCGTGTCGGCTCGTTGGGTTGTCGGGTGTCGGGCAGACTTGGCTTCATGTGCTTGTGCGTGTCTATTCTGGTTTGATGGGCTTGGGAGCGGGAAGGTGGGAAGATGTGCAGAGGCGAGCAGGTTTGAATTTGTGGAAGTGACGTTTGCAGGGAGGGAAGTGGTATTGGTATGGTTGAAGTACCTCGAATATGGATGGATGTTCCATGTAGGTAATTTGACGAAAGTGTCCCTCATCATCTCACCCACAACCCAATCTCGCCCGGCCCTCTTTTCCTCTTTTCCTTTTACATCCGGCTCTAAGCTCCAAGTGGTAGTCCAGGCTTGAACAGGCCATCCTCGTCGCGCCTCTCACATCACGCCCGCCTCACATCGCGCCTGCCCGTGCGCGCCCGCAATCCTCGTCGATCCCATTGGCCGTTGCATAGCGCGCTGCCACCAGTCCCACCACCACACGCCGGTGACATAAGACGCCCGCATCGCTGGCCTGCACCCAAATCAATCTTGGTCATCGCTGCAGTCGGCATTAGAGAGGTTGTTGTCAGATCGACGTGCTGCTTCTACCTTGCCTTAACCCGCAGCTCACCCGTTTGCTGCTGCCAGCTTCCACTCCCTAGAGAGAAGCCCTCAACTCTCTTCTCTCTGCTCGCTCCCCGCAGAACTTGCATCATTCTAAGTTCTCACCTCTCAGCTCCCCTCCTCCCTCCCTCCCACCACTACAACCACTACGGAGTGTGAAACGGCAGCGACAGCTTAACCACAAAGCTTGGTACCACTGCCAACTGTCAACCCACCACGCACAAGTCGCCGCCATGTCGGCTCTCAAAAAGGCCTTCGAGGTCCTCAAGCCCGGCCACAGCCGCTCACACTCAAAAGACCGTGGCAGCAGTGCCCAGCAGAGCGACGCCGAGAGCACCAGCGGCCTCAGCAAGGCCTCCACTGGTCTCTCCTCCCTCACACTCAACGGCAAAGACCACTCCCGCAAACACTCCCCTTCCACCACTCCCCGCGGCTCCATCGACAGGCTCCGTCAGTCTCTAGACCACCCTCGAGCCTCAATTCAGTCGGAATCCACTGCCCGTGGCTCGCTAGACGGCAGGCGCAACCACCGTGCCTCCACTGACCACCACCACCGCCCTCGCGCCACTCACAGCCCATTGGGTCTCTTGAAGAGGAAGGTGCGAGGCAGCTCTTCTGACTCCCGCTCCTCCACCGAGGATCTCCCTCTGAACAGAGATGGCGAGCCCGTTAGCCGTGGCCAGGCACGCAAGCTTGAGCGCCAAGCCGAGCGCGAGAGGCACGAGAAGGAGGTCGAGGAGCACATTGCAGCTCAGCAGAAGCGCAAGGAAGAGGCAGAGGCCAAGGCTGCCGCTGAGGAGACTGACGAGCAGAGATCCAAGTATGGTGTGCTGCCCGTCAACAACTACGCCGGCCAAATGCCTGGTGACGTTCGCGTCGACATCCGCGATCTGCAGCCCACCATGGTGGGACAGGTCGTCACCTTCCGTGCCAGGTTGCACAACATCCGCAAACTCAGCGCCCACCTCATGTTCGTCGAGCTGAGGCAACAGACCGCCACCATCCAAGGTATCCTTCAAGAGCACGGCAGCGTTTCCGCACACTTCCTCTACTGGGCCGAGCACTTGCACGTCGAGACCATCTGTAAGGTCAGGGGTGTCGTCCAGGAGGTCAAGGCCAAGCAGGGCGTCGTTGAGAGCACTTCGGTCAAGAACGTTGAGATCCACATTCACGAGCTCTTCGTCGAGGGCAAGCCGATCCAGTCGCTGCCTTTCACCGTCCACGAGGCAGAGGTCTCTAAGCAGGACACTCAACGCGAGGGTGACCACCGCGTTGTCATTTCTGACCGTGCCAGGCAGAATGGCCGCATCATTGATCTGCGCACAACTGCTGCCCAGAGCATTTTCAGGATCCAGTCTGCCATCTGCCAGGCCTTCCGCTCGCACTTGCACAACGAGGGCTTCATTGAAATTCACACTCCCAAGCTGCAGGCTGTTGCGTCTGAATCGGGCGCCAGCGTGTTCAAGGTGAATTACTTCAACAGACCAGCTTTCCTCGCCCAGTCACCTCAATTGGGCAAGCAGATGGCCATTGCCTCCGATTTCAAGAAGGTCTTTGAGATTGGCCCCGTTTTCCGTGCCGAGAACAGCAACACCCACCGTCATTTGACGGAGTTCACCGGTCTCGATCTCGAGATGGCCATCGATGAGCACTACCACGAAGTTCTCCGCACACTCGACGGAACCTTCAAGGCTATCTTCAACTACATCTACACAGAATACCGCGAGGAGGTTGAGATCGTGAAGCACCACTTCCCATCCGAGGATCTGGTGTGGCTTCCCGAAACTCCCATCATCCCCTTCGCCGAGGGTATCCGCATGCTGAACGCGACCGGCTGGACCGACGAGCACGGCAAGCCTCTGCCCGAAGATGAGGATCTCGGAACTAGAGATGAGATCCAGCTCGGCAAGGTCATCAAGGAGCAGCTTGGCACCGACTACTACGTCCTTGACAAGTTCCCGACTTCCGCACGTCCCTTCTACGCGATGCCCGATCCGTACAACCCCAAGGTTACAAACTCCTTCGATATCTTCGTTCGTGGCCAGGAGATTCTCTCCGGAGGTCAGCGTATTCACGATGCAGAGGCTCTCATCGAAAAGATGAAGAGCCTGAAGATGGACCCTGGCACCATGGAGGAGTACATGGACGGCTTCGAGTGGGCAGCTCCTCCCCACGGAGGTGGAGGTATCGGCATGGAGCGCATTCTCATGCTTATCTTGAAGCTGGGTGACATCAGACACGCCACTATGTTCGCCAGAGATCCTCGCTCGCTTCCGGAGAGGAAGCCTGTTGTTCAACTCAGACATCCCGAGTCCAGCACCCTTCACCCGCCATGGTCTGGAAAGGACCGTGTTCTCGCAAAGATGGACTTCCAGCCTATCGAGAGCCTTATTGCCAACTACGGCGACGCTTCGAACACATCTTGGCTCGAGCCCAAGTTCGAGCACTGGAGAGACCCATACACTGGTGCGGCAGTCGGTTTCGTGCAACACGAGGGCTTCGCTATGACCATTGGTGACCCTCTCTGCCACGATACCCAGTACACAAAGACCGTTTCCGCATACCTCCGCTACATCAAGAAGGAGCGCAAGATCAAGCCTTTGTGGCTGCTTTGCGGTGGTCCCGTGCAAGAGGTGCTGGCAACCAAGTTCGACTGGCGCACATTCTCCGTCGCCGCCGAGCAGCGTGTGGATCCCAACGATATCAAGGGCCTCAAGGATCCCGAGGTGCAGCGCAAGATCCGCCACGCAGAGAAGGAAGGAATCAAGATTCACGATATCCCCATCGGCGAGCACTTCCCCGATGAGCTCAAGCAGCAGGTCGACAAGCGTATTGCGGACTGGCTGGACAGCAGAAAGACCAAGGGTAAGCAGGTCCACCTCACAGACGTGCACCCTTGGCAAGATATGCCGCACAGGCAGTATGTGTACACCAAGACCAAGGAGGGCGAGATCGCCTGCTTCGTCATTCTTGCTCAGCTCGCGCCTGAGCACGGCTGGCAGGTAAAGTTCGCGCTTGACTTCCCTGGCGCCCCATCCGGTGCCATCGAGGCCACCATCATCCACGCTCTCAAGGCGCTTGCAGCCGTCGGTGCCGCCAGCGTCACTTTCGGCAGTGGAGCCTCGAGCAGCTTCACTCCCGGCCACAATCTCAAGGGAACTCGTGTCAAGGTGCTGAGCAAGGCCTACCACGCCATCGCCAACGACTTGCACCTCGTCAACAAGAGCGAGTTCAGAGAGAAGCTTGGTGCTGCGCCCGATCCAGTCTATGGTAAGTCTCTCGATCTTTGTATTCCTATCACAATGTCTAGTAGCTAACAAATATGTCACAGTCTGCTACCCTCCCCACGGTCTCGGTCCCAGCGGCGTCCGCGCCATCATCAGCTTCTTCGAGGACGACGACGACGATGGAAAGGTCTAGAAGGCTCCCGCCACACCCACGAAGCTAGCACGGAAGAAGGCGGAGATACGCAAGACGATCCAGATGAGATTTCGCATGACGCGTTGCAGGTAGGGGATGGGAAGGAGAGAGATGAACACTAGTACAGTAAACGAGCTTGGACAGGACGAAGAACGAAAGGAGAGATACCCTTGGGGATGAATATATGTTTAATTGTTTATGATTTGTTTTTTGTTTTTTATTTTCTTGCGTTGTAGCACAGGGCGTATTTTGACGGTCTCTGTTGATGTTGTTGTTGTTGTTGTTGTTGTTGTTGTTGTTGTTGTTGTTGTTGTTGTTGTTGTTGTTGTTGCATCGCGTTGCGTAGGTAGGTAGAAGAGGTTTCGAGTTGATAGGTCTGGATATGATGAGATGTGCATAATGTGAGCGTGCTGAAGTTCCTTTCCCTTGAGCTCTTCCCATGCATGGATTCATGACTTCTTTCGACGTTCAATGTGTCGTCTGTGGAGCTATGGATTGAGCTGCACGAAGTCTACAATAATCCGTTGTTTAGTTGACGACTTCTTACACCACTGGTATGTTTGTGTCCGCTGGTTCTGGCTCTCTACTTGCACAAGCTAGGCATACCATCACGCCGAAGACGAAGACGAGGACGAGGAAGACCCATCGTCCACCGTGCTCTCCTCATCCTCGTCATCCTCAGTCCCTTCATCCTCGTCTTCAATCAACATCGTCGTAATCCATCTCCGCATCCTCACTATCAACATCATACTCAATCCCATCATCTCCAACCTCCTCACCACTCCTGCTCTCCCCATCTCCACCCCCCTCTTCCTCCTCCCTACCACTACTCTCACTCCCCCACTCACTCCGCTGCCACGCATCCCCCCTCTCCAACCCACACCCCTCACAGCCCCAAGGAGCATACCTCGCCGGCACCCCCTCATCATAATTCTCGTCCTCGCCGAGGATCTCGTAGAAGCATTTTGGGCAGCGCCAGCAACCCCGATCGTAGAGGGCTTCCCAGCCGCGACAGCGCGTGCAAATCCAGGTTGAGGAGGAGGAGGGGAGGGAGGGGAGGTTGGTGTGGTGCAGGCGGAACCATTCGCGCTCGCACTGAGGGTGGTCGCAGGCGACCATGGACCCGTAGGAGGGGCGGAGGCAGTAGCAGTATAGTTCCTCTGGGTCGGAGACTTCGCTGTCTGGAACGGTGGGTGCTTCGACCTGCTCGGCTGGGGTTTCATTGTGTGCAAGAGTTTGGTTCTCGCTGAGCGCTGTCTCGAGCTCTGTCTCGAGCTCATTGATGCGGGCGTCTCTGGTGACTACAACTTTTTGGAGACGAGCGTTTTCCCTTCTGTGGAATGCATCGAAAGTGTCCTGCGATTCGCTTTCGGTGGTGGTGTCATCGTCTATGAAACGATAGTAATCGACCTCGCGAGCACGATTCTTTTGCCATTGCTCTTCGCGGACAGCTTGAAGTGTTTCGATTGCGCTTGCGAGACTGGGGGTGCTAGCTATGTTTTGTTGGGTAGAGGACGTTTTGGAGCCATGGGTGCTGTTGGAGTTGTTGCTGGGCATGGTGAGGTTCTTGGGCTGGGAAAGTGATCAGTCAAGTATCCATCGGATGCAGTATAGATGTCAGTGGTACCTGATCGATGGCAGCAGATTGCGCATCCATAACAGGAGTCAAACAAGATAGCAGGAGTGAAGGAGAGGTCGACTCAATGTTGTTGATGAGGCTGGATAGTGAGATGGATCAGGGATCGGTCACATGCTCTTCACGTTTGGTACAGGACGATCGTCAGCTAGTGAAGATGTGTGGAAAATGAAGGCTACATGAGACTGAAATACTGTTGTCATGTGCTTTTGAGTACGTTTGAGGAATTGTTCACATGCATGGTTCGAAAGGCTTCATTTCGTGTAGCTTCACGTGAGAACCTCACCGACTGCTCGCGGAAGTTGACTCTCAAAGACCTATCAGCACTGCTTCAGAGTCAATGACTCTTTTCCCCCCGTCTTCAATGGCACTTGTCCACCCTGGTAGCTCTTGCTCCTGTACCTCGTGCAGTAGCCCTTTGGTAAGGCAAGAGTAGCGGTTGTTCCACGTGGCACGTTGGTCTTCACCTGGATCTGCTTGCCCTTGATCTCCCACTTCGCTTTGATGTCGCCGAAAGCCGTGACGACAGTTCCTTCCGCGTGCTTAAGATCAAGGCCCTCAAGAGCTGGAGTGAAATTCCAAGTCTTGTAGCCCGCGCTTGTAGGTGAGATGCCAAGAACGTACTCGGGGAGGACGTAGGTGGGAGCACCGCCCCACGGGTGTGACAGACTGGTGAATCTGTTGATACCTGGCGAGCCGTCGGGGTGGATGTACTCCCACGATGCACCGGAGAAGTATTCATTTCGGTCCACCATGGCGACCCAGAAGTCTTCCAATTGAGCTCGTGCGATGGTGAGGTTGCCAACTCCGAGGTCGCGCTGCGCCTTAAACAAACCGTTCAGCAGGAAGCCGTTGGTGTTTGGCGAGATCTGGTAGCTATCGGTGCAGGCCTCGCTGGAGATTGTGCGGTAGCCAATGCCGCAGCGCAGCTCGTCCAGCTTTGCGAGAGAAGAGGTGACTTGTGAGCCGTTCGCAGCGCCAGCTAGAATCGCCCATCCAATGCCAGTAAGTGAGTAGTTGGACGGTGCATCGATCGAAAGCGACCAAGTGCCTAGCTCAGGATTCCAAAGCTTGTCATTGATGGCTTGCACGAGGGCTTTGGATGTAGTTTCGTACAGCTCTGCCGAAGCAGTATCACTCAAAGCGCGAGCCAGAGGTGCGAGCTGTTCCAGTGCATATGCGAAGACACCAGTCACGGCTGTGCCGTTTGCCGGCCCCAGGAAGTTGATAGCGCTATCAACTAGACCAGTGACCGGGTTGACGTACTTGAGCTTAGCAGCGGCCTGTGCCTTGATCTGAGACCAATATGGTCTCAGCGGCTCAAACTGTCCACTGTAGTGGTAGAAGTCGCCAACACCTGCCAAGAACAGGTCCTGATAGTCAAGGAGGCCGTCGTACAGGCCTGTTGCCGTCTTGAACTCGGGTGCGTCGCCCATGAACGGAGAAATCTGCACCAAGCCTGCAGACGGGCCCTCGGTGAGCTGCGTCTCCAAGACGTGAGCAATTGTGCCCACAAGCTGGTCCCATCGGGCTGTGCTAGCCGCTACTACGCTGACGGTGTGGTAGAAATCACCAGTCCACACCAGGCGGTCGCGCTTGCCGCCATCGAGACAGATGGACTTGTCCAGGGGAGCTTGTTCGTATTCCGCAAGGACATCCTCAGACATGAGTGCGTCCTGGTAGATCAGAGATCCGTTGCTTGCGTTGACAGTCACATCTTTGAAGTAAGCAGACTGGTCTTGGTAGGGCCCGAAACCGAAGCTTCCCAGGTATGCTGATCCAGTGCCCACGAAACCTTTGTTGGCTGAAAGCTCGACAGATTCGGCGATTGGGATTGATACAGCGACCTTGCCATCGATCGAGACGACGTAAGCATCAGGGGTAATGGCTGTGCTAAGATTGTACCAAGTGCCGTCCTCAATCGTTAAGTTCAGCGGGTACTGGTGTATAGGTCCGGTAGTGATAGTCTCCTGTGGGTACAGCGACGAGCCGTACGTGAAGATGAGCGTGTTTGGGGTCAGCAACGAGCGGTTTGTGTTGACCAGAGCTTGCTCGTCGGATGTCAAGACGAAGTAGGCTCCGTAGGGCTGGATACCGCTAGCCACTCTCCATCCAGTGCCACCACGAACGATCTTGCTCGAGAATGAGAGGGTGTAGTTGCTGAACGCAACGCCTTTCGCAGACTGAGCAGTCGTCTGACCTCTGATAAGTGCGCCGTCAGATGTGATCTCCCAGGTTGACGGGGCATTGCCTGCGTCAATGCAAGAGACGTGGGACGCTTGTCCACCGAGATCGAATAATCTGTCATAGACCGAGTTCGATGTCGAGAATTTGCCGGGGATTTCTGAAGGGCCTCCAATTGTGGCGGTAGAGTTGAACCCAATTTCATTGAAGACAATCGTGGTGTTAGTCAACAGTCGGACAGTCTGCCATCTCTGACCACCTTGGACGAAGAAACTCTGGGTCTTGCCGGTCTCTGTCAAGCTGAAAGTTTCGACGCGGAAGGCATTGGCAAGTCCAACGGTGAAAGGCCATGGGCCATCCGATTGAGGCAAGGCTAGAGCAGGAAACTCTTCCGAATATTTCACCTCGATCTGAGTGTCGCCTGACAATGATTGGACGGAGAAGAGCGGGAACCCAGATCTATCCGTGCCATAATCGAGGGTCAAGAATGGATTTGATGGCGATAGTTCAATGTCTTTCTTTTTGTATGGCGTCGTGGCGTCAATGGTCAAATCCTGTCCAAGGTTGTAACCAACGGGGTAAGCGTTTCCATGGTCGACGAAGCTGTAACGTGTTAGCCTTATGATCGTATTCGCCCGTCATTCATACCAGAGTCAACTCACGCTGCAACTTGTCGCCAGGTCAAGCAACCCAATGCTAGAACTGCAGATCGAAACTGATACATTGCTCACCAATTGAAGATGCTCAGGCCTTGCTGTGTGATGAGACAGACCAGCTGGGTCCGCCGCTCTTTATAAGCACAGCGACTGACACATTCGCGCCTGTTTCCCCGGCCTCATTTACGATAATATGGGGAATGAACATGGGGAAGTCGCTGAAATCGACATCATACCCCGCAACTAGAAAAGTATAAACTTGATATCGGATGTACGTGGACGTGGCGTAGTAGTAGTTCATGGACGAGGTCATGTTCTTGGCCGTAAGCGAGTTTACTGCTAGTGCGCAAGGGGCTGGTGTTGGCGGCCGAACCAACCTATCAATAACCTCATTCGATGGTCTGCCGAGAGAATTGAGGCGCAATATAGCGAGAAAAATACACAGTGCACACACGATAACTTCGGATGATGTGGGTTGTGTCTGGCATAAGGTTCGGAATTCCGGGCTCGGTTTATTAGCTTCGGGCTAAAGCACACCGAGGGCAAGGTCGCGAATGGGCGCTCTGCTTGGATGGCATGCAACAAACTGGCGGTTGCCGGTAGGTACCAGTATGGGAAGAGGAAATGAGTGTCGTAAATAGAACTGTGGCTTCAATGATCCAACGAACTTTGTCGTGTATGGTGTGACTGTAACAATGCCATTGGGCATCCCGCCCGGAACTGCGGACATTACCATTAACATAGGCGTTGCTTAGTGTAGGTATCCAAGTATGCTCATTCTAAGTCGGCATGCGAATGCCATAGAAAAGGGACGTAGTGATCTTGCGCAGAGTCACCATCAAAGTGTATCAATGCAAGACGCAAATGTGAAGCGCTTGAAAATTTCATGCGCAGGGCAGGTAGCTGTTCAATGCATACCGCAGCAACCGCCAGAATCTTTCTGTGATACCCAAATAAGTGCCGCAGTATAAAGAACGTAGTGGTGCCGCAAGTGGTCAAGGTCATCATGCCATCTCCAGCGTTGGCGCCTCAACTCAATTGTTTGTCTAGAGAATGATGTGACCCGAGATGAATGCCGAAGTGTGTTGGAAGACCGGTTCAAGCGTAACGATCACATTAATCAATAGATCAGGCCGCGTCCTTTAGGTCCACAGCGTCCGCACCTCGCATCTGTACGACCACCTCACCATCGGCATCGACCCAATTCAGCCCCAGCTTGCGCACCTTGCTCTTACTAGCCACATACAACATTAGATAGACATGTCTCGCGACTTCACCCCAGCAATACACTCTCACTACCAATGTATCCGCCTCTCGCGTACACCAAACACCCCAGCCAACTCTGCCCGGGCCGATCATTTTGGTCAGAAAGTGGAAGAAGTCGAGCCTCAGTTGCGCAGGCCACGGCGTGATATCGAAGGTCCAATACCCCCGTTCTGACTGTGTGAGATCTCTAGAAACAAAGACAGGCTTGTAGCACTGTACCAGGCTGGTGTTTTCTGCAAGGTACCGTAGCGACTCGGTAACGTGGGTCTCGAAGCGCTGAAGTGATGGCTGGGCTGCGGGTGGACGTATTGATGTAGGCATCTCAGAGTAGCTTTGTGGCTTGACGTGACTGTCATCAACTTGCCTTTGGGTATTGTCGACACAGGCGAAGTCTTTCACAACAGTACCGCTGTTCGAAGACCTTGGCGAGGCTGCGCGAGGGGCTGATATTACGGGAGCTGCGTACTCAGAGGCCCGGGCAAAATCCTTATGTGACAACTCCGGATGTTCGGGTACCACAGGGTCTGGTCTTGGATGAACGGATGCTGCCACTTCTACTTGTGAAGGGCCAGGATCGCTCACAGATCGCTGAATACTGTGTTGTCGACCCTTCGAGCTCACTGAGGTTATATCACTCAGAGAGTACGAAGTTGGTAGCTCTGATGTGACATCGTCGATGGACTCGGAGTTCTCCGCTTGATGCGAAACATGCCGTTGACTCGGTAAGGATGCATTCACATGCTGATTCGCATGGTTGACATCCTCTCGTGAAGGTATTAACGATGGCAAAGATGAATTCCTCGTTGAGAAGAATTGCAGATTTTCGTCATTGATGCGAGGCCTCTTCTTCGAGCGATCCAGATTTGGAGACTTCAAATAGGACGACTGGCTCGGGACTTGATGTGATGACGAACTGCCATCTTGTCGTGAGTCATTCGGTCCAGGTGATTCACTCTCAGGTTTGCCGACTTCGGTAGTACTGTGTTCCGAAGGCCGGACGAGCTGTGTAGGGACCTTTGAAGATCTTCGAGTTGACGGAGCAAACAATTGGCTTTCCAAAACCGTATAGCCAAGCTGTGTCTCATCCAAAAATGTTGTTGGGTCGTAGGCCAACTCTGTCAGATCTGCAATGGGCTCTTGTGGTATCCCTTTGGCCTCAGGAATTATGTTGGTTGGAACGAGATCAGGCTGTTGAAACAAGGGCAGCTCTGTCGGATCATCACTTGGAGTGCTCGCAAGCTTCCTCTTCACCACAAAAGAAGCATATGCCTCAGCCTGCGCAACGAAGCGTTCGTCATCTTTTTTCGAACTCGGCGCGGTGGTATGCACGCGAAGATCCATACGGGTCACCATGCCTTGACCCGCAATCTTCCAAAAAGGCCATGGCAGACGATGTCAGATCGTCGCTGGTGACGTGTTTTGGCGACGGCGGGACTGAGTCACGTGCTGTTTTCAGTTCTGTGATATGAACCTCAAGTGAATAATTTTACAATATATGTGTATCAATAACAAGAAGTGATGCTTTCCCTGGTGGCGCTCCTTCTGCTCCCTCGACGCGACTTTGGGCTGTGACTGGGGGAAAGTGGGGCGGACTGCCAAGAGATTAAATTCTACAACATTTGTATAGCGGAACGGCGACGACGAGCATTCGCAGCGCAAGGACCAGATTCCAAACGACAAGATGGCCTCCTTCCAATCTCTCCGCGACCTGGTCAACAACCTCCCCTCCACCAACGAGGCATGGGGCCCCCCGACCACCACCGAGACCACCCTGGACGGTGTGCCATATGCGCCTTTCTCCAAGGGCGACAAGCTGGGTCGCATGGCCGACTGGACTTCTGAGGGCAAGGACAGCGCCCGCGGCGGCAGGCAACAATACCAGCAGAGATACCGCGACCAGATCTACGGCGCCGGCGGACTCCAGACTGTCTTCAACATCGAGGGCCAGAACGAGGAGGGCAGCTTCTCGCTCGTCGACCGCTCGCAGACTTCCACTCGCGGCCGTGGATTCGGCGGCAGAGGAAGCGCTGTCTTCCGCGGCCGTGGCCAGCGTGGAGGCCAGGCTGGCCGTGGCGGCAGGGGTGCTTTCCAGCGCTCCGACGGTGGACGTGGTGGACGTGGTGGAGCACAGGGCTATGACTCTCGCGGTGGCCGTGGAGGCGCACGTGGAGGCAGAAGATTTGGCTGGAAGGACTGGGACAAGCCACAGCGCAACCGTGAGGCCTCTGTTCAGCCCAAGGACTCATGGCGTGTGCTCGAGGAGATCGAGTTCTCTCGTCTCCTCAAGCTCAACCTGGACACTGGCGATGGAGAGGATCTCGAGGACCATGGATTCCTTTACTACTACGACCGCGCCTACGACAAGCAGCCTGGTGCTCCTACGAGCGTTAAGAAGCTTGGTGCTCTGGACCGTGCCGCATACAACGTGACCACTTCTCACGATCCCGTTATCCAGGAGCTGGCCGAGAAGGACGAGGCCACCGTCTTCGCCACCGACAACATCCTCTCCATGCTCATGTGCGCTCCCCGCAGTGTGTACAGTTGGGATCTCGTCATGGTGAAGCAAGGCAACAAGATCTACATCGACAAGCGTGAGGGCAGCAGCCTTGACATGGTCACTGTCAACGAGAACGCTGCCGATGCGCCGCTTGAGATGAGCGAGGGCAACAAGGACACAATCAACGCCCCTGGCGCCCTCAAGGAGGAGGCCACTCACATCAACAACGTCTTCCCGTCGCAAGTTGTCCAGGAGACCAACAAGGTCGACATGGCCAACGAGCACCCCTTCTACAACTCCGCAGAGGAGACCGACCCCCCTGCCTCCAAGGCATACAAGTACCGCCGCTTCGATCTTTCGCTCGCATCCGACGAGGAGTCTATCCACCTTGTTGTCCGTACCGAGCTGGACGCCGTGGTGAAGAACAACATCAGCGGCGAGGACCAGTACCTCGTCATCAAGGCTCTCAACGAGTTCGACAACAAGGCCCAGGGTTCTGGTGGTGCTCTCGACTGGAGGACCAAGCTCGCTTCCCAGCGTGGTGCCGTCGTTGCCACCGAAATGAAGAACAACAGCTGCAAGCTTGCTCGCTGGACCACTCAGGCCATCCTTGCAAAGGCCGACCTCATGAAGCTTGGGTATGTTAAAATCATTTTGAAACCGCAAGACTTGAACGAATTTACTAACACATTACAGTTTCGTCTCCCGTGCCAACCCCAAGAGCAACTCCGACCACGTCGTCCTCGGCGTGCTCGGCTACAAGCCCCGCGAGTTCGCCGCCCAGATGAATCTCAACCTCAACAACGGCTGGGCCATCGTGCGCACATTCGTCGACATGGTCATGCGCGAGGACGACGGCAAGTACGTTCTTGTTAAGGACCCTAACAAGCCTACCATCCGCCTCTACCAGGTCCCCGCAGACACCTTCGAGGAGGACGAGGAAGCCGACAACATGGGCGGCATTGACGAGCAGGACGAGTAGATGTGTGAATGACGCCATGAACATGGAGTTGTGACAGCTCACCGCTTGGGTTTTGCGGTTCGCAGCTATGGGCTTCTCAGATGCAGTGAAAAAATGATAGATGCTTTTTATTCTGCTTTCGACTTCATGTAATTACCATATGCAAGCGACTGTTGTGGTTACGATTGCCGTTGAAAATTGCATTGCAAGGCTTTCTACACATGAAGAAACGTAGCAGAAGTTCACTCTCTATCGTTATAATGGCTTGACATGAGAGAAATGGGCCAGTACGCAATCGAGGCGTTGTGCAAGTCATTCCTAGACGAAACGAATCCGGTAATCATGATGCTCCTCAAACCAATTAAGTTGAGATATCTTCGATAACCGAGAGTTGAAATTATATGCCCTTTCTATTCCCTCATCCTGTAAATCCTCCACCCAGCGCCCTCCAAAATCCCAGGCACACATTCCACCATAACCGTATCCACATCCCGCCACTCCTGCGTCAAATCCCGCCACGGCACTAAGAAAGGCGTAGTCCTCTGCTTGCCATTCCTCGGACCCATGCGCCACTGCCTCTGCAAGCGCTCGGCGTTAAACCGCTCGTGCTCCATTTCACTCAACATGAGCAAGTCTTTCTCATCGAACTGCTTGATCTGCACGAACGGCTCGCCGCGCGGCTCCTGCGCGCCGTCGTTCAGCATGAAACACCCCGTGGCGCGCAGTTTGCGCGGGATGTCGTCTGCTTGCGCGCGCGTGGATTCTTTGAGTTCGCCCGAGAGGTCTTCCCAGTCGCAGTAGCTGCGGTCGGACTCGAGGTCTTTGCGCTGGGCATCCGTGCGGGCCATGAGCTCGCGCTGCTTCTTGTAGGTTTCGAAGAGGCCGTGGGCGAGACGTTCGCGGAGCGCGGGCGGGAGTTTGGGGCTGCGCAGGAAGGACATGAAAATACGGCCGTCGACGTGCAGTTGGATTTGCTCTTCGGGGGGAAGGGCGGAGACGTCGAATTTGGTGCGGTGGGAGAGGCGGGATGTGCTGATGATTTTCTCGAGAGAGTTCAGGCCTTGTTTGAATTTGGGGGTGAGGAGCAGGGCGTGTAGGACGGCGTCGTCGAAGGACATGATGCCGTTGACTTCCATGTGCGGGTATTTTTGTTTGATGATCTGGCGGAGCATCATTGCGCGGCGGATGACGAAGGTGCGGTCGTCTTTGCCGGTGCTGTTGGGGCCGAGGATGTTGACGATGCCGTGGAGGGAGTCTAGGAGGGGGGACTCGTCTGAGTACATTTTGTTCCAGTCCGCGGCGGATGGGGTGGTGGGTCTTCGTCGTAAAGTAAACTCTGTGGCGACTGGTGTTGGGGCGGAGTCGGAGTCGACGGGCTCTTGGTCGATTGAGAAGAAAAGCACAGCATGGCCGAGTTGCCTCTCGTTCCCCTGATCTGTGAAGGTGCCGCTGTTCACCAGCGTTAGGAATGAGTTGAGTAATGGGCTATCAGACTCCAACACTGTGCCGAAGTTCTTGAATATGACGACCGGGAGCGAGCCTGTCGCGGATGCGTCTCGGGTGGATTGGCATGCTGCAACGAATTGCTCTTCCTTCATTGATCGCGCATCGAACGTTAATTTTGTATGAGAGCGTTCTTGCCCAAGGTGGTCTGCGAGATTTGTCGCTGTGAATGTCTTTCCAGATCCAGCCGGTCCAAAGACACCGATACACGTCGGTGTAGTAGCTGATGATGCGATGCGTTCTTCCGCGATGTCAATAACAGCTTCGAGTCGCTCCTGTTCTGCTCTCTCGACACTTAATAAGCTGCCAAATCTCCTTGCTGGGCAACGTGAAAGTGCCTTCTCAGGTCCGATCGTTACAACTTGTCTCGCAAGTTCGGCCGGATCTCCTGTGAGGCTCTCAAATAACGACCACTTATCTCCCGAGCTGATCTTGGCTGAAGGGATGCTCGCTGTCGTCAGCCGTGTGTCCGGCTTGAGGTTCGACATGATATCCGCAATCGGATAGTCAGGGCTGTTATCGCTTGTGTTTCTTGTAAAGCCTAAGGTTGCAAGATCGCGGGCTGCAGATATACCTAGGCGAATACCTCTGTCAATGTTCGGGTGTGTGGCGTCAGAGAAGCCGAGGGCAAAAGCCGCGGTGAATGCTGATGTGAGGCCAATCTGTGCAACTGGTGAGCGTCTGTCCTACAACCGTCAGAAACAAATATAACATACCATTTCTGGTGCATGAGTCATAGTTTCACACTCCATACTGCGAGGATTAAAGTACAGCTTCGGGTTCACTGCGTCACGACCCCGATGGTGAATGATTCCTTCGCAGCCGAACCTCACGATCAAGTTCGGGCAAGTTACCAGAGTATCAAGTCGTCCGTTTGATCCAAGATTTCGGACGAAGTCCTCGGAGGTCGCTTCCCAAGATAGAGACTGGCTCAAGTTGATGCCTTCAGCGCGAAGATCGTCTGCGTCGACAATCACGACAAGATGATCCGGCTCAGGTACGCCACCGCTAGTTTTGGGTCCGTCTCTGATTGCGTCCCAGAGTTTTCCAGTGGCAAGAGGTCTGGTCATGTGATGCACGATATATCGAGGGCGTACACGCTGTAGTAGATCGATAGCAGGCTCAAGATCGTGCAAGTCGTTTCCGGAACCAGAAATTACAGCGGCGATCGGAGCTGTGTTCACAGCCTCGTTTGTAGGTGGGGCTTGCCAGGAAGAAGATTGGCCAATATGTCGAAGGCGTACAACGTGATAGCCAGGCTGTTGACCAGGCAGAGAAGAGGCGTGAGGCTCCAGATCGACCAAGGTAGATGCATTGCTTTTCATACCGTTGCTGACACCATTCGACTGCGCCACAGGTCCGATGACTTCCAGGCCGTAGTCGGACGCTCCGGCGGTGAGCAAACTGGCGACAAGCTCAGCGCCTCCGCTGCGGACGACTATGTTGGCAGCATCGCCATCGACGCCGCTGCCTTCAGTCCCGAAGAAGTGCTGTGAGCCCATCGGATAGACCAAATAATCATATGAGACTGCGCCGGCGACGAGAATGGTGGAAGAAGTCATGAATGCCACGGAAATGCGTCAGGAATGCTGATCTCGAAGCGCCGCGTGACTAGTCCGTAGTTGTCTCTGCTCGTGGCGCGTGGGCGCTGTGCCCGGTTGGCTGACAGTGGTCAAGGACACATGTTCGCTAGTATCAGTGATAGGAGTATATTTCTCGGGGATTCAAAGAGCACTGCGGCCTAGACGCGGATTTCAGGGTGAGCGAGGCGAAGTAGTTAGGGAGTATTGGATGTTCGCGGAGGCGCAGCTTCTAAGCCACATTTTTAGCCTGCTTCACCTTGACCGCCAGCGCACTTGCCTTGTTCGGCTCTGCTGGCCTTTTGCACGCAGCCGCAAGCCTTACACGCCACTATGTGACTCGTAGTCTCGTACAAAGGACTGGATGTGATACAATGTTGCGCGTGGCCTCGTTTTAGTCCAGGCTGCAGGTGTTGTGGTTACACTGCGTCTTCTAGGTGACGAGGCTACGGCTTTGACTGCTGCAGGACATCGTGAACTGGTGTTAATGATGATTCTCCTGCATCTGGGCGTGATACCATCGCTAGGAGCCTGATCCTTTTGACATGGTAGACATGTATCAGAACGATGTCAATCTTCAACTACAGTGTCTGTGATTAGCTGGTGAGATGGCCGCTTCAAGCACAAAGTTTGGGCCTCGAATTTGGATTGTGTTGAGTGAAGCGAACAAAATGCTTTCCAATGCCGATACCGTGTCCCCGAGGACCAATGAAGTATACAGAATGATAGGAAGTATTAAGATCACATACTGTAATGACTACAAGTGTATGAAACCACTAGATAGCTGGTTTGGTGTCCCGGATGCGACTCTTGAAGAAGATTGAATTACCCAAACCCTAACCCTTTCACACCTGCATCCAGAATATATGTATATGTACACAAGTATGTATTAGAAGCTCCATTGCACACTATCTCCGTTTGATACATGCAGATACTGACAGCCCTGAAGGTTGGAAGGCTTGTGGTTGGTACCCAGCACTGTAAGAACATAGGCTCACCTATGATCATTGGTCACTTCAGTCTTGTGCCAGCATTGCAGTCGACAACTTTGCAGTAGCATCTCATTGGCAAGGGACGTCGTTCCAATGACGATACCAGGCAGCACTAGCATACGAGTCAGAAGACGATGTGTATGTTGTTGATTGTACCTCGCTGGCCAAGTAAGTATCCTGTATCTAGCCTGCCATGGTGTGCCAGTCTATCCCCAAATATTTCCAGTTTCGAATCACATGATGACCATCGAAATACCTGGAGTATAGTACTAGTATCCTGATAGGGCTTGTGGAACTATCATGAAGTACTCCAAGAATATCGAGCATCGCCACTAGGACGACTATTCGGATCCGCGAATGCGAACTTATGATGCAGGCATGGTACACTTCGCACGAGCCCGAGGCAGCGTTCATAATGCGTTAACAGTCCTGTCGTTGCATCTCATCAGCAAGGGAAGTCGTTTCAATGGCGATGTCAGATGGTACTAGCATACTAGCTGGAGAAAAATATGTCTGTCGTTGACCATGTCTCAATGGCCAACCAATTTGTCGATTTTCACCCTGGCATGGCGTGTCATTGCTGCGTTCCACAGCCATTTCCCACCGAGATGCCTGCACAGTACGCACGGGTGAGCCTCTTTTATTGTACTGGTAGCATAGAATGCAGACGGATCAAGACATATACCGATCGTCGAGATACTTTCCATATTGCTTACCAGTCTCAGAAGCTGATGTACTAGTATCTTCGATTTTGGGAACAAAATTGCCCTTACTTGCAGCTGTCTGTTGCTCGTTGCTCGTACAGACTGTGGGGTTGAACCTGGTCACGTGCAATCAAGGCTGGGGATCGTACCTATCACTGACACCGATGCGAGTTCAACATCCCACTGAGAAACACGCTAATCAAACTCTGATAGGATTTGGAGTGTAGAGGTGTGATCGTGTACGCCAGCCACAAAATACGGGTCCCGAAGATTATGTTTAACTATATAATACCAATTTTTTGACGTCTTACATCAGCAAGCATAACATCAACAAGGCGCTTTGGCGGAGTGGTTAACGCGTTGCCCTGCTAAGGCAATTCCCTCGGGAGCGTGTGTTCGAATCACACAGGCGTCGGTATGTCTATTCTTTTACTTTTTGTTGGTCCAACTTGTATGTGAAAAATTCGGACCCCATCGATCAACAACAGTCTGGAAGATCAAGCCCCTTACATTCCGAGACTACAATCGTTGCAATTGGTACGTATTTGATCGCCTTGATCGATCATGACCGTTGCCTGGCTGTTGGTTGGAACGTCGAATGTTGATCGGCAGTGAAGGATCGATCACGTGACGTTGAAAATTTGCCAGCTCGGCTCCGTCCCGCCCGGCTGCGCTCTTGCATGCAAATTCCAACTTTCTTCATCCATGCCATTGACAGTAAACTGGAGTTCCGCACAACATGAGCAATGAACTCTATTCTGGTGTCTAGGTACCAGGCTACCAGCCCAAGACATCTCTGGAGATCTTCGACTGTAGGGGACACACCTGCTATAGTCCTGGTATGCAGCTTCAACAGGATTTCTGCCGCTGTTGGTTTATACAATAAATACAACGGATACCACGCCGCGTGTTCACAATGTCCCACACTGCTCTCAACTCTTCGACATGCCAAATAACATTTATGTCATCAACCACTATACACAAGACAAATCTCATCATCGCCACGATCGGTTCTGCACGTGCTAGCGATGGCGAAAGTGTACTAATTTCAAAGGCGGGAGCAGAGTCTCGCGTGTGGTCAAAACTCACCTAGCGTGGGCTGTCACTGTTCTGGAATCACATCGAGGTTCGAGGTCACATTTGGAGGTCGAATACCTCTCTCCGCGGTAACACAACGCAACGGCCACGACAGCTCATCGTGCATGACGCGACTAACCACCACACAAGCCCAGGTAAGCCTCAGCTTATATGCGGCGTACTACACGTCGCATTCTACTGGCTGGTCAGCTCACTTTGGGGCTGGCTAAGCGCAAACCCGGTGGCGGACTCGTCGCTGGCGCAAGCAATTCGATCACGAGAGATATAGGGCCACGCGGCTGAGTACAAGTCGACTCAACGAGCGCATGGCAGTTTATTGGCTAGACCGGACGGAGGCAGGCCGAAATGACAGAGCCCGTATTGGGTTAGGATGTGGTCAATCCCCGCAAATGATTTTGTGCGCCAGAGCGTTGGGGCCTGGAGAGTTTGGCAGGGGTAAGCCTTGGTCGCTGAGCCTCTTTAGAGGACGCGCATTCCAGTGCTCTTTTCCTTCTCCGTCCTTTCATCCTTCATAACAAAGCCTCACATTCTTGCCTTCGCATCTCTCACGTCATCGACGTTCACATTCGTTCAGTACTACTCACGCTCGCGACCCGCTTTCGTCTCGAATCTCTCGACTCGACGTTCCACAACACCTACAACACGATACTATCAGACATCAAGATGTTCTCCAAGACTCTCCTTCTCAGCGCTCTCTCCGCTCTTGCGGCTGCTCAGTCCGCTGTCCTGACCTTCACCAACGTGCCCAACCCGATCACCGACGGCCAGGCCCAGGCTATCACCTTCGCGACCAACGACACCACCAGCGTGAGTATCTCGTGCAACATTGTAACATGGAGAACAACGTGCTAACATCACACAGCCCGTGAGCATCATCTTGCGCCAGGGTCCTTCCGGCAACCTCCAGGATGTCGAGACTCTGACCTCCGACGCACGCGACGGCCAGTTCATCTGGACCCCTTCGACTTCCCTGCCCAACGGCAACAACTACGCTCTCCAGATCAAGCAGGGCAACGAGATCAACTACTTCGGTCCCTTCGTCGTCCAGGGTGCCAGCTCCAGCGCCAGTGCCAGCGCGTCCATCTCTGCTAGCCCCGTTCCCAGTGCCAAGTAAGTGAAACGAGACGCGTCTTGGTCGAAAGCACTTCCTAACAACCACCCAGCAGCACCACCTCCGTCCCTGTCATCGTCACTCCTGCTGGCACTGCCGCTAGCGCTTCCGGCACTGGCATTCCTATCTCTCGCAACACCACCATGAGCCACGCCACTCTTACTGCCACCACTTCCTCCTCTCGCAGCACCGCCACTGGCAGCTCTACCGACGATGCCAGCTTCCCCAGCGCCTCCTCCACTGACTCCGCCTCTTCCACTGGTGCTGCTTCCAGCTTCCAGGTCGGCTCTGGCATCGCTCTCTTCGGTGCCATCGCTGCTGGCATCTTCCTCCAGTAAGCGGTACAGTCTTACGTTCCTCATGGGTGGGGGTAGTCCAGAAAAGGACGCCATTTCTTTACAATTTTTCGTGAATCTTTTCTCCTGGATGGATGGACGACACGAAGGGACTTGCGCACAATGACGGCGCAATTTTGAATGTTTGTTCGTAATGTCTTAACACCGAGGTCTACGGTACTTGCAAATGCTATCCAATGTCTGATATTAAATCATATCATCATACCTTATTATCACATCACCTATGTCGCCACTCGACTTGCTTTTGTCATTGTTTTGTCAAGTATATTTAGCTTTTGCCGAGGGCAACGAGGCGTTCAACCGGCGTGTCTCAAGGTTTGTGCCCTGTCATGGAAATCTCCGAGTCCGGCACCTGTGTGCCTGGAGACATCTCAGCCCGCCAATTGCGATTAGTCATTGCAGGAACAACGAACGAAAGCCCATCCAATCCTGCATTGTAGTCCCTTTGCCTTCGTCATCAGGATTCTTCGCACATGACCACATCGCGATCGGCCGGTGTGCACCAGCAGTCTTGTGCACTCGCGCAATGCGATTCAGAGTCGGACAAAGAGCAGCGAGCCGTCTGGGCGCCGATCTTCATGCCAAGCGCCTGGAGAAGCTGGAGACCTTGTATCCACTCTGCGAAGGGTTCCTGCAGAAATCCACCCACCCACGCCCCGACAATCTCGGGTCGAACGTTCCGGCGCACCCTCGTGCTGTCTTCATCACAGACATCGAAACCGCCGAACCAGAGACATCGTTACCGTCTCTACCACCTCTATCATATGTCGTCGACCTTCTCTATACAACTCTGGCGACAGAGTGCTCGTCGCCGGGCCAGCCTAGCCATCGCCAGCACGCACGCGAAAGGCGCCATGCTTTCTAGCCTAAGTTGTCATTCGCTCTCGGCCGCTTAGCGACGACTAATTTAGACTCTGGGCCAGCTCGCCACCATACCAACGGCGACTCGCCTGGCTCATCTCGTTTAATCACCTCCAGACAATACTCGCTAGTTGCCAAAGGGTGTAGCGCTCGAGACCGGACCTTCCTTCGCCGGTATAGATCAGATCCAGATGTCTTGACTTTTGGCCACTACTGTGCCGACCAGTGAGTAAGTAAGGTTAGTGTTAGTCCCTGACCGTTCGCTTTAATACCACTCGCTTCTCTCCTGAAGCAACTTTCTGCTTTTTTGGTCCTCTTGTCCTTATACTTTTGTTCTCTTTCGATCTCAAGCCTCCTGAGTGTCTCAGTTTTCTATCGTTTCAAGTTCTATCGCATCGTATCGCATACTCACCAACTACTGTCTTTCGACCTCACAACACATAATAACATCAACATGCGTTTCTCCACATCCGCCTTCCTGGCTGTCGCCGCTGCTCCCCTGCTTGCTTTCGCTCAGGGTGGAGAGTCAAATGGCTCCAACCCTTTCAACATCCCGACTACATCTCTGAACACTGAGGCTGGCGAGTCTGTCAATCTTACCTGGAAGCCTACCACTCAGGGCACCGTCACCATCTACCTCAGGAGTGGTGCCAGCAACAACCTGAACAAGGGTGTTGCCATTGCTTGTACGTTTTGATCTCCAATTGACCACACGAGAAGCCAATTAACGAACGCCTACAGCCGCCATTGACAACTCTGGCTCTTTCACCTGGAACGTCCCCGAGGACATCGTCCGCGGCTCCAACTACGCCCTCGAGATCGTCGACGATGCCGACGACACCAACACCAACTACACTCCCCCTTTCGTGATCGAGAGCACCAACAACGCCGCCCCCAGCGCCAGCGACTCCTCGTCCGCCTCCGCCTCCGCCACCGAGAGCTCAGCCAGCGCCAGCGAGACTGAGTCCGAGACCGAGTCTTCCACCGCCACTGCCACCGACGCCACCACCACTGGCACCTCCGCCGCTGCTTCTTCCGCCACCCACCACAGCAACAGCACCGCTTCCATCACCACATCCACATCTTCTCGCACCGGCTCTTCCGCCACTGGCAGCTCCAGCGCTGACGCCGATGCTACTGGTGCCGTTGAGGCTTCCACTGGCGGCGCTGCTCGCACTTCCGCTTTCGTTGGCCTCATCGGTCTCGTTGCGCTCGGTGCTTTCGCTCTTTAAATGCCTCTTCTCTGAACGAGAATGAAGTGACTGCTTACGTCCTGGCAGCAGGACGTCAAGACAGAATTTGCAGGTGGCATCATCGCAATTATTCATCCGCATACGTGCAACACGCGTTTTGGCTTGAGAGAGAGAGGAAACACAATCTTCGGTCAGGCGAACTACATGGCTTGCGCTGACAAGCCACCATCGAAACTCTTTTCATGTTTTTGTTTACATTTTGATTCTTCTGCTTGACGATACCCGGATTCACAACTTTTGGTGGACTTTCTCCCTCAACGAAATCGGTGGGAGGAACACTTGCAAATCTTTTTTAAAATAATTAATATCATAAAAGATGTTCAAAACAAAACTAAACAGTCATCGGTGATTGCACCTGTCTGTGCTTGCCTTTTTACTTTGCCTTGGGGGCTTGAAACGTTTGATCGTCTTCTTGGGCAGCAAGCAGTCCGGGTCTTTTTCACATGCCATTTGTCTACTACGAAGCAAAGTATGTCTAGTCATAGTCATAGCAATGCTTGTAAATCGCATACAAGCTCTTCATCACTCACGTCCTAATAAAAAAAGAACCCATCGCAACACAATCTAACCACGACACAGCATCTCCCCAGCACTTGCACAGCATTCTCTTTTGCTTTTCTTGTCATTAAGAGAACTATCTTCTCGAAAACAGCGAGATATGTCACAACGCACTAAATAGCGCCCTCCAACTTGAAACAGAGCTCAATCTGCTATATTTTGCTTTCTTGGCTTACTGCCCGCTTGGCCTAACCTAAGCACGCTGCCGTCTGCGCATACCGACATTGAAGCCCAGGGGCTTGCGCAGGAAACCTTCTCTCGTCTCGAGCGTGGTCTGGTAAGGCTCGAATTCGTAGCGGCGGAAGACGGTGGAGACGATGAGGGCGAGTTCCATCTGAGGAAGGAAAAGAGAGGTTAGCGTTTGCGGATAAGAGTGATTGGATGTTAATGTTGTGATGATGACATACCTCTGCGACATTACGTCCAACGCAAGAGCGAGGGCCGTAGGAGAAGGGGATGAAGGCGCTTCTTTGTCTGCACAAGTTGATAGTGTTAGCTGGCGTTCTCATTTCTCATGGAGTTGTTCAAGTCGAGACTCACCTCTCGGTGACTTTGTCCCAGCGCTCCGGGCGGAACTCGTCAGCATCCTTGCCCCAGATTTCCTTGCTGTGGTGCATGGTGTACGCGGGAACGCTGAGCACAGTGCCTTGTGGGAAATGGTGGCCGGCAATCTCAACACCAGGTCCCGGGGGAACGAGACGGGGTAGACCTTGGCTGGAAGTGCTGTGGATACGGAGAGTCTCCTGGATGCAGTTGTCGAGGTACTTGAGGTTCTTGACCTGTTCGAAAGTCGGCACGTCGTCGGAAGGAAGAGCCTCGTCGAGCTCGGCTTGCAGTTTCTTGACGGCGTTGGGGTTCATGAGCATGTGGAAGAGGAGAGCACAGGAGGTGTTGGAGGTGGTGTCAGAGCCGGCGATGAGCTGCGTGAGAGCCTCAGCGGTGAGTTCGGCGCGGCCGAGCTTCTCGCCGTTCTCGTCTTTGCCTTCCATGAGGCGGGCGAGCAGGTCCACGCGGTTGATCTCGCCACGTTCAGCGGCCTCGAGGCGAGTGTTGACGCGAGCGATGGCGATACCGGCGAGGTTCTTGACGGCTTCTACGCCCTGGTAGAAGAAAGGATCCGGGAGGTATTTGGCGTAGGGCTTAATCCATGGGATGATTCCAATAGCGTTGGAGACCTCTCCGCGGCGGTTGAGAACCTCAATGGCAGGAGCATAAGTCGGAGGCGCGTCAGGACTCGCTCTGACTTCAGCAATATCTTTGCCGGTCTCGAGCATGCCGAACGGAGCACCGAAAGCAAGATCACCGATAATATCAAAGGCAACGTAGTTGAACCAGTTCAGGCTGTCCATGCGGTAATATCCGCTGCCAGCTTGCTTGCTGAGCTTGTCCCATTGGGTGGCGAGCATTTCCAGGTTGTGGTGGATGTACTGCTCGAACTGACCAACGCTCTTCGCGCTGAAGGTGTGAGAGATGGTCTTGCGCTTGCGAGTGTGCTCGGCACGGTCTCTGGTGTTGAAGAGGCCGCGCTGGATTGACACGAAAGCGTCATAATACTCACTTTTGGCATTGTTAGCTTGTGATTTTACGTGATTTGTAGAAGCAGCTCATACGCTTTAAGGAAACCAGTTCCGTGGCCGTAGACAATGGGGATAGCATCAGGGTCGGCAATGGAGACCTGGTTCGGGGTGACCCTAACCAGTTTGCCGTACTTTGCGTGTGCTTCGTGGACAGTCAAGTACCTGCGACACAGACGGCACTCGTACAGATACCAGAGGTTGGTGAACTTAGCCAAGAAAGGTCCGGGGACATCCTGGATGGACCAATTCCTCATGTACGGGAGGATGAAGAAGAGCAGCGGCAACGCCAGCAGCGTCCACGGGGTGAAGAGCAGCGCCAGGAACATGATTGCCGATATATATCCAAAACAGGAAGGAGCGGACCTGCTCTCTGCTGGAGGGAAGTGAGGTATGAGGAGACGAGTGAAGTCCTGTCTGTTGTCTGTCTACGGTGGCAGTTTCACGAGGAGGAGTAATGTTTATAATGCCATTCGCGCGCGAAGTTCGGCTAGCATGAACTAAACCGACACGAGCTCCCGTCCACCGCCCTCCTAGGGTTTATCCTTATGCCCCCCACCTCTGAGAGGCTCACAGGCTTCACAGCACTCCAAGGCCGCTCAGGGCCGCGGGAAAGCGTGGATTCATGCGCGGTTCACCTTGATTCTCTCCACGTTCTGCCCCGCAATTGAGAGCCGTGTTGCGTGCCGCGTGCTGGGAGGAAACTCGGTGCTCTCTATAAGAAGCCGGTCGCCATACCGAAGGTCAGACTCACGCCTTTTCATGCGGCTTCTGTTCCATTGTGTGCGTTACCCCTCGTACTCAGCATCTGAAGCTGACCTCATGCCACGCAAGCGGTTATCGAGACGTTTGTAAGTGGGTCTATTCGCCGAACCTGGAGAAACGGACGAGGAAGGACCGTGCCATGATGCTATTTCGGAGGAGAGGCACAGATCTTCTCGGTGGTCAGAATAAGGCCGACGATGTGATTTGAGGTGGACGGTAGTTCAAGGATGGTGTGTACAAAAGGACGTTCATTTCCATGATGTCCTCACGCACATGGTACTTTCAAGCTGCCGCGCAAAGCAGCCGAGAAAATACGCACAAGTACTTCTACTACACATGTTTAGCATACATCTATGTAACAATGTACCGCTACGATATATCGGACCAGTCGGCATCGACCAGCCCATGCAAATCTATATATCCAAAGGATTGTCGTAAAGCATAAAATTCGTTACCACGTCATTGTCGTCGCGCTCCTCATGCGCAATTTGAGCTCCTTCTCAACATCCTTCAGGCCTTGCTCGTGTCGCACCTTATGGCGTGTCTGCGAGAACCTGTGCCACCAGATCCACAGGACGTATGTTGCGATCGTGACTGGTATTGTCGCGGCGAAGAAGATCCACAAGTTGGGAGATGCGATGGGTTTGCCTGGCTCTGGGTTGAATGTGAAGGCGTCGTTCATGCTGAAGAAGGACTGGTGGGCATGTTAGTATTTAAGGCATCCATGAGATGTCACGACATGGGGAGAGACTTACTGCTATGAATGTGCCAGGTAGGAAGGTCAACGTCAACACCGCAATGGTCTTCATAGCCGCGCTGTCCTGCCTGGTTTCTTCTGCCACCTGTGCTGTGGCTTTGGCAAGTTCTATGTTGAGCAGGTTATCTCTCCTGCTTTCCTCAGCGATCCTGCGAGAGCTTTGCGCGATCTCGATGTTCAGTTTGTTGTCTCGTTGGACGATGAAGTTCGTGATCTGAGTAAAGTTTAGTACACACATCCAAATACATCGAGCATGGTAAATGTAACTCACCGCTTTCGACTGATTCTTGATCCTCTTAGGGATAATCTCCAAGTCCACTCGAACTTGCTCAGAGTAACGCATCTGCTGCTCCACCTTTTCCTGCATGTCTTCGATATAACTAGTGCCACCTTCCCATAAGGTCGTCCACATGCGGTGATATTCTTCAAAGTACTTCAAGAGATTTCTGCCCAGCTCGGTCTCGAAGTTAGATCGCCTTTGGAGCCGAAGCTGTTCAATGTTGAATCTGTTCAGCAACTTGTAGTCGCCATTCTCTTCGAGCGAGATGTCTCCCTCTGAGAGCCGCAGCTCGGTGGCTGTGATGTCGCGCGATAGGATCTGCACCTGCCTCAAGGTTTCGTCTATATGCTGGACGAGGATGTTGAAAGGCAGGATCGCAAAGTCACGGGGCACTTTAGGGTGCTTGTTTTCGTATAGCACATCTGCCAGCAGAGCATTGAGCGAATAGTTCTCATCGGCGCAGTAGAAGCCTCCACAATTGAAGACATCTCTTACGAGTGACAACGAGCTGAAAGAACCGCCGTCCCGTGGCGTTTGCAAGATGAAAACCAACGTGTTGTGAGATGTCAAGGAAGCAGAGCCGCCTCCGTCGCGACTCCAGAGATGCTCGTACTCGTCCGAGATCCAGCGTTGTTTCTTGACGATGTCTCGCACTTCAGTGGGCATGGGCAGTGGCGGTGCATCGGCGTTTCTGCGCGTGATGGGCGGGTCGGCGACCAGCAGCTTGAACCGCACCGTGCTGTCATCGTAGCTGCGGTCGATTTTGTGGTTGACCAGGAAATCTTCGTCGTCCAAGTCCCGAAGCGGTCTCAGTTTGATCTGTGCCGGGAAGCGCCAATTGTTGTGTCCCAGCTCCGAGTCGGAGATGGTAAACTTGCGGAGGGCCATCCTAGCAAGCCAGCCAGTAGTAGCCAGTAGTCTAGCTCTCTCTAGGAGGTACTGTCAGAACTGCGGCTCGTTGCGCTCCGCCTTCCTTCCAGTAGTCTTCTGATACATTTGATGGAGACAATCGGGGCTGGGTAGCACGTGAGAGAAGAAACGACGCGACAGACGTGGAAGCAAACCAGCCTCTCAGATCACCCACCTCAGCTGCAGAGAGGCGAAATGTCGGTCGGCAGACTGCCGTGAACATGGGCCCAGCTGGCTGCTGCGCTCCGCAGAACAACAGGGGAGCACAGCACCTCCAGCAGTCAGTTCGTTCCAGGCCGAGTCTAAGTTGTGCGCTACTGTACGCTGCGCTACACCCGCTCTGCAGATAGCCGCCGGCTATTGGCTGTGATGCTGCATTGTGGCATTGTGGCAGCAAAGTAAAGGCGAGGAAGCACATTTAATAAGTGACCACATTGCTCAATGATTCTGGTTGAAAGTGATGAGACGAGACCGCGTTGCTGGGCGAGGCTTTTGTGTTTGTTGATGGCCGCACGTGCTGGTGTTGGTCCGCTCTCTCGGCCAAAAGCTTCATCCTTCAAGTGGAGCCTTCAGGGAAAGCTACTGTGTGCTGTAGATGAGCAGATCTGCACAAGTGCTGATGATGTTGGTGAATGCTGTGGACATCTGTGTGACTTCACAAATAGGCACCGGAGGAAGTCACCCGACAGACTTTCCCTAGCGGGCAGCGAGACAATAGAGGATTGGCATGTTGCTTCTTCGAGAGAGAGCATTACTGATATGTTCATCTTAGCTACTTCCGAGGCAGAGTGTCTAAGAGATGGCTAGGAGGTATGGCCACTCCAGTTATGTCTACAGCCCATATTGGCAGTAGGTATGCACTCGCGGTCTAGACGAGGGCTATGAGCACATATGAATGCTTGTGACTCTACCTCCCTCCCTCAGAACGAGAGTGGTGCCACCAAGGCATTGGCTGTCAGTCCAACAAGCCATGATGCTACCTCAGCTGAGCAAGTACCCGGCACTGTACACGACGCTTGTTGTATGTAGCTGAATATAGCTGCGCCATGCTCGAGCGCCCACAAGCACCCACCCACCAACAGTTGCTAGACTAACGGCTATTGCCAGAAGGTAGCAAATAACGATGGCTCGCGTGTATACTTCCCCGAATCAAAGAAAGCATCGACGTTGTCTGCGGCCGGTGTGCGAGATTGGCGGCCCCCATGCTATGCTGTCGTGGCTTTGCTTTCCACTCCCACGAAACATCAGCCGCACGCACACTCGCCTCGCCCATCGCAACATGTGCGTCATTTTGCTCGCAGCCTCAGCCCATAATTGGTGGCGGAGCGCATTCCTCGACACTGCACGGCCGTCGCTCTGAGTGCAAGCGTTGTGGCTATGTTGCGCGGCGGCCTCCCCATCACGTGTCGACAGGGGTGCATGTCCAGCTCAGGGCTGTTTACGGTATCGGCGGGCCCGGATGGCTGCATGAGGTAGGTCTACATCTACGCACTACTCACGGCGAGCGCTGTTGCGTTTGCTTCGTCGAGTATGCTGCTGTCCTCGTCGACAGCTCTCTTCCTCCACAACACCAGACGTCCAGCCGTGCTGTGTCCGGACTGACATGGACACTTGGACGATCCCTCCCGACCCGTACGCCGCGCTTGGACTCGAACGCGATTGCTCGCCGCAAACAATAAAGGCGAGGTACTACCAGCTTGCGAGGAGGTACCACCCCAATCGCAACTATGGCACCGACGAGGCAAAGCACGCCCTGGCCGCCCATTTCCATAGGGTCCACGAGGCATGGCTATTGCTCAATAGACCGGAGCAGCGCAAGCGATACCTCGAGCTGATCGAGCTAGCTGAGCTGCAGGATGAGGTCGAGCACAAGCATAGAGAGATGATGGCGTTGGAGCGGGACGAATCTAGCAGCGAGGAATGGGCTTCCAGCGACGCCGAAGATTACGATCTTACTCATCTGAGCGCTATCCGACGAGCGAGGAGTCCTATGGGGGATTTTACGTCTGATGTTGAAGATAACGACCACGCACCTTCCGGCACCGATGCAGTCGAACGTCCCCACGGCATATTGAAACCCAAACCTCGCGGTAGAGAGATAGATCGACGGGAGACCCACCCACCCATTCACAAACCCCGTGTACACCACGAAAGAGAAGGAAGCGATGCACAAACGGCCGCGAAGCGCCGGAAGAAGCTGGAGAAATATAAGAAGAAGGAGCTGAAAGCTTTCTACGAGTACAAAGATGCCATGTTGATCAAGTTGGGTGCCGAGATCGAGGCAGAAAGACTTAGGACACAGTACGAACAAGCCAAATGGAAGCGCGAGAAAGCCGAGAGCGCACCCAGAGAAGCTTCGACTCGTGTCAGATTGGCGCAGCAGATCAATCGGGCTGTCATGCTGTTCAAGACTCAAGCGACTCCGAAACTGCAGCGCCGGCCCACGCTAAACCTGAGTAAACACATACTGGGCGCTGGCGAGAACTCTCGCGATGGGGACTTCTTGACAGTCAACAGCCCGAGTGCAACTCGTCAATTGGGCGCCCACTGGCGAGGATGGAGCAGCGACATCAGTGGAGACCAGACAAGCAGTGAGGATGACGGATACACACACGCAGCCGTTAGACGGTCGAGGCGATCGCCATCGACTATTTCTCGACGTCGCAAAATGCCAGAACCACCATCATTCCCTCATCGAACAATTTCGGCGCCTGATAGCGTTCCACAGATCAACGGAAATCACGAGGCTGATATGGACACACCGCAATTCAGAATGCTGATCAAGCGACCTACTGGATTTGGAAGCCCACTTGGCTCAGCAGTGCAAGACTCAAGTGAAGGGTCTGCTTCACCGCTCTCTGGATCCAGTCGTTCTCCCTCTCCACACATGATAGGCCATTCCCGCGATCTCGTCTTGTTCTCCCAAGAGCATCACGATGCCGTACTCGCTGGAAATGCGCAGCACAACCGGACGATGTCTCTACCCACTACCGGACACTATAGGCACGGTTCAGACCCTGATCTGGACATAGCGATATCCGGTATACCAGAATCCATGTTTGTCATCAAAGCCATCGGTGATCTTCGCTTCAAGGCAACCATTCCTCGAGATCATGTTCATCGACTTGAGCAGGCCGATGAAGACTGGCTGCTCAAGCCTCCTTCCGATGAAGACGCGAACCCAGAGCAGCTATTGCAAAAACTGCAGCATCTTGACCCTGCAGTAGCAAAACGGTTCATGGTCAAGAAAGACATCAAGGCGAGCTTCGCTTTCCGTCTGATCTGCAGCAGTCGCCACTTTGTTCGCCAGAAGCACTCTTCTTTCATCGCGCTAAGCTATCGACGAAAGCTGGTAGTGGAGAAACACACAGACTACTACACACTTCCCCTTGAGAAGGAGATGCTGCAGGCTGTGTGGGAAGAGCGAATCTCCGAGAGTGAAGGCTTGTGGGTCGACCAGATCTGCATTGACCAGGACAGCGACTATGAGAAGACCATCTCAATGTCCGCTATGGACCTTGTCTACCGGAGTGCCAGGGTAGTGATAGTGGCACTGGACGACCTGGAGCTAAAGGAGCATGAAGGCACTGTTCTTCGAAACCATGTGGCCGAGTACGAGAGCCTCAAGCACGTCGTCGCAGACAAGCGTTTCCGCAGACATCAACCTCCTTACCTGGAAACGCACGAGGACCTGCTCCAAGTGCTGCAGAAGATTTTGTCATCTTCTTGGTTCAGACGTGCCTGGTGTCGACACGAGATGCGCCTTGCACGAGACCACATTTTCCTCTTGCCCTGCCGAACAGCCGGTAGTTTCAAGCGTACCGTGTTGAGACTCACAAGCTCTTGCATCGCCCACCTGCTTGCGCTTGCAACGGAGGTGCCATTTGATGCAAAGATCGAGCTATTGAAGCCGGCTTTGCATGCTTTCTTCCGTGATCGCACCCAGCCTTCGACTGCAGGCACTACCATCGCACACCACGGAAATTTCACAACTGTGGTAAGCGAGGTATTCGGTATGGAGGCAGGTGGTGATCCTCGCTTGCCGTTCGAACAGCGTGAAGCCGATGCCAGAAGAGACAAAGTGTCAATCATTCTCAACACCATGGAGTGTGGCTTGGCCCTCAAACATGCTCCTGGCTCTTCCCGCATGAACATGTCGAAAGCAGACTGCTACTATTCGTTACTGCTTCTCGCTCTTGCGGCCGGCGATCCAGGTGCACTGTGCTCCGTGGGCAAACCAATGCTGCAGATCTCTGCACCAGAAAGCATGCGACACTCTCGGCCCACAGTGTCGAGCTGGTTGTTCGAGCCTACAAACGTCGATGCTGGCCTCAACAACTACAAGACTCTCGACCGCCTGCCTGTCAACTCGAGTATTCTCACTGGCATCTCCCACCATGGCTCTCACTACGTTCAGCTAGACCTGCACATGCTCAGCCGCGACAGACCGTATCGTGCATCAAATGAGCCGGACATCCTCTCTCTAGCCGAAAAGTTCGTCTATACCTGCGAGACTCGCAAGCTTGGTCGCCATCGCAAGCGCTACCTGCTTCACGACGGCCAAGCCAATGCATCCTTCGGCAATATGCGTGAGGTGTATGGTGAGACACTCGCTTGTGTCTTTGCCTGTGGGCCCGACTGGATGACCGAAGTATGCACGCGCCACGGCGTAAGTCGATACAAGCAGGACCTACAACCTGCCTGCTGGCTGATGGTGGCGCTTCGTAACATGAACGGCCAATGGCCCAAAGCCGACTGGGTCGACCGCGCCGCCGGTTTCATCATGGATTTCGCCAACTTCCTCGTCATCCGCGGTATGCCTCAACGCCAGCTACGACAACCAGAGGCATGGCGCCCAAGCGTGGTCACGACGCTGAACGCAGGCAAGCTGTTGATGTTCAGGCCGCCTGGCGCAGAAGTCTGCGCTGCTGTGCCGAGCGTCTTGCTGGACATCGACTACGTGCATCTCGCAAGATTGTGGATGTTGGTGCCGCGGAAGAATGGACAGGAGTGGACATTGAGGGGTAAGTCGGTGATGTTTGGAGACGATGCTGGCATTTCGCATGTTAATTGTGATGGGGATGCTGGGCAGGTTGTTTTGAGGCATCAGAGGATTTATGGACGGGAGGGGGATGGGACAGAGGGTTGATATTTTTCATTTCTTTCTTACTGGAGCGGAAAGATTTCTGTCTAGTTGGGTCTTGTTCTTGATGCGATATACCTTGTACCAATAGATTGGAGGTGTCTGTATGATTTGGCCATTGCGTTCAGCATCTATTACATATTCAGTCGTTTTGAATCGTTGCAGAATGCGACTATCTTACTCCACCTGTTGATTGATCATTATGTACATTTCATCAACAATCCAAATCAATGAGTCAATGGAAAGAATATGAATTGTTAACACAGCATATCAAGTCTAAAGGCCGGCTCCGATATTAAACCGGAGCATTCCGGAAAGCCCGGCACGTGGAATCAGCGCGCGTCATTACTCAAGCTTTACCAATGGCTTCTTGTCGATGCTAGTCTCACTGTATCTTGTAGTCCAGACGAGTTACATCATCCTAGCGTATAAACGAATCGGTCCGTTACTCAGCAACTTCGTCATCACATGCAAAGGTAAGACCACACTTGCAGCTTCGAGACACGAGAATCGTCAAGACGTTGGCAGCTGGGCTTTGGACTTCTATCTCTATCTTCTAGTCCTACCTCAGAATATCATACTCCGGACCAGTATACTCTGCCAAGCGATCACATCGCAGCCATGGCCCCTCAATCCGAACTGAAAGTCGCCCAAATCATCGTCGACAGCCTCTACAATGCCGGCGTGCGCGTCGTCTTCGGCATCCCCGGCGCGAAAGTCGATGCCGTCTTCGACACCTTGAGCGACCACCCAGAAATCAAGCTCATCGTCTGCCGCCATGAGCAAAACGCAGCGTTCATGGCTGCTGCTACAGGCAGAATCACCGGTATCCCCGGCGTCTGCATCGCCACTTCTGGGCCTGGCGCGGGAAATCTCACCACAGGACTCGTGACGGCGACCACAGAGGGCGATCCTGTCGTGGCTATTGTGGGCTCTGTGCCTAGGATGCTCAACACGAAGCACACGCACCAGTCTATGAAGGCTCTGGATATTCTGGGACCGACGAGCAAGTCCGCGATGAACATCGATGTTGAGGACGTTGCTGCGGAGATTATACTGGCTGCTTTCAGGACCGCTACTACGAGCCCGAAGGGTAGCGCAGTCATCAACCTGCCCATGGACATTGCGGCTGGGAAATCGAAGATTACTGCGTTCCAGCCTTCTGCTTTCAAGGCGCCGCTGTATGGTCCTGCGCCTACGGAAAGTATTCGCAAGGTGGCACGCATGTTGGAATCGGCGAAGAGGCCAGTACTGTTCCTTGGTCAACGAGCTTCGAGCCACATCGTGGTTGAGGCTCTTCATGAGTTCCTGGCGAAGCACAAGGTGGCTGTCGTAGAGACTTTCCAAGCCGCAGGTGCCATTTCTGAAGAACTCGCGCCTTCAGTCTTCTTTGGACGAGTGGGACTATTCCGCAACCAGATTGGTGACAGATTGCTCCAGAACTCGGATTGCATTGTTACGCTTGGCTACGATCCTACAGAGTACGAGGCCACTGCCTGGAATCCTTCGAGCACTCTACCTATTGTTCACGTTGACTACACCTCTTGCGAGTTTGGCTCCCACTACCATCCAGATATTGAGCTCCTAGGCTCTGTCCGTGAGACAATCCGTGCCCTTGCTGCAGAAGTCTCTCACGTCAACAGCCCGGAGAACGATGAATTCTGCCAAAGGCTCCAGCAAGACGCCAAAGATCAGATCGAGAGCATGCAAACCACAGAGGCTGCTCCTGGGGCGCGCGTGCACCCCCTTCAATTCGTCGCTGCTCTGCAAGCCCGTGTCTCGCCTTCAACGACTGTCACCTGCGATGTCGGTACAGTCTACATCTACATCATGCGCCACTTCCGCGCCTACCAGCCCAGACGCCTACTCTGTAGCAACGGCCAGCAGACACTCGGCGTGGGTATGCCCTGGGCAATCGCCGCTTCGCTCAGCCAGTCCCCTCCCTGCTCTGAAAAAGTCGTCTCCCTCTCCGGCGACGGCGGTTTCATGTTCAGCGCACAAGAACTGTCGACAGCAGTGCAACAGCGCTGCAACATCACGCACTTCATCTGGAACGACGAGGCATTCAACATGGTCGAGTTCCAAGAGGAGATGAAATACGGTCGCTCTTCCGGTATTTCTCTCGGCGGTGTTGATTTTGTCAAGCTGGCTGAGGCGTTTGGCGCAAAGGGATTCCGGGTGCACGATGCGAGCGAGCTGGAGAGTGTGATGGAGGAGGCTTTGGCGTATGAGGGCGTGGCCCTGGTGGATGTTAGGATTGATTATAGTCAGGCGAAGGAGTTGGCGGGGAACTTGCTGCAGGACAGTGTGGGTTAAGCGGATAACGAGATGGATGAATGAAGGGCTGAATAATGAAGGATACAGGATGACTGGGGAAAATCTGATCAGCAGACGGTATAAACTATAATCTAATAATGCAGCGACATGCAATTCTCTACCCAACCGACCACCATCACATCACCTCCTATAGAAAACTCTCATCGCCAGACTACTCTTCGACCAACCAGCTCTACCACTGAACCCATTCTCCCGCGACTCCGCCCTCTCCGCGGCACTCCTAGGCGACGTCTCCGTCATCGGCAGCCTCCAAACACCAGCGAAATCGCTTACACTCCTGATCAAAGCCCTCTTCATCCTGCGGCTCTGGCTTGGCGGCCCCTCTCGTCGATCCTGCTCTTCTTCCGGCGTCAGCCACACGGGCATCGGCCTTATCTTCTTCTTCGGCGCGATCGTGCCTTTGTAGACGTAAGTGGAGATGTCGTCTGCCGTTCTGCGAGCCGTGGAGTACTCGCCCGTCTCGCTGAGACGAGTGAGGTAGCCTTGACGCAGTAAGTCTTCGGCGTGCTCTAGCTCGGGGCAGGATGTCTTGTAGGCACCTTGCGAGGCTTCACTATCTTTCTCTGCGGGTCTTACAATGAATGTAAGGCACGGTGGTCCGGGGGCCAGAAAGCGTAGGACTGCGGCTCCTCTGTCGGTCTCGGCTTTCTCGCTGGCCATTGAGGCTGTTATGCGGAATTCCTGCAACATCTTTCCGTAAGCTGTGAGTTTGGACCAAAGATTCGCGACGTCCGGGATAGTGATTATCTCGGGTGGAATGCTGAGGCTGCCGGATGGGATCACCCGCGGGACATCGATGTGAAGTCTGCGTATAGTAGGCATGCTGACGACTGCTTCGATGCAGGCATCCATCCAGCAGAAGTAGCCGACAGCGTTCTTGTATTGTTGGCTTGTCACGGCGACGGTCAATTCTTGCAGTTCTGGGCAGGATGTTGCGATGGCTTTTACGATGATTGTGGACTGCTCTAATTCTTCGTCGTCGTGGGCTACGCGGAGCTCGAGGCGTTTTAGTTTGGAAGCGAATGGCAGTTTGAGGATGTCGTGCACTTCGGGGGCAATGTCTTTTGGCTTGCCGGACTGCTGTACGTCGATGATGGCTAGTTCGTGAAGGGTAGGCTGTGATGCGAGGAAGCTAGGCAGTGAGTCGATTGTGCTGACTGAGAGCGATTCCAGTGATGGCAAGCGCCCTGCCAGATTGTCCAGGACCCAGCTGTGGTGCACTACGAGAGTCCGCAGTAAAGTCCAGTCGCCTTTCTTGGCCCAAGGATCGAACATCTCAGCAGTCAAAGACGGGCAGTGGAGGTCCAGATGTTGCAATGCGGGCAGACTTGCAGCTTCTTCTTCTGTCAAGAACAAGGCCAAGCTCTGATCTGTGTCGCGAGGAGGCTCTGAGTCTGAACCGTCGTGGTGGCTAGTCACGTCGATCTTGAGGGCAGCCAAGCTTTTGCAGCCTAGAAGAGTTTGCTTCAACAGAGTACTCAAGCTCGCTTCTTCTGTTTCGCTGAACTCAATAGCCAAGCTGCGCAGACTGTCACGACTCTGAATCGCAGCAAGGGCCGCTGAGATAGTCTGAACAGACGCCCCATCTTCACAAACCAGATCCAGAAGTACTCCTGGTGGCAATGTTACCAGAAGGACGGCATCTTCTAGTTCAGGCTTGCCCAAGAGATCCCATGAGACAGATTTCAAACCGCTCAGCTTTGGCAGCCAACGATCGTACAAACCATGCAAAAGTTCCTCTCCGTTCGGACTTCGCCTACCAGAGTCGCGTATGATAATTTGCCGCACGCAGCGAAGCAAGTCCATCTGCTCCCATCTTCGCAGCCGCTCAGTCTTTCCAGAGATAGTATCCACCGAGAGGTCGAGACGGAGAGTTCTGCAGCTGTATTGTTTGTAGACTTGACTCCAAGCTCGTGCCGTCAGGCTGGCGGACTGTATAGATTGAGCCGGCAAATGCTGGAAGATGGTTTCTCGAATAGCTGGTGGTAGATCTGTGACTTTAACCATCGTGTTTGTATTCGTATGATCGCGATAAAGGTTTGGAGGCGACTAGGAAGTGACCAGGGGAAGAGATTGAGTTTATCCTTCAAGACGTACCTATAGTACCGAAGTATGAAGGCAGAAAGACTGGAAATGATGAAGGTTTGTAATAGTCGTTGACCTCAGCCGCACACAAGAACCTGGGGGTGCAGCCGTGTCCAAGAGTTCTAAGCCGAAAATAGAGCCATGCAGCATTCCTTCGCACTAAATCCGATCCTTCGTGGAGAACTCATAACGACTCATATTAGAGGGTTCATGCTGTGAAGCACCCAAGTATTGGCTACATTTGATCGATCGCTGCAACGACGAATTCTCATCTCTTCCCTCAGATCTTCTTTACCAAGACAACCGGACGGTGATAGCTGTGTCGTGCCTCCACAAAGTAGTAAATGGTCGGGACGATAATGACACCCATAAAAATCACCGACGACCAGTTGAAGCCCTCTGCTGTCGTGGATGTAGCTTGCGGCCAGAAAGACCAGAACTATAGCATTGGGTTAGCTCTACGGTGCTGGGGAGTGATCATGATCAGACTTACGAAGGACCACATGCACCACATCAATGCGAAAGAGTTTATGGGGATGCCCCACCTGCCCAGGCGGAAGCTGGATTTAGGAATGGTGTCGGGTAAGCAGATACGACGCCACAATATCGAACAAATAGAGAACATGTAGCATTGCAAGAGAGCGACTGTGAATAGAGAGCTGATGGCGTCCAAAGCAGTCTCGGAGCCGATGTAAATGAGACTCAGCAAGAACGAGAAGAGTGCGGTGACGTATATTGCGTTGACCGGTGCCAAGTACTTGGGATGAATCTGAGCGCGGATGGTCAGTAACAGTCAAGGCGTAAATTGTCTCGTTGGTCACCTTGTACCTGGCAAATCCACGGCGAGAATGGAACTCCGTTGTCTCTTGCGAAAGCGAAGAGATCTCGAGACACTGCAGTGATGTAGCAGACATTGGCGAAGAGTACGAGTGCGACGATCAGTACAAGCTCCACTGTCACCCACTCCGCCGACATGCTCTGCTCCAAAATATAGATCACGGAGTATGTGCTGATGTGCTCCAATGCGGCATCGACATCAGGCATTGCGAAGCAGAGCACAAGCCAGCAGACGATGGTGAACGCCATGTTTACGAAGAAGATGCCGATCATGGATCGAGGTACAGTTTTGGCAGCGCTGCGAACCTCCCCTGCTAGATTAGATGCCTGGTAAATGGGATTAGAAGAAGCACAAGAGTATCGGAAAAGTTTACACATACAGCATCTGTGCCACACATCATGTAGATAGCGCTCAGCTGTCCAGCGAGCACCGCGAATCCTGTATTCGACCATCCTCCATTGTTCGCAAATCCAGTAAATACATCCACGGCACTTGCTTTCGGGGCATACACGCATATTGGGACTAGGAGGGCGAAGAATTCCAGTATGTGCAGAACGAAAAAGGCCGTTTGTACTTTTGGAATGTAGCGAGTAAGCAGGATGTTGGCAGCTACCGTGAAGACGATATTGGACATGACCAACAGACTTCCGTGCCAAGATGGAAATGCGTAGTCGTTATAGTTCTCGAGGATAATGGTTTGGATGAGTGTGCCTGTCAGGAAGACACCGATCGCATTGCCGGCTTGCCATGCCATGGTCGAGATCCAGCCGGTGTAGTAGCTCAGCACCTTTTGCCATTGTGGATGCGAGAACTCGCTTACCCAATGGAATTGCGAACCAGCTGTGGGAGCAATCGATGCCATCTCAGCCATGGATAGAACAATGGGAACGAAACCGACGGCGTGAATGACTGTGCTCCAGATGAGGCCAGCTCGACCACCGTCAATAAGCCCTTGATTCATGGAGAATATCACAAACTCCCAGACAGATGTGGCCATTGCGACGAAGGCGAAAGTGGCCATCGGCCGAAAGTGACAGATGGGGACCTGCTGCCTGCCTGATGGGATCATCGTTGGTGGCGTGACGATTCGTGTGCTCATCACGTCTTACCCATGCGCTCCATATCATGCCGATCAATGTTGGTAGACCATGTGGCACCTTCATGGTCGTCACTGCCATGGCAATTGGGGCTCAAGCTATTTTGTTGTGATTCTACGATCTCTGTGGCACCGAACTGCGCACTCTTGCGCTCGTTTAACTCAATGCCATGATCAAAAAGCCGAGTTGCGGGCGTGGCAGCCTGGGAGGAGGAGGAGGAGGAGGAGGAGGAGGTCGCCATTGAAAGCTATGGAAGCAACGAGGAGAAAGGAGTTTGGGAGGTGCCCGTTGTGTCGCAACAATATGCATGTATTGGAGAAGTTCAGTTTGGAGGAAACTTGCTCGGCAAGTGCACAACATCAACTCAATTAGTCGATGTGCCGTGCACAATCCATGGGCGGTTAAAGCTTGCAGCACAGCTTGAGAAGGCGGCTGCATGATTGCCAGGATATATGTTAGCGAGGGCTCTGTACAGCAGACTGCATGAATCGAGATTGCGGCGCACGCCGTCTGATTGAAGGGCGGAAAGATGTGCCGTGTGTGATTCGTCCGGCACATCGAAAAGCAAGGAGTTGCCGTCGAAGGATATGATGACATAAGATCTATGAGATCGTGTCTTCCGGTGCGAGGGCATTAGAGAGCGTTATGTCATCAATGATTTGTTGATACATTGGAGGAAGAATAGAGCGCTGCGCCCAGCCGGCTCCTTAATCCACCTTCCCAGCTCCTCCATGGAGACAGGGATCTAGACTCTGCTAGCTCGGTCGATCAGCGATGACAACTGGATATTTAGCCTCGTACCCAAGTAACCCGGCACCAGCATGAGTGCGCGGCATTGCTATCCTGGAAGAACCACACTAGCTCCTTTGCTCCTTTACTCCCATCCGATAAGCGGGCAAGTATCTCCAAACAAAAAAGCATACATCAGCCTGTCGATGAGATCTCATCGAGGATGAAGAAGAATATGGAATGTACAAATCACGAGTAGAAGTAAGCTCAGCCCTTTGGCAACCAGATCAATCATTTCTATCGTACACTGTGTCTAACAAGGCATTGCGCATCAAAGTTGACTCATCGCTCGTCGTGGTCTCATTATTTGTGCGTTTTACGAAGCCCACTTCCGGAAGCGGAAAACGCGGCGATGATGCCCAAGCAAGCGACAGCAGTCGAAGCTGCAAAGGCGTATCGCAGGCCATCGTAGTAGACGAGGCGAGCTCTCAATTGTGCTTCTGGTGCAAGGTAGTGGATCGCTTGAACAGAATGTCGGATCTGGTCGATCACCTGGAGCATGGTTAGCATCGACTATGTCGCAGCTCATGGCTGGAAATATACTTACGTCATTTTCGTATGGAATGCCGCGCAAGGCAGACGGCAAGCGATTCGTCAACGTAGTTTGCACGATAGCAGATGTTGCTGAAACGCCCCAAACAGTTCCCAGTGATCGAACAAGGTAGACCGTCGAAGCGGACACGGCGTGGTCTAACGAAAATCAGGCGTCAGTGATGTCTCGTTGGATCCCTGAGGCAATCGACTTACCAGCATGGTCGAAAGAAGCTAGCGAGGTAAACAAGATTGCAGGATAGATGATTCCTTGGCCGAGATTGGCAGGGAAAACGTAGACAAAGTACTTCCATGTGGAATCTTTGAATCCGAGCGACGTGACCAAAGCGTTTCCGAAAGCCATCAGAACGGCACCGCTCCTTACCAGAGCAGTCAGCTTTCCCCATCGAGACATGACTATGCCGGCAATGACGCCACCGATCGGTGTCGCAAGAGATGGGATAGCAAGGCGAGCGCCGGCTGTAGTCGCGGAATCGAGCAGAACGATCTGGAAGAACAATGGCAACATGAACAAGTACTGGGACAATTGTTAGCGGCTTCCCAATTTCTCCCAGAATGTAATTGTACTTACACCGTAAGCTGCCATGCCAGCACAAACGTTCGTCAACTGAGTCGCAATCGGCAATCTGCCTTTCAGAAGTCGCAGTGGAATGATGGGGATTGCAGCTGTGTTGGCCTCGACCCAGAGGAACAGCGCGAATAGCACAACGCTACCAACAAGGATGGCTATTACCCATGGACTACTCCATGGCAATTCGTTGCCTCCCAGGCTGAGGCCTACGAGCTGTACAGAGACAGCGGTAACTAGGAGTAGTGATCCAGAGACGTCCAACTTTTTCCACACGGCGCCAAAATCGTCCCCAATCGAGAACGTGACAGGTGGGTTCTTGATGACGAAGTAACCAACGGCGAGGGCCAGGATAGAGACTGGCACTTGGAGCAGGAAACACCAACGCCAGCCAATGTGGTCTGCGATCGATCCTCCAAAAGATGCACCAGCGATAGCACCAAATCCGAAGATGCCATTCTGCAAAGCCTGATACATGCCGCGTTTGCGGAATGGGATCATATCTGAGTTGACAATCGTTGCCATCGTCATCAACCCACCACCTCCGAAACCAGTCAATGCTCTCATGACATTCACAACGACGACATTGTTCGCAACGCCGCATCCGAGACATCCCAAAGCGAAGGTGATGGTCGAGATGAAGAAGCATACACGTCGTCCAAAGATATCCGACACGCGACCGTAGAGAGGTTGGAAAGCAGTGCTCGTCACCAGATACGATGTTGTAAGCCACGACGCTGTATTCGCTGCATTGAACTCCGAGCTGATGACGCCGTATGTCGCGGCCGTTATAGTGCTGTCCAGTCCGTATAGGAAAACGTTAGCCATGATCGCTAACTCGATCAGGACAAATCCACGTGGCGGACGCCACGAGACTTCGTCCGGACCTTTGAGCAACGGCTGATCTTCGCGGGCCTCAACTTCATGTTGTCTGTGTTGTGCTTCGGTGTCCATTGGGCTGACTCGCGTTGACAGTGTGTTGTTGGAAGCCCGAGCTGGGGGCCAGTAGAGTGTCACGAGTGTTTCAATATGCTGCCAAATTTTCCAGATAACGCGTTGTTGAGCAGATACAGTATATTACATGACGCTCGGACACGTTGGATAAGCATCAGTGGCTTGCCATTGGGTCATGGAAAAGTAGTTGTTTTGGTGAGGCCAGGAACGATTCGTGATCGAAGCCAAGGATGTCGTGATGGGCTTTGGAGGGTTTCGCATCGTCCTCTCGGCAGCTGGAGTCCACAAAACCCACTACACAGATCTGCCATCGTTGATCGATAGCGAGGACAACATGGTCTTGAAGGCTTTCGTTCCATTGTAACAGTATGCCGTCACGGAAGGATCATGTACACTCGAAAGATCACATAACGTCAATCGTGCTTCAAAGGTCCTGTGGCGTGCTTTGATCATCGTCACAACATTAACATGCTCCATGAGCTTGCCTGCAAATGACGCACGACTACATGCGCATCGCAGATATTCGATGAGCATGTAACTCGCCGACCTACAGGTAGCTAATGAAGATCCAATCATAATGCGACGCCAGGCGACTTTGCTTTTGAAGCAGGTGTCCGCATCAAAGTGCGCTCGCTTCCTGTGCCTAAATCATCGTCCTCACATCAACCACTAACAATGAAGCAATTTATGCCGATCGCAGCTGCCCTATCCGCTTTACTCACGCCCACAACCGCCGACTGGCAATACCGTTCACGCTCTGATCTAGCACCTCCGCGCCTCAACATCACAATACCCGCGACAAAAGACGTCGAGCCCGGATATCTATTCATCGCTCCTTTTGCCGGGCTCCCAGACACACCATCAGAGCAACACGTTCCTCGCCAGGCAGGTCCCTACATCTTCAAAGACAACGGCGACCTCGTGTGGTCGGGTTACGGCATCTATTCCGTCTGGTCCACCAATTTCCAAGCTGGAAGATGGAAGGGCAAAGATGTTCTGTCCAGCTTTGAGGGCGATCACAATGCCGGATATGGGCGTGGCCATGGTCATGTGACTTTCTTGGACCAGCACTATGAGACCATTCGCGAACTGCGGGCTGGCAACCACAAGCTTGTTGATAAGCACGAGTTCGAGTTTGTTAATGAGGAGACGGGCCTCATTCAAGTATACCAGCCTGTACCGAGAGATCTTACGAAATGGGGTGCTGGCCCAGACCAGCAGTGGATTGTGAATGCCATCTTCCAGGGTTCGTATCTTCGGCAATACTGACTGATGCAAGTAAGGCTAACTTGTCACAGAGCTTGACATCGCCACAGACAAACTCCTCTTCGAGTGGTCCAGTCTCGATCACGTCCAGCCAGACGAGTCCGTACTTCCCATCAACCCGGGACAAGCTGGATCAGGCTACAACAGCTCCGATGCTTGGGATTACTTCCACATCAATAGCGTTCACAAGGATGCTGATGGGAATTATCTGATCTCCACTCGCGACGCATGTGCAATTCACAAGATTAATGGCACCGACGGTGAGATCATCTGGGTAAGTTCTCACCCTCCAAGTAAAGGGCCACACGAGCATCAAGCTGACCACGTCTCTCGCGCAGCGACTAAACGGCGAAAGGTCCGAATTTGAGATGAAAAATGGCACCAAGTTTTGCTTCCAACACCATGCGCGCTGGCTGGAGCAAAGCGATGGGGTAGAAGTAATCAGTTTGTATGATAACAGTGCGCACGGCACTGAACACAACGATGGCTCGGAGGTACATACTGCGCCCACCAGCAGTGGCAAGATCCTGCGTTTGGACACCAAGTCGTGGACCGCCGAGCTCGTGTCAGCATACTTCCCTCCAAACGATCTTCTATCCAAGTCCAAAGGCAGTACGCAGGTTCTGCCGGGAGGCAACGTCCTGGTGAATTGGGGCTCAGAGGGCGCCCTTACGGAGTACAAGGCCGACGGCACTCCCGTCTTCCACGCTTATGTCGACTCGGGGTATCTCGATCTTGGCGCTGAAAATTACCGTGCCTTCAGATACGACTGGACCGGCATTCCAAACGAGGTGCCGGCTATCGTTGCGCTGGATGGAGATGAAGGAACGACGACTCACGTTTCCTGGAACGGCGACACGGAGACTGTAGCCTGGCGGTTCCATGCCGGAACTGACGAGTTTGGTTCACGAGCATTTCTGGGCGAAGTCAAGCGCAAGAGCTTTGAAACCAGTCTTTTGGTCAACGACAGGGTGATCACAAGTGCTTCCGCCGAAGCTGTCGATGTTCGTGGAAGAGTTCTCGCGTTGGCCACTGACGTGCCTGTCGAGGCTGACGTCGTGCCGTTCCACCGTGACGAGAGGAAGGATGTTGGAGGATGGTGGCATGGTCCGGCGGTACAAGAGATCATTGGCAAGCAGAGTGCCTGAGAGACTGACTTTCAGAAGTGTAGATCTCCGCTGAACTCCTTTTGCGTTGTGAGATCTCTGTCACATCAAGCTCAACCCAAGGGTAAATCTCGGGCTGAGAATGGTCATCCAGTTCCCTATCGCTCTCCAGTCTCAAGTCGACCCAGCCGTTCTACTTTGGCGCCACGTTCAGTACCCACTGCTTCGCGCAGCCAGCCGCGCTCGCGTATACTGTTGTTGTCCAACTCCCGTTTGCAGTTGTGGATGTCCAGACGCTCGAGCTCGGCGAAGGACTCGTCAAGTAATAACGCGCGCAGATCATAGTCCTGCAAGCTCTGATACTGGGCATACAAATTGGGATCACCCCAGCGCAAGTCCGTACCATGAAGAGGAGAGACGATTTCCAACCATGTCACTCGAAGCGGCAGAAAATGTCTGATGCCCGGCATTTGTAGCTTGCATGGTTCAATGCTAAGTTGTTCAACGTTCTTAATGTGTAACGGGCTCCAGGCGGCTTGGTCGTTAATTTTCAACCGTTCGAGGTGTTGCATCTCTTTGATGCTGTCGCAAATCGTGTCGCACATGCGGCGGTCTTTGTCAAACGAGTCTTCGTCAAGGCTGCAAAGGCTTGCGTCGAGTGTCAGGTGCGACAGTCCTGGCGTATAGCGTGCTATCGCCCGTCCAATCTGCATCAATGATATGAATCCGCGGTGATAGACGCTCCAGTCAATGTTTAAGGTACTCAGATGGGGAAACAGCCGAATAAGCTCACGTAATCCCTCATCCGAAAGCTGGCACTCTGGCAGGTGGAGGGTCTGGAGTTTGTGCGTTTTCGCCTGTCCCATGGTGTTCGCTGTAACGGCGGCGCGTTCGTCTGTTGATGGTCCTTCGATCAGATTGTAAATCCTCAAAGTTTTAAGGGATGGCAGTAACATGACATTCACCAGGATCGTTTCCCAGCCAGTGTTAAGATCGCTGCGCAGGGTGAACTCAGATAAGAATTCCAGAACACCGGGTTGCTGCCACCGCGTGTCAGGCCACGAGGCGCCGAGAAATTGGGAAGTGACACATTTGGAGGGTGGTTCATAGGCAGGCCTGTCGTTCGGGGGTGGCTTTCTCTGTGGTGATGTGATGACTGCAAATAGTTCTGCCAACAAGTATGAATCGTGGCAGTCCCATGGCAATGAGATATCCAGCTCGGTAATGTTCGGGCACATGAGCAAGATCATGCACATGATTCCCTCATTCATACCAATTAAGAGTGAGCGGACGAGGCGGGCCTGGAATTTCTGACCGCCATCGTGTCCTTCGAGCCAGAAGTTTCGTGCTCGCCACTGGAAGGCAGCCATGGTCATCGCATCGCCGGCCAAAAAGTCATCGTACAGCCTTTCGATGGTAATCTCTTCGATGGTGTCTCGGCCGCCAATGGAAGTTGCCATATTCAGGCTTCAGACAGAGTGTGCGAAGAAAACAACTAGAAGACAAGGAGGGTCTGCCAATTGGCCAGCTCGAGTTTGCACTGTACAGTACAGGCCATGCCAGTCGGTAGAAAGTCTTGGAAGCCAGGCAAGCATTGGAAAGGGTCTGCTGGTTTATGAGTATGTCTTTTACGGAGAGGTCATCGTTGATACTGGGCCCTTTCCGACGCTCAGCTGCATCTGCTAGCTCGTTCGCAGACGGGAGCGCCAAAAAGCTGAAGATATTCGACAACAGCTCCTCGGGTAATTTGGGTATCATGTCGAAGACATGCAAATAGTACCATGTACTGTATGGTTTATGGTTTCCTAATGAGCTGTGACTGAGTGTGGTGGTTATACCGAAACGCGAGATGCTCGCGTCTTGAAGCGGTTTGATTGGTCGACAAGCGAAGTTGCGGTCCTGCAGGAGGAAGCATTTGTACAGTGCACTCTGCTTTCTTGCTCACGAACACGTACATATAAGTTACCTTACTTGTAAGATTATAACCCTTGATGCGCTGACTTGGTTTTGGTATCACCTGACCAAGGCGGCGGATCATTTCACGTCCATCTTCCTCTCACTCCTGTCTACTGCGACGAGCTCGATTGATCACTCCTGGTCATCCACTGCTTCTCCAGCACACAGGCAGCTATTTCTTTCCTCCTCGTTTGCTGACATTCGCGGCTTCTGGCATCTGCAGCCGCAAGAGCTGTCGGTACCCAGCCAGGTCGCGTACAAGCCACGCGCTGGCGCGAGACTGAAGGGCGAGTGTTTGGTGAAAGCAGGCTGTTGGTGCAGCACGACTGCCCGCAGGTGGCGGTGAGTCATGTCTGGTATGCGCATTCACTGTACTCACGACCCAGATGCGCTTTGACGTAAATATCGTTCTGGAGCTCTGTGATGTTTTTAATAAATTCAACACAGCTTTCGCCACCCATCACCTCTCGACCACGGACCTGCTAAGTCGCCATGGAGTCCGAACCGACCGACGAGGTCCCACTCACCACTCTGTATCTACAGATAGAGTACGGCGACATCCCAACCGCAGTATTGGGCATCGGAAGTGCAGCATCAGAAGTCGAGACCCGCGACGCGTACCGCGCACTTGCCCTGAGAATCCACCCGGACAAAGCGCCCAGCGAGGGTCTTCGAGAGCTCCATACGCTACTCTTCCAAAAGGTTCAAACTGCCTACAACTCGTTGCTGGAGGCGCAAGGCGACGGTTCCGGCCAAGAACGCCCAAAGCAGCTTCCGGAAACTTTCGCCTCCTTGCACGCCCGCAATATTGCATATAGAGAGGCTCTACGAAGTGCGCGTCAAAGGGCTCTCCAGGCCAAACATGCCGCCGATCTTCTCACAGCCAACAGAGAAGCCAACAAGAAAGCAAAGAATGAGAGACTGGCTGAGAAGAGAGAGCTTCGCGCGCAGACGTCGAAGGAAGAACAGTCAAAACGACAAAATGAGATTGCGAAGGAAAAGCGGAAATTTGGGGCGCAGAGCGGACGCCTGACTGAGGAGGCGAAAGGCACTGGAGGAGCGAAGGCGAACAGCAAGGATTTGTCTGACTGGGAGGAGATGGAGGACGACCTCGAAGCGCAAGCCGCATCACAACCCGATGAGAGCCAGAAGCCGCAGCGCTTGCCCTCAAAGTCACAACTCAAGCGACCTTTGCAGAACAAAGATACAGCGCGCACTGCAACTGCCACCTGGAACCCAGCACTGGACGAGCGCCTTGTCTCTGACGCAGAAATCCAAGGTTGCTGGAACACAAACCTTCTCGGTGGCGGCCGCTCAGGCTCTGTCTCGCTCAGTCAGAAGAAGCAGAGGGAGAACAACGTAGCCGCGAGAATGCACAAGGCGACCATGGCCTTGTGCGATGAGGCCGATCGCATACTCAAACACGCACTGACAGGTAATCGAACATTCAGTGGATTGGAGCACGAAGCTTTGCTGCAGTCCGCGTTTGTAGTGACAGAAGAGAGAGCCCAGGCTAGAACGGAGAGATTCTTGCAAGTCACAGACGGAGATGTCGCGGAGCAATTTCTCCTTCAAGATGGTCAGCCACTGCCTGAGCAGAGCTTTTCACTTGCGTCGCTCGCGATCGAGGAGGAGTAGAGTGCTCTTCTCATCACGATTCTTGTATGATACACATAGGCTGGACAACCCTGCTAATAAAAAATTGGCAATTGAACCAGACTCCATTATACCATTGCGAGTTCCACATTCATTTCACGTCGTTTCGAGGGATGGCCCTCCGTCAGTTTTCATTCCCACAAACCCTGGTGGTGTTTCGTATTCTTGCTCTCATGGCTCCTAACATCGACACTAGTTCTTTGCATACTCGCAGAAAACAACAGCATTTTCTCAGCACACCTCGATAACATAGCCGCTGCTCGTCGCCATGGGCCAGTACACAACAGAGGTCATGCCTGTCAACAGCGCGGTCGAAACTCCGGTTGAACTCGTCAACGAATTGACCTACAACGTGAAGTGCAGCAAGTGCGGCGATACCGTGAAGAAGGGGTCGAAATGCGGCTCCTGCAACACCAAAAACTAGGCAGTAAGTCTAGAGACGCGTTTAGTTCTGGCGAATTATGCCTTGTGCCTGTCAAGATCATCACTGATTGGTCGCAGCAGCGGAATCTGCGCTATGTGAATGATGGGTGGTTGATGGTTGATGGTTGATGGTTGATGGTTGATGGTTGATGGTTGATGGTTGATGGTTGATGGTTGATGATTGATGATGGTCTGCGGCGGTGCTGAAGATTGATCAATGATGATGCTCTTCGATGTTGCCGTTAGGTGTCTCGGACGATTCGTCCATGACGGTCACTAAATTAATTGTGTGCTGCTGCGAATGCCAGAAAGATAACTCCAGAGATGTTGAAGTCTTGCGCCATGTTCATAGTTCAACTACTGTGCACAGCGACATGCGCTATGTAATTGCTGGTGACGTACAATCAGGGCATGCCAGATCGGACTCTCCGTCTTCGCTTGAGCTGACAAAAGTCCCTGAGTCCTCGATTGCCAGCCAATTCTCTGTCCGTCGCTGTCCATCACCAACTGGTTCTCGCGCAAGTAATCCAGAATGTCATCCTCCGTCGGAAATGCAATCTCCTCGTCCACAGCCTTCGAAATCCAGTCAAGATCGCTCTCCTCCTCTTCTATCTCCGCGTCTTCGTAGCTGTAAGCTTCCACGACATGCGCGATGGCTTCGGCACGAAACGCCTCCTCGTCGCACAAACGAGTGGGAGCTCCGTCTTCCATGCCGTATTCGGCAGAGAAGATCCAGTATTCGACCGCGCCCTTTTGTTTCTGGGCCAAGACTTCGTAGGCGTAATAGACGATGGGTTGTATGCCGATGTCTTCTTCCTCGTCTTCTTCCTCGACTTCTTCCTCGCCTTCTTTGCTCCCATTGCCCTCGTTTTCGGTGTCGTCTTCGGATATGCTCAGTTTTGAGATGTTTTGTTTGATCACAGCCCGGTATATGTGCAGGTGGGAACCATCCCCGTCCGAGCTGAGACGCTTGATATCACCCAAAGTGGACGGAGGGACAGGTCTGATGTCATCTTTGTCCATGCTAGATTGCTTGGTTGGAGTGTGCCTGGTCGGAGAGAATCTTCTCAGTGGTTCGGTGGATTGTCCTTGATTGTGATGGTATCGATGGGAAGCGCTGGAAATATGCACAAGGGCCAGACGGAGCATATATGTAGCAGAAGATCTGTTTGCTGTGCTGGTTGAGTACAGCTTTGTTGAGTATGTTCTGGACGACGAGCGTGACCTAATATCATTGTGCTTACCCATGTTTGCGGCACAAACAGCGGCAAAGCTCCATTGGACAAGAAAGCCTCGCGTACATGACAAAGCCATGTCGAATTCGAAAATGATGCGGTGTTCAAGAGCACAGATGTAACAGAGTATCGTCTTTGAGGCTTGGTTTGTGGCTGCCGCTGTATTGTCATGAGCGGAAGCGTAGCGAAGAATTGAGTGCAGGTTCCAAGCTGTGCCGGAGTCACGGATTGAGAGAAGGATACAACCAAGTTTCATACCCACTACCCTCTCTCCGGATTTTCAATCCTGAACACCCAGTTCTCCGGATTGTCTTCAAAAAGACGCCACCCATGCCTTAGCATGGTATCCTGGTGGATGTGTCGCCTGGTGCTAGACTCGTCCAATTCAAGACGCAGATGATAGAGCTGCCCGAACGATTTGTCCTGCAAGAGGTGGTTGAGGTCGTCAATCTGCCAATCTTCCCATGCATCCACTGGCTGGATCTCGTCGCCCGGCTCGCCACTGTAGGCGTTGGGTCCAATCTCAAGAAAGGCTATGCTTTTGGGTAAGAGTTCCGAGAGCGGTTGGCCAGGGGTTCTGGAATCGCTGTCATGCGGCCCATAGATCGCAGAGTGATCAAGTCTGAGATATTCGAGGCGACTCAATTGTTTCAAAGCTGAGCCAATGGTATATGGATGTTCCGACGACGGATTTTTGCTCCTCAGCTGGGCGGAAGACATCTTAAGTAGCTCCAGATTCGGGACACATGATGCCAAAGCGTCCACAATTTCACCTAGCCGTACACGCCAGTCTTGAATGGACGATTGAGCCATTTCTGTGCCTGTAAAATTCTCCCAGCCTATGGCCCAATCGAGTTCGAACTCTGTCAAATTTGGACAATACCTGATTATTTCCAACACATCGCCGGTGTTCAATTCGCATTCGAGCAAGCTCAATTTCTCCAGCTTGGCACAGGCGCTGAGTGGTATATTGCCCATGAAACCTGGGGAATCACCCTGAAACTGCAGCAGTTCCAGAGTGCGAAGGGATGGTATTGCAACCAACAGTTCTTTGAAAGAATCAACACCACGACCGGGCATGATTGAGCTGTAGATTGACAGCTTTTCGAGATGCTGCAGGGTGGGAAGCTTTTGCATCCGTTGCTCCGGCCAAGGTGAGCCAAACATCTGTGCCATAATGTAATCTGATTCTTCCTGTTCGATATCGGCCGGCATCCGCGAGAGGTCGGCCTCCTGGTACTCTTCGTCCCTAGCTGCGTCCATGATTGACTTCAGCACCCTGGCGGTAACGGTGCTTCCGCGTGGTAGGTCTGGACGAATATGTAATTCTTTTATCTTGGGGCACAGCAGCAACAGCACAGCCATTTGCGCTTCTGGTAGTTGCATATTGAGGAAGCGAAGGAGTGACGACGAAGTATTCTCCTCAGCTGACACATCATTGCTGCTCGTCGAGTCCGAGTCATGCTGATCCTCTTCTTCGTAAGCTCCAAACCAGAAGCTTCTGACTTTCCATTGGAAGAGAGCAGCCAGCGTTGCATCGCCTTGTAGCAGCTCAAAAAGCTCGGAGGCATGCATAGCTCCAATGGGGGTACAAAGGTCAATTGACAGCGAGCGGAGCGCTAAGCCATACTCTGGCTTCAGACATATTGTGCGTAGGAACAGGCTCGACTCGAGTCTAGGAGTCTCCGAGGAGCGAACGAGCAACTCAGCATTGGTAAAAGCTCGGTATAGTATCGGCCAGGCGAGACGATGTAGATTCTTCGAGACCAAGCAAACATTGCTGAGGCTCGCCAGATGTTCAGGAACGATGTCTCTTTGTGGCCAATCATCCGAGTCGGACCATTTGTATCCGGGAAGTGCGAGGTGCTCAAGTACAAGAGTCTGCAGCTCCTCTGGCAGCGACAACAACATGGTGATTCTGCAACAAGCCAGCGTGATGGGGCTTTTCGCAGTGTAAAAGTAGTAGAACGAGCCGCGTGCGAACGCGTTCTGTTATCGCGAATCGGAGCTTTACTTCGGCGGAGGTCTGAAGATTTGGGAATATGATGTCAATCATGGTACCCTAACCCTGTTGGTTACGAGAAGATCGAGCACGAACGATCTCGAAACTCAAACAGATGGCAGATCAACAACTACTGAGGTTTAAAGAAACCTTGTTATAATACATGAAGATAACCTTGAGCAAGATTGCGGGGGAGTTTACTTTCATCAGAACGTCGCTGCATCGACCTACGGAGGATATCCTAACAGTTCTACTCTGCGTACTGAGGTCCATCACAAGCCGATATGCCTCCGTATACAACCATAGCCAGGTTCAGGACGTGCAGAAATTGCTCTCACTATGAATGGTTGCGTACACTGCCACGCAACTGCTCATCAGACCATCGAACATTGCTTTCCTCGGCCATCACAGTTCAACTCTACCAAAGTATAAGTGCGTTTCCATCACTCTACTGCCGGCTGCCAGCTTAGGACGATCTTAACTGTACAGCGCGTATTGCGGCCATGGCGTCAACATTCAACGTTGCATTGTCGGTGACGAAGCGGTCACGAGGTCGCAGTAGTCACACCTGACAAAGCAGACACGATACTATACTTGTGTACATGCCTCGCAAACACCAGATATAGAAATGGTGGGAAAGAAAATAGGCAGTGTCTCGCTTCCTTCGGGCAAGTGTGTGTGACGTGGTGCCGTAAATAACCCTTCTAGATCCGCTAGCGTTTCTGGCGGGTGTCCTAGCGTCTTCATATGTCGGACTATTACATTAGCGCGAGGGCCCTGACAGCCTGCAGCGGCAAAGTGTGTTCGTCTGGAACAAGGGGAAGTCTAAGATGTGTCGGGGGCTATCACACAGACAGCGTCTTGGAACAGTCGCAACTTTCAGCATCTCTCGCGGCCATGTCAACGATGAGGTACAAAAGGAGTTGGGGCATTCAGGAACGTTTGAACCCTCCCAACGCTCGGAAAAGCTTGAGACGCAAGACCACGCGGTTAGTCCGGCAGGGCACACCGGGATGACTCGAGAACTCACGAATCTGGCGCATGCTCGCCAATCACGGGCGTGCGAAGGATGCACCCAGGTACGGGCGCGGCCGATCGTAGAATTATCAAACACTGAACCGTGCCCCTGACGCCACGGGCGCTTGAAGGTTTAAACCATCCATCTTTCCCTCCTGTCGTTCGTTTGTGTAGAGTTCGTTGTGTTGCACATAGTCTTTGCACAGAGGTCTCACGATCTGAACTCTAGGACAACATGGCTGCCAACAGGAACTCACGGTACTACAGCCAGAGCTACGAGGCAGTAGACAATCCTGCAAACCCAGAACACCTTGGTCAACCAGAGACGAGCCACCAGCCAGATGGCGATTACCAGGACTACGAGACCTACCGTGGTTTCAAGACGGTGTCCGATCTCGATATAGCAGAGCCTTCTCCTGGCTTGCCTCCTCGACAGTCCCAACCTAAGAACCGGAGAAAGCTCTACATTATCGTTGGAAGTGTCGCTCTCGCCTGTGTGATTATTGGTCTTGCCGTGGGCCTTGGGGTCGGCTTAACACACAAGAGCAACGCTTACAACTACGTCCCGGCCAAAGGAGATGCACTTGTGACCGACTCACGATCATTCGGCAAGGGCGCCACTCACGAAGACCCCTCAAATGTCACCGATGGCACTGGAGCCGGCAAGGACGAATATACCTACTACAGTGGAACTGCGAAGGACTTCCCTTCTTTCTCAGACTGGATCTCATTTGAGGATATGTGGAAGAACAATCTTCAGTTCTTCAAGACTTCCTGCCATGCCAACAAGTTCGGCAAGGACCAGACGTGAGTAATTCCAACTTGACATTTTTCAGGAGAAAAGAAACTAATGAAAGCATACAGAGACGAGGAGATTGAAATGATCTACAACGCAATCCAAGATCGCGCCAAGGCGTCTCTAGTAGACCACCGTTTCATTCTTGCCACAATCTTGCAAGAGGTATGTCCAAAAGCACTCCACACGCTCAAGATCATCGCTAACATGCTCGCTACAGACCCACGGATGCGCCAAAGTCAAGGTAACGGAATCTTACGGTGGCGTCGCCAACCCCGGCCTCATGCAATCGCACGGAGGCACAGAGTTCAACTCTCACCACGCCAACCAATCCATCTACGACATGGTGCAAGACGGCACGCAAGGAACAGCAGACGGCGATGGCCTCGTGCAGAATCTGATCTACTACGGCGACGCCTACACCGCGTCCAGAGGCTACAACAGTGGCATTATCCCTCTGAGCGGTAACTTGAGTGAGGCTGCAGGTGCGACAGCCTGTTACGTCTCCGATCTCGCCAACCGCCTGACGGGCTGGACGTATGCTGAGAGCAAGTGCCACGAGGACCCCGAAGACGACGCCTAATTTCATATTCTTTTTCTTTTCATTCTTTTGCGCACCAAAAGTCGATTTACGCAGTCATCTACCTTTTTCCTTTTTTTTTTCGTACTGTTCAAATACCCTTGCGCATGGGGCGGCATATGGGGAGGGACCGGCACGGCATAAACTGTTTTCCAGAATAAAGAGACGCTAGAGACGCTTTGTACAATTTTCATACCAAGATCACATTACATCTACAACCCCAAAAGCTTTTTCAATCCCTGCACATCCCAATAAAAAGGCGTAATCTCAACAATCACCCCCTCCTCCCTATCGACCCTAACAAGCTGCGTCAAAGGCTTCTCCCAAACCTCACCCGCCTTCGTCTTCAGCCTCAGCGTCGAGAAAACCATAACTTCATCTCCTTCAGCGCGCTCGAACACTCGCGGTCCGAGGACTTCGAGCGAGGAGAAGTAGCTCGTCATGGCCGCTCCCCAGGCAACGAAGCCTTTGTGGCCGACCCACTCGCCTCCCCAGGGCAGGTCGGGACTCTGGTGTATCTTCAAATTTGGCGACAGGGTGCTGAGCATGTCTGTTGGGTCGCGCGAGGAGTCCGCGGCGGCCATGAAGGTTGCTTCGGCGGCGTAGAAGCGGTCGAGGATTTGTTTGGGGGTTTGGGAAGACATTGTCGATGGGTGACGGAGTTTGAATTATGGTATCGTTCTGATGTTTTGAGTGTTGGAAGTGTTTGAGTGGTGCTCTTGGTTATACTAAAAGGAGTTTCCAGATACTACGTTCAGCTCGTCAATTATATCGGTGCGTCCGTCGAAGTCTTGTCACTCGTCATGTGGAGTTGGTGATACATTGGGTTTGTCAGCCGCACAGAACAGCTTTTCCGAAAGCAGATTAAGCTCTGCTTGGCTACCTCATGTGTTTGACCGGCTTTATCAGCAACTAGCATGAGAGCTATAAGGCTCGAGGCTGCAAACACTCCGTTCGTGCAGTTACGTCGCGTGAGAAGTGATACATGTGGTGTCAACGAAACAGCTGCGTGCGAACTTTGTGCGCGAAACTTTATACATTCGTAAGGTCGTCTAGGGGTATCATCAATAATCGTGCAAGAGTCAAAAGCGTCTGCAGCAGGTCTACTGCAACTCGGTCCCCTCTGGCAATTGCCACAGACCGTTCTTCTTCCGCTCTTGGGCCCATCTCTCACACCACTGCTTCATCTTCTCTCTGCCTTTTGCGTTTCCCACGTTGACAGTTGGAATCACCTTTTCGATCCTCAAAGCGCAGCAGAAGACAGTCAGCTCTCTGAATGAGCTGTGCTCAGAGTATGGAACACCAAAGCAGCTCGCACGGCTGGTGCTGCCGCGCTGAGGCACGAGCTCGCGCATGGTGTAATTGCTCTTCCAATTGTCAGAGTTCAGGACAGTCTGCACGGAGGGTGACTCAACGAAGCGAGAGTTCGGTGGACGGTAGTTCCAACCGCTGGGTCTGAAGCCAACAGCACGTGTGAAGTGCGGGAAGTAGCCTTTGAGATAGTCGTCCAGTGTGTCGGCATTGATCTCGAAGAGCGGCGTCATGTGAACTTGCGCAGCACGAGGGTCGTCCGTCATGAGTTCATCGAGCTCTGGGTCTTCGAGCGCGGCGACGATGCGGCGCTTGCTAGTTGGAGCGTAAATCTTGCTGTTGAGAGCTTTGGCGACGCCTAGACAGACTCGCTCTTTGCCGATGCTGTAAGTGCCAATGACTACTAGCAGGCGACCACGGCTCTTGGCACCATTGGTGGACGATAGGATCTGCTGGCTGGCCTTGGGATGGCGTTCAACTTTCATGTCGTCCTCTGTGCCATCTTCTGGTTGCTCTTCCTTGACCGAATTCTCACGCTGGATGAATTTCGTCATACCCTCTCCTGCTCGTTGGCGCTTCATCTGCTCCCAGCCATCGTTACCGTCTGGCGTAACTTTCGAGAGACTGGTACACATGTCTGCGCAAGCTTTGATGACTGCCTCCTGCGGCGGAAACGCGTACTTCGGATTAAGATACGTGGTGTCAAGGTAACAGACGTCAATCTTCTGTTCAGTCGTCTTGCCGTTGATTTTGTCTTGCACGTTTGGCATGAGTAGTGGGTGTTCAATGTGTGCGCGGCAGGCTCTGAAGTCACCACAGTGTAGAATGCGCTGTAGACGTGGCTCGCCATTTGTCTTCTTGCCAATAACCTTCTCAAACAAGAATAATGATGAACCAGGACAGTGATTCGCAGAGATCATAGTGACCTTCACGCCTCTTGTATTTGGCACATCGACCGTTTGTTCAAATTCTAGGTCGACGACATACTTGGGGTCGACTCGTAATTGCTGACGAACGAGATTCGCGGTCACGCGCGAGCAGTAGATTGGACCGTGAGTCCAGGTACTCGTCAGGCCAATGTAGTGATCGCTGTGGAAGTGACTGAGGAAGTAAGCCTGACATCCTTCCACGTCGCCGTATCTGAACGCATCTACGCAGATGGACAAGCCGGGCAGAATCTTGTAGAATGGACACGTCCTTGTGTAGGCCGGTTTGCCTCTCGAAGCATTCTCAGATGCTGCTGCCTCTGCCCATGCAGCATCCTCGGCATGTCCAGACATCAACTTGCTGAATGCCGAGCCACCGCTGCTGGGTTTCGGTTCCCCAAACATGAAAGGGTTCTGCTGACCTGGCTTCGCTGGTCGCACTGGCCTTTTGTACTGCGCAGGAGAGGCACAGCGCTCGGATTTGACATCTGTTACAGGAAGCACCGGGTTCTTAGGCGCTGGCAGTGGTGTGGGATTTCCATCGAGACAATTGTTGACGTGTATTCCTGCGTCTTGTTCGCTAACGCCAACTAAGGACGCGCTGCAGATAGGACAAGTTGGACTCGTGGTTTCTGTGCCATTTGGTGTACTAACAGATTCTGCTTTGATGATCGTTTCACTGGGCGGTAAAGAGTCGTAGTCCTTCTCGTTCTCCTCCGCTTCCAGTCTAGCTTGTTCCTCCATGTATCTCCGCTCGAATGTTTCATCGCCCTCCTCGTTGATGTCCTCGTCAAAATCTCCTTCGATTCCGTCGAAATCTTCAAAATCCTCCAAGCCGCCGCCGCCGTAGCTTGTTTCCTCCTTGATCAAACTGGGTGGTTCCTCGTCAGGCACTGGTTTCACGTCGACTGCAAGCTCCTCTTCGGTCACGCTTGTTTCTTGGGCAGCATCGAGAGCTTCCGGTCCAGCTGTAGCGATGACTGGAGCATTGCTAGGACCCTGGTCGAAGCCGATTATTGCCTGTGGTTGTTCTTCCTCATCGTCTTCGCTGTCCGAATCTTCCATGAAAGGACCAGATTTTATCGGCGCAGGTTTCTTCGCTGGCTCGGCTGCTTTTGTAGGCTCGTCGTCGCCAAACAAGCTTCCATCTTCTTCTTGGTCTTGAGCAGCGTCCTTCTCTTCACTGAGACGTCTGCGCTTCGACGGCGTTTCCAGTTCATTGAAGCGATCCGCCTCGTCTTCCGCGACTGGGTCCTTCTCGAAGTATGGTGAAGATGTGCTGCTGACGGGACCACCATTCTCTGCAATGAACAGACCAGTCTCTTCTTTCTTGAAGAAGCTCATGATATTGCCATTTGGCTTTTGTTTCATCTTGGAGACCGCAGCAGCCTTCTTGGCGCTACCAGAAGATGCCTGCCTGCCTGCCGCAGAGGAAGGTGGCGGCCTGCTCGACTTGGTCTTTGTCGCGGCCATGGCTGAAGGCTTTGATGGTGGCGGGACGGACGGTGGCACGGCGAGGGTGAAGGGTGATTTGGAGGAAGTCGCACCAGGCGATGGCGGACGACCGACCTCTGGCTGCTTCAGAGAGTCTCGAGGCTTGCGGAACATGAGATGGGCATTGATGTGCAGTTGACAGTGTTGAGTGCATGGCGGCAGCACTCGTCATGATCGAGAGGAACGTGATTTCAGGGTCCAACTCTACGCGAAAACTCTACGCGAAGTCAGGTGACTTCGCGGCCTCCTTTCACTGCAAAACCACATCTGCACTTTGACAAGTAACGTCAAATCTTACACATTCTCATCTTCTATCTGTACTCTTCCACGCGATAGGGGGTATGGCTGCCTGTTCAATGGCTACATTTATCAAGATTGCAGTCGTACCCAACGCTTTGGTCTTGGATCTGGATCTGTCCTGAAACCAACTATATGTAGCCCGAAGTACACCATACATTGCTTGGAAGCCCCAAATATTTTTTAATCTCGGCTCTGCTTGTTGCAGCATTTAGCGCAGAGCAGTACTTTGGTGTATCGCTCTATAAGTTCTGTCCGGACCCTCACGCTTCAAATGTTGTCCAGGATTAACTGCACTTCATTCTCGGCATCTTCAAGAACGTGCTGAGCGGAGTACTCAGGCCACCAGCCAATCTTCTTTCCACGGTCTGCTCGCAGCGTACACCTACGCAATTTGGTCAGCATCCAAGCACTTGTACTTGAGTTCTTCAGCAACTCACGATCCGCCCATCTCCACTGGAACAAGCTCCTCGGGACATCCAAGGGCTTTGGCTGCCTCTTCAAGAGACTTGGTGCTGACATCGTGCAATGTGTCGTCTTCTACGACTCCACGCTTTGCCAGAGCCTTTGTCATCTGCTTGTACAGATCTGACCAAGCGATGGCACCAGGGGAGGCCAAGTAATAACCACGCTTGTTGCAGTCGATCTGCTCTTCGCTCAAGATCTTACGTAGGATATGGATGTACAGCGTGACTGTGTCGTGGATATGGCATACTGGCCAAGACTATTGCAAAGTTAGACTGATCACCTGACATTGTGACGATCAACACTTACACCATCTTCATCGTCAACCTTGCAGACCCGCCGCAAGGCTTTAGCGGCACGCACAACGGCAACTGTCTGGATGGAGATACGATTACCGAAGCCCGAGCCTTGACCGTAGACGATACACGGAATATAGATATATGTGCTGACGCCGAGCTTCTCGCCGGCTTCGATGACTCTGTTGTTAGCGCCTACGGCCTGCGTGATGATAAGTCGGTAAGTAGCCGTAGAGAATGAATCGTATCCGCATGAACGTTACGTACCGTCTCCATCGGCGGGAACTTCGATTTTGCCGCTTTCTGGATCGCATACAGACCATCATCAGCGTCACTAAGTACTCTGTCCGTAGGATGCCCAGTAAAGCTGCTGAACAACTTCGCGCCAGTCGTGTGCAGTAAATGCGTTTGAACACCATGTTGGTCCTTCACCGCTGCAAGAGCTTCGATGAACTTGACTTGAGCATCTGCGTTGAAAGCGTTGATCAGAAAGTAGACGACGGAGATCTGATTCTCGAGCAGAGTTGTCGTGATTGCAGATTGGTCGTCAAGGTCGAGCATAAGGGGCATGGCATTGAAGTTGGACTTGACTTTTTCGGCTTGTTCTTTGCTCCGTACGAGGGCGTAGACTGTGCCGTGAGATGGAAGATCGGTTGTATTCTTGAGTTCGGCGAGTAAAGAGCCGCCGATGTAGCCTGAGCCGCCGGTGATGAGGATGTTGCGAGACATGGTGAGCTTGTATGCAAGGTATCAATCCTTCAGATGACCGTTGAGGTTTGCACTATAATAGTAGATGGGCGAAGAACTGTCAGATGCTACGAACCTTTCCGGCTGCCAGTTTTTGGTGTGTATTCAATGATTAGATTATCAATGTTCGACTTTCGATGTCATCACGAGCGGAGATCGTCAGTGTGGAGACCGAGGTCAGCGACTTGAAGCAACGAGAGATCTGAAAGCACCACAGACCTACGACAAGGCCTAGAAACATCAGTGATGAGTCCACGAGCTAATGCCACATCTCCAATAGCTTCCTGTAGCTATTAGTCGCGGAGTCGCACGATATGAGACGCTATAGAGCTTTTTTGGCGACTAATTGCGATATCTTCAATGCCCCAACACTAACCCTGAGACATGGCAGTTGTCTTCATCGTGACTGCATGTCTTGCAACTCGACTTCAATGTCGTGTTCGAACGCACTCTTCGCACTGCTACCCGTACTTGAGGGTGGGAGGGTTGAGCAAGCAGATGGCATGATCCTTTTGTGCTGTCTAAACTATTCTACACAACGGAGTTAGTGCTGCAGGAATGCAGCCATTTCCTGCGCCACATCTTGGCTGACGACGGATGCACATATTCCTGATCCTTCGACAAGCTACCCGTATCACGGCGCAAGTTTTTTTTTGCTCGTGATGGTCCAGGAATATCACGCTATATGATCGAAGCGACATGACTGCCCTAAACACCAGCACCACCCATCCTCGGCCATCTGGTTAGTCGTCACGTAATTTGCGCGGTTAAATGCCCTCCGCACGCTCGAATCGCGTGCAGCCCAAGCCGTGATCACCCGACAACGAAAGAACACCGGTTCGAGAAAGAGGCCAAGTCGAGCAGTACGGCTGTACGGCTGTACGGCGTGTGGAAGTCGTGTGATTGTTCATCCTTCGAAGAACAGCGCGTGGTACTACCGTCTGCTATCTGCCGCAATGATGGCCGAAAGCTCGGAAGCCGCTCTCCCTAGCTACACCGCTGCAACCACAGAATTAAGCCTCACCAACACTACCAGCGACGCAGCATATGCTTATGCAGGCTTCACTATAAGCGACCTGCGCGCGCAGATTCTGGCCAATGCGGCGATGATCAAGCCGATTTTCAACAACGAGAAGACTCGCAACGAATATGGGCTCGAACTCACCCTTATTCGAGGCAGCTCCGGCCAGCACGCTGCTATGCTATTGAGGGACAATTCATCACAATCATCGAAGGACGAATTCTACCACCGGAAGATCATTCTAAGAGGAAGGGCTTTCGACATGCCGAGACAGGCTTTTGAGGACCTGTTATTCAAAACCGAAGTCATCCTGGGAGACATGATGAAGAATTCGAAAATCGAGCATGCGCTGGCGAGAGAGATGAACGGCTGGAATCCTCGACAATACGACTAAGTGGCGATATGTAAACGCTAACCGACCTCGCAATTCGACATATGGTACACGCAACCAATGGCAACCAGTCACCACCTCCTTGGGACAAAACCACCCTACCACTCTCCAACAACCTTTCCCAAAACCCAAAACACCACCGGCAAAACCACCTCAATCCCCATCGCGGCCTTCATCCTCGGCCCAAATCCATGCTTCAATCCCGCCCTCAGCCTCCCCAAACCTCCCGCAACTAAGCCAGCACCAACAATAGCCAGCGGAACCCGGCGCTCCAAGACCTTGTTGCTCACCCACCAGGCGATAGCTCCAGTGGCAGCGAACTGCGCCCCAAGGTACCGGATCTGGCTATCGGTGAGCGCGCTGGTCGCGCTCCTGGGTTTGAAGAGGGTGGTGTCGCCGAGCATGTTCTCTCCGTAAACGACGTTGCTCGAGCCCATGAGGAAGGCGAAGAGCGCGTAGCCTTTGAGGATGGTAGGAATTGCGGCTGCCATGGCGAGAGGAACGGTATCTTCGTTTTGTGTAAGATTACCTGGGTGTATATCGTGGGAGACCAAGATAATTGTTGATGTATATGATGTCGCTTTGCTTGAGAATTTTCTTTCGATATGCACCGGAGATCGATCTATTGCTTTCGACGTTGGAGAGAGAGAGAAAGTTGATCATATAAGATATTCTGGGCAATGGCACGAGACGAGGATATCGTACATCGAATCCTTCCAGATCCTGCAGACCAAGCCATTGCAAACCTCTTCGGCTGAAAGAAATCATTCATCGCGTGAGCAGCTCGAGCTGAGCGGATTTAGTGCACCGGCATGGACCGGGATGTGTCAGCCGCACCGGCTTACTGTAGAAAGAAGCATGGCGTTTTCGATGTCCTGGAAGGATCCGAATACTAGAGCCCGTGGCCTGGCTTCGCGTTCATGGGCTCCATTGTATTTGAGTCAGAATTGCGAAAGTGGGATTGGAATAATGATATGACTGTGCGTGCTGGGGATTTCCGAAGCTGCTTCGTCATGGCTGCCGTGTAGAATGGAGTCGCCGGCGAACTTTTCGTAAAGGGAGTGTTCGATCACCAGGTTTCTTTGATTTTATCGTCACAGTGTCTTGCGACACCGACCGCGAGCAAGGACAATCTGTCCGTGCCGCGGGATCGTTCGACGCATCTGCATTGTCTTGTCCTGTAACCCGAAAGCGAAGATTCAAAGATTCTGACGCTATGACAACGCAAGTGATATTGGAAAGACAAACTCAATTGAAATAGTGAGAGCAGCAGCCAAAACACAATCTGGTATCAAGCTACCAAGAACCCTCCTAAGCGACTGACTAACCAACTGAACATTACAGCAAAACGAGCGACGATAGTATCACGACCTCCTAGCCCACTCCTTCCATTCCCCCAGCTTCCAAATCCTCAGAGATCCCACTTCAAACATCATCCGAAGCCAGAACGGTGCCATCGCTAGCGAGAGCGACCTTGTGGTGGATGAGCGAGGTCTTGACGGGGTTCTTGGCCTCGAAGATGCGATCGAGTTCCTCGAGAGTGCGGTTCTTGGTCTCGGGCATCATGAAGTAGAAGATAGCCGACTGAATGAAGTCCCAGACGATAAACACGATGTAGGTCTTCCACTTGATCTTCTCGAGAGCGATGGGCCATGCGAATTGGCCCATCATGCCGCCGGCATTGACGGCGAGGGCGGAGAAGGCCATGCCCTTGGCGCGCATCTCGAAGGAGAGGACCTCGACAGGGTACAGGGCTTGGAGTGGAGTGAGACCGACCGAGTAGACTGCGCCGAAAATGAAGATCATAGCAATGGATGCGCGGGCTGCGTTCTTGTCCGTGTTCTCAGACTCGCTGAACAAGGCGGTGGCGGTGGTCATGCCGATCCAGACGATGCAGCAGCCAACCATGGAGAAGAGCATGAGAGGGCGACGACCGATGCGGTCCACGAATGCGGCACCGAACAGTGCGAAGACGAACTGAAAGCAGGCGTAGCCAAGGATAATGTTGGTCTGGGTGACCTGCTCGGTGTAACCGGCAGTGTCAAGGACACCGGGAAGGAAGTAGGTGAGCACAGTGTTGCCGGCCCATTGCGCGAATATGGAGAAGACGACGTTGCATCCAAGACGGTAACGGCTGGCACGGCTGTTGAAGAGCGCGCGGTAGTCCCACCATCGCTTGTCGGCACCCTCCCTGAAGAACGTCAGTATGTGCAAAAGTTATGATGTCAGGTGGATATATATTCACATATTCAGGAAGCTCTCGTACTCTTCCAATTGAAGCGTCACCCAGGCAGAGTTCTCGTTGCCATAGCCGTGGTACTGGGCAAGCGTAGCAACAGCTTTGTCACGCTTGTTGTTGACGTAAAGCCAGCGAGGAGATTCGGGAATCATCCACGCCAGACACACAATCAGACCTGGGAACAGCATCTGTAGGTAGACCGGGATGGTCCAGCTCTGGTTGCCTTCAAGGGTGACTGTGCCGCGGATAGCACCAGAAGCCAGAATGGAACCAGTGAACCAGAAGGTGTTGCAGTAGGCAGTGACGATGCCACGGTATGCAGGGTGTGCGGTCTCGACCACGTAGATGGGACCAGCGGCAGAGACGATGGAGACACCGAAACCGAGGATGAATCTGCCACCCTGGAGCTGGCCGAGAGAGGCGTTGAGCGAAGTAGTTCCGTTGATGATTGCGCCGATGATAATGGTCCAAGCACCAATTTGCATTCCGATCTTTCTTCCCCAAGTATCAATAGCCGGGCCGACGAAGAAGAGAGCGCAAACACCGCCAATCTGGTACATAGCAGAGTTGAGCGCGGCCCATGGGCCGACGTTGGATCCGTCGAAGAATTCGAGGAACTGTTTGTTGGCAAGCAAGCCACCGAAGACAGAGCCATCAAAGCCGTTCTGAAGTCATCATTAGCCGCGAGATTCGTGTCAGGAGGTCGCTATCGCTGCCGCTGAATTGAGATGCAACGAAATGCTTACCATGGTCTGAGCAAAGCATCCAAGAAGAAGGCAGCCGAAAAGCTTCCATGTCGTCCAGTGCCAAAGTGGCGGAGCTTCTTTGATCAAAGCTTCGTTGTAGGCTTCAGAGCCTGAGAGAACCTTGACTTCTGCGACGTCGGTCTGGAGATTTGTGTTAGTCAATTCATATTCATCGTAAGATATGGGATTGCAACACGTACCGAGTCAACGATCTTCTCGACATTGCTGTGAGCACCTTTGGTCTCTTCGGTGGTCGACATGTCGTAAGTACCTCTCCTGGAGCGAATGTGGTGAGGAGTGGAAGGCAGTCGCTGCTGGTGAGAGAAGAACGCTACAAAACCATGGCGACTTACGGTATAGTTATACAAAGGAGACAGTGTATTGAGTACAGCACAAGGGACCCCAGCCGGGTCTGGAGCCGCTCGTTAAGCTGCAAGGCGCCTCTTTGTGGGGATATGGGGGAGGGTTTTTGGCTCGATTGGGATCCGGAGGACTGTTCTCCGGGCTTACGGCCCTGGCGGCCGCAGGATGAGCCCTCTCACCTACCACGTGTATTGGAAGACACGTGCATCTTCAACACAATGGGCAACGCTACAGCGGTCCGGAACCTCCGTGTATTGGATTTCTGGCTTGCTCGCCAGAGCAGGTACAGTGAAATAATTGGCGATTGGAGTAAGCGATTTCACTTAGTGCGCACCACAGGCACGCATGAGCTTGCAGGAAGTAGTGAGATGCCTACCGATATCAGCAGACTGGCCCTCAAGATGGATGACTCTTGCAACCCTAACACCCAGAAAGTGATGAGCAAGTCGTTCTTCATCTCGCATGTTTGTGAAGGCTTGGCAGTAAGGACTCAGTCTACGAGAACAGACAGGTCGCCACCTCATTCGCGCCCGCTCGAGTCCGGAGAATTCATGCCCGTCAGGACAGAGACAGAATGTAGAAGTAGATCGGAGGTGAGCTTAAGTCGCGTGCCTAGCCAGTGGTGCGGCTCTGGAGGCGCGAGAGGCGCTCTAGTGTTGATTGGCGGCGAAATCAGCCCTGGTGTCTGGCGAAACGAGATCGAACATTATTTGGATGCCCAGCTGACCAGTGTGTATGGTGCATGTACATGGGTCAACAAGCGAGGCGGCACTCGTGCATGTCGCTTCCGATGCTTGTCAGTATACTTAGGGCGGTGCCGCGGGTTGGTTCCATGTGAGATTCCAGGGTTCGGGTGAGAGTGACAGAAGGAGTCGGATAGAGGGTCGAGTATGTGAGATTGTACTGCGAGCACTCATCTCTCGACATATATGATGTGTAGCCATTGCCCCTGTCACGTGAAGGAGGCAGCGTGGTATTCCATGACCTTGAAGCTGACGGTATGGATGCAGAAAGGAGCAGAGAGTGGCTGGACTGGAAGGATCAAGCTCGACGCGTGAATCTCAAGCTTGCGCCAAGAAGGAGCGCGCCGTGTGGCCTCGGAAGATGCAAGCTGCAAGCCGGACACCGACCAAGGGACAGACAGCAGAAGACGAATAAAATCGTAATTCTACCCAGCCCAACACAGGCCAGGCCAGGCACAGACGCACACGCGCTCGTGACGCCCGCCTTCACGTATATGCGGTCCGGAAGCCTTGAACTTCTGCTGGCGAGTGGCGAACATCCCAGGGAGCCGCACGATGGTGGCGTCTACGGAGTTGCGGGCCTGCAGTGCTCACACTGGAATATTCCTCAGCTGATCACACCACCACCTTGAAAGCAAGCATCATGAACTATTCAAAACAGGATACGAATGTTGGCGGTCTGCACACGCCGATATCCACTCTCTGCTATAGGTGGCAGCTGGGAATCTCGCTTGTGTCCATTGATGCGACCCCAACCTTCGTCCCCATCTCCAGCGACAGAAGAAGCACTCCTCGCATTTTCTGATGGCTGTTGTATGTGAGAATACTCTGACTCTCCGGTCTGAAGCACGACATATGCGAACATGGACGTTGCTCACCAAACGGCAATGCCTGAACACACCCCTTGAGCAGGCCCGGAGTGCCATCCGGCACCCAGCCGCCGAATCCCATTCACATTAGACAGGAGAGTAACACAGGACTGCCACCTCGTACTGTGGCCTCGAAGTCTGGACTTGTCTACAACGTTGTGCGACGTTGGAACGCTCCTGCTGACCAGAGACACCGAAGGCACCATTTCCCCCATACGCTAGATCAAGCAAGCAACTCACTTCGACTCCCCTCACAAGATCAGAGTTATCCTTCGAGACGAACAGAATAGTCACATGCTATCAACACCGCCTTTGGTTGTTTATTCACATGGATCCGGACTAGTCTCTGGCCTTAATGTCAAAGATGCGGAGCGCAGCCGTTAGAACATGACACTAGCGTAGGGGTGCCACGTGGATACAAGACGTCAAACTGTTTTCGCCCGGAAACGCACTAATTCTGGACGATCTCAATGGCAATCATCAACGACTAGAAGACATGTTCCAATTTGCATTTCAATGCAGCCGCATACTCCTCATGACGGTTGCTTCCCGAGAATAACCGCGACTCCCACCCGCGACATCTCATCTCATTGGCACATGGAATGCATTTGCTTCCAACTGTCGGATACCCAGCTATTCTCTATTGGGACCAATGCCCCATCATCAGCGGCGGTGAGAATGTAGCGATCTACAGCGGTTTCCATCAGGTCCCGCTTCGTGAATCCAGCCTCTCATCTCACGTGCCCAGCTCATCTGCGCTTCAGCGGTGTCTCGAAGACATTTGAGCTCGAGCATCTCTTTTTGGAAAGCATAATAACATTCAATCTCTTCAAGACCGTCCAACTCTACTCAGTCGTTCATTCATTCATTCATTCGCTCACACCACATTCTTTTCTGTTTCAGCGTTACTAACCAGCAGCGTCTTGCTTTCTTCTCCGTCTTCTTCACCTCCAGTCACTCTTTCGAGCCCGAGCGCATTCATCAAACATGCACACCACACTCATTTTCCTCCTGGCGGCAGGCCAACTTGCCAGTGCTCAAGATATCCTGTTCTCGTATTCGCCTCGCGAGACGACCTCGGACGATAACCTGGCGACCATTACAGCGTTGTCGGATGGACACTTGCCAACTTGCTTCACCAACCACCCAACTCACCCTTGTCCAACCGATGGACCTGGTGTGAGGCGTGATCTCGTCCAGGACCTCAACCGCGCGGCTCGTATAGTGCCCATTGATCCGGTGTCTATGACAGTTGGATCCGCTTCCGACTCGCTTCCCACCGACACACCAGAAGCCAAGGTAGTCGAGCGGGCTGCCCCATTGAAGGTAGTTCCTCCGAGCTACATCCCTCAGCCGAGCGAGTGGGCGGTCCCTGGCAACTTTACCTTCACCGATACCATTACCCAAAACGCTACTGGCACTGCCGAAACCAGCGCAAGCCTTACCACTTCCTCTTCCGAAACAGCTACACCGCACCCTGACAGCTATCTTAAGAGCGACAGCAAGAACCTTAAAAGGGATGATAGCTACGCCAAGAAGATGAATGTCGGCGCGATCATTGAGTCTATCAGACACGCATACGGAGCACCGCAGACAACAGGTGCGGCTGCTGCCCACGCCCTCTCGCCCACTGGAGATGCGCTTGTGAAGAGCTCGAACGCGACCAGTGCCACCGCTGGCCATGAAAGTGTCTCAAGTGCTATCGTTACATCCGGGGCCAGTCAAGTCATCGCTACGTCTGCGGCTACGAACACGTCCACCAAGGTTCGCCTGGAAGGTACGATCGGCACCCTTCTCTCCGCAGCAATGTTCCCTGCGGCAATGAGGGCCCCAACTACGTCTCTCTCGCAAGCTTCTGCCCCGGCGACTACCCTTGCACCATCAATTGCTGAACACTCGATCGTTCCCATCCCGATGTCGCAAAGGCCGAACACCACTGCTCCCAATGGTGATTTCCAAGCTTTCGTCCACACTATCAACACCGAAACCCTGGCTGCCTCGCAGCACACATCATCGTCGAATTCCATCCTGCCTGCTTCCGCGTCGGTTAAACCCCTTGCCCCGACTCAGCAAGACGTGAAGTCAAACCAGACACTTGCCGCCTCTAGCTCGGAAACACTTCAGCACGCCACAGAGCCTTCTGCAGCACCCGCACAAGAGTCTGGCAAGCCCAAGACAGGCGAAAAGCTGCACCACTACCTCCATTCGGTCGCTCTGAAGAAGCCGTCCACCACTCCGTTGCACGAGGTCCCCACCGCAAGCTCATCATCTAGCTCTCTGGTGACTCCCATTGCATCCATCCACGGCAACGATACCCAGGTCATTACGCGAATCAACACACACACCTCAGTCATCCTTACCCAGGAGCAGCCGGCTGCAACCCCCCATGCATACACCTCGGCCCACCACCACCACCCCAGAGCCAGGCGCTTCATCAGCTGAGCTTGCCAGCTGCCGACTTTTAATTTCTTTTTCTTTCCTGTCGTATGACACACCGTTGCCTTACGACTTGCGGTTCGCAGCCGGCTTTTTCTGTTTTCGTTCAGCTTTGAGGAACACGATACCCTATCTTTCGTACATGTACATACAAGGTCCGCAGAGGCCATGCTCCATTTCGTAGCTTCTAATCCTTAATTCTAATGTACCACAGGCGAAAGCCAAGTTCACGCACGATCTGTTCTTTCTCATTGCCATCAACCGCCATTCAATACAAGCCGCGCACTACGTCTCAGCATCGTTCTCACTCATCTCGTTTGACCACCAGGCTCAGAATCAGCATCACAAACGAGATCAGGACACCTCCTCGCCAGTCCCCCCCCCCCCACCAACCGCTCAACTCTCCACACAATCAGGCCTATGCTTAGGCCAGTCCAACTTCTGGCACGACCGCCCACAGTAGCTCCTCCCCTTGCACCTCGCACACTGCCGCAATACCCCTCCATCCTCCCCATCCTCCGCTCCGCACCCAGCATAAGTGTCCTTCGGGTAGCCATTGTTAGGCAGCTTGATGGCCAGCTCCGGAGTCGTCTTGTGCATAGGGCCCGGCTCAGATGGCCCGGTGCTTTCTATTTATGCGCGGACGTGGTCGAGGAGCTCTTTAGGGGTAAGGTTGTCCTAGGTAGGGACTAGGGTTAGAAGGTGTTAGGAATTGGGTGATAGGCGCTTAGGATATAATGTGATGTGATGTGATGGGATAGGATAGGAGAGGAGGATGCCACTTGCTATGGTGTGCTAGAGTTTGAAGGTGCTTTTGCCGGACATCACGTCGCCGACGGTGGAGACTCAGCCGATTTGGACTGAGAAGGGGATGCGCTGGGAGATGGTTGGTTAGAAGTGGTGAAGGAAGTTGGTGTTGGCTTGTGGTTAGGGACTTACGTAGCCTTCCGGGAGACCACTTGAGATTGAGTTCTGTTTGTCTTTGTTGGGAGGCTTGCTGGTGTCTTTTGGGGTGTTGTCGTTGCTGCTACTGTTGCTAATGGAGGACATGTTGGAGCTGGGTGGGGTTTCAGGTCAGGAGAATGGTGTGCTTGGAAGGGTGGAGGAATTAAACAAGATGTGTGGCGTAGCTTCAAGGCTCTCTGGCATAATCACTGCCTAGCCTGCGAATATGGGTGTATGCATGTGTGCGTGCAGTTATCCGTGGCGGCGAGTTGCGTCTTGCCATACCATGCAAACGCTCTGACAGCTTCACAATCGCTGACATGGACTCGTGGCTGATCTCAGGATTGTCCTTGCTCATCAGACCAATTTATTCAAAGGCTTCATCGGCGTGAATATTCTTGATACTGCTGTTCCGTTGTCATTGATCACTGCACGGCGCCTCTCTGCGCGTAGCCGGGGATGCATGTCTGGGAAACGATAAGCGGTGGCAAGAGATGACAGATCCCATTGTGCCTGTTGAACGGCTAAGAGGTCTACTTAGAGGCTTGCCGGAAAAGTACCACAGCATTTTATTCCGAGGTTTTATTCCAAGGAGTGTGTGGAGTTGATTGTGCTCTGTCGCGGCCACAAATTACCTTGCACATGCTCGTGTGTGCTTGCAATGCTTGCTAGGATTCTTGGATGATCGACCACGGCTCCGAGCTCCATGTACAATCGCGCGGTGGTACCTGGTCTCCAACGAGGAAGCACGAGGGGTTAACGAACGGAGATTCCGCTTACTTCCGAGCCTGCGAGCAGAGTTCCTGGCCAGTATGACATTTGCAATTGAAGCAAGATGATCTCAAATCTTAAGATGCTGTTGTAACAGATATCAAGGTGTTGGTAGAGTTCGGTTCTATGGTTCAACGACATATTTTAGACGGTGTTGGGTTGCAGAATTTTGATCTCTGTATTTAAACATATGTCGGAGCACACATCGACATTGCGTACACGCGTACAAGTCATACAGCACGCAGCAAGAAGGTGAGATCTTGACACTTTCCATTGATTAGGCCACCAATGCATTCTGGACACGTCAAAGAACTTGATTCAGTGCGAATGCGTTTGCCGCGAGCGACAGAATCGCTATCTCCGTGAAGTCCGACGGACAGCCAATATAAACAGTCAAAGTAACAACGTGACTTGACACAACGATTAGGTGATATAACTCGCAGAACATACACCTCTGACAAACCCTTCCTTTCACTCACCTATTGCGATCTTGTATCGATCAGTGACACCATGTCGAACACCAAGCTCATCGCCCTAATCACCGGTGGTGCGCAATACACAATTTATCTATCCACCTTTCGAACAATGCTGATACCATTGCAGCAAACGGCGGTATCGGCTTCGAGTTGGCCCGTCAGCTGCTCTCCAAGACCGAACCTACATGGCATGTCTTACTCGGCTCGCGCTCCGTTGACAAGGGAGAAGCTGCCCTCAACTGGCTGAGATCATATGGTCTGCCAGGCACGGTCGAATTGGTCCAAATCGATGTCACAGACGACAGCACCATCGTTCGCGCTGGCAAAAACGCCGAAACAGTTCACGGCCAAGTCGACATCGTAGTCAACAACGCAGCCATAGCCTACACAGGTGAACGAACCCGGGAGAGCATGCACGCCAGCTTCGACACCAACGTCGTTGGGCCCATGCGTGTCGCCGAAGTCTTCGCACCACTCCTTCAAAAATCCGTCTACTCGCTTGGACCGCGTATTGTTAACGTGTCTTCTCGCGCTGGCTCCATCAGCCGGCGCCTCGACAAGAACAATATGATCTATGACTCTCACTTCCTCGAATACAGGACTTCGAAAGCAGCACAGAACATGCTGTCGGTGTGTCAGGTGTGGGAGTATGGGAACTCTGGGATCAAGACTTTCATGTTTTGCCCGGGCTTCACGGAGTCGGACCTATCGCCCATGGCGAAGGTCGAGAATGGAGCAAAGCCTGTTGCGGAAGGCGCGAGGCCGATTGTGGATATCATTGAAGGGAAGAGGGACGGCGAGGAGGGGAAGTTCTTGATCGATGGTGGAGTGGCGGAGTGGTGAAAAGATGATGATTGAATTAGTGACTCGCAAGTTGTCTCTGGTTGGACTCCAGATGATGGAATGTCACATCAGTTTTCGCTTTGCTTAGTAGACTCAGCCTCATGCTGATCGAAGACCTCCTGCCATTCGCCGATATCAACGACGGCCTTCCCATCGAAGATGAGCTCAACTCTGTCTCCAGTCACAGCGCCTGGCTCAACACTCTGAAATATCCTCAAAGCTTCATCCAGGAGGAACTGTTTCTCGTCTAGCAAGATCACAGCCAAATGGTAAGCTTTGCCAGTCTTTGTTCGATAGTAGTCATCAAGAGTGTCAATCGGTGGAAAGACCATCTCCGCGACAGCGTCCCACTCTTCCAGCTCGATGCCGAGTGCTTTGTATTTTGCTTCGAGCTCAGGCGTTGACCAGCGAAGAGGCCGGTGGGTCTGCATGAGTCAGTATGCGGAATAAGTTTATGTGACTACGGGCAATGGTATGTAAACTGCCGGCGCATGTACCTGAGCGTAATAAGAAACACCATTGGCCAGGCACCATGGTATTGCAATAGGGCCATGTCGTTTAATGTAGTGTTCTCGGAATTCTTCGAGCGAGCTGCCGGCACGTCGCTTGAGGAGAGCTTGACCTCCAATGCCGGGGCCTGAAGGTGGAGGTGAGTTACCCATGATTTTGCGCGCTGCGAGAAAGATCAACGACCCATTGAAAGAGTATTGTTGTATCCAGATCAGACGTAATGGGGCACGCCCATATATACCGTCGCAACTGACTGAACATGCACCACAGTTAGGGCCGATCAGATCACCTCGGTGATATTGTGTTTTGGTAACATGTAAGCTCCTTCATACCGATGCCCCGATTTGGACAGTGGTATGTATAAGTGGCGCATAAGCTTTGCACTAACTCATCCAGTCAGCCAACATTGACCTGTAGCACTCAAACATGTAGGATTGAACAGCTAGGTATGTTTGCTGCTTTGCAAGCAAAACTTGATTACAGTCAAGACTCAGGAGATTCACACTTCGTGATACTGACATTCCTGGCTTTGCACGCTTTTTGCCACACTCTAGTTTTCTCGTTAGAAGAGCATACGTGAGAAAGACTGGTGGTACAATCAAGGACGTCGATCATCGCAGTAATAGTTCGGCAAGAAATTTGTGTTCCTCGAGTGATGACTGTGTCCGGTCCTAGGCCAGTCGTTGGTGGATTAACAGGCTAGTTGTCGGACAAGGTTGCCCAATATTGTGATATCGAATCTATACACCAATTTTCCGGAAAGTTCAGCTTATGCCTCCCATGCAAAAGGATCCCACTCGCCCTGGTTTCCCTTCTGGCCCTCGTCCAGAGCATCAATAACCTTCATGTCGTCCCCATCGAGCTCAAAGTCGTATAAGTTCTTGTTCTCGTTAATGCGCTCGTCGCGATCACTCTTAGGAATGACGCTGATACCCTTCTGCAGACACCAGCGCAGGACAACCTGTGCGGGAGTCTTGCCCAACTTCTCTGCAATGCGGACGATGGTGGCGTCGCCCAAACGCTTGCCTTGCGTGAGTGGCGAGTAAGCGGTCACCACGATGCCCTTCTTCTGGCAGTAGGCAAGAATCTCACGCTGCTGGTTCCACGGGTGGAACTCGATCTGGTTTACAGCAGGGAGAGTGTCCACTTCAGGAGAAGCGGCCAGGGCCTCAATGGCTTTTGGCGACCAGTTGCTCACACCAATGGCACGCACTTTGCCTGCCTCGCGAGCTTTTTGCAGGGCCAACCATGCCTGGAGGCGAGCTTCAGAGCCGGGACGGGGAGTGTGTAGGAGGTAGAGGTCGAAGTACTCGAGACCGGAGGCCTTCAGACTGCGGTCGACACCAGCAGCAACACCCTCAGCAGTGTAAGTGGTGTGGCCGGCTTCCAGGCTGTTGATGGTCCAGGGGCCTTCGTTGCAGAGCGAATCAAAGCTTTTGGGCATGTCTGGGCGTGTAAGGTCGACTTCCCAAAGCTTGGTGGTGACAAAGATGTCTGAGCGTGAAACGCTTGGGTTCTGCGACAGGAATTTGGTCACGGCTGCACCGGTTTCGTGCTCATTGTAGTAAATCTGGGCAGTGTCGATGTGGCGGTAGCCTGCCTGAAGGGCTGATAAGACAGACTGCTCGCATCGTGAGGAAACAAATACGCCCAGTCCGAGACGGTAAATGCTGCCCTGGTCAGACGGCAGGAGCAGCTTCGAGGTGAGTGTGAGGGCGGTGTTAGACGACATGGCGAATATCTGACTTTGTGTGATGGTTGACTTAGATTCGCGAATATACGTCAAGGCCGGGAATGAGTTCTCTTATAATATATGACTCCATCATTGCGGGTTCTCCAATGGCCTTGACCCTGTCTCCACGACCCGAGTTCAGTTTGTACTTTCGCTAGCGGCCCACAATAAATACCACGCGTTCATAAAATATTCCGCGCGACCCCGCGCTTCGACCTTCCACCGCCTTGAATGTGTGCGACATTATTTCTCACATTGGCCGCCTGAAGCGTCTCTGGCAGATATCACGAAACACTAACTGCAGTACTGAAACGTTACGTTAAGCCACTGGATTGTGGAACGACGCGTATAGGTGTGGTGGCTGATCTGCCCCTTCTAAGGCCATTATTCATCTTGCATGTGCTCATCCAGTAACGCTACTACTCGTCTTCAGCAATCGCCTCCCTCCTGGACGTCGAATTCGGATCCAGGTAAGGCTTCTCGCCCACCGAGCATACACGGTCACCAGCTCGCGCGGCGGCGTAGTCGTAAGTCGCGCAATGGCTGGTTGATCGGTTGTCCCAGATGGCAAGGTCATTCTTCCTCCACTTGAACCGCACTTGGGCATCGTGGTTTTGTGTCAAGAGCTAAGCTTGGTCAGCGATCTGTGAATCTGGTTCAATATTGCCACAGAGAAACTCACGTTGAACAGGTACTGCAGCAGCATATCCGACTCGTCTTTGGTCACGCCTAAGATGCGGCGTGTGAAGCCTCGGTTGACGAAAACGCCCTTCCATCCGGTTACAGCTGATTTAAGTCAGTATCACTAACATATCGGGGATCCTTGAAATACGTACGATTTGTTCGGATCACCGGGTGGACTGCTTCCAACGCAGAGCCGTGGTTCAGCGGTGATCCTCGAGGGATTGTTCTCAGTGGGTTGCCCAGCCTCTCGGCTTCTTCGTGGAAGAACTTTGCATCGTGTTTGGCGGTAAGAGTCTCCAAGTAAGCGGCCATCGAAGGCGACAAGCGGTCGTAAATCTCGTACATCGATGTCCAGAGCTAGTGATTGTCAGTATCACTTCCTGCCAGAAAGTCTGCAAACAGGGATACGTACAGTATCACCGCCGGTCTTTGGGAGTGTGTGGATCTTCAGCATCGCATAGTCCGATGGCGCCGTCTCGAAGGTGATATCCGAATGCCATCCCACGCTCGCATAACGGCTGGTATCGCTGAGCTGATGTGTCAATCCTCCGCCCTTCTTTTGCTTCTCTGAGCTGATCACGCTGATCTGATCGCCGAGCTCGCTTCCTTCCTCGGTGAGCGGGTGAACATGCAGGCCGGATGAATCTGGCTGTTGCATGTAAAGTCAGTAAGTTCCGGGTGTGTTGGAGCGGAAAGACATACGCTTCCGGCCAGAACCGTGATCCTCTCCATGAGCTCGCGCATCTGCTGCGGGGTGACATCCTGGTTTCGTAGAAAGACGACACCACGCTTTGAGACAGTAACGGCTAGGTCACGGATCAAGGCATCGCTGTTCTTCGAGGACAGCAGATCGACCACCTGAAGACCCTCGAATTCCGTTCCAATGACAGGCGTGAGGTCACTTTGAGCGTATGAGTCCAGAGAGCCTGTGTACGAGAGGGGCTTATCTAGTTTGGTGCGGGCAATATCGTAGTTGGGAGCGGCAGGGCCCTCGCTTATGGTTGTAGCTCCAGGCATGGTTGATGTGATCCAACGAGAGTCGCTTGAGAGGATTCGATGCAAGACGGAGATGTAGAAAGAAACAGATGGGCAATAATTGTTGCTCGTAACGAGGCTACGGCGAATGATCCTTGGCCTACCTCAATGCGGTATATTAACTGAGCTCCGATGACGGTTTTCGATTGCATCGGGCCCAAAAGGCGGAGCTGACCGTGGCATTCAACAGCAAACCAGAGTTGCAAACGTTCGTGACTCGTGGGGGAGTCGTAGCGAGTTGCAAGGCGGGGATTTCGTGGGAGTGGGTCTTGATGAGGAATTATGTCCGAGGTTATCAGCACGCAATACAGGCACCGTGCAGGGTAGAATGGATGTAGGCGAGTATTCGCCATTCATCCGACAGATGGCCTCACCTGCGACGTGTTTCACTGGTCAACAAGCTATACGCACATCTGTACCGAGGCCGGCCAGGGAAAATAATAAAATTATTCAGGCAGGGCCGAATTGCTGCAAGCGACGCGCCGATGAAGAGCTGTTGATATAAGACAACGCGATGTAACAGACTCTCGTGGAAGCCACCTCGAGGCAATTCGCATTTTTGCACACACCCCGGTCGTGACTCCACTCTTAGCCACGATGGGTGCGCCAGTCCAGGACACGATCTCGAAGCCGGAGCTCATTGCAACTGACCAAGGGGACGACTTCACGAAAGACACCACCCACGAAGTCGGCCGCACGAATATCCCTCTCCAGCCGCACGACTCGTACGAGGGTGCTCACAGATGGGACCCAGAAGCGACATGGACCGCTGAAGAAGAAGCTAGAGTGGTCCGCAAGACTGATTTGAGGCTGTTGACATGGCTGTGCCTTATGTTCTTTGGGCTCCAGTTGGATCGAGGTATGAGATACAGAAAGCAACTGGACTGACGTCTGAGAGAATGTACTGACTTCGTTCTATAGGCAATATCTCGAACGCCCTGACCGACAAGCTCCTCGATGACCTAGGAATGGACCAGAATGACTACAACAACGGAACCACGGTGCAGCTCCTCTGTTTCCTGGCTGCTGAGTTCCCGGTCCAGCTTTTGATCAAGAGATATGGCTTCAAGCAGGTTCTCCCGCTGCTCATGATGATGTGGTCATTGGTGTCATGGACTCAGGCTTTCATGACAGACAAGGTTGGCTTCTACATCACGCGTGCGTTGATTGGAGCTTGCGAGGGTGGTTTCATCCCAGGAACCAGTAAGTCTAGATGTCTACGCTGACATTTTGATCGGAGACTGACCAAAAATTGCAGTCTTGTTCGCAACCTACTTTTACACTTCGAAGGAGCTTTCCGTTCGCCTGGCCGCCTTCTGGTCGACACTCAATGTTGCGCGTATCATTTCGTCGTTGCTTGCTGCTGGCATCCTTCAGATGAGAGGTATTGGAGGCAAGCCTGGATGGTTCTGGCTGTTCCTGGTGGGTAGAACTCCAGCGTAAAGACCGGACGCCAACTGACAAATATATAGCTTGAGGGTCTTCTGACCTTTGTAATCGGCCTCGTCAGTTGGTTCTACCTTCCCATTTCGCCAACACGCACCAAGAATATTCTCTGGCGTCGCTCGTGGTACACCGAGCACGAGGAGACAATCATGGTCAACAGAATTCTGCGCGACGATCCCGCCAAGGGCATTACAGCCTTGCAAGAGCCTGCTACATTCCGCGATATCATCAACGCCTGGAGTGACAAGTCGATGTGGGGGCTGTACTTCATCGGCTTGGTGGCATACATTCCTGCTTCGCCAGTGCAGGGCTATCTCTCACTGACTTTGAAGCGTATCGGCTTCTCTACTTTCGACTCTAACATGCTGTCGATTCCTTCTGCTGTGTTGCAGATCATCTTAATGTTGGCGTTGGCGTACAGCAGCAACCACTTCTCCGAGCGCACTCTCCACTGCTTTATTGGCGAATTCTGGTGCCTGCCACTCCTCGTGGCTCTGCTCACTTTGCCAGCTGGCGGACACGAATGGGGCCGATTCACGATCACCACAATGATTGCCGGATGTGAGTATCGAAGGTCCCTGGGTTGTGCTCAACGTACACTGACAGATGAACACAGACCCCTACTTCCACCCAATCGTCTCAGCCTGGATCAGCGAAAACAGCTTCGACGTCAAGAAGCGAGCCATTACCGCCGCCACCTACAACGTGATTGTGCAAGTCGGCTCTGTCATTTCATCGCGTGAGTCTTGCTCTTCGTGTTCGACCTAGCTGTTCACCCCACTGACACTGTTTGCAGAGCTCTACCGCAAGGATGATGTCCCCTACTACCACCGCGGCAACAAGATCCTCATCTCCATCTGCGCCCTGTCACTCGTGGTCTTCGTTTCCCAAAGAGAGTATCTCCGCTGGCTCAACAGGCGCAAGGCGAAGGCTTGGGATGCTATGACCAGTGGAGAGCGCGTTGCGTACCAGGCGGATCAGGTGGAGAGAGAGAAAGATGGCAACAAGCGCTTGGACTTCCGCTTCCAGTATTAAACGCAGTTGTAGTCGTGCCCATTGCGAGATGTATTGCCATATTACCTAATAGCAGAGTATCGAAATGTTATGGGAGCTATTGTAAATCATGAGAAGGGATCTTGAGGTTCAATACATCACTTAAATTGTGTGGCTGGTTGATCTTGGTAAGTAATTGATTGTGTGTTGGAGGCACTGTCTGAGGGATGAACGCACGCGAAATCAGTCCTGAGTTCAATTGCATGGCCCGCTTCGTGCTCATCGGATCTAATTGGATGTATCGCAATCCAAATCAGCCACTGGTAATGTGAAATTCAGAATCTGGAAGGTGCGATGGTCGCACTTTCCTCTTTCGGTCAGATCGGTAAGTGGCTGATTGATGATGACCATTGAGTACAAGAGCGAAGCTGGTGTATGACCCAGCATCCTAGATCACTACGCAATATAATAACAAAACACTAGCAACTACTCATCGAACATGCATTGTCTGTTCAATAATCCGAATTGGTCTAGTGGCTAGGATTTGTCGCTCTCAGTCATCGCAAGTTGATCAGTTCCGACAAGGCCGGGGTTCAATTCCCCGATTCGGAAATTCTTCTTTTGCTTTTTGTCAAGCAGGTCGATATGTTTTCCTTTCTCTATTGATTTATATGCATCCTTCACACTTCGGCTAGATATATGTCACGCAGCAGTATATTGAACCTCGTCTCTACACTAAAAAGGCTCTCCGGTGTCAACTGGCTCAAGAATTTAACACGAGCAATATTCCCCCAAGCGTGGTAGGCTAGCTGGTTGGCATACATAGCGCCGCTGTACCATGACATATTACTTTTCAGCGCCTTCGCTTCTTCCATAGCAAGAGGCGAATGCATTGCATTGATGTGCTCAGAGCTCCAGGTCGGCCAGAAGAAAGTGGAAGGCGACAGCTTGCAGATGTCCTCAGGATACTGGACAGCCAGCTCCGCTGGTACCTTGACGGAATGGTGATTCCACATCTGTGGCCGATTGTCGAAGCTCTCATTGTAAGCTGCAAGCCATCTGGCGATGAAAGAACTATCCGGTCTCGCGACGATCACTGCGTTACCAATGCCGCTCCGATTGCCTCCTTCGTGCCCCATGAGCAGATCTTTTGGTGACTGCAAAATTGGCGAGAATGATTGGAGCGCGTAGACGTCGGTATCCAGATATATGCCTCCTTCCTGATGCAATATTTGGAGACGCAAGACATCAGTCTGATGGGGCAGCCTTAATTTGTGGACGCGGCCATCAAGCGTTCGGAGTGTTTGATGCGGCTCGTGAATAACAAGAGTGACTGCATGTTTGATGAGTTGCCACCAGAGATTTGTCTCGTCCAACAAGTACGAGTGTATTTTGACACTTTCGGGCTGTATGCGTAGCAAGGCGGCCTTGATCGCTAAAAACTGGTAAAATTCCAGCTCTGCCTGCTTGTCGTGCTCGGCGATGAGAATGAAGTGTACTATGCGAGGGATCTGGTCTCCTTGAAACGTCGTAGGATTACTTTGGCAAACGACTTCTTCTGGCGTATCGATCCAGTCCCACGACAGATATTCGGTTTCGAGTTTGAGCCTCTCGGCTATGCGGTGGCTGCGGCGGTTTGAGACTTTGTACAATCCTAAAGTGGCCAGAAGTATGACTGATAATAGAATTGTCTGCCATCTCGACCTCAACATACTGTCGCCAGGCTTTTTTTGGACAGTATTAAACAGGATGGCGAGGACCTGCCTTGACGTTCGGAACAATGGAAATGTTGATTTCGTGGGCCTTGCTACCGCGAACCCGGATTCTGGGTCCACTTTTAGATGAGAAGGATTGGCTGAGGAGGGCGGCCCGTGAGACGTTGTCATCGCTTAAGGGGCTGTTTCCTACTCCTTCGCGGGCCATTGTTGGATTGCCATCAAAAATCACATCCATCGGCAAACACTTCCAAGACCGTCATCTATTCAACATCGTTACACTGCTCTACAGTCTCGCTAACGCTGCGCGATCGCCGTCTCGCCTACTAACTTGATGCTCTCCCGCCCCTGCGGCGGGCATCCTATCTCCTTCTCTAGACATCACACCTTCCATTCTCCATCCAATCTCTTGTATCGCCTCTTTTGCGGGATTGTATCCAAGCCTTTCTCGGCCATCACGCAGATGCTGAATATCTTGGTACTTCGGGGCAGCCTGTCCATCCGAGCGACTCAGCACCAACGTCACAGCCTGGCCTTCGTGTGAGGAGGTGTGATGCAAGCAATTTTGCAATTGAGTGTTTTGCTCAGGAATCCAGCCGCGTAGCCGCCAGACTGTGCAATAATAAGTTAGCACACTTTCTGGAATGACTTTGTACCTTGAAAACTCACCTATTCCGCACAAGCTAGCAAGGCCGGTCGCGCTCAAGTTTTCTAGAGCTGCTGGAGGCTTCGAAATTTGCTTGGTGTTGATACCGCGCAATAGCCCATTTGTTTCCGCTGTTAGAGTGAATCCTTCAGCCTCTACCAACTGGATCTGTCCAGCTTCTACTCCCGCTCGCCACAGCGCATCATCCACGCACGAACGAATCTCTTTGCCTGCCGCCGTCAACGTGCAAGCCTTTACGTGCACAGCCGAGTCTCTTAGAAACGCGTGCGCAACGAGGAACCGATCAGAAACGAGGACGACAGCAACTGTGGCGATCTGGATTTCATCAGCTGTCTTGTAACATGTGGTGACCGGCCACTGCTGGATGTATTCGGGTCCATACCTTTGCGGTATCGCTATTTCGGTCTGAGACTCCCTATTTGATATGTCAGCGTAATAGGACGACGACGACGACGGTAATAAGTATCTTACCTTGTCAAGTCCAATAAGCATTGCGCAATCGGTATGTCCGGTTCGTACACATTGTGCTAATATGTGCAGAGCAGAATGGCTGTCCATCGAACAAACCGGTGCCTTCTGCCTGCCAAATGCTTTGAAGCATTCTTGAGGTATGCGTGCTTGAGCGTCTTCTAGTGAACAGGCCACACTCAGCTGCACTTTCGCATATGTGATTCCCACGTCAAGCAAGGCTCTCGCGCCTGCTTCAGTGGCACCATTGGTAAGATCTTGTCGTGGAGAAAATGATATTCCGACACCTGCTATGTGTACTTGCGATGCAGACATTGTTCCAAAAGGTAATTCTGAGAGAATTGTTCGCGAAGTTCCTTAGTCTTCACCCATGGACACGAAAATATCGCTGATCGTTACACAAGACATGCCAGCTTCATCGTCAGCAACCTCTACCAGGGTCAAAGCTGTTACTCTGATCGGATGTTGATCTTTGCTCGAACCGCAATGCCATACTGAAACCTTGTGCCAGCACCCCGCCATGCCACTCCAAACTCAAATTATTCCCGCGCCAGGGCTGGTATTCTCTTAACCTCATGCATATCATATGCCTATCGACAGCTTGGAATTTACCCTGCCTTGCGGTACTGATTACTTCTTCTTGCTTGATGCGCTTGGAAATACCTTCCTAGGCGTTGACGTCAGTCTGCTCACATGCACAGAATCAATGCTTCAAAGTTTAGATTCAGCCACCAAGATCTGGCTTAGAAGCTCTGTCGAGATAGGTGCTGTTGGGTGTTGTCATGCAACATCGTTCGAATCTCGACCGCCGTGAGACACCTTAGCATCAGTAAATCAACTCCAAGGTAGCTACGTCAGCTCCAAACATCTTCCGGCAAGTCCCAAGTACATCGAAACAAAGATTGCAATAACGATATCTTCAAGCGACCCAAAATGGCAACTGGAACAAAGCAATTGCCGGATGGGACCCAGCCATCTATTGTCTATGGGCCGGCAACCCCAGTACCGCTTACTATGACCTTTGGCGAGCTGCTCGACTACCATGTAGAAGTCAGAGGCGACCATACTGCTGTGATCTCACATCCGCAAGGCAAGAAGCTCTCCTGGCGACAACTGAGCGATCGAAGCATCAAACTTGCACGCGCGTTGGCAGAAGATGGCGTTGGCAAGGGCAGTCTGGTTGCCATCTCGCTTGGAAGCAGAACTGAGTACCTTGAGACTTTCTTTGCATGCGCGAGATTAGGAGCTGCTCTCGTCATGCTGAACTACGCTTATGCCGAATCGGAAATGCTGGCTCTTCTGAAGGTCGTCAGTGAGTTGCACAATTGTGAAGTTCATGTGTAGACAGGTACCATTTTACTAACAGACGACGACAGATCCGAAGATCATGGTTGCTTCCCCTGGATTCACCTTCTACGACAACACCAAAGTGCTCCATAAGATCGCAGCCGAAGTCCCTTCGGTCAAACGATTTGTGATCATGGACGACATCGAACACAAATACCACCTTTCTGGACCGCTTCAACGATCTGTCACCTACGAAGACTACCTTGCGCCGTACTCGTCGCTTGACAAGGCAGCACTACCTCAAACTCAAGTCTCGCCGCATGATAAGGCCAATATTCAGTTCACGTCTGGTAGTACTGGACTTCCCAAGCCAGTGGCGCTTTCTCACTACAACATCATGAATTGTGGTCGAAATATTTGGCAGCAAACTCGGATGACGGCGGATGATATCATCTGTCTCCCCGTTCCGCTGTTCCATTCGTTCGGAATGATTGTAGGCATAAGTTCCAGTACCGTCGCTGGATCTGCCCTTGTGTTGCCACACGAGATATTCAACGCAGAGAAGACGTTATTCTGTGTAGAGAAGTACAAATGCACGGCCATCTATGGAGTGCCTACAATGTTCATCACCGAGATGAATCACGCTTCATTCAGCAAGACGGACCGATCCACCATCAAATTTGGGATCATTGCTGGAGCTGCAATGCCACCGGAGTTACTTAAACGTATCACAACTGCATTCCCACTACCACGACTGTACACTTGCTGGGGTATGACAGAGCTCAGCTCATTCGCGACAATGATGCACGAGACAGATACGTTCGAAAAGCGGACCACAACAGCCGGCAGACTGTTCCCCAATTTTGTCGCAAAAGTTGTTGAGCCCAACTCCGGAAAGGTGGTGCCATGGGGCGAGAAAGGCGAATTTGTTGTCAGCGGCTACGGCCAGATGTCGGAGTATCTGCATCACAAGAAGAAGACCGAAGAGGCTCTGCGTCAGCACCAAGAGGATCTTGAGCCCGATGGTGTCGGAGCCCTCGACGATGGCAATCTACGAGTGTGGATGCACACGGGCGATGAGGGCAAATTCGATGCGGAAGGCTACTTCATCATCACGGGTCGTATCAAGGACTTGGTCATCCGTGGTGGCGAGAATATCGCACCGATGGAGATTGAAGACAGGCTTATCGAGCACGAAGCCGTGGTGCAAGCACAAATTATTGGCGTTCCCGACCAGAGGTACGGAGAAGAACTTGGGGCGTTCTTGGAATTGAAGGCGGGCTCTTCTAGGCCCAGCGACGACGAATTGCGAGCGTTCGTACGAGAGAAACTCGCGAGGTTCAAAGCGCCTCGCTACTTCTGGTGGCTTGGACAGGGTAATGGTGGAAAGGTCCCTAACGAGTGGCCCAAGACAGCGAGTGGTAAGGTCTCGAAGCCGGATCTGCGGAACGTCGTCAAAAGTCTGCTTTGAGAATGCTGTATAGATCCCAGACCCCAAGAATCGCAGCCATGTATCAAATTTCTGTTCCGATCACAAGTCTAGGCCTGCGATGTGGCTTTGTCTCTCCTTGCAGGTCTAAGCGCTTAGACATTCCGATACAGACATTGATATTTTGGCCAAGGCGTGGAGTCGTGGCGGGGTAGGTTTCGGCCTTCCGAGATCTTCATACTCCTTCTTCGGAGACAGTTCCATCGGAAATAACGTCAACATGTACCCAGAGTACCCAATCGTCCCTGCAGGGCGCCACTGCACGTGGATTCCCCTCGGCCGGACGCCACTGTCGTCGCTTGCTTTGTGAGCTTCAGGCGAGATGGTTCCGCACAGGTTGGTTGTGGCAACGATCAACGGTAGCCATAATCCCAAGCTGCCTTATGCTTCCGTTGAGGGTGAAATGAATCGATTGTAGTATCGACGTCTCTCGCAGCTACCGCGACAGGACTTTACCAATCACGAACTACACATCATCCGCAACGATGAGCACTGGAGCACAAATCATTGCTCGAGCACTGCACGATATCGGTGTCCAGGTTATCTTTGGCGTACCAGGTCTTCCTGTCACCGACATTGGACAAGAAGGCTTGAATCTCGGTATCCGTTTTGTCAGTTTTCGAAATGAACAGGCAGCTGCCTACGCAGCAACCGCGTATGGTTATCTGACAGGGAAGCCGGGAGTTTGCATCTCAGTGGGAGGTCCTGGTGTCTTCCATGTTATGGCTGGGGTACGTGAAAGATTACTCAGGGCACTCGATTGCTCAAATCGAGAGATAGTAACCTTGGTATAGATTCCTCATGCAGCAGCCAACTCCTGGCCACTTCTCGTATTGAGCGGCGCTACAGAAACACACAATGCCGGCAAAGCAGCCTTCCAGGATGTAGATGCCATCTCGCTTCTGACACCCCACGCGAAACTCGCCGTGCGACCTCCCTCCGCCGATGTCATCCCAAAATTCATCAAGGACGCTTATCGTGCGGCTTATTTCGGCCGTCCAGGTCCAGCATTTGTCGACCTTCCCGCAAATCTGATCCTGGGCAAGTACGAAATTGGAAGACAAAAGCTATTGCCTTCAAGCGAAGCGCCGATATCCGTCCCTCCTGAGAACAAGCTGCGGGAAGTAGTGAACGCGCTGAAAAATGCCAAAGCACCACTGGTGGTGTTGGGTAAGGGAGCTGCTTACGCACGTGCAGAAGGACCCATCAGAGCTCTGATTGAACGGTATGGTCTCTCGAAGTCCTGGAGGACTCTGCGCCTTATTGATATGTGAACTATAGTACCCATATACCATTCGTGCCCACCCCTATGGGAAAAGGCATCGTTGCTGACTCAAGCCCGTACAACTATTCGGCTGCACGTTCAACAGCCTTCAAGGAAGCGGATGTCGTCCTCGTGCTCGGCGCACGTCTAAACTGGATTCTGGCCTTCGGTCTACCACCCAAATGGAGTGCCACCGCAAGGATCATCCAGGTGGACATATGCGCGGATGAGTTGGGTAAGAACGGCGGTGACCCAGCTCTCAGTCTTCTGGGCGATGTCGGTGCCACGGTCCAGCAGATTTTGAGCCATCTTGGATATTGGCAATGGCAGGGTCACAACAGCTCTTTCCTCCAGAACCTCGACGCAGCACAGGCAAACAACAAGAAGAAAGCAGCTAAGAAGGCCGCGGTCGTCAAGTTGCCAATGATGTTCGAACAAGCATTCGATATCATCAAGAGCACCCTTGATAAGCTCTCGGTCCCTGAAGACGGCGACATCGTCTATGTTTCAGAGGGTGCCAACGCCATGGACATTTCCCGTTCCATCTTCACGATGGAGCATCCTCGCACCAGACTTGATGCGGGCACATATGCCACCATGGGTGTTGGTTTGGGTTATGCTGTTGCCGCATACGCCGCATACAATTTCCCTCGAGCCGAAGGAGTCGCAGGAAAAGCCGAACGCAAAAAGATTGTATGCATAGAAGGAGACAGTGCATTTGGCTTCTCCGGCATGGAAGTCGAGACAATGGCTCGATACGATATGGATGTCTTGATCTTCATCATGAACAACAACGGTCTCTACCGCGGCGATACCGACTCCGCCGAGCAACATGATCAGCGCCGCAAGAATACCATCGCTGGGAGCACTACAGAAGGGAAGGGTCTCACTGCGTGGTCACTCGGCTACCAAACCAATTATCACAAAATAGCCGAGATGGCGGGTGGCATCGGCCTTGAGGCTCGTACTCCGGAAGAACTGAAAGAGGCTACGGAGAAGGGATACCGCGCCAGGATACCTGTGGTGATCAATGTTATCATCAACTCTAATTCTGACCTACCCATGGTGAGCACCCCCAAGTTCTATCATCACCCGCAAATTACTGATCTTGTCCCAGGACTTCTCTTGGCTTGACATGGTTCCTCCCTCTCAGGCGAAGCCAAAGCTTTAGATATATATAAACTTCCGAATACGAAAAATCGAATGCGCAAGAATCGTGCCATTATTTACTGTGTCTGTTTTGCTCGTGCCAGATTCATATTTAGTACATAGTGGTGCGATTTAGACGATTCCATGAGCGAAACTTACAGGAGCTCGTTGTCGCAAACGTTTGTTTACATGGATATGTTACAGACCCAAATCATGGTTCAAATTCATCAGTTTTTAGATTGTTGCCAAAAGATTCTTTCATTACATTACATTCGTTACAATTTAGAGAATTGAACTACAGACGTGCACCCTGCTGGAAACCTGACGTACCCTTGTTCTTCCCGGCGCTCTTGTGGTTGTTGTGCTGCATAATGTACTCTGCTGCCTTCTCTGCAATACCGTACGCAGGCATTTGAGTGTGCCCACTCATCAGCAGGGGCATGATACTGCAGTCAACAACGCGAAGGCCCTTGACGCCGCGAACTCGCAAGTACTTGTCGACCACAGCAAGCGGATCATCGTCTTGTCCCAGCTTGCAAGTTCCGCCCGGGTGATAAGACGTCGATGCGTACTTCTTGACGTGTTCGTGCCAGTCTTCGTTCGTCTTGTTCTTGTGGTGGGTTGCACCGCGTGGCCAAGCACCTGAGATCACATCCTTGGTGCCTTTGCCCTCCATCACTACCTCGTTGGCCCATCGTACACCTTCGGAAAGCATGAGCAAATCTCGCTTGTCTGATAGGTAACGCGGGTCGGCAAACGGAGGCTCGAATGGATCGGTAGACTTGATAGTCACATATCCACGAGACCTCTGGCCACAGAGGAAGACGCACATGGCGAGTGCAAACTCTCCGGGCTTCGGGAAGTCGGTGTACTCCGGTGGTCCACCGTAGCAGACGGTGTTGAAGAATTCGCAGTTGGGCTGCGCTTCGGTGAGACCCATGGGGTCACGTCCTTCTTCGCGTTCCATGTTGCGCCATTCTGGAACGTCTCGGTCAAGCCTGTCACTTAGACGAGCAAAGCCAAAAGCACCGAATGGGAAGGTTGCCAGCCAGCCAGACTTCTTCTCTTGCCACTCTTTGAGGCCGTTCGCCCAAGCGTCGGGATCATGATTAACCCGCTCGTCATCTGTAAGGCCGGGCTTATTCACTTCGTAGTATGTGAAGATGAGCTGGTGATCCTGCAAATTCTTGCCCACGCCTGGCAAATCGACGTACACAGGAATGTTGAGCTTCTCAAGGTCTTGTCTTGGTCCGATTCCGGAGCGAAGCAACATACTCGGGGAGTTGTAAGTGCCGCCTGCAAGCAAGACTTCATAATTGGCTTTGGCCTTGTACCTCTTGCCGCTGTTGTCCAAATACTCCACACCTGTAGCCCGGAGAGAGTTGTTTGGTCCGTGCTCGATGATAACTTTGTCGACTGTGACATCGCACATGATGGTCACATTCGACCTTTCCTGGTCTTTAGTGATGTAGTCCGCTGCAGTCGTACGGGAGCCTTTCCAAGTACTCCTCATCGCGTGACCGCATCCGTTGGCTGTCTCGCCAGAACTGAACATGTCAGGAATGTAAGGCAGCCCCTTGTCCTGGAAAGACTCAAAAAAACAGTCTGCAATCGGATAGACTGGCGCAGGTTCGACGTGAAGCGGTCCGCCTGTGCCGTGGGCGTCCGGGTTGTGAGGAAACCAGTCCTGAGCCTGGAAGCCCTCTGCCTTTTTTATGTTGTCAGTCGCCATGTACTTCCAATAGCTGCGTACTTCGACGGTACCTTCTTCATTGCCCTGTACATCTCTTCGCCACTCCATTCGGGAAATCCCCAGTCATCGTAGTCTTGCTTGACACCACGAATGCAGATGGTACCATTTGAACCACTGCTTCCGCCCAGGAACCTTCCTCTCGGAAGGCGGCATTCTCTTCCGTTTAGGCCCTGCTGAGGTGGGGACACGATGTTCCAATCGAGAGGTCCGTAGTGGCATTTGGTCCAACTGTAACGAATACATTGTCAGATGAGGTCAGGTTGCGAGAACGATAACAAGTACTTACGCTCCTGGCATCTGAACATTCTCGACAAGTGCACTTGCTGAACCTGCCTCTAAGATGAGGATTCTGACGTTTGGGTCTTCAGAGAGACGTCCGGCGACAACGGGGCCGCAAGTACCACCACTGAGACTAGTCAGCTCTTGCACAATCGGATAACAGGAGATGGACACACATACCCAGCAATCACATAGTCAAAACTGTTCGTCATGGTTGCTACCCAATTTTTTCACTCGTAGAGATTCGTTGCAAATGATAGTCTTAGTCGATGTAACACTTCTCGAAAGGACCCTCGTCCGTGGGATCCATATATATTCACGCGCGAGGCGTGCATATTCCGCCTGGCCGCAAGTATGGATAGTTCCCTTGAGAGCTCCGACCTAAGCTACGACTCCGATGAGTTTCGTCAACACAAATCGCACATTCGCTTGAAGAGTGCTTCCTGATCGACAACTCTACCCCGCTCGTGCTGTATGCATGTTGACATGGACCGTAGAGTATCACAAATAGTGGTCCGCCGTTGTGGTTCTGTGTACTGCACGGTACCTCACTTATTTCCGGGTATGTGTGCTGCGTCATCGTCCCAAATTGGAGTATCGCTACCGAGATTCTGGGTGAGGAGGAAGGTCCGGTGAACCTCACTAATGACAGTATAGAGACAAGGACTACTCTGCTCTATAGGCGAAGAGACGAAGGCAATTCTAGACCCTTGGGGCCCGTCCTCGTGGTTCACCGTGCGGGGCCCCACAGGGTCTCACTTTGACCTGCGAGGTATGGATGTACCTTGGTATCTGTGGTCGAGGTCTGCAAAGAGATCCAGAGCACTGCTCACGGCGATTGTACGCGAGTCAAAGATGTGGATGCTCGTGGTTCGTGTTCTGGAAAAGCCACTCTGGCGTTGCCAATCCCACAGACTCGCCTATCGCTGTTATTTCTGAGATTGAGATAAAAGCTACTCCTCTTTATTGCCGCATTGACCGTTTGGCTGCACGAGGTACAGTACTGGGCTGCTCTCGGGATCGCCAATTCCCGCAGCGCTTCGAGTTGCTTCAGATGTTCGTATCGTCGGTATTCGATTACCGCAGACTTGGGACGTCGTAAATCGAACAACCGCATACTCGGAACAAAGATCGACGTATTATGGACAGGCGGAGCGCGCCTTACTGGTGGTGCACTCCGATTCTTCCACGATCATTCATTTCGTCCGAGTAGAGTTATATGCGATAGATCGCCACTGCCTGCTTGAACTGAATTCATCTTTGTATCCTCAAGAAGGCCTCGACATCTTTTGTTGGCCTTTAGTTGACAACAACAATTTTATGCTGCACATCTGATTTACCCTCGCCCTCGCAACTATGATGGACAACGCAGATAAGTCTGACGTCGCTCACCTTGAGCACAGATCTGGCTCAGTCGCGAGCGATCGAATTGAGAGTATCAACCAAGAGCATCGTGAAACAGATGATCGAGGGGAAGAGGCCATGGGCCGTAATGCCGATAAATTCGAGAAGCGATATTGGCTGTCTGTCAACTACATCGGCACCTTGTTCGCAATCGGCGTTGCGTTCATGGGTGGTATCGGAGGTATGTGACCGACTTCCTATCTTTGAGTATACAACCAGGCGACATGCACTAATACTTGCGTGCAGGCTATGGTCTCATCGCACCTATTTTGACAGAGATCAACGCGGACATTGGTCCATCGCCCAATATCAACTGGGTACCTCTAGCAAATATCGTGCTCGGCGCTATCGTTTTCCTGATGGTCGGCCAGCTGTCCGACATCTTCGGGAGAAGATGGTAAGGTTCTTTCGGGATTCACATGCTCAATGCAAGAAGCTGACGACTGTTCACCAGGTTTTTCATTATCGGTAGCATCATTGGACTCATCGGTAGCATCATCGGTGCTGTTGCGCAGGACGTGAACACTCTCATCGTCAGTCAGGTCTTTATCGGTATTGCTGTCGGATTCCAGCAGTCATTCTTCTGGGTTGTCGCAGAAATTGTCCCGATGCGATGGCGATACATCGCGAACTCCTACTGCTACCTGATGACTACCCCAACCAGTCCTCTTGCAGCTAGGGTGGCATATACGTTCTTGACGTACCCACATACGTGGCGCAACTGGTGAGGAATATCTCCTGCACATGTTGTACTTCACGAAGCTAATGTGCGCTTAGCTTCTACTTCCTTATTGCCATCAACGCCACGAGCATCTTGTCGTGGTACTTCTTCTACCGTGAGAGTCCCTCCAGGTATACGTGCCCAGTACATCATGCTGACATACAATTTTCACACAGACCCGCCGACTTTCAGCATGTTGCATCGCAAGAAGTTGGCGAGAGACTTGCTCATTCACTTCGACTGGGTTGGTCTCGCTCTGTACAGCGGAGGCCTTGCCGTTTTCATTTTCGGTCTGAACTGGGGAGGCGTGCTGTAAGTAGACGATTTCTGTTACTATGCACGTGTCAACACTAACACACAACTTCAGGTATCCGTGGAAATCGGCCAACGTTATCGCCACTATGGTCGTCGGCTTCCTGACGCTGTTCGTGGTTTTGCCAGCATATGAGATCTTCATCTCGAAGCGCGGCCGGGACACATACCTGCCACTGCACCTCTTCAAGAACATTCGCTTCCAGTCCGCAGCCTGGAACACTGGCATTGCTGCCGGTGTGTACTACGGCTTCTCTATCGTGTTCCCGCAAATCGTCACAGTCATTTACTACGGACGCGGAGAAATCAGCGAGTACGACATCGGCACCCTAGCAGGCCTGGCTCCCATGGCTTTCGTTTTCGCCCAAATGTGCCACGGCCCTATTGTCTGGTTCACGGGCCCAAAGTACGCCATGATCGGAGGATCCATCGTTGGCGTCGCTTGTCTGACAGCTTGTGCGGCCGATATCGACAACCGCCAACTCACCATGGGGCTCCTGATTGTCGGTTGTTACGCAATGGGCATCGTTGAGTCAGTGTCTATCACGACTTCTACATTCCCTCTGCGCTCACAAGAGGAGATTGGACAGGGTGGAGGCCTCAGTGGCAGCACACGTAACTTTGTGTCTGCCATCTCTCTTGCGATCTACACGGCCACTCTCAGCAACCGCCTGAACCAGACAGTGCCACCTCGCATCGACCCCGTTGCAACAGGACTTGGACTTCCTGCCAATTCACTCGCAGCTTTGGCTGCTGCAGTGCGCGGATCCGGGTCCTATGAAGCCGTGCCGGGCATCACCGATGCCATCAGAGAGGCTGTCCAAGAGCCGTACAGGTTGGCGTTCAGAGATGCTGCCAAGACTGTGTTCTTTGTGTCTTTGGCATTTTCTGGGTCTGCTCTTATCCTATCGTTCTTCACAACCGAGAACGATGAGAGTACTGCCGACTATGTTGCAGCAGGTATGCACGGTAAAACGCAGAAGGTCACTACCGACGAAGAGAAAGGCGCCCAGGCCTAGGTAACTAGATGGGATCAGAGTAGCTCCTGGTAGAGCTTGAAAGGTTAAAGACCAAACAGTATTGCTGTAAACGAGTTTGGTAGAGAATTATAAATACCAGTCGTTTCCAATGTCACCTGTGCTGAGTTGAAGGATAAGGCAACCTGAGTAGATAGCCTGAAACGAAGTCCTGAGCACGTGTCACAACATGCCAAGCCGTCTACGTAAGAATGTCCGTGGCTCGAACGTCGTCATTTGTGGAACCAGACAATCCTCCACTCAGCCGACCCTTGGTCCACATCACAATCCTGTTGAATCCTGCCCCCTTTGCCAAGACGTTTCGATAGCTTCGCTACCGAGACAACGCTCACCATCCAAACATCGATAAGGTGCTGGTTGAAGCAGAGTTTCTCCGTCCATCAGGTACACTCTTCAGCGCGCATGTTTCGTACGGCCACATGTCTCAGTTCACGGTGCGAGATCTTCATGAGTTGACCGTTTGGCATGGTGCCGTTGCGGATTAGAGGGAAGAACGCGTACTGCGACTGGAGATCTGATGCTGTTGAGGCGCATGAAGTCGTCGACAACGGGAGCGACTGATAAGCGACGTGTAAGCGACTCGCGGAAGGGATGTGGCCCCTTCGGGCCGGACGATCTGGAGTCGGTCGTCCTTCGGCATTGCTTCTATCTGGCCAATATTTGCTTGTTATCTGATCATACACGACATGAACGCAAACTCAATAGCAGTGCTTAGGCTGTTGAATTTGGATCGCTGAAGTTTCACGACTATCGGCCTACCGAAACGGCCGGACACCATGCCTCTGCGTCAAGTGACGTGCGGCAACAGCGTTTCATGGCGAGGGCTGGCCCACGGAGCCCACGGAGCACCTGGTTTGGGAGGCTGTACCGTGTGCACGCACTTCAGGCCTCCTTCGACGACATAGCATTGTAGGCTGTGATTCGAGGATCACGATTTAACAGCGCGGAGAAAGTCTCCACAAGACGTTAGGAGGCCGTCACATTTGATATCTTCGGCGATGATTTGATCAGAACGTTTGTGCATTCTACATCTTCATGACATACTGCTTTGGTTCAACCAGAACTGTTCATTCTGCCAGTAGCTAAATATCCTAGTCCTCTGCTGCCACCTCTTTCCTCACACGACAGCAACTGCTGGCTTGATCTTGTTACGAATGGCCCAGCCTCCCGACACGGAAGAACCTCCCAAGGTCGCCAGCATAGATGATCTTGCAGAAAGAGAACGATCTCCCTGTCCGCCCGCATCTGAAACATCCTCTCGTCGTTCGAGCGGAGCGCGTATCTTGCGGAACAAGCCAAAGCCTGGAGCGTTGAGTCTGCTCTTTGCGCAAGATGTCGCAAGCGACTGGTGGTTAGAGGCGCAGTTACTGCTTGGTAAGTCACTCATAATACCAGACACTTGAATTTCACTGACGATTGACTAGTATGTTGTCTCGTCTTTACGCAGTTTTTTCTTCTAAATCAGACTTCTGGTTATTGTTCTGAGCTAGGCTAATTCTGTCAACAACAGATGACCGTTGTGACGGGTATACTGGATTCAGTAACTTTTACTACCTACCATGTCTTCACCACAAAGCAAACAGGTGTGTAGGTCAAGGAGCTCTCACGGAAGGAGACTGTACTGACCGGATCATGCAGGCAACTTCCTTTTCATTGCCATTTACATCTTCAGTAAGGAAAATCTTGCGTTCAAGATTGAGCAAACGATTGCTGTGTCGATCAGCTCGTAAGTCCGCCGCCATTGTTTTTTTGTCTTTGGCTTCGGGTTTAGGCACTGATTGGTCTGTTTGCAGGTTCATCATAGGTAGCTTTATCTTCGGCCAGCTCGCACATCGAGTTCGCACACGGAGAAGGTCATGGCTGCTCCTCACTACGCTCTTCCAGGCAATGCTGGTGCTCGTCGTAGCACTGGTAGAGCGGTCAGGCGTACCAGGTCAAGAGACGGGCCCTCGAGCACTTACGATCGTGGGATTGCTTTCTTTCGCACAAGCAGGACAAGTCAGTCTTGCCATCGGTGTTGGCTTGGCCGAACTGAATACGACAATGATCACTGGTGCAGTCGTAAGTTTTTCGAACCTCCGCCTTGTACCTGTCCAAGATACTTACCGCTGTGCTCAGATCTCTACCCTTGGGGACCCACGCATATTCAACCTGCAGAATCATGCGCGTGATCGCCGCATACTCTTCGTCATTGCATATCTCGCCGGTTGCTTCGCTGGAAGTGCGCTGAACGCATACGACACGACCTGGGCCTTCTTCCTTGCATTCGGGATGAAGGTGTTCATCTGCGCAACTTTCCTCTTCACGCCAGGCATGGTCGCGGACCTCGAAAAACAAGACGACCAGGGAACAAGCACACCAGTATCGCACATCTTGTGGGGCGACTGATCATATATGGGTGCTAGAGAACACACAATCACATTTGCTGGTGGATGCACTGTGCCAGTTCCGTCTGACCAGGTCTCGTTGCTGGACCAGTCTCGCGCCAAACCTGTTCCGACAAATCGCTCTTCTCCGGGCCATGGCCTGCATCTCTCGGAGGTCAACTCTTACTCGAAGCATTGCCAACCAAGTCTACTTGGCAGAAATGTTTTTCAACCCACTGCTGCTGTTCTCTCGGCCGCGCTTGCCTAGCCAGCCAAGCTATTACCAAGCATCAAGCCTGTGGTACCATAAACCTAAACAGATGCTTGCAATGACGAGGCGCACGCACGCCAGTCGATGGCCGAGCCCTTTCGAGTCTTGTATTCGCAAGTTGTACCAGAATCCAAAGGGAGAGGTATTATCAAAGTTCAAGGGCGAGCTGCTCAAATGCGTTTCTGTCCAGATTTCGAGCGCTTGCGACCTGGGTTTGAGACTAATATGACCGGTTCAGTGGTGGAGATACTCCAATACGCCTTGGACTTCTTTACAACAAGGTGATATCTTGATATCTTGGTAGCTCGGCGATAGCATAGCTTCGCAGTATATTCAATCAATACCGTTCTTTGCAGTGCAATCCCTCGATATACTCCATCGAACCCGAGCTCCAAGATTGCCTCAAGCGTTAAGATGTTGCAGGGGCAGCAACGAGTTGCTTTCGCCTGGATTCGACGAGTGATGTCGCAAGCAACACCACTCGCGGCTGAAAGAGTGATCGCCGCCAAATGAACAATGACGATCATAGTGCCTCGGGCCAACATTGAAGATTTCCTTGCTCCGGCCATCGGCGCCGACAGCAGATGGGTGGAGGATGCGGAGACAGCCTGGAGAAGTGGAGCCGTAGATGACGATGGAGCCACGCGACCATCTCCCCCCTGTACAACACCCCAGCAACACCCCAGTATCTTTTCCCAGTGCCATGACTCTGGGTTACTTTCGACGATCGCACGGCTGATGCGGCATTTGAAGAAGCGCAAGTCGGACTGTTTCATACCATGGCAACTCCGCAAGCTACGCGGATTTTGCATTGTGGATCTTTGCTGCAGTTGTCGACTCCGATATAAAAAGGGCTCGTGTGCCAGCCTGACAATCTTTTGTTGTATCTCGGGATTGAAACTACACCACTAACAAAAATGCAAAACGCTGCTTTATTCAGCACTATCTTGCCTCTGGCGGCCGCACTAGTCCTCCCTCGCGAGACGCCAGAATGCAGCACTTTCGCCAAATCTCTGGACCTTCATAGCCACAATGCCACCCTTCTGAATGCCACCTACTACCCCGTCCACTCCTTGAACGTCTCCAACGCCTTCAATAACGTCTCTTTCTGCGAAGTCTACACGTCTGTGTCCTATGGAAGCGGCAACAACACCCTGATAGCCGCCACCTGGCTACCAGACCGGCTGCAGTACAATGACCGGTTCATGGCTGTCGGTAACGGGGGAATGGCTGGGACGATCGACTACTACGGCATGTTGACGCATTTGAATTCTGGGATGGGTTTTGCGGTAGCAGGAGGAGATGCTGGGCATCGGGCTTCTGATAACAATGGCGGCAGTGGTGAGGCGGATGTGTATCTGCCATACTTGCACGACAAGGAACAGATCAATGCTTGGATCCACGATGCTATAAGCTTGTTCACGCCCGCTGCAAAAGCCTTGACTGCGGCATACTACGGGAAGGACGCGGATCATTCTTTTTATAGCGGTTGTTCCACTGGAGGAGCCCAAGGAATGGCACTTGCGCAGTATCACCCGGATCTGTTCGATGGTATCGTCGCTGGCTGCCCTGGAAACTGGTACTCCCATCTTGCATTGAGCTTCCTATGGAACGCACAACACACCTCAGTAAGAGATACCAGCCACTAATACACCCTTGCCACACTGATACTAACATCACATTAGAACAACGCAAGCAAACTCTCCCAAGCCAAACTCAACCTCACCACCTACGCCGTCCTCGATGCCTGCGACCAGCACGACAGCGTACCCGACCGCGTCCTCGAAAACCCCCTCTCATGCACCTTCAACATCGCCACCCTAGCCTGCAATTCCACAACCTCCACCAACACCTCAACCTGCCTCACCGGCCCCGAGCTCGCCGCAGCAAAAGCCATCTACGCTGGCCCAGTAAACTCCGAAACCAACGCCCAACTCTACCCAGGTTTCACCCCCGGCTCCGAAATCGAATGGGCGCTGCAGCAAGGCGATCTCTCCTCGGCGTTCAGCGTGCCGATCCTACAGAACGCCGTTTACAACGATCTCTCCTACAATGCCTCAAGCTTCAACTGGGCTTCTGACGTCGCCGATCTCGACGCCCGCATCGGAGCGCTCATCGACGCTATCGACCCCGACCTCAGCGCTTTCAAAAACAGCGGTGGCAAACTGCTCATGTATCAGGGATGGGCAGACCCTTTCAACGCCGCGACTTGGCCCATCGAGCACTTGGAGCAGATCCGCGCCGCGACATCAGGAGGCGATCTCAGCGATTGGGTGAATCTTTTCATGGTTCCTGGCGGAGGGCACTGTGGCGCTGCAACGCATTATCCGCAAGTGCCAGCGACGTACCACACAGTAGCGAAGATGGTGCAGTGGGTCGAGAGAGGCGACAAGCCTGAGGAAGTTCTGACCACCGGAGCGCCGGATGGGAGTGGACGAACGAGGAAGCTTTGTGCTTGGCCTGCGACCGCGAGGTACGTTGGTGGCGACGTGGATGATTGGGGAAGTTATGTGTGCGAGTAAGCAAGCAACAGGCGCGCGGAAAGTAGTAGTATCTATGAAGATTTTCAAAGAATTGGTCATGACAGTATGCTATGAGAAACCTATGCTTCGCAGTTCAAAACAATGAGAGTGCAGCAGCTACCTATTACTCGTCCCAGCTGGATATCCGGATGTGATCGCCGTCGTGACGACAATCATGCACCACCACCACCTGCCCTTGAGCAATCCCATGCGCCGTATGCGTTAACGCCTTTGCAACACCAAGAAAAGCAAAAAGTCGCTCATCCGACCACGGACCTGAGACTCAGCGCTTCCAAAAAGCCGGCCAAGTCTTCCTTCCTCACTTCCACGACACTGTGCTCGAAGCTGTCAATTCTCACTCTCGCTCCAGTCTCCTCTACAACTTCTTGGAAAGCTTGACCGAAGCGGTTCAATCCATGCCCTCTCTTCTTCCTCGCTTGCACAAGCTCATCGTCCGAATCAGAATCAGAGTCAGAGGAGTCGGACGCTTCCGACTCGGTAGCATCGCTCTCATCTTCCTCTTCATCTTCAGAATCGAGGATGCCATTGGCTTCGTTCATCTCCCTTTGCCATTCCTTCCTCTCCCTCTTCTTCCTGGCCCGCTCAGCTTTCTTCGCAGCCTTGTCGGCAGCCTTGCGCTTCTTCTTGTTTTCACGCTCCCTGATCTCTGCTTTGCTTCGGACTTTCTTGCCAGCACCTCCACTGCCGAGGCCGACCACGACGTAGACTCCTCTTACTTCATCGAGGCAGCCAAGTACGAGTGCTTCGTGATCGTTCTTGCGTCGACCCTTTTCGGCTTCCAGCACGGCCACTGCTTCTCCAACCCAGGCCGCAAGCTTCACTAGTGCACCAGGATGAGAGAAGAGCGCAACGTCCGGGCCTTCCTTGACAACTCCCATCCTAAAAGAGCGCAGGTGGCGGATTTGCTTCTTCGATATGAGAGCAGAACCTGTCCGCAGGATGGCTCTGGCAAGGTGTTGTGCAGTGGGGATGTGTGTAAGGAGCATATTCAGACCAGCCATCTTCGAGGTGGCAATCGGGTCGAGTGCATCGTAGGCAGCGAAGAAGCGGTTTGTAGTATAGTCAGGGTCGGCCGCAGCACTGAGATCAGCGTCGTCTTCGGATTGAGGTGGTGAAGGTAGCGCACGCATGCGAGAGTTGTAGCTCTTTGCGGGCTGGTAGCTTCCCTGATTGAAAGGAGAAGTGGTTTCTGGCGCATGCACATCGGTGCCGACCTCCAGAATGGCACTGACGACGCTGGCAACGTCTACGGCAGAAAGTGTGGACTTCCAACCCCAGCTGCGTACGAAGCCCCAGCCTTCTAGGCCTCGACGACCATCTTCGCCAGGTACAAGCCCATCAAGGTTGTATTGTGGAGCGAACTTGAGGATACGCTTTCTGAGTGATTGCTTGAGCTCCATGTCCATGTGCATGTAGCCCTTGCCTGCCTCTTGCAGACTAATTCCCATCTTAGCAAGTAGCTTGTGTAGGCGCTTGCAACCAACATCTGACCACATGTGTAATCGTGTGCTCAAGTATGGCGAGTGCAGCATGCTGTCGTACAAGCTCCAATGTCTGATGAGTAGGAATCGAGGCTCTGGAGATAATCTGATCGAGCAGTCTGTAGGACTGCGTGCTTTCGTTGGGATGATATCACCGCTTTGACTTCTGCGGATCTCGTCCTCTGGTATCGGGTTCAGACGACGAACTTCGTCCCGCAGAACTTCTCTCATCTGCTCGGACTTGTCTAGCACTCGACGTCCAGATTCACTGCGAGCGGACTTGGCGTTGGCGAAGGGGGACAGCTCAACTGACGAGATTCCAATAATTGCAAGCCAGAGAAGATCATTGTCTTCCCGACCAAGCTCAGAGGCTAGCGAATAAAGCATACCAGAGACCGGCTCTGAAGAAGAATTGCCTAGACTGTAGTAAGCTTGGAGGGTGGCCTCATGCTTTCGACGAAGTTTCAAGAGTTTCCGCCGAAGCTGTTTTGCTGATAGTGCCTTTGGTGGGGAAGAAGGTATGATGGCTTCTGGGGAATGAGGCTGTGAACTCGTCGGAGGCGTTGCGGCAACAGACTGGTTGCTATATGGGTTGCCACCTGGTGATGATGGTATTGGCATGCTCGAGTTGCTTCGCCTCCGTTGGCGTGGTCGGTCGTAGTCGTCGTTATCCGAGTCATCGTCAGAGCCCTGGCTAGATGCTTTTCGCTTTCGACTTTGAGAACTGCTGGGCTCATCGTCGTCGGCTTCATCGTCAGTCTCGCCCTGCTCGATGTCCAGATCTTCCTCGGTAATCTCTGGCATATCTTGCAACGCAGCATATGCTTCTCTTTCGGCACTCAGTTCGCTCTGTATGTCTCCGTCGTCCCAGACAATAATTCCACCTTTCCCAGGAGTGTAATGTGGCAGAATTCGTCCCTGATCGACACCGGTTCTTTTGATGAGCATGGCGCCTTCTTCATTCTGCTGTACTGTTGTGCTGGACCCGAAAACGTTGCTCAAGTTCCATGGCCTTCGTCCGTCAATCACCCACACTTCCACTCCGTGGTCTGTCATGTCCATTGGCTCGGCTCCTTCTTCCACACTTTGTCCGTCGAGCCCAAGCACTTCTTCCAAGTCGACCAATCCTCCTGCTCCCAAGCATACTACGACACCGCCATCTCCGCCGTGTTGTCGCGTCATGGGACGCACGAACTTTTGCCCGACAGCCTGCAGTTCGGTGTATCCTGCCACGGGCTGGATGTTATGCTGAATGTAGTCGCGCTTCATCAGAGAGGTGAGAATGCGTGTTGCACAAAGCGAGTCGACGCCGAGTGATGTTACGACGAGGACTGGTGGAGAGAGTGGGTGGGTGTTTCGTTGCAAGTGCTCGTACAGCTGGCCGAGCTGTTCGCGTGGTAGATACATCTTAGGGTCATGTACAAAGATCGTAGGTCGTGAGAGTCGCGTGGGACGCGTGTGGTATCGAGAATAGTCCAGACAATGCGTGTGAATGTCGTGTTTCGTGGATTAAAGTGGGCTGTTCACTCTCGCGCGTTGATGCCTCGCCTGCCTTGCTCTTACGGCATAATCCAGTGAGCAGCGTTGTTTGTGAGTTTGGCTGTAACGGTGAATAGGGTGCTGCTGTACAGATTGTCGTGGTTGTATTGTGGTCGTGTGGTGGTGGTATCGAAGTGGTATGTGTTAGAAAGTGTTCGCGTGCTTGAGTCTGGCTGGCTCGAGTCGAACGCGTCGCTCGCTTGTCGCGCGCTCATCAATTTCAAGCACAGACTCTCTTGACTCTCTCTCACGCCCACGCTCGAGCTGCATCTCGATCTTCACTCAACATTGAAACCGTCACCTCCTTGTCACCACATCACTGTCTCTCGCTCCCTGATCATCCTTACCAGCCTCGTGGATTATTTATGTGCGGGCTACCTCACACGATATGCCACAATGCTCAGCGAGTCGGTCATTTCCACCGTCGCAAGAAAAAAGAACCACCAATTATAGCACTTCGAGAGACTCTGTCCTTGCATGGATCCGAATCGCTACGACTTCATGCCTGCCCGGGTCTGAGAAGAGTCTTAAAATATCCTGATCTGATGTCACCAAGTTCAAGTGCTTGTATCTCAGCTTTGACACACCAGGACGTTAATCGTATTCCCAGCCCAGAGTCGGATGTTCACTGTTAATGAATGCAAAATCCACCGTCTGAAGAAATCAAGTAATCCATACGATTGATACAGCGAATGGCCAAGCAAGTATCCGCAGGTCAACTTCGGTGCGTTACGGCATATGGTTTGTGAAGCCGCGCTTGGCTTTGTCTACCTAATGTAACACAACTTTACGTTTGTACGATTATTCTCAGCCCATGCAGGTTGCCTTTGATCCTGCATTACTATCAATCCAGTAGCGTCGGCTTCATGCAGATGCATCAAGCAAATGTTTTGCCACAATTTGCTGGGACGGCTCTCCAAATAAGCTGCCCAATGATTCATGATTGCCAGAACAATGGATGCTTGCATTAATTGCCATCCGTCCACGATGGGCGCTATGCATGACACTGAACAACATGGCAAATACAAGAATGGAAAATATCGGCACATTGCCTCTACGGGACAGTGTATATCAAGCGTGCCACCATCCGCGATACTAGGCCACTACTCATCCACAACCTCCACCATTCAACCGAGCCTACGAAAACATCATGGAGCGCCCTCATCATGCTGCGAAGCAGAACTCAAAAGATCGAGGCACATACAGCAGCGCGGGATCGATTGTGTCCAAACCCAAGACTGCCCAAAGTGTAAGTTTCCAGACAGTCCTGATGGCAAAGACTTGTCTCATCGCGGTGTCAGTGTCCGTGTAGCAGGTACTGACTTATGAGATACCAGGCAACGCCTATCGCTGCTCCATTGGATACCATGGTGTCCCCCAGCAAGACAACCAAATCACCAAGGAAGAGCGCGAAGGGCAAAGACAAGGCAGTTGACAGTGACGTTGACCCTGAGACCGATGATGAAGGGCGTGTTGCGCCTAGTCGTCGCCCTAAGTCGGCGAGACAAACAGCCCTCGAAAAAGACCCCAAAACATTTTTGCGAACGCAGGTAGAAAAGTCAAAACGGGAACGCCAAGCTGCGCTCAAAGCAGATGAATCGTCAGCCGCTAATGACACGGAGACGATGACAACGACCAAGCCGGCTAAGCAGCCTGCAAGCAAGAAGTCCGCCCCAAAGAAGCGCACCCCGGCAGCTACCAAGTCCTCCAAGCCCTCGACTGTACAGGATGGTAACATCACAAAAGCCGCGCAAGTCAAGAAGCCGTCACAGAAGTCGAAGCGCAAGCACCGTCCAGCCGACTATGGTTACGAGACCATTCCTGACGACTCCGACGATGGAGAAAAGCAGAGGGACACCATTGCCAAGCTGAGAGAGACCATCGATCGACACGCTAGGTGGTGCCTGTTCGTCCGGATGAAGAAACAGCTGCGCAGAGTTCACAGGAGCACCAGTCGTCTTGAGATTTCGGATTCTGAAGACGACAATGCAACTACTGAGCCAGAGGAAATCAATGCTGAAGAGAACGACGAAGATGATGAGCAGGAGGAAGATCAGTCCAATGCCGAACTTGACGATACCGAAGACACACAGCCATCAAAGAAGTAACAATCGGGGCAGACTGGTAAGAAGAAGGCTGCACCCAAAAAACCTGCGCTCAAAACATCCACTACGAAAGCGCCAACTTCCAAGGCAGCAGCATCAAGCAAGAAAATCAGATTCGAGAATCTCGATCTATCCAAGGAACGAGAGGTAACGTCTGACGGCGCGGAAGCCAACAATGGCGCCGAGAGCGAGGTTCCTGAAGCAGATGAGTCTGAGGACGAGGGGGGAGCCGACATCGCCGCAGCCGCGACCGAACTCGACAGCGACGAGGAGCTGAGCTCACTGGATAACGACAAAGTCGAACAGCTCCAGGAAGCCCACGAACATGAACAGAACGATCTGATCAAACAAGCCACCGATCCTTCGTCCGACAAAGATGCTGGCAGCCAAAAGCGCAAGAGCGCAGATCTTGAGTCTGGACAGGGCAAGAAGGAGCCAACAAAGAAGCAGAGACGCTCGACTTGAGAGACTGGAGTGATGAATCGCAAGGCCCGCTCAGGATTGCTGAGCATGAACAAACGCAACGAGACATGAGTGATTCAAGAACCTTGAATTCCATTCTCACTTTACTGTTGTGTACATACATCAATTAGACTTTTGCCAACAACTCTGAACTTTTGCACTAAGCTTATTTTACCAACTGACATCCACTCGCAAAACATCGGCTTTGACATCATGACTAGTGAGAGGGAATCTTGTCGGCTCTGACATAGTCCGTCTCGTAACATGCACGGCTTGAAAGATTACAGCGACTTGTTCTCCACGCCCTTCGCGTTTTTAGTTGGCTCTTGGCAAATTTTCATCCTTGATGATGATGTCCATCATCTGCTGTCAACACAGACCGAAAGACTATGTGACCGGGAACACACATTAGTAAAATCATCTCATAGCATCTATTCTCATATATTCATATATTCAATCGACCCATCGTATTTCAATTTCTATACACCGGCAGCCAAAACATGACCACTTCTGCATCTCCGCATTGGCTGGACCAGTACGGCAACGCCACCTCGCATGCCTGGAAGACTTCAACGCACAATGGTTACACAAGACTTTATCGCCCTCTTGGACTAGTGGAATATGCTTTTGATTCTGATGGTCGATACTACGAGGGGCGGGCGGATCTCAACGTCCAGCTAGACCTGTCCATCAAATCCTCGCTCAGCAAAGAGCAGTTGCGGGAGAGGATTGTGCTCGCCTGGGCGCTCTTCCAATGCGAGCATCCTCTGGCTCAATCGAAAGCATTGCCACGTCAGAACTATATGGAAGAGCCGTCTGTTGTTATGCCACCAGTGTATTCGGTTGTCGATGTGCCTCAAGACGAGGCCGCTGCTATTGAGAATGCCAAAGCTAGTCTCGTGTTTCTGAAAGATCACTTCGAGGATGTCGACGCATACGACTTCTGGGTCCACGCTCAGAACACTGGAAGAGTCGTGGATGCAAGTCAAAGTCTTTCGAAATGCTTTGTCTTCCCTCTCAAGACAAATGCAGATGGCACAGGCAATCTACGCTTCCTCACAGTCATCGGCCATCAGGTCACAGATGGTCTCACCAACTACACATGGATGCGTTCATTCGTCCACATTCTGAATAAGTCCCTGCCAGACCTCCACGCTTCTCTCCAAACCGACATAACACCACAAGCCCTCCTATCCCGCCTCCCACTACCACAAGAAAGCCTCTACCCACACATCACCGGCTCCAAAGCGAAACAACGCTGGTTTTGGGCCCTCACACGCATCCTCCGCCACGTCCGCAAACCACACCAAGCAGGATTCTCCAACCCACTCTGCCGCGAAACACCCACCGCGCCCTCCGCCCTCCCTCCCACCTTCGCCTCCGTCCTCGACTACTCCCGCCTCCCACCCCTAAGCACCATCCCCGTCTTCGCCAAAGCCTCCCTCCTCGCCACAGCCCGCCTAACCCAAATCTGCCGCTCCGCCTCCGTCAGCGTAGGCGCAGGCTGCTTCGCCCTGTCCGCCCTCCTCATGATGGAATTCCACGAGCGCCTCGAACCCAACGTCCCGTTATCAGCCCGCAAACCCTTCATCACAGGCTTCCCCCTCAACCCCCGCCCCTTCCTCAGCACCCCCGTCCCCGCCGAAAGCCTCATGTTAGCCTTCAGCGACGGCATCGAACTGCCCTTCCTCCCCTCCTCCCTGCCTCTCGAACCCCGCCTGAGACTCCTCGCCAAACGCGCCCAGGAACAGCTCGCCGTGTACCAGAAGCGCGAGCGGCTGAGCACCGACGCCGAGCGCTTCCATTACATGGGCAGCCGGGGCCCCGGCCGCATGCTGCAGACGCAGTACGTCAGTAGTATGGAACGCGCGAACGAGAAGATGCCAGTGGAGCTGCGCGACGGGAGCAAAGGCCCGCAGGGCGACTATCCCATGCGTCCGAACGCAACGACGCAGACGTGCGGCGTGAGCAGTGTGGGCAGGCGAGATGCTTTGATTGGGAGTGGGATGTACGACGTCGATGCTCCTCTTGGGGAGGGCAGGGAGTTTGTGGCGGATTTCAAGGATATACAGGCTGCGGTGCGGGTTCGAGATGGAGAGTTCTTAATTGGGGTCGGGGGTGCTGAGGGTGGGCTTTGGGTTACTGTTAGCGCTGATTCTTCGAATTTGAATCCTGTTTTGATGGGCGAGTGGCGGGCTAGGCTTGAGGAGATTTTCCGGGAGATGGAAAGGGCAGAGAAGCAAAAGACAACGCCGTCGCTGTAAGATGTTGAACTTTTGTTAAGGGGAATGCATGGAGTGAACACAAGTATTTGCATAGTATGTGACTGTAGAAATTTAGGAAACGCATCATGAGACATGGAATAAAAGAGAGTATATGTAGACAAGAAAAGCGAAGCCCCAAGGAAACCCCCTTCTTTCTCTTGACAAAAAGAAATAACAAGAAAAGAAAAATAACCCTAGAAGCCGGACTCTTCGTCGCTGTGTGCGTCGAACATGTCCGTCCAGACAAGACACTCCTCAGGAATGTCCGTGCCGATCTTAGGGCTCTCTCTGAGTTTCCACGTCACTCCAGCGCCTAGGATGGCAATGAAAGCAAGCGCGGCCCAGAGTGACCCATTGACCACGACCATAGAGTAGTCGTTGGAAAGGTAGAAGCTGACGCCACTGGCTCCTACAGCAAGGGCTTTGAACAGCTCGGATATCGAAACGACACCGATGACAGTGCCGGTCGATGAAGCATCAGGTGCTGCGTTCAGTACTAGAAGTAGTACAAGAACCTGTGCGGCTCCTGCAAGAGTGGCCTTAGCCAACATGGCGATGGTGTTGAAGACCGCGGCGATCATCGGGGAGCCTCCTGCAGCGTTGACACCAAGGCCGACCAGAGGGACAACGATGTAAAGGATCGGAAAGACGACCGAAATGCGGCGGTAGACCGGCAGTAGGCCGATCTTGCTGACAACGAGAGGAACGAAATGGAGAATGCGGATGGCGGCCACGATCTTCACGATGGTGACGACCGAAGTAAGCCACGCGCATGGGATGCCGAGGCCGCCTTGGTGGGAGCCAGTGTGGGCAAGGTGAGGGAGGAGGATCTCGAAGGTCGAGGAGTGCAGCGAGAGAATGGAGTATGATGCCAGGAGGAGCAGCACGGACGGTGCAGTCAGCAGCTGCGAGATGCTGAGGTACGACGGCAGAGGCGAGGCAGTGTTTTCGTTCAGAGCTTCGATAATGCTGATGTTCAGAGAATCGGAAGAGCCGTTCAGTAGGCTCTGACCAAGGAAAGTGGCTTTCTCGCAGTCCTGATACTCTTCACGCTCGATAGGCTTTGATGCGGGCTGTGGAAGCGTCTCCTTGAGAAGCATGGCCTCTGCAACACCAATAGACAGCACGAAGCTGGCGCACGCAATCTGCGAGCTCAAGCCAGGGAAGCGCGCAAAGACGCCGACCTTGGTGTTCTCGCCAATGCAACGCATGATCTGCGCAGCCAATGGTCCAACACTGCCACCTAGAGCAACGACAGGAAGTCGGGCAACAGTCTTGACTCTGTCGGAGCTACCGTGAGTCGAATCTGCCAACATCGCCAGACCAGAAACGGTGACCGCAGAACTGACCATGCCAGCCATGAACCTGAGCCCAGTAAAAGCAGGCAAAGAAGTTGCAAAGCCCATGCACAAGCAGCAAGTGCTCATGCCTGCCAGTCCGAGCATAGCGACCTTCCTTCTTCCCAGCCTGTCGGCGACAAATCCCCAGAAAATCCCCATAGCGCTGCCGAGGAAGTACGCGCATTGAAGAACGCTCCGCAAGAACGAAACGTCCATGTCCACGCATCCAGTCGCCGACGGAACAAGCACCATGATCTGCGTCGACAGGGAAGAAGACATGATCGCCTCCGCGAGGAACAGCAAGTAGATCATGACCAGATTGCGACGGCTTCGCAGTGTATTGTTCCCAGACTCATCTCCTTCGAACTCCATGTTGTCATCTCCCACCTCCATTTCTTCTTCCTGTAGCAATAGCATGTGCTTCTCCGAGGCCTCCAGCGCATCCAGGCTTTTCACCGGGATGAGAGATCGATTCCGCTTGTGGAAACCGAGCATGATTGCGATTTGTATGTTGCGATGTGATGTTACTGTGTTGTGATGTTTGATAATGATCGTTGGAACCGTTCGCTTATTGCGCTGCCGGTACCGAGTATAGAGAGAGTGTGTTGGTAGTAAATTCAAGCCACGACCTGCGTGCGCTCACGGAAAGAGTGAAGTATTCCTGTACCGCGTGCGCGAACACACTGATCGTTTGAGAAATGAATGTATGCCTTCCTCGAGCAAGCGAGAAAGAAAGTGTTAGTTAGTGGGTTAAAAGAATGTCTGTTGCGTCGAAAAGCCTCCCTTCACACTCCAACGGTATACCACAATCAAGACATGCGACAACGCGAAGAGAATGACGAGAGAAGGAAAAGGCGACGGCGTGTTCCTCTGTCCCACTCGCAGCAATGGGACGGCGATGAGCGATATGAAGATGAAACCCCCTCTGCGAGCGATGAGTGGAATGGTTCGCATTGGTCGGCGCGCTAGAGCGCTAAGACATCCCCGTGGCTGCGCTAGGAGACCATGGCCTGCGTTGTTCCCCGGCTCACCCAGTAACGAGACAGCTTTAGCTGCAAGCGCGTAGAGATCGCCTATGGGGCTCTGTTTGAAGACAGGGGCATGCTAATCAAATTGCACGCGCATGAGGCACGCCATCCTTGTCGCTTGTACAGGATTGGTTGGCCGCATGCTAAGACTTGGTCACGGACAGGGCGAATGGAGTAGCACTCCATGACGATGTCTTGAATGTGACGCAGATTCGATTTGAGTGTAGTGGTGGTGAGGGTGTATCATACTATCGTTAAGGTCTAAGTTATCCAGTCTCTCCATCCCCTTGCCCAGAATTATGAAGGGCCTTGTAGCTTTCGTAGCTCCTCGCGTTCGCCCAATGCAGCGGAACCTTCGAAGGGCCAAAAACCTTATGCCAACGCCACGCTAAATCTGGTCGATGTCTATTATATTAAATACAGCAGTTCGCTAATCATGCAGACGCAAGAAAAAATATGATGAGGCGATCATTTTCCGACCAGGTGTTTGAGGGCCTTCTTGATGCCTTTAAGGTTCTGAGAAGTCTCCGGATTAATGGCAAATGCTCCCTGAGCGCCAGTGGGGTCGTCGCAGATAGATATGCTCTCGAGAGCCAGTGGATCGTGCTTCGGGTCCATGAGAGAGGTTTGCAAAGGGGTTTTGTGCACTGCGTTCGAGTCTGTCTCTGCAGCGCGGAGAATCGGGCGAGTCAGCGTCATGCGCAGAGTCATCTCACGGTTGACAGAAGATGTCGTGCGATGGTGAGTTTGCACGTCCCCGGTAGTGTGAGCTCGGCGATGGAGATGGTGAGGAGATGCAGGCTTCAAGCTGGCGTTTGGTGCGGTGGTCTCCAGAAAGTCAACTGAGCCATCAGGCGTAGAGGGGCTGGCGCCAAACGGCAGATCCTTCGTCTCAGCAGTGGAGCTCGAGGTCAAGGACGAGGAGCGGTCGTTGTCCGATGTATCTGGGCTGAATTTTGACCGAAATTTCCGCAGGCCATGTCTTGGAGGCGGTGGGAATCCATACTCGAGAGCCTCGTCAAACAACTCTGGGGAAGACATGGCACGAAGCGTACGTCGCATCTCGGGATCCTTGTAGTGTTTGGCCTCGGGGGACGGCTCGGATGGGATGAAGGTGAGCTCGGCAGGACGGTGTCGAGTCTTCGCAGGTTTCAGCTCGTCTTTCGCCTTGAAGAAGCCTGGTGAAGGCAAAGGCGCAAGTACTGGTGCTGGTAGTGGCAAAGGTCTGAGAGCAAATGATTTTCGGAATGATCGTATTTGAGCCTTGGTGGCGGCTGGCGGCTCAGACGTCTCCTCCTGGGTAGTGCCGACAGAATGTCTTCTGCTGTATAAGTTCAAGATCGCCATCTTGTCGCCCTCGCCGTCTTCAACCGCTTCTGGTGCGTCAGCTGCTGCGATTGTTGCGAGCACTTGGTCGTCCAGAGCTCTTGTTAGGACTGGAGCTGATGAGCGTCGACGATGCTTGAATTTGCGTTCTTTCTGTTCCTTGTCGGCTTGTGAATCGAGCCGCCGAATGCAGAATTCCTGGGCAGACTCGTGTGATTTTTTCGGGGATCTGTTGTCGAGCACACTTTCGCAGCGGTCGGCCAGAAGGGTTTGCTCTTCTTTGCTGAAGTGTTGCCGCTTGACTTTGTCTGGGAGTGACAGAAACCAGGCAGCTTGTTCTTCACTGACGATTGGCTGTTGCTGTTCAATATTCGGGCGTGAGTGACGGCGACGAGATCGAAGAAAACTTGAGGTCATTGATTGCTTCACCTTGCGATCTGAGTTTGGTTTCCAGTTATCAGGCAAGGTAGAGGTGTGGCTTGGCTCTGGAGTGGGTTTGCGGTAGCGGCATGTGTGCGCTTTGTGCGAGGATGAACGAGTATGATGTGCCTTGAGTGGCGGAGGTGGACTTGGCTGAGTGAAACGCATTCGTTCTGAGTTGGTGAAGTATTTCTTCCTGCTTTGCGGGTCAGTCGGTGTGTCGCTAGAATGCAACTTCCTTCTGTACACCGCCGATCCCCACATTGTGATTATTGAAGAGGAAGGATTGATGGGGTTTCAGTTTGACGTGCATGTGCTGGCCGATCTCGGGCTCTTATCACATGCGGGCGAGCACTCGTGTTGATGAGACATGGAGCAAACACGCAAACGCACATGACGGTCGAGTGCAGGCCGTTGAGTTTCAGAAGGGCAAGGAGAGTAAACATACTGAATTGAACGAGGCAAGGCGCTATATTCCTGTGGAGACATCATCCTCTCGCCGGCCAGGCTGAACATGACAGGCTCGTTCTCGCCACTCCGTCGTCGACTCCTGGTGACGCTTTGCAAAAGCGGAGTGTTGCTGGATTTTGATGTTGAAGATGTTGGTGGTGTTTTGAGCAAACAACACTCTCGGCGACGGCGAGGTGCAGGCAAAGCAGCGCGGCTGTCCTTGTCTGTGCCTGTGCCAGCTGGTCCGGCATGCTGCTGCGAGTGTGCGGCGGCGGCATCCCGCAAGACCATTATACCTTGCCCTTGGTGACGGACACGAAGGAAGGACGCTAAGAAGAATGTTCGATCCCGTCACGCGGAATGCGGCGTGGGTGAGGCGTGGCAAGGGCTGCAGTAGGCGCTGCGGTGTCACCTGCAGAGACGAAGTCGAAATGACTGCAATAGCCCTGGCTGGCATGGGTCTGGCGTGGTGGTGGGAGGCGCGGCGGCATCGAGGTGTGCACATGCAACGAGTCTTGTATGCTTCCATGGATTAATCATGGCACGTCCATCGCACCCACTAACTCACAACCGACTGACCCTGGCCACTTTGCTGAGTCTAGAGTTGACTTGCAGCACCCATGCAGTGGAGCTGCTACACACGAGGCCTGGCCTGGCTCATGCTGCAGCGCATGCCACACACTAGACACCGCAGCCTGCTGGTCCGCCAGGCGGTGGGCGATCTGCCGGCGCGAGGGGAGACGGCGGTGGGCAGCCGTGGTAGGCTCGTGGCATAGCGCATCGCTGGCTCAGGCGCACTGCGCTCCTAGGCCTCCAGCTTCGTGTACCAGAGGGTATAGGACTGGAGCGTCTTTGTGCTTGCCATGCTAAGGTATGATGCTATACGAACAAGCCATACGCGGAGCTCCACGCACGTCCTGACTACTGGAAGACTGTCGTTTCACACTGCCGGTCGCTGGAGTCAGGAGCGGTCCGGGATCAGAACAAGACTCGAAAACAAACTCTGGCTGAACGCTACGAGAACAGCGTGTTTCGTCTTACACCTTGTACTGCAATCTGCATCGTGACCACTACTGCGAGGAACTTGTCAGATCGCCGTGATGGATCTTTTTCGCCGACAGGAAGCACCGTCGACGGATATCGCTCCTCCGACGCAGCCTTGTCCGAATGCTGTGCCACATGGTACACATGGCTTCGTGCATGCGAGGCATGGTGGACGAGCCGTTGCAATATGCTTGCACGCCATTCTACCCTGCACGTCCACATGTGCCCAATCATAGTACCATAAGACACGCATGGGCCATGTCGACGAGCATTGACTTTCGCTCGCGTTCGGGACCTTTGTTTAGCATGTTCGGCAGATCTCTCAGGAACGGTTCCACTTCTGCTACTCTTACACACATGACTTGCCTGGACAAATGTGTGTATCTACTACAGTAGTACGCAGTCACGTCGATCGAGTTTCGGAGAGTTATGTAAGACGATGCGGAAACTCCCTGTGCCGATATACTTCCTTTTGCAAGCTGTACAATTTTGTACTTATCTGTTCACGTGTTGAAGACACAGCTTGATGCCCAGCTGGTGGGATCTCGGCTGACTGCAGGCCTCCCGGCGCATGCAAACATGCAAGTGTGATCTGATGTGCACGTACATATACGACCCAGGAGAGAAGGGGCTGATGCATCCATGCACGTAAGCAGGTAAGCGCGTTTGGTTGTCCGTGGACGGACAGACATGGATGATGGACGCATGGATAAGGAGAGGTGTTTCTCCATCGTTTGCGCATGCCTGCCCAACACGTGCATCGGTCAAGATCAACATTTTTTTGTGGCTTCTGATCAACAATCGAACTCCTCAGACATAGTGGTCTACTGCACCCATTGAGGACTAGCAAAAGGCAGTTTGGTGGCTCGGTGCTCGACTCCGATCTTCACCCGGCATTTAGGCCAAGTTATAGCAAGGCAGAATTACACATCGCGAACCAAGGGAACCGCAACAACCGCATCTTCCCTCGTCACGGGGCCTCAAATTGTCAGCTTGGATTCCGTTGCGACGGTAGTATGCTTCAGAATCTCCGGATTGGTTTGTAATTTGTATACAACCAGATGTCGAATCCCTGAATCAGAACAGACACCGTCAAAACCGGTCATCTGGGACCTCTGCCCTTCGCGTACGTCACACAGCAAGGTTCAAGGTCCTCCCCAGCAAAATCGCACTGAGGCGATCGCTCCGTGTGGCACAGCACAGGGCCCTCCCGGCCTGTCAACTATTGGAAACACGCAAACGGCGATTCGACGTTTGCAGCATGCAAGGATGATTGCGAGAGCGCCCTCATGGGGCGCTGCGGCCGTTGATCCGACGAAATCGCGTAGAAGGGGCCCTGTTTCTACGCGGAGCTTTGCCTACTCGCGCTCGGCGACAACGGCGCAGAAACACTTTGGGCTTGTCGGCCGCGATCTTCACATCCACACTCGAGGGATGAGGTAACACCAAGAAGTCGCACAACACTTGTTTTCCACGCATACTTCTGCGGATGGCTGCAGTATGGTCGTTCGATCAAAGCTGTCGTGATACCCACATAGCAGAAGCGCCGAAGAAGGCCGCCCGAGGGGCCGTTAGCAAGTCGTCGTCGTGCAGTTGTGAGCTACGCATCTATGCCCTACCTGTCATCAACCAGAAAGGGCTGCATACACGCAAAGGGGACGTCAAAGTCGTTACAATGCCCTAAATCCTTCGAATCTCTGCCGCATAAACCCAATAAAACTGATCGAATTTCCAGGACTGCGGCGCTTAGAGCGCGAGACAGCGGCACAGCAATGGCTGTGCACTAAACGAAATGATCACAGCTACCGATGGCCCGTCACAACATCTGCGACAATATGGTACATTCATATTGTGCCCTAGAATGCATGGATGTTCAAGGACGCAGACATGGCAGTCCAATTACCCTATCCAGTGGACTACGCATTCGTTTCTTACTACTGCATCCCGATGACATACATGCATAGTGGTCGCAAGGTCTATCCCGGATGGCAAGGAATCCAACGCACACAGGCACATGGCAGCTGCACGCACACGCACGCGACGTCGTCCAAACATGTCATTAGAGCGGTGGCATTGTGCTTGTCTACCTTGGCTAATCACACACCCTCGCATAAGCGAACAATTGCAATCACCACCATTAGAGGTACCTCGACTTCCTCCATCAATCAATCGAACAATCACTCGTAGTAGCACGCTTCGGGCTTGTGCACGCAAATCTTGCCACTCGAATCGGACTTCAGCACGATCCTGGGATCCTTCTCGCTCGCTTTGACGTTCTTGCCGTCCACCACCTGCGCTTCAATCAGGATGTCTTCGACCTTGCCCTTCACGAAACCTGGTAGCGATTTCCATTGTGCCGCCTGGCCCTTCTTGGGCAATCTGTCTGCGGAGCCTTTGGGCGCCGGATCCTCGTCCTTCATGTGTTTAGAGCCGACGGTGCCTTTCTTGTCACCGTTGTTGGAGGACTTGTTGTTTGCGTCTTTGTTGGTCTCGTCTCCTTTGGACTGGCCATTGCTTGAGTTTTTGGTGCCATTTGACTTCGACTGTCCTTTGCCGGAGTTGTCCTTCTGGCTTTTGTTGCTGCCGTTCTGTTGGCCGCGCGTACGCTTCTTGCCGTCGGCTTTGGCCTCCTCGCCATCCTCTTGGTCTTCATCATCATCGTCGTCGTCTTCAACTTCCTCTTCATCTGCTTCCTCGTCTTCATACTCTTCCTCCCCGTCACTCTCCACATCCTCTTCAACCTCCTCCTGCTCCTCCTCATCACCGTCGCCGTCCTCTTGCTTCTCTTCCTCTTGAGCCTTCTTCCGACTCTCCTTAGCCTTCTTCGTATTCCCAACATGCTGCTTCCCCTCTTTGCTACCCTCCAACTTCTTCTCCTCAGTCTCCTCCTTCTCCTTCTCGCTCATCTGCTCCCACGCCTTCTTAGGCAAATAGCGCTTCTCAGTGCCATCGTCCTTCTTCGCATTACCCGAGCCTTCCTTGGTTTGCCACTCCTCGTCAGTCCACTCAGACAAGTGCTTCTGCGACTTGTCTTGCTCGGACTTGTCGGTGTTGTAGCCGCCGCCACGCTTTTTGTATCTGATAGATCATTGTCAGCAGTTGAAATATGGAAGGGTAGGCTGTTTACGAATGGACGTACTCAGCAGCCATCATCTGAGCTTTCCTTGCAGACCATTGGCCCGGCGCACCACCTTTGTCGCCGTTGTGGATTTCTTCTTTAACTTCGTCGCGGAGCTTGGGGTCGGTGTATTTCTCTTTGGGAGGCATGATGGATGATGGTTCGATGGACGATGGATTGGTATACTCAATGAATACAAGTTACGAACGGTCACGAACAGATCTGGATGCAAGCACTTACGCTCCCTCCTTCTTAACATTCCCTTCTCCTCCTGATCATTCGACGCGTCACTATGTGTGTTCAATGGCTGGCATCACGCGTAGCTAAAGTGGTGACATCATGAAGCTCGATTGGGACCATCAGACAGACATCAGAAGGCTAGAATCTCTGAAAAGGGTACGAGCAAAACGATGATGAAAGTGATCGACGTGTACCATGCATTAGATCGATCGATCAGATCTGGAAATCTTATTGGAGAAATGGTCGAAGTTTGAGCTCACGCTAGCAGAGTTTCAGTGAGCCTCTTGTGGGGAATGGTCTACCAAGATTGTTCGAGGAGGACCTCGAAACCTGCTTTGCTTGCGTCTTTTGCAATGCAATTATATGAATACGTGCATCGAGGCTGTGGGTCTGTGTTCACGGCGTCTATCAACAATTCCGCATGATTCAAGGAAGATTCCTCTCGGCGGATGTATCTGGTCTTTTCTTTTTCGACGCTCGTGAATTGATCGATGTCATCGTTTGACGTCTGAATGGCTGTCGTGTATTGAGCCTACATGTAGATGTACCAGTCACTGGTTTTGTAGTAGGCACACACACTATTCAATGTTCAAATATGGCCTTGAAAAATACCCGGAAGTGATAGGCAGCATTCCAGCGCATTGAAGATAAAGAAAGCATAACCCCAACACTAACCCTTCGGTATTTGTGTATGAATGTAAAAACTTGAATACATGTACACACATGTATCGAATATTGGACACGTGTAAGGAAGAATCGTTCGAGATGATGTAGGCTTCACGTTAAAACGTGTGTATATGATTCATCCGGTCATCAAGCAGAGTCGACGCTTTCTTGTGGTGGCTTGGTTGGGCTGTAGAGCCGCTGCGTGGTATCAAAAACAGACATGTACGCACTGTACATTCCTCAAACGCTAGGCACTAGGCAGGGACTAGACTGTGCTTTCATTACCACAACAGCCGCAACGACCTGTCACAAGATATCACTCGCTTAGATATACATGTCATCATGTATAACTGTCCAAGGCGGAAGCTCATGCCCAACGGGCTCACATGGCAGTTACCCATACTATCATCGTTCAAAAAGCATCCCGGATGCTTCCTTTGTTCAAGCAGCATGAACGCCGCTCCGTTTTCGGACTGCACACTACGAACAAAGTGTGTCAATTCGGGCGTACGAAAAAAGAATCATCGACTGGAGAATCGTGACCCAATCTGACCATGCTTCGCCTCTGCCGACCCTACTCATCGATCATCATCAAACCCCAATAGCACCATGGCAACATCCCACATCCTCGTCAACGACTTCGTCGGCCTCCCCATAATCATATCCGACTTCGACGCCCTCCCCAGTAACAACAACAATTCCCCATCACAACCCTCACAATCCCCAACATCCAGATCCACATCCATAACAAGTCCTCAATCAAGCACAGCCGCCGCGATAAGCCAAGCATACTCAAACACCACCACTTCTGCCCTGCAGCAGAACTGGACGACGGGCTTCTCCGATTTCGCCGACGAGATGTGGGCGAAGATGACACAGGGCATGAAGCAGAAGCTGCGCGAGGCGTGCGTGGAAGTGCTGCGGAAGACGGAGGAGGTGGATGGGTATTCTGAGGCGGAGGGGATGGGTTGGCAGTATGATGATGATTTGAGGTTTCTTGATTGATTGAGACCTTGCTTTGCTTGCTTAGTGGATGCAGCGGGTGCGAGAGAGTGCTTCTAGTGTAATGTCAACTGAATGTTGCGAGTGCGATTGCTCGTCATAGCTCTCGAACCCCATAGCAGATTCTCCACATCCATGCATTTACTTTTTTCTACTTCGTAACATTCCTAATCGCACTCTCCATCCAAATCTTATCATACTGCTGATGCAGCCACTGCACATGGCTCGGCATCGGCCCATCCTTGCTCCCACTCTCATGCCCCTTAAGCCCATTGTAAAACACACTCTTGAGCCCAAACTCCGCCACGCCCTCCTCCTTCTTAATCACAGCCGTCATCTCAAACAGCCCATCGCTCTCCCTCACATCCCTCGAGCGCGGGCTGTCTCCGCACCGCACCATAACGCTCTCGGGAGTCTTGCTCACAACCTCAAAGTGATCCGTAATCAGCGTGCCAACCTCATACTTGCTCTCGGCCAAATCCTTGCGGTCCCAGAGATGGCTTTCAGTTTCAGGTCCGCGGTATTTCTTCTCGAGATACCTGCGCTGGTAGGCATAGCCGATGCCGCTCCAGACGCCCGCGCAGAATTTCTCGGCCAGCAGGCCTTCTTTCTCGAGGAGTTCGGGCTTGATTTGGGAGAGCGGGACGGAGCGCAGGCAGATGTCGTGGGTGACGGGGGCGTTGTTGGGGTTGTTGCGGGCGTAGTGGGTGGTGTTGAAGATGTAATCTGAGGCGGGGATGGGCAGGATGCGGTTCTTGCGGGTCATGGCGACGAAGGTGCCTGCGACGGCGAGGGAGGACCAGCCGGTTAGGCCGATGGCTTTGGCGATGAGGCCCATGGTTGTGGCTGGTGTTGGCTGTCTGTTGGGTGGTGTTGAGTGGCGTCGCAGGCTCTGCACAATTGACAGACTGTTACTAGTTGCGCCGTATTGTGCCCGAGATCGAAGATTGAGAGGAAGAGAGAGAGAGAAAGAGGGTTGGAGGGGAGTTGTAGAGGAAGACAGGCGCATTGGGTGCGGCAACAGCAAGCTGAAGCTCGAGTCGGATCGGCGTTTGAATACAAGCTCGACAGAGAGCATCAATTTCCGATCAAGCACGACTAAGCGATATGCGTGGCCATTTCTTCTACGACCATGATAGGACCAATATAATTGATTCTCGCGACATGACTACATGTAACGTTACATGTATGCAGGGTATTATCTAACTATCACACACAGCCTACGAAGCCTTGATCGCGCTCTCCAAAAGAGAGCCGAGGCTATTTAATCCTCCTTCCTCAGCGGTCACAATGCGCTTGGGAATCTCAAACTCCACCACAGGCACCTTCTTCAGTGCCTTGCCCAGCTCAGCATCTATCAGGCTGGCATACGAGTGGTCCAGGAAGTCTTCCAGCTGGTACTCGCGTTTTGTGAATTGCTCGCCGATAATCTTGGCGAGAGTGGCGACGTTGGGGTGGTAGTGGGTGCTCAAAGTCTCCAACTCCCACAAGCTGCTGTCAATCGCTCGTGTAAGCATCGGGTCCGTCTCTTTGGGATCGAACAGGTCGTCCATTCCTGAAGCCTCGTAGTCGGGGTTCTGTGCGTAGATTGCATGCGCCGGGTGGTATGCGCGGTGAAGCATGAACGTGCAAGTGGGGTGTGACTTGAGCATGTTGTAGGTCCACGGCACAATCCAGACGATGGCGCCAGGAGGTGCCTGCAAGGAGAGCCTAGCGAAGCGTTTGATGAAGCTTGCCACCAGTGCCGCGGGCAAATGGGTCGAGGCCATGCAAGAGTCAAGCAACCTGAAGAAGCGGCTGCGGTGCTTGCTGTGTAGTACATCTTCGTCCAGCAAAGAGTAGAGTTTGGGGTAGAATTCGGGGTAGTCGATGTTCTTCTTCGTGATGAGATAGAAGATGCCACTCAATGCGAGCAGCGCTGTGCTTCCTCCAGCGTTGAAAGAATCGGTCAAGAAGTCGGTAAGTGTTTCAACTTTGGTGACAAACCAAGGCAGCACCTGGCGGGTCATCATGTTGAGAATCTTCTTGCGGTGGTCGTTGGTCAAAGGAGAGCGGAAGATGCTGAGCCAGGCCTCTTGAGCGATCTTCAGGTGTGCATTGAGAGACAGCAGCGGGTGCTTCTTCGACTTTGGTTGCTCGCCGTACCAGTCCTCCAGTTGCTCCTGCGCATCTGGCACACCTTCGATCTTCGAGAGCAGGTCCAGGGCGTTGAACAAGCGATCTTCCTCACGATTGCTCGTCTCTTCAAAGTACTGCTTGATCCCCAGGAAAGTGTAGAATCGCACATCGTCGTGTTCTTCCACGTACTTTTCCACAAACTCTTGTCTCGCATCATCGGCGTTCACATCCTCCAACAAAGCCTTCAACACTAATGTGAAGACCGACTGTGAAGTTCTCCACGCCTGCTCGGCTCTCTTGGGCTCTTGCGAAACTTCTTCCTTGGCGACCCTCATTAACAGCGTCAGAGCCGTGCTCTCCATAGCGCCATCCTCGCTGCCAATCCACCCACTCATGACCTGCACATATTCGCGCAGACGCTGCCTCAGCATCTGCACAGTTTGCGCATCCTTGTCAGACGCATCCTTGCGACGCACGAGAGCCTCGCTGGCGATCAGACGGCAAAAGACACGGCATAGTGCGACTGCGGCGAGAGTGGCGGTCTCGGGCTGCGAGTCTGCCTGGGAGATGTGCTTCTGGAGGTTGGCGATGTTGCCGTAGTAGTCGGGCGACTCGAGGATCTGGCTCTCCCAGCTCAGGATTTGCGATTGCGTATCTTCGGTCTTTGTCTTTGGCGCTTTCCTGGGTTTCGCTCCTTCCGATTTGGCAGAGACATCGGCAGTGCGCTTTCTCTTGCGCACTGCGTCGTCCTTTCCGATCACTCCAGGCATTTTGTGTGTTGACTTGTTGTTGTTGCTGCAAAAATAAATTCTAGGCCAGCACTTTTTTTGATGTTGATCGAACAGCGGAGGGTCTCTTTGGCGCTTGGTCTTTCGGGAATGCGAAAGCGGATGATCCCGCCTTCCTACTCCCGCCGATTCAACTCTGAGACTGTAGACGACCTCGTTGAAGCTATTCACAGCACCGCCGCGCATCCACCACCACCCTCACACATCCGCAGCAATGGCCTCCCGTATCGCAACCCGCGCCATGGGTACCGCTCACCACTTACCACGCGCGCGCAATTGCTCGTACTGACCCCCTCCCAGGCGCCGTCCGGGCCCGCCCTACCCTCCCCCTCCGCTCCGCCGCGCCCGCCATCACCTTCTCTACCTCTTCCGCGCGCCAGCAGAACGCCCAGGTCCCCCAGAAGGAGCCCAAGGAGGCCGCAAAGTCCGTCCTGGACTCCCTCCCTGGTGACAGCATCGCCTCCAAGATCGGCATCCTCTCCGCCGGTACTGGTCTTTCCGTCGCCGCTATCAGCAACGAGCTCTACGTCGTCAACGAGGAGTCCATTGTCTTCTTCTCCCTGCTCACCATCTACTTCGGTGTCTACAACTACGTCGGCCCCATGTACAAGGAGTTTGCCGAGAACTACTCCAACAAGATCAAGAACATCCTGAACGCTGCGCGTGACGACCACACCAACGCCGTCAAGAGCCGCATCAGCAGCGTCTCTGACCTCGGTGGTGTCATCCAGACCACCAAGGACCTCTTCGCTGTCTCCAAGGCATGTCATATACGGAATATGGAACTATAGAAGGCTGGGAAAAGAAATATTGGCTAACAACCAAAACAGGAGACCGCCCAGCTCGAGGCCCAGGCCTACGAGACCGAGCAGAAGACTGCCCTCTCCGCTGAGGCCAAGGCTGTTCTTGACTCCTGGGTCCGCTACGAAGGCCAGGTCAAGGTCCGCCAGCAGCAGGAGCTCGCCCAGAGCATCATTGCCAAGATCGAGAAGGAGCTCGAGAACCCCAAGACCCTCGACCAGATCCTTAAGCAGAGCGTTGCTGACGTTGAGCGTGAGTGCTGTCTTTATGATTTATTTGCGAGACAACATTGACTAATTTTCATGACAGGCATCGTTTCCCAGAAGGCTTAGATACCATCACGTAAGGTGGCGTGACTGCACAGAAAGACGAAGTTGAACAGAACAGCACAAGCAGGTGTCTGTTGTTGAAAAGTGGCGACCGTGGCGAACGTGTTGTGTAAATAGAAGGAGAAGAAGATATGAGGTGGCAGTGTAACATCAAGATTTTCCATTTGTGACCCGACTTGCTGCTACCACTTTCTCGTTGTCAGGTTTTCGTCCTTTGCTACATTCAGCTCAGCCACTCGTATTTCGCTGGTCAAGTTGTTGCGCACTTTAGAAACGCCCTCTGCATATCCCGAAATACATGCCGCTTAGACATGCGGTTGACGATGCCTGTAGTAACGACAGCTGAAGAGGTGTCACTAGCATCATGCAGCCCAGCCTCAACCCCTCTCGCAACATGCATCTTCCCCGCGCAGTCTATTAGCCCTCTACGACACCAACACAGACAGTACCTCATCCGAGAACTACAGAAGCTTGCGAGTGAAATCGTGAATCATGAGCGCATGCAACTTTGGCAAGTTTTCCTACATCATATCTGACGACTAAAACATAGCTTGAGGCCTTTGGACGATCTCCGCCCTCTAGGCCTTTGCTGTACAGTTACTGGCCCTGGAAATGAAGCTAGATAGGTCTTGTTTAGTAGCTGTTTCCTTCGACTTAAGCGCGCAGGCACTAGATTCAATGAGCATAAAGACCGGGCTGTCTTCGAACATTTCATCAACCACCAAAAGCGTGTTTCGCACCAAGTCGCAAAGTGAGACCTAGCCACGCAACTTGAACACGACGTTCGACGAAACATCCGCTAAGCCGTGATCATCTCCTTGAAAAAAGAACCAGTGGTTGCAAAAATCCTCTGTTAGACTCCTAAAGAACTCCGATGCATGCATACTACTCTCTCTCCCCCTCTCAATCCTCAACACTCTTCAAAGCATCCTCAGCCTTCTTAGCCTCCTGCTTATTCACAGTCTCGCTCTCGCCCAACTGCAAGTCCTGCACGCCCGCGGCAACACTGGCAATATCTGGGAACACCTTCTCGGCCTCTTCTTTGGTCGGCGTCTCTTTGAACGCATTCTCCATTTCCATCTCCGATTCTACGGGTGACGCGGTGCCGGAGTGCATGGCGCTCGCGGGAACGCTGAGGTGCTCGTATCTGGATTTGCCGATGCTGGGGACTGGGCTGCTTTCCTCTGAGCCGCTTTCTTCTTTCCTCTCGTCTTTCTTTTCGACCTCTTTCTTCTCGACATCCTTCTTGTTCTCCTTCTCCGCTGGCGTAGCAGTTCCAGAAGCCATGGCGCTCGCAGGCGCGCTCAAGTGGTCGTACTTCTTATCTTCTGCTTTCGCAGCAGCAGTCGCAGCAGCAATGCTCTTCTCCTTCTCAGCCGGCGCAGACGTCATGGTCTCCGGCTTAACAGCATCTTCAGGCGAGGATTTGGGGAGCGGGTTATTGCGAGCGGCAATCTCGGCGGCACCGGGGAGAGCGATGGGTTGCTGCTTTTCTGGCGCCGCTGCTTTAGGAGCTTTAGGAGCGGGCGTAGAGATCTTGGTGGTGCCTGCTGTGGCGGTGGGTTTGACGGGGAGCATGACCGAAGGCGGTGCGACGGGTGCGCCTGCGGGTGGACATGGGCCGATGGCTTCTTTGATTTCGCCGAATTCGTTCCATTCTTCGATTTGCTCTAGGTCCTACAATTATGAGGAAGAAGAAGGGTTAGAAGAAATGGTCCTGCCAGTATTGTTTACCTATTTACGGACAACTCACATACACCGATCACAAAGCCGTCTTTGACCAACGCTGGGAGTTTCCTCTTGCCGGCGCGGCGCACCCATAGTCTTTTCGCTTTCTCGTTGGTCGCGGTGTCGATGTGCATGAAGGGGATGCGGTTGGCGCGCAGGATCGTTTCTATGCGCGAGGTTGCGGTGACGATGTGCGAGCTGCCGGCGGTGAGGGAGGTGTAGAGGAAGAGGCGAGGGTCTTGCTCCAGCTCGCTGAGGTCTTGCGGACCGCCTGCCATGGTTGGTGTTTTGTTATAGTATGCCGGGTAAGTGAGGTATTCCAGCTGGCAAGACGTTGGTAAGTTATGTTTTGGGTGGTAGGAAGATCATCTGAAGCTGTATTTATGTTCGCCCGCCTGACCACCGTTCCACGCTGCTGATCCCTGAAGAGTGTGGAGCAGGCTGCATGTTTCATCTTTCATCACCAGACATGAAGCACGTATCGAGTCTCCGAGTTTACCGAGTACCTTAGTTACCTTACCTATAATTTAATTCCTCTTGATCGATTGATAAGAAAGACGAACATGACCACTTATACCAACGAATTCGAATACAAATAAATCTTCTCTTCAAACCCTCTACTCTCACCACCATCACAAAACCACATAGTCCACTCCAACTAATTCACAAACCTGACACTCCACTGAAACAATGCCAACAGCCTCCGTAAACTCCATCTCAATCAACTACGCCATCTCCGGCCCCTCAACATGCCAATGGCTCGTCCTAATCAACGGCCTAGCCGACGACCTACAAACCTGGTCCGCCAACATCCCAGCCTTCACAGCAACCAGATACCGAGTCCTAGCCTACGACAACAGAGGCATCGGCCAGTCTTCCCGTCCACGCGGCCCATACACTGCAAAGATAATGGCAGCCGATCTCCACGCTCTCCTACTCCATCTTGACATCAAATCCTTCCACCTTCTCGGCGTGAGCATGGGCGGCATGATCGCGCAAGCCTACGCGCTCGAGTACCCGAATGGAAGCCCCGCTGCTCAAGACAGACGAATGCTAAGTCTCAGTCTCTGCTGCACGTACGCCCAGCCTTCTGCTTTCTGCTCGCGTATGTTTGCTCTCTGGGCCGATATGACGGCGCGGATGAGCGTGCAGGATGTCATGCGCGATGTGACGCTGTGGGCTTTCACGGTAGATTTCTTTCGAAAACGCACGGATGAGCTTGAAGGTGTTGAAGATGCGATGAGGGAGCTCGATATGTCTTTGGAAGCGTATCTGGCGCAGTTGCATGTCATTCAGAAGTTTGATTCGACTGCTGCGTTGGGCGAGTTGGTGAGGGATGGGGAGGGGTTGGGAGGACTTGGGGTGGGTGAGGTTATGGTTTTGGCTGGGGAGGAAGATATTCTGATTCCGGTTGTGCTGAGTAAGGAGTTGTGTGAGGCTGTGCCTGGTAGTGTGTGGAGGACTACGCCGGGTGGACACGGATGTCTGGTGAGTTGCTCTTCATCTTATCACAAGTTGAAGGTTCATGTCGTGCTAACACAGTCGCAGTGGGAGTACCCCGATCAGTTCAACCAAAAGGTCCTTAAATTCTTAGCGACGATCAAATGATACAAAACGCACTTATTCATATGTCAAAATCGGTACTGTACATTCCCAAGCTCTATGTTACACTACGCTAACTTTTTCCAGCCGTGATCTGTCATTAAATCGTTCAAAGCTTGCTTCCATCAGTTGGCTTCTCGCCGATGAGATCGAGGAATGCCGCGTGGACGTGGTCGGTTAAGTCAGCAGCCTGTAGCGAACGGCCCTTCTCCTTGAAAGCCAACCTCGAGCACTCCCTAGTGATGGCGCTGCCGCCGTATGCGACGTATGTAAGCAGCTCGTCGGCATCCATGTCGTTCTCGTGGTCCCAGATCTTGTCAAGGTAAGCCATGCGGTAGGCCAGGAGCGTTGCCAAAGAGCCAGTCAGAGTGTCACCCTGGCCGCCTGCTCTCTTCAAGCCGCCCTCACCGCTGGAAACGATGGTATCTTTGCCGTTCGAGATGTAATCGACCGGACCCTTCTGGATGATAGTGACGCCACCGAGGGCGTTGGCCAACTTCGCGCACAGCTTGTCCTTCTCCTCGGCGTTGACATCGATGTTCTGGCTCTTCGCCAGACGGCCGAACTCGACAACGTTCGGTGTGAGAATGCAGTTCTTGTATCCGTGCACCAGGTCTGGGCGGGTCTGAGCGAGGTACAATCCATCGGCATCGAGCACGAATGCCACACCCTTCTTCCTTGCCTCAGTAAGGACGCGAGCGCAGGTTTCTTGCATGGCAGGGTCGCGACCGAGACCAGGGCCGACGACGATCACGTGGAGACGGTCCAGCATGGCGATGACGTTCTGGGAAATCGAGTCGATGGTGTCGTCCTTGCCCATGTTCTTCTCTTGGCGCATGTAGGGGTGCACCATGAGGTTGGGCGAGTAGGTCTTGATGACTGCTGCGGCGCTGGGCTCGCAGATAACATGGGACTGGCAACGAGGTCAGTGTTTGTTCGAAAGGGTAAAATGAAAGTCTCGAAGTTATTGTAAAGCTTGCGACCTATTGCAAAACCTACCATGTCAGCTCCGAGCCTGGCAGACGCCATGGCGGAGAAATAAGGCGCGCCAGTGTAGTCCTCGCTACCACCAATGACAGCTACTCTTCCGAGCTGGCCTAGATTTTATCAGTAAACCAATCCAAAAAAACGTACATCCCAATGGATAGTCAGCTTACCTTTGTGGAACGACTCAAGCATGGGAGGAATCATCTTGTACACCTTGCCCAAGAGCTCCTTGCGTGATAAGTTGGCGGCCATGATTGTGGGATATGTGAATTTTTCTATTGTTGAATTAATGAGGAAGTGATGTCTCAATCAAAATGTTAAAGTATAAATGGCCAGAGGCGAGAAATGTTGAATGCTTTTGTTTTACGGCATCTTTGGATGCGTAGCGATGACGTTGGCGGGGGTTGCTGCTTTTGGCTGATCGATTCGGCGGGCGGTTGATGATTGACGATGTCATGTAATTGCGGGACCAGATGAGAGATAGGCGACGACTTGCATACATATCAATTGCTATTTGACCCTGTTGAATCCCTCTTGAATCTTTACATACACCGACCTTTTCGTTATATACAATCGATTGACCACCAGCCTCTCTGCAACGTCACCACATCATACATCACTCACACAGCTTCACAAAACCACAAGCATGTCCGACGCTCTCAACCCTACCGGGCCTGCTCAGCCTACCCTGAACCAGGTCTACTCAACACCAGGAAACCCAGCGACCAAAGAGCCCGCCGAGAAGGCACAAGCAAGCGAAAATGCCTCCGCAGCAAAAGACGAGCCAGTGTAAACATCCACACGCCTCCGTGTACCAACGCACAAGAGCAAGACCACCAACTTATCCATCCCTCCCAGCTACAGACGCTGCCCCCAAGAGCAAGCCCCCTCCATGGAAGACGCCCAACCCACCCCCGTAGCCTACGGCATCCGCGGCGCGCCCCCCGGCGAAGAAGCCAAAGGCTTCACGCAAGAAGACTACGGCAAGCACACCGAGCTCGACGCCGCGCAGATGGCGGCGCCCGGCGAGGGCAAGATCCACGATGCTGTCGAGCAGAAGCCCGGCGCGGACGGTGCGCAGCCTGGTTTGGAGACCGACTTAGACAGGAAGAAGGCGGAGCAGGCGCCGGCTAGAGAGGCCATTGAGGTGGAGAAGCAGAAGGAGGTGGATGTTGCGGGCGTGTTGGGACAGAGGGGTGGGCCGGCGAATCCGGTTGACAAGGACAACTATCCTAACACGGGATCTATGGGGAAGTGAGTGAGGGAGGATGATATGACGACTAGTTACGAATAAGCGAAGCGTGTCTCTTTGGATGTTACGTTGGACTCTCTTTCTCTTTTCTTTGAGCTGAAGTATTCCTTGCTGCTTGAGTGCAACGAAGTGTGACTTGGTTCGAAGTATGGCTCCTCTCTAGTGATTGAATCAGGTGTCAGTAGTGCCCAACACGACCAACCCCCGTAGTTACACCAACGCAACCTGGCAAGCCAGAGCCCAGAATCAAATGTGTCTAAGCGTAAGTATGAGATAGTTAGGCGTAGCATGGAGCTAAGCTTATACTCTCAGCATTACTGCCCGACATGGACTAAAAAAACATAACCACATGAGCCAGAGCTAGATGTTACAATCGAGATACTGCTAGGGTTATGCCGTGTCATGTATTTTAACCACATGGAGGATGCATCATGCCGCTTCGACGAATACATGTATGTAAGTCTTCCCACAGTACCTTACATGTAAGAAGCATATGTCACGCACATGGATGCACAAAAATCCTGCGTCGTAAAAGTGCCATTTCCCACGACATGCACATGCTCATGGCGATCGTGTCAGTAGACATACAGTAAGCGTCTGCAGCTTCCAGGATCTCGATGCTTGATCGTCAAATTGACTCTACGCGCTGAACATATCCTCTCTAACCATGGACTCCACTCCATACACGTAAAAGACATCTCCCACCTTTCGGTCGTCGGCGCCGAACACCTCTCTCCTACTCCAACCCCGCAACGTTGACAACTGACAACGGCTCCACTATACCTGGGGCCCCACCAAGCCATGCGGCTGGCGCCTCGCTAATGCTTGGGGTGCTTGGTTGGGACTAATCACCGCTCTCGTACGATTTGCCGTAATCATAACAGGCGAGGGCATGGCGATCCCCACGTTGGTCACGGAGTGGTGCCGATATTCTTGGAAAGTGTAATTTTGCCGCTTCTTCCACGTTGTGATATACTTATGACTTGTTCTCTGCTTCAAGCGTCTGTGTTACCATTGCTACCAATTGGAGGATCGTCCAACGTAGTTCCCAACAAACCAGTGTACTGGGTTCGAGACTGTCATTAACGAACACGATGTCGAACGACATCAGCATACCAAACGGCAAACACATCATGCCAGGCACGCATGAGGACATCGAGTCCAACGATGAGAAAGCCGTATTGCGAACCGCTCTTCAAGGGCCATCTTATGACAGCCAAGGTACCGAGGAGGAAAGAGCACTCATCTTCAAGCAAGATCTACGCATCATCCCTCTTTGCTCTGTATGTACATTCGTTATATCACCGGCATCAGCGACTGACGAGAAACAGTTCATCTACCTGCTATGTTACCTGGACAGATCGAACATCGGAAATGCGAAGGTACGCCACATTACGACTTTGTAAATTTGCGGCCGTCCTGATTCGTCTCAGGTCCTCAACCAAGAAGATGGCAACGATCTTCTCACGGAGACCAACATGACGAACTTCCAATTCACGATTGCCCTCATGGTATTCCTTATCGCGTATGCGTTGTTTGAGGTTCCTAGCAATTACATGTTGAAGCGACTGAAGCCAAGCAATTGGATTGCGTTCCTGATGCTGTCCTGGGGAGCTATCACGATTGGGCTCGGCGGAGTCCAGAACTTTGCCTCGGTGACCGCCGTGCGATTTCTCCTGGGTGTCTTCGAAGCAGGCCTCTTTCCTGGACTTGTTTGTGAGTATTGGTTCAGAAGGACAGGACGGATAGTCATTTCTGACAGCCACAGATTACCTTACCTTCTGGTATCGTACGGAAGAGCGCTCGATCAGGGTAGCCCTCATTCTCGCTTCGGCAACTCTTGCAGGCGCTTTTGGTGGTAAGTTTTTCTTTTATCGGACATTCAATGAACGACTCTGATCAAGGCTCTATAGGTGCAATTGCCTATGGTGTCGGCCATATGAACGGCACATCTGGACTCAGTGCATGGAGGTGGTTGTTCATCCTTGAAGGCCTACCATCGATCCTCTCTGCAGTGGCTGTATTCTTCCTCTTGCCCGACTACCCCGAGACTTCCACCTGGCTTACCGTCGAGGACAAGCGACTGGCAGCAGACAGACTTCGTCTAGAAGGATCTCATGGCGACAGTGGCCATATGACGTGGGCTGACGCAAAGGCAACTCTGCTGGATGTGAGACTGTATGCTCACTACATCGTAAGTTATTCTCCTGGATTCTAGCCAGATCAATACTGATCCAGCTTCCAGATTTACTTCGGCATTTCCACGCCGTTCTCATCTCTCTCACTCTTCACTCCCACGATTACCGCCGGTCTTGGCTACTCTGGTCTGCAAGCACAGCTGATGACCGTCCCACCATACGCGGTTAGCTACGTTGTCACAATCCTCGTCTCATGGTCAGCAGATCACTTCAACGCTCGTGCCCTACACTCCGCCGCCTTCGCCACCATCGGTGCACTCGGCTTCCTCGTCTCCGCCGTCTTACCTCCCCACGCATACGCTTCACGCTACGGCTGTCTAATCGTTGCCGCAAGCGGATCGTTCAGTTGCATCCCGCCTCTGCTAGGCTGGCTGAGCAGCAACTTGTTCTCAACCGCTGCCGTGGGATTGGCGATCGCAATGAACATCTCGTTTGGAGCGCCAGGCCAGATTGTTGGTGTGTGGATCTACAAGGCCGATGAGAAGGCGAGAGGATATCCGACTGGGCACTGGACTAATTGTGCGCTGCTGTTCTTCGTGGCGGCTGGATGTGTTGGTCTTCTCGTTTACTACAGGGTGCTGAACGCTGGAGTGAGGAAGAGGGGCGAGACGCGGTACTACAAGTACTAGATTAAAGATGAGTAGTGGTCATGTCAGCATGTGTCCGTGCACTAAGATTTATACCATTTTGATCGATCTAACGGTCCCGCCTCGAGTTTGCGCCTTTATTAGGTGTCACAGCAAGCCGACCGCAAAGCTCTTCACGCACCATGAGCAAAAAGATGATAGAAGCTGCCTGTCAAGAGCAAAAAATTCCGAATCGGGGAATTGAACCCCGGCCTTGTCGGAACTGATCATCTTTCGATGAATGAGAGCGACAAATCCTAGCCACTAGACCAATTCGGATGATCGAACAGATGATCACCAGTTCGATGAGTGGAGAGCAAAACAGACTGTATATAAAAACTCAATCTCACCCACCAGTTGCCTAGGAACGGTCCATCAATCTACCCATCAATGTTGCATTCACTTACAACTTTGACCGAATCGGGAGAGTGCGATGGGCCGTACCTGCCATAAGTCACGTTTGACATGCGAGGACAACTCATGATTCCATCTACAGTACCAACAGCCATTGAAGACAACAGCTTGTAAAGGCGTGTCGATGGATCCATAGGAAGACGATACTTTTTGGTAAAAGTATGCGTAAACTCTCGAGACCCATTCAGTGCACATTCTTAGATGAAACCTCCCTCAGATCTAAAGACTCCGTTGGAAAGATCTCAATAGCAGCAGCTGTATTGCGATTGACATGTTGCAAGACATCTATTCCTACTGTTGACCACGACAAGACATCGTACGCAGAATTACGGTGATGGATGGCGATGCTCCATTCCTCCGATGGTATCGTATGAGGAACCTCGCCAACGTCCAGTCGTAGCATCTCAAAACCATCGTTATGCTTCCAAACGATCACCTGCTTGCATCATGCTCGCATTTAATAAGGCCATGTGAGGGGAAATACAGCACTCGGACGTAATTTCACCGAGATGCGGAACCTTCGACATGCACCTCAAACACACCCTATCAACCTGATTGGCGGAACATCCAAAAAACGCAATACCAAGACTACCACTTCACAATGCACTCTATATTGTCTAAAAACCAGATCGACATAATGCCACTCTAACACTAACAGCTATACATCTAGCTAAATACTTGACGACATCCGCATCATGACACTCCTACCACTCCACCTCCAACCCGCAACACCATGAGGCTTTCCAACTTCCTCACGCCTTTACTGGCGATTGGAGCAACCGCTCTCCCCTCCCGCCCAAAAAGCAAACCAGCCTACTTCGTCCTCGCCGGCGACTCAACCACCGCTCCGGACGGAGGCTGGGGCGATGGCTTCCTCAGCACCGCCGTCCGCTCGCCAGCAGGCGGCATCAACCTCGGCCACAGCGGCGCGACAACAGTATCCTTCCGCAACGGCGGCGACTGGGCCGCCGTCCTCGACCAAGTGAAAACCCACACCAAGACCCACGACGTCTTCGTAACAATTCAGGTGAGAAACCATTTATCACCCCTCTGTCTCGCAAGACATCATCCAGGACTGAAGACTGACCACAAACCAAACGAAACAGTTCGGCCACAACGACCAAAAACCCGACAAAAACATCTCCCTCGCGGCCTTCGCCACTAACCTGCGCGTCTTCGCGCAAGAAATCCTCGCGGCGAAAGGCACGCCCATCCTAGTATCCTCCCTCACCCGCCGCTCCTTCACCGGCACACCACCGCGCATCATCGAGAACCTTGCCAACGAGCGCAACGCCACCCTAACCGTCGCCGAATCTCTGGGAGCACGCTGGATCGATCTCAACCGCGCCAGCACAGACTACGTAAATTCCATCGGGCCAGAAGCCAGCTGGAAGTATAATTACTTGCCTGATGACCGGACGCATTTGAATGAGTGGGGGAGTGTGGTGTTTGGGCGGTTGGTGAGTGATTTGTTGGTGGAGAAGTATAGTGATATTAAGGTGTGGACGAAGGCGAATGAGACTTTGTCTGCGGCGTTGAGGGGGGGGGTTCCTGCTTGAGGTTGGGGGACGAGAAAGGATGGATTCGGGATGGAGACGTGGAAAACTTTTGGGTGAGAGAACTCAGTGCTGAGGGTTGTTAGAAAAGTGTATTGAAGCCCATTATGCTTACAGTGATAGTGGTCGTGCTGTCGAATACTTTAAGAGAAAGAAATCAAAGCGCTAAAACGAATGCATCTATGTATGTGACATGCGAAAGGATAAAACAAAAACCATGTTTATTAGCAACGCCCGTCATAACGCAATCCTACTCTTTCACATTAAAGTAAGTGTTCGTAGCCAAACAGACGACCATAACGAGGAAGCCATAGGCAGCCAGCGCCAGACTCGCCTTGCGGAGCATGTCTCTCCGCCATTGGCGGCCCTTCATCTTCTGGCTCCATGCGGAACGCCACGAGCTTTGCACTTCTGTTGTCGAGCTGCCCTCATCGCCGTCGTCAGAGGAGCCGTCGTATTCTTCGTCGTCGTTGCCTTTCATGAGGCGTTGGTGGTGGGGCGAATCAGGGTCGCTGATTTTATAGTAGAAAAGGCCGGGCAGAATGAATGAAATGGAAGTCGAGCCAGTGGAGCCAACGTATGCGAGGACCTTGTCCAGACTGCTGACGGTCATGGCAGTGATGTAAGAGAGAATGATGATTGCGGTAGTGATGACCGCAAATCGAATATCGGACATGTCCTCCGGCTTTGGGCGGGAGGGCAGTTTGTTGGGGAGAAGAGAGCTCCTGCTCGGGCTGCCGCCTGCAGGTGTGAGCTCTTGATTCCTACGGCCGGTGGGTCGCCACCTTGATACAGCGTCGACACTGGCGCGGCAGGGGTGAACCTGAAGAGGGTAGGAGAACATGACCAGGACGACGATTGCGGCACGGCCAATAGTGCTGGCCACTGAGGGTATGTACTGTGATACAATGTTGCCGACAACATTGTCGCCGAAGGACAGGTAGCCTGTGATGGCGACGAGCACGTAAATGCTAGCCGCAGTACCGATGGATCCAGTAACCACGCCAGTGGTGCGAGTCGGGCGGTTGTCCTTGATTTCGTTCAAGATGGAGAACATCTAGGAAGTATAAGTATAAATCTGCTGGAGATAGAGATAATGGCGGGAACTCACGTTTTGGTGGCATGTGTAAGCGAAAACAATGACAGGGAAAGATGCAAGAACCTGAACAGGTCCCTTTACATGGACAACATCAATGTTGCCCCGTGCAGGCGCGGTATCACCAGCAGCGAAGTGGTAGACCACAAGAATGACCAGATAGCCAATGGAAACAAGCGCAACAACTGAGGTGTACTTCAGACTGTCGAGCCTGCGCAAGAATGAAAGTGGTATCACGATGAGCCTGCAATAATGTCAGCGATACCCAGCGACGCCACCACGCAACACTTCACTCACATGAATGCAGTAACCCAGAAATGCCTGTCCACCAAATATGCCGCATTCCCAGGATGTCCGAAACCCTGCACCACACCCGGCATGAGATCTCCAATAATGATCAAGTAGCTAATGCCCACACCGAAGCACTTGATAGCAATAGCCGTGTCGAAAATCACAGCCGCGTTGGGATATGTGATCTGACTGAGGGCAAAGAAGCTGGCCGAGCCACGGTCCAGATATCTCGCACAGCGAGTTTGAAGATACAGGCCGAAGCCAGACGCCAGACCCGACCAGCAGATGACAATCACACCTAGCACCATGCCCATGTTCGACATGGCGTGAGGCATTGCCAGGACTCCAGCACCGACAATGGTGTTGACCAGGTTGATGACGGAGGATATCCATGATGCATTGCCGGCAACGCCATTCTCTTTCCTGTGAGAGCGCCGGCGCGAGGGATCTGTGGATTGTGGGCGCGAGGGCGCATGCTCGCTAGGCGCCGAGTTTATGGCGGCGTAGGAGGCCATGTTGTTGCTTGGGTGTGTATGGTATTCCGGCGCAAAAGGTGGAATCCTGGACGGCTGGGGAGTTTGCGACGGTGGTAGCCTTATCACGGCATTGATCGTGTGGGCGGTTCTGTCGTTTCGCTTGCAGGCTCGTCGTGGTCAGGCGATGGTGTTGCTGGCCTGCAGTCTTGTCGCGCGTGAGGAGTGAGGCGTGAGGAACAAAATAAATGACAGGGGCTGGGTCTGTCGAGTATTTCCGTAAGTCCTCCTGTCGCAGATGGTTAATGGCTCATGTGCTATGGTCACCCCAACGCCAACACCCGCCAGAGACACCAAACGCCCGCCCAAGTGGGCCAAGCGGAAGTGATGAGCCGAAAGCCGGAAGCGCTTCTTCCACTCTAACCCTCATTCGACCGTGCGACGTCAGTTCAAGGGTTTGCGTGCTCGCTTGTTGATATTGACAATCTGTACCTGCAGGCGTGATAATCCTACCTTCTTACCCACAGCCATACATGCATATACCAATCACGACACCATGGCAGTAACAAACGACACACCAGCCCACTCTCTGGACTCACTGGAAGCCCGCCTGCAGAGGATCAGCTATGCCTTGAACGGCGATCAGGAAATCGAGGATGCATCAACACCACCCAGATCTGTAGACGGCACTGCCGCATCGCGTCTACGAAAGCTGGAACTACAAATGCAAACGCTGGCCTCGAAATCTTCAACCGCAGACCAGGTGCTCAAGCTGCAAGCACAGCATCCACAGATCTTCACCCAAGCCAATAGCGCAGAACAGCCCAACGCACTCTCTCTGCCGTCGCAAGCAGCGTTGGTGCTATCTCACGCTCAGCTGTACTCTAAGATTTCTGGCCAGCTGCAAGCATTGCAGGAAACCAGCGTACCCGACCCAACATCCGCATCCAAGCTCCGTGAGCTACAGCCCAGGATCGACAAGGCAGCTGCAAGGCAGGAACAACAGGCGGCTGAATTGGCAGAGCTGCGCTCACGGAGCGCTGCCGCAGTGGAACGATGGTATGAGACTGGAGTCCTGGGCATGGCAGAGCAATGGGCAGAGTGGGAAGAGCGCATGAGAGATGTGGAGATTGTGGTCAGGAGGCTGGAAGCTGTGAAGAAGCGTGAGGAAGAACTTGTCTGAGATGCTCGATGTGGCAATTTCTCATCGCTGCGGCTCACTGGCCGCCAAAAGGATAACTACTACCAGACTGGACGCACGCCTCAAAAGAACCCATCCCTCTCCAGCCAGCTCCACGACATCCTCAACTCGTCCTCATCACGCCACCCGACAAGCTCGACAACGTCTTTGTACCAGTGCTCAATCCTGAGCGCATCTCCAACCCTCAGGTCACGCCTCAAGGATTCAATCTGGCGCCGCACCGTCTTGGCCAGGCGCCTTCTGAAGAACTTGCGAGTCTCAACGTCTTCTTTCTCACCGTCTTCCTCCGGACTTTCCTGAGAACCCGGCACCGGCACAGGCACAAGGCTCGTCAGATCGGAAGCCAGCATGATCGAGTCATCGAAACCAAAACCAAGCGTTTTGAATGCGCGACGCAGGCGGCCTAGCTCGACAAGCCGGTTGACTGGTGGCTGGAGTTCCACTTGCTGTGTTTGCTGCTCATATTGCTGCATCAGAGCGGCGATAGCGGCCGGCAGGTCCAACTCGGGTTGTGTTGATGCTTGGGAGGCAGGGCGACGAGCGTGTTCGTGCGACTCCTGCTGATCCGCAGCGCGGTGTGACGATCCGATCTTGTCGACGGCGCTTGCAGCAGCGGGTAGGGAATGCGGTCTGGCGACAGGCATGCGCAGTGCTTTGTAGTACCGAGGGTCGTGTTCGAGCGAAAGATATCCCGCCTTTGGTGCCGCCGTTCCTGAGCAGAAGTTGCCCACGCTCGCTGATCCCCACGATGTGGCTGGGAAGGAGCTGATCAGGGCTTGTAGCTTGGTGAAAGACCTTCGCGATGTCTTGTGGGTCGAAGGGTAAAGTGCAAGTGGGCAATACACCGCTTCTGGTGCCGTAGTTCCTGAATTGTAGCTGCTGACGCTCGTTGCTCTCGATGATGTGGCTGATGGGGAGCTGGCTAAGGTGGCAAAGCTGTTGCTTTCACGCGACAGCGAGGGTATTTGCGTCGGTGACTGGCTTACAGAAGCGATGGACCGAGAAAAACCGCAGGGCTTGTCGAAGAACATCGCAAACCGCGGTGAATCCTCATCGATGCCACGACAGTAGAACGAACTTGAACGCCGAGCAAAATCCTCAACATCGGCCACCAGCGGCTCTGTCATGTTTGCCACATCATCCTCCACTTTCACTAGTTTCGCAGTGTTGCGCGGAACAGTTAATGTTTCCGTTCCCGGTCGGGTCACGCGGCCTTGCTCGATGGGCTGCTTGGTCAAAGCGGCGAGGTTGCGTTTGCGGATCATGGAGTCGAAGTCGGTTTGCGACATGCCGAGGGGTGCGAAGTAGTCTTCTTCTTGAGCCTCCATGGGTTGGTTGGTGTGGTGGTTGGGAAGTATGGACGATAGCTGGGTTATGGACGTCTGTAGCTGATTTATAGAAACACTTGATGCCCAATCAACTCGACACGGACGCTGCATGTTTGCAGACTGAGACACAGATGCATGCCCGGTGTTTGCCTGCTCATGTGACATGCATAACAGAGGCTTTTGTATTCCTGTTGTTGTAGATGCATGTTGAACACTGCGAACGTAAGACATCGACCTGCTGCTCGGCGCTTTGTGTGATTTTTCCGGCGATAGCGGACTTGGGATGCGTACTGGCAACAGGCAATGCTCGGCAATGATGGCATGGGCCACCAACAGCTAAAAGATGCGGTGATGGAGGCAGATTTGAAGAGTAGACGTGAGGCATGCATGAACCGAACATGCGGGAAACGCCTTCTCATATCTTGGCCTTCAAGGTCTCTATGGCGAGGAATTATGCATTAATACAGACGAAGATTATATCATGATCGCCCAGCGATGTATAGTCAGTCCGCTCGAAACACCCATCTCTACCATATCACCTTCTTGCCCAACCGGCTGCACGGGCCCAGCACAGCGATCACAAACCAGCTCGAGAAAGTGTAGAGGCCAACAGCAATAGTGACCAACTTCCAATTGCCACCCCTGTCATATCCAATCGAATAAGCGTCCACGTAGAAGACGAGACTGGCCGCCAAGACAATCGTCACTTGCATCGAGAAGCACAATAGTGTGAACAGCCGCGAGCGTGCAATAGTCGTGATGAACTCGGAAGATTCTGCTGGCGTGCTAGTTTGGTAATGGGCTTCGCCCATGATGCTTATCAGCGGCATCCGCGAGCGGTGGTTGGCGGTGTTGGGGGAGAGCAGCATGGGGCGGTCGGATTCTGAGGGTCTGGATTTATGCGATTCCATTTCTAGAGCTTGGCTGTGGTGTTTGTCGTGTCGGACGCCGAGATCTTCTGTCAGCGCGCCGAGGGGCTGGATGAGGAGGATTAGGGGGACGAGCTGCCCGAAGCCCCATTTCTCTTCTTGTTCTGCCGTTGAAGCGAGGTTTTGGTTCCTGGGGATTAGGATTTGCAGGGTACCGAAGACGAGACCTAGGATGGATAGCCAGAGGGCTGCGCTGAAAGAGACGAGGGTCTCGAGTGCTGTCAAGAGGGGTAGACAGAGCATGAGGTAGAGACGGAAGATGAGTAGGTATCGCCTTTGCTGTCCTCGGGCGTATCGCCTGGCGACGAAGCAAAGCGGCTTTTCCATGACTATCCGAACAGGAATATGGACGACAGCGTGGTACAGTTTCTGCGGAGCGACGAAGAGTTCACCCACTTTCCAGACGTAGCTAATTACCAGAATCGCGTAGCCTAGAGGCGCATCGTTGTTGACGCCGTTGCCGTATGTTCTGCCCCAGAAGCATGCCGCGGGCACTCCCCATCCAGTAGGCTGGACAGGCCCGCGAGAAGGATCGTATGCTCTGTTCACAGTTCCCCAGTTATCGCTTATCGTGGGCACAAGACCAACGAGGAGCATGACGAACAGAGTAAGCATACCAATCAGTCTCCAGGTCCTGAGTCCATTGTACTTGCTCAGGTAGGGTGTCAGCAAGGAAATTGCCGAAAGGTGAACCGAGCTACTGAGCCAAGCCAGATAAAGCACGATCTGGTAGTGATAGGTCGACATTTTGCCCTTAGCCAGACCTCTTAGTCCGGCAGCCATGATGGCAATCCCGGTGACGATTTGCTGGTCGCTTAGACTGAGCACGAATTTGCGTAGGGCTGTTTGTATGCGAGGGTGGTGCTGGATCCGGGACTTGATGCGGAACAATCTTCTGTCGACCACGCCGAGAAGTTGGTTTTCCACCATACCAGTTGCGAACGCTAGGAGTACAGCCGCGAATGTCATGTAGGCGCTGATGAGGAATGCCAGAATAACTCCTATGCCGGCTATGTCGGAGTCGGGTTCTGCGATGGCTCCATCGTTGACCAGTCGAGCACACTCCTGTGTTGAGAGCATGTCGACAAGAAGAGACTATGTGTATTCCCGCAGGCCCGACAGTATGTGTGCGCTGGTATGTATATCAGGTCCGTCCATGTCGACACCTCCAGCTATTTTGAGCTGGCACGCCGCACGCCCTTTCAAAGGACAAAGTTTTGCGTGTGCCTTCCATATGCGTCACAGAAGCTTCGGCCTCGTAACGTTATGTGTCTCATGCATCGAGGTCAGCTTGTCTGTGCTTGCGTTTGGCTTTGCTGTGCACACGACGTCCACTGGGGCTGAGGAGATGCTGATTGGTCGACTGTACGACCATTCCGCGATGGCCGCTCCGTCCGCACTTAATTTATGTGGCCCGTTGGACCCACCGCTCAGCCCTACGCTATACGTACACATATATAACACAACTCGGTCGAAGGACGCGTCTTGCAGCTGGACGAGACTCGTACTGCAGCTTGGATGCTTGGCCAGCACTGATACAAGAATGCTGTGTCTCGCTCTGTGATTGTTTCTCTGGTCGCTGGGGCCGATCCGGTGTCAATGTGATCGGTAGCAATGAAAGTCCTTTCTGACCGAGGCTTAGACTTGTAGCAATGACTAGACATGGTGGTACTAGCTTGTCGTAGCAGCTCTTATACAATCATCATTGCGAGCAGTGCCGAGATTTCCGAAGCCTGCTTTGCCGCGCGCGTAGATCCTTTCGAAGTGTTCACTGCTGCCTTTGCCTTATAAGGCTGACGCCGTTGTTGACCTTGCAGACCAGCGACTTTCGACACCATCAAAATTGAAAGCTTCCAGCCAGCAACAACGTTCTGATACTAGCCCGTCACATCCCTGAAGATGCCCCTCTTGTCGCTTTGCAGAGCCACGTCCGTGGAGCTGTCTCCTTCAGATGTCCGCGAAGTGGTAAGTAGCGCCGTCACGTGACAGATGAAGTCAGAGGTGAAAGACTTATGCTTACCGTTCCAATGTGTAGTGCCTCGACTTCTCAAAAATCGGTTCTTGGAGTGACGGCTTTGTAAAAAGTATTGAGCTGCGAGATCGCGACCATAAACGAATGGCCAAACATGGATCCGAAGCACAGGAGGGTGACTTCATCACCTTCCGGGGCAACTGGGGTAACATGGAGGCCATCATTGTGGACAACACGGAAAGAATGTTTTCTTTCCAAAGTCTGGACGAGACACTGACGGTTTACTGGGAATTCGTACCTTTGCAAAACAGCGCAGATTCTGGTGAACCAACGCGAACATTCTTCAAGCACTGGGAGTACCAGCAATCAAAGCCGACGCACTTTTGGGAGCGCCATGGCCCTTTCAAGACGGCGAACGAAGAAGAACTGGACAAGTTCAACGATGCTCTGAAGAAGGAGTGCGAACGTCGGATTGCTGCGATCTAGCCTCGATAAACAACGGGAGCATGAAACTATTGACGGTCTACGAAAGCCCTCGATTACTTCCTTCGCTTCTATCCCGGTAGAACGCACGCCGAGATTGCGGTCGGATCGCCTCTACCACAACGGTGGTACGAAGGTCATCGATCTGCAGCACATCATCAATCAACGAATCGGTACCCTTATCAACGACAAGGAGAGCGGCAGCGTAGGGCTTAGTATATCAATGCCTTGATCATCGCCGCAGGGTTCATGATGAAATTGCGCCATCACGACAAGATGCAACGTCTACTGCGAAGATCTCTACAACGACGATCAGGACTAAACGGCAGCGTGCGGTCCAGGCTATTTTCGACCTTCCTGGTGCTTGGTGTACACGACTCCGCAACCACTTTTCGGAGGCGTCAGACGTCACCCCTGCGTGCACAACTGATAAGGTGCAGGGGCAGGGCGCAGCAATGAGACGGCTCGGCATCTTCATACATACTTGCACGTGAAGACACCTGTCTGTTTCGAGACACGTGTGCGCGAGTCAAGCCTCACCGAAGTCTTGGCCTTGGCAAATGGGGCAAAGAGCCGCGAGTTAAACTTCGACCGACTACACGCTATCATCGCGCAGTCCCTGGTATTAGCGAAGGACCGACGTTGTGCCATACATCGACCACCCACGGCCTTCTTCAGCCCATCCGTGCTCGTTCTCCACGGCCAATACCCTAAGCCCCAGTGCGGATGCAGAAGGGGAAGAGGCCTTGGTCGCCTTCGAACAGTCTTGAGACGAATGAGCGACCCGCGGTTCTGATAAGCCGTCACCAGTGCCCCTCCAAAGAGCGGGAGAGCGCGTGGTAGTACGATCCTTCGCTTGACTTTCGAATGGATTACCTGACTTGTGAACGGCAACTTACGGCGAGGGTCGCGAGAGGTTCAATTAATAACAGACTCCCGATCGTGGCTCAATCTCTTGCACTCCTTACTCTCGTGTAAATACACTTATACATTCATATCATGCCCCTCCAGCATCCCTGTATGCCTCAGAACAACTGAATACCAAGGCTCCACTGCCTTGGCAGCTCTCTCATCTCGACGTCCCAACAATTACACAGCTGGAGAGATACCTTGCCCATACTCGAACTACCTAGGAGCCCAGGACCCAGACAGCTGCCATACGCCACACCAGCTGATACCCGGACGCCTGCCCAATTTGCCAAACCATAATCCTAGCCCATTGCAACACCCAACTCCCAAAGATCCAAAGCACCACACCACCCGGAGCACCAATCTTCCCTTACTGTATTTGTCTGCCCATTTGCGCCATCCCGAAAGCACCATCGCCACAGCACCTTAATCTTGACCCATTGCGACAAATCCCAAAGCCTTTCCGGACCAAAGCTGCCGCTCCGCACCAGATCTCAAGATGCTCGCTTTCCGGGTGGAGTCTTGGGTCTGGTACGGTGTTGTGCTGTTTGTTGCCTTCAGCAGGTTGTACGTATCGATCTTCCCGGCGCAGGTGCTGTGTACGAGTCACAGTAACTAACACAGCAACGCACACAGCATATCTCGACGCATGGCTCTCGGATCACTACGGAAATTCGAAGCGGACGAATATGTCATGATTGCGACGCTATTGTTCTTCACGGTCCTCATTGCCGCAATCAACATTGTGGAAAGCACATCGTCAAACCTCCTTCCACCAGGATATGATGTTGAGCATATGACCCAGGAAGACACCAAAGAGCGAACGCTTGGTAGCAAGCTCGTCCTTGTTGTGGAGCAATGCCAGATCATGGTCATCTGGGCTACCAAAGCATGCTTGTTGATCATGTACATCCGGTTCACCACTTTGCAGAGGGAGAACATCGCCATCAAAGCTATTGCCCTGTATGTGGCAGTATCATTTGTTGTGATGGAAGTGTTGTACCTGGGGGTTTGGTGCAGACCCTTTCACAATTACTGGTCAGTCAAACATGATCTTCGCTCTGGCATCACATACTGACATGAAATCTAGGGCTGTCCCTACACCAAATCCTCAGTGCAGCACGGCCGTCAATCACCTGATAGTGAATGCCGTCTTCAACATCTCCTCAGATGTGCTCATGCTCGCACTCGGCGTACCAATGTTTATCCGCATCCAAATACCCTTGTCAAAGAAGATCCCTCTCGTGGGAATCTTCAGTCTCGGCATCTTTGTAATCATCGCAGCCGCTTTGAACAAGTGGTACTCTTTCACGGAACCTTTCGGCAATGCTTGGACGTACTGGTATGTCCGGGAAAGCGCCACGGCCATTATCGTCGCCAACCTACCATTCGTCTGGCTGTTATACCGCAGAATATTCGGCATCCGCACCAACAGCGTCACCGGCAGCAAAACCAAGAGCGGCCACAATACAATCTCGCTACGATCCAGGGCAAAATCGGAGGCCCCTCCGAGAACGCCTCGGATGCCTCAAGATCGCAGAGGATCTTACGACAGCGAAATGGCCTTCGGGCTAGGCAAGTCAGAAGGAATCCAGGTCACAACTTCCGTGACATCGGAGGAGAGCCGACGCGAAAGAAGCTTCGACGATAGGATCGCCAACGATCCAACAAGGACTAAGCAACTTGGGCTTTTCCAGGGCCACAAACCTTGCGAGAATGATAGTCGTCAGTACTTCATGGAGACGGCTGTGCTGTCTGACAAGAAGTCGACGGGCTCATTTGTATGATAGAGTGGCTTTCATGTCAGCTTGCGTGCTTTTAGCTAGTTGTACGAATTTGTTCATCCAATTTGACGACTCTGCTCGGCTTCACGTGTAAGGGTGTCGATTCTGAGAGTCCGCATGGAAATACCGAGGTCCGCTCTTCAGTTATGCAAGGGTCAAATATATCGCGCATGAGAAAGAGATTGTTGGGCTCCGCTGGGAAACAACGTGCTCTTGTGCCCTTGTCTCTGTGCGTATAGCCCCACCGGATCCTTCAGCTCGGGAAACTTTATAAGAAACAAAACCGTGGTCAAAGCATGCCCCGCCCTAGATGAACTTTAATATCGCTGCCAGGTCAGTGGGTGCGAGAACCGACTTGTTCGGATCGCGACTCGCGAGCCTTCCAGCTCAAGATGGATAAATTACAACATCCCGCTGTTCAGTTCGAAGTCACCATCTGGTATCGATGCAGCGTTACCTTGGCTCTGCAAAGTTCACGAACGAGAAACGGATATTCGTTTCAAACTATGGGCTCGGCAGTCAGTGTGCTGAATGCTACACTGAACAGACTGTGTAGCTTTTCGTATAGGTTTGAAGATGAAGTACTAGTATCTCAACCTTGACGCTTCCATACAGATGCCAACACGAAACACTAGCATGCCGACCTTGAAGTATACGTACAGGTCTGGGGGATGGAACACTAGCAAGCCGACTTTGAGACTATCAAACACCATTGAAAACAAAACACTAGCAAGCTAACTTGGCGAAAATTAAATGTGAACAGAACAGATCATATGATTACATTAAATCTAGATAATAGACTTTCCTCAACCTCCTCAAGCACACGCAGTAGCCCCGGCTTTGGACTTGGTGATCGTCGAATACACGGTCGAGACAGACTTGATGGTTTTTGTCTGCGTGACTTCGGGACCGGTCACCGTCTGTACGGATGTAGAAGCCTTGCCCGTCTTCGTGACATACAATGTGGTGGACGATGCTGGCAAAGTTGTAGTCAGAGTCGTGACGCGATTCGCGTTGTTCACGATCGTTGAGGTCGGCGTGGGAAGGGTCGAGTAGCTCGTGCTGCTGATGATTTTGTAGCTCGTTGTCGTGGTGGCCGCTTCAGTGAGAAATGATACCGACAAAGATGTAACGAATTTGGTCACGGTACTGGCCGGTTGTGAGACAGTGGCCGTGGCAAATTTAGTCGCAAAGCTCGTCACAGTAGCGACGTTGCCTGATTGCGTAACAAGCTTGACAGAAGAGGCAAAAGAAGTCGACAAAACAGTTGAGGTGGAAGCCTTAAGTGTAGTTCCTGGGCGACCAGCACTGGTGCTCGTTGCGGTAACCCAAGATGTTTGACCGGGCAGAGTGAAAATCGCTGTCTTGGTGAATTGCGTGACGGTGGAGTTAATCGTGATCGTAATTGTGCCAGCAGCACGAGCTTCAAGACCCCTGCGGAAGAAGCGAGCAGCTGGTGAAGGTGCGCAGGTGATGGTGGACTTTTTTGTTGTAGTCTGGATCGAGGTGTACGAGATCGTGCTGGTGTGCGCCTTGGCTGTTGTTGTCTTCAATATCAATTTGCCTGACAGAGAAATGGTGCTGGTGGTGCTGGAGCCTTTTTGGGTCTTCGTCACGTATGAGGTCTGAAGCTCGCCTTGGTTTTGAGTGATGGTGACGGCTTTTGGCGTGACTGTCGACAAGATGCTGATTGTGGTAGTAGCCTTGACAGTCACATCTTTCGGCGCATATGTGGATGTCGAGTAAGAGATCTCTGTAATTGTAATTGTGGCTGGCTTTCCTTGTGTTGTCAAAGTCGAGATCGCGGTCTGTGTTAATTTAATCGTGGCAGTGCTGTCGACTTGAACAATGGTGCTGGTTGCTATTGATGTGGCTTTGATCACAGATGTCTTGACGACTGGGCTGGGCGTGTAAGTGATTCCGTCACTTCCTGCCAAGAAGATTGTGGATGTACTGGTGACATCTGGGGCTGTTTGACTGATGGTGGCAACTTCCTTGTCCGTGTAAGTTTTAGTGGTGTAGACCGTGACCAAAGAGATCGAGCTGGACGAAAGACTGCTGGATGAGCTGCTGAGGGTAGTAGAAGAGACCACGGTTGATGAAGAGCTCGCTGTAGCGCAGGTGGGCGCGGAACCTTGGCCGACGGTGAAAGGCTGAACATCGACGACACTGAAGTCGATCCAAGAAGTGGAAAGGAAGAAGTTGTTCCTGGGATAGGTCAGTATATTTTTGTTTCCATGGCACATATTAAAATACTCACAGCTGGTAGGGAAGCACCTCAGAATCAGTCAGCTGCTTCGAAAAGCTGACCCGCCCGCACGTACTCGAGCCGGGTCCATAATTGTGGTATTCACCAAAAGACACACCATCAGTCTGCGGGCTGGATTTGCTCCATTGGTCCCAGCCAGCAGCACCGACCATGCCATCCAGGTAAGAGCCGATGTATGCCACATTGGCAAATTGATTCCAAGGACGTCCGAGACTGACATTCTTCCATCCGGAAGCATCGACGCCCGGCGCAGGCACGATGGAGCATTGATCGAAGACAAACCCTCCAGCCGTTGAAGCGGTGGCGCGCTTTGCGGCAGTTATCGAATCACCTTCTTCGTTGGGCGCGATCGTGCTGTTCAGGAAGTATCCAGATCCCGCTCCGAAAATGAAGTCGACGTTTCCAATGATCAAGCTCTTAAAAGCAAACATGGATCCCGAGATGTAAAGAGTGTCTTGGTTTCCGTAGATTTGGCAGCCATGCATGAACGCAAACTTGCTGCTCTTCACCGCGAAGCCGAGCGAGGCAATGTTCTGCTGGGTTCCGTTGTTGTTCCTGAAATTGATGTTGTAGGCGTAGAACTGGTTGCCTGTTGCGTAGACCGTTGCCGCGTCAACATCGCTGCCTGTGCCTTTCGTGTCTTCGCCATAACTCTGTTGGATGGTGACCTTGTTCTGGTTGTAATCATCGGTGGCATCGGAGTATCCCATGAAGATAGTAGACCCTGACTTGCTGACGATGAGCTTCTCATTGTAGGTTCCTGGGTAGATGAAGATCGTCGCATTTATCTTGCTCGAGGTTGGAGCGGCGTTGAGTGCTTCCTGGATAGTAGAATACACAGTTTGGCCGTCAATGGGGCTCTGCGAGACGATCAATGCACCGGGAGGTGGGGTTGTGCCGTTGTATGCTGAGTTTCCAGACACCGTGGTGTTGCCGGCACTTGGCACAACCACTGCTGGTTGCGGTGTCACAATACTGTTCCAGTACGTCGAATCAATCCAATCAGTAGAGTCCATGGAACTTGATAGCGAGTATGTATCAGAAGTAAGCAGAGTCGCGTACTGGAAGGCCTGGCGCGCCGCGACATTGTTTTCCCAGTTTGAAGGACCTGAATTGTTGTACTCTGCAAAAGTAATGAATCCTGTGCGGGGATCCGTGGCTGACCATATCTTCCAACCACTGGGGTTGATGGCCTTGTCGATGTACGAATTCTTCACAACAACAAGTGCGTAGGCGGAGTACGGACGGCCAAGATACACCTTGTTTGTGAGATCGACTGTGGCATCCGGGGCGGCGGTGAAAAGACATTGATCGAAGATGTAACCGCCAACAGATGAAGCTGAAGCTCTGCTTTGAGCAGTCATCGCTGACGAAGCACGCTTCGCGCCGATCGTGCAACCTTTGAAGTACGCTTTCGAGTAACCCCAGATGAAGTCAATTGCGCCACCAATGTAGCATGACTCGTAGTACTGGTAGCCAGAAGTAGCACCGTTCAGCAGTGTATCCTGCCAGCCATTGAAAGAGCAAGCATAGAATCCGATGTCGTTGCCGTATATCGAAGCTGCCAGAGTGACGTAGCTAGCCTGTGAGCCATCCAAATTGTCGGTATTCACCATATTGATGTTGTAGAAGCTGATACGACTCGACGCAGTGCTGACCACTGCTGTTTCTGCATCATTATGTCCAGCAGGCAGTGGGGAGACGGAGAGGCCACGACTGAAAGATATGGTGACTTTGTTGTCTTTGTAGGACTGGCCGGGGTTGCCATCAGTGCTTCCAATCAGGCGCACAGCTCCAGGACGGTTGACCGAAGGGAGCTGCTCATTGTACGAACCGGGGTAGATGAATATTGTCTGGTTGGTGGAGTCATTCGGGAGGGAAGCCAAGGCAGCCGTGACGTTCGAGTACGATCCGTCCACCTCGCCATTGATCGAAACGGTCACCGCAAATTGTGGCGGCGCTGTGCCACTATCTGGATGCGCGTTGATAGATGCAGTAGCTGTGGAACCGGTGCCAGTAGGAGTTGCTGAACTACCAGTGGATGAGGTGGCGTTCACAGTGAAAGGTGCAGGGAAGTTCCAAGCAGCCTGATCAATGAAAGATGTGTCTCCAATCCAGCTAGACAAGGAGTATGGCGCTACTTGATCTGCTGTCATGTTCGTTGCGAAGGAAGCACGAGAGGTACCCGTCTGCCAGCTTCCTGGGCCAGTGTTGTTGTACTCACCGAATACAACGTTGCTTGTCTGCGGACTGCCAGTGGACCAAACCGTCCAACCCGCAGAGTTGATGTGCTTGTCAATGAACGAGTTCTTGTATACGGCGGTCGAGTAGCTGCTGTACGGGCGGCCAAGGTATGTCATACCAAATTTGGTGCCGTATGTGGAGTCCTTGTAGGTAATCTTACACTCATCGAACACGTATCCTGAGACCGTGCCGGCCACACGACCTTGCGCAGAGACGAAGCCACCAACCGTGTTGGAGCTGATGACGGACCGGTAGAAGTATGAAGTTGAGAAACCCCAGATGAAGTCGATGGAGCCTTCTATGTATGAGTTTGCGAAGACTTGTACACCCTTGTTGGCGAGCAGAGTGTCCTGGTATCCGATGAAAGAGCAGCCGTACGCAGCAAAGTTGTTTCCGTAGTAGTCTGCCGCCAAGGCAGCAGTGTTGGGAGTCTGCGGGTATATGTTGACGAAATCAATGTTGTACACAGCAAAATCTGGACTTGAACCGGTCTTCTTCACGTTCAGGACGGGTGTTTGTTCGTTCTTGCCAGCGCTTGTAAGCTGACCATTGGATGCCTGAACTCTGACCAAGTTTTGGCTGTAATCACTCGGATCATTGCTCTCTCCCACGAGAGTTACTTTGCCATTGCGAGTGATGCTGATCTGCTCGTTGTAAGTGCCGGCTCCGATCCTGATTGTGTAAGGCTGATTGTCGTTAGGCAAAGCGCTAATGGCAGCGGAGATGTTGCCGTATGCGCAAGCAGTCGCATTCAGAGACACACGCAAGGTGGCAGAGGGAGTCGGTGTTGAGCATGTCGGGGTTGCAGTGCCACTGGCAGAAGATGAGGTGCTGGAGCTCGACGCAACCGCAGCCGAAGAAGCCTGAGCATCGTCGGAAGTTTGAATCGACGAGAGCACAGAAGAGTCAACCCAATAGAGATCAGTGGATGCGTACCCACTGAAAGCATTGGCGAAGACATTTTTCACAGTGTACGACGACACTTGGTCGGCAGACATCTGAAAGTCGCACGAGGCTGCTCCGCGTGCCGCCGCATTGTTGGCATATGCACCAAGGCCAGTGTTCTGGAACTCTCCGAACACCGAGCCAGGTGCAGAGCAAGCAGTAGAGTAGACACCAGAGCCGGCAATCAGACCACCCAAGGCGGTGTTGCGGTAGATAACGCTTATCAGACCAGCCGCTCCGTTCGGTGTTGCAAGATAAACATTGCTCACAGATCCTTGCACAGAGCTAGAATCAACAACGAGCGTAGCGTTGTAGTTGGTGGCTCCGATGGTTGCTCCCTTGCCATAGAAGATCGAAGCTCCGGACACAGTTGGCACGATTGTGCTTCCATATAGGTAGACGGTCGGGTAGTTGTAAAACAGCTTGTCTGTACCTTGGATGTAGCTGTTCGCGATCAAAGTAATGCCATAAGAAGCTGAGTACACACCTTGCGCACCACTGACCATGGCGCAAGTGTAGATACCGACGTTCACGCCCTTTGCACTGATGGCAGGGCCAACGCCGGAAGACGCAGAGTTTGTCAGATTGAGATTACGCAAAGTCAGGCCGCGACCGTTAGAAGTACCGAAACTGAGGGCGCCAGTGATACCATTTGAGCTGATGACGACTTGGTTGTCTGAGACAGCAGATGCAGAAGGTCCGGCAAGAGTGATTGTCTGTGTTCCCATGATCGTGACTGCACTGTAAGTACCAGCAAGGATGGAGATTAAGGGAATGCCAGAGTTCTGGGCGTAGGACACAGCCGCATTCACATCCGAGAATTGAGCTGAAGTAGGTGCCACAGTAACGGCAGAAATTACACCAGTGGCAGTGCCGCTCGTCGAAGAGGCTGAAGACCCAGAAGTGGATGATGCGCTTGTAGTAGAAGGAGCACCAGAAAAAGATACGGCGCCCGATCCATCTGAAGCAACACTAGAGGATGAAACACCAGATGAGCTGCTTGCAGAGGTCGAAGCAGCGGAAGTAGTAGATGACGAAGAGCTCACAGGAGCGCTTACAGCGCCTGAATTTTGGCCAGCATCCGAATTTTGAATGGCTTTGAGTAAGCTAGACGGGATCCAGGTAGTATCGTAGCTTGAATACCCAGAGAACGCGTGTCCGAACACCTGGTCAACAGAAAAGCTTTGCATCTGGCCTGCAGTGAACGATTGATCGCATGAAGCGGTGCGACTAGCCATATTCGAAGTGCTCATTGCACCTGGTCCAGTGTTGCTGAATTCTCCGTAGTATGTAGTGAAACTGGTGCACGCTGTTGAGCGAATGGCTGTCGGCGCGATCAAGCTTCCCATATTTGTTCCACGGTACACCACCGCTGTTGAATTTCCGTTCGGTTGTGCAAGGTATACGTATGAAGCACTCGATCCTGGCTTTTGCTGGATGCTGCTCGAATCAACGACGAGTGAGGAGTTGTACCAGACTCCACCGGTCTGATATCCTTGAAGATATGCGATGGATGCCGATGAATCTGTCGGAACGATGACCGAGTTGTAGACATAGGCAGTCACATAGGTATAGAAAAGCTTGTCGGGACCTGGCAAGGGTTAGACCTATTCTAGTGGCTCAGGATGTACAAGACATCTTACCTTCAATATAGGAGTTCGTGATCATCGTCGTTCCAAACCCAGACTGATATACTCCTATGCCTCCAGATACCAACGCAACAGTATCGAGCAACATGTTTGAGCCGTAGGCAAAGAACGCCGGAGCCTTGGCGGAAGCTGTGGAGATAGTGTTGGTGAGGTTGACGTTACGCAGCACAATACCGTTCGATTTCTGCGTGTTGAAGGAGACGACACCACTGGGAGCAGGCGCAGCGATAACGACTTGGTTCTGAGCATAGCTGCTGGCAGCCGGACCCGAGATGGTCACAGTCTGGGTACCCTGGATGATGATAGATTCGCTGTACACTCCAGCCTGTACCACAACAGACGGGATTGCGCTATTCTGTGCGGCGGCGACGGCCAAGTTGATGGCTGTGAACTGCGCAGAGCCATCTAGAGCGACTGTAATAGCAGTCGGCTTGGATGTTGCCGAAGACGCGGATGTGGACAGCGCGGCTGAAGAGGAACCTGAGGCTGCACTAGAAGAAAGAGTCGATGCGGAAGACGCTGTCGAGGAGAGACTCGAGGCCGTGCTGGAAGAGACGGCTGACGAGACAGTGGATCCAGACGTAGGCGATAGAGTTGACGATGAGCTCGACGAAGAGTCAGACTGGGCAGCAGCAAGGCCGGCCAGTCCAACAAAGGCCGCCAGAAACTGCATGTTAGTATAGCCCAATGAATCCGTGGATACAGGCAACCGAACGAGACTAACAAGGACACCTTATCGACAAGGCGGAAGGACAATATTGATCAATGCAATCCCTTCGATCGCCACGGGGATCCAGCAGATTGATATACAATGCATGGCGATCATCCATGCCCTGGGGTCGGCTGGCGGCGATATGGCCGACAACCTCTGAATCGCCAGGCACCTAGTGGAAGACAGCATGGGTTGCAAGCGAGGTTGAGGAAGGTTTGCGGACTCCACTATCCACGTGGGAAGAACCGAAAACGCGTAGATATTCTAGCACTTTGGCGCACTAAGTGTGAGATTAGGGACGACTACTTCGGGGAGATGTCCTAAAGCAGCGATATTGTTCGACATATAGCTGTTCTGCGTGCCGGAATGAGACGACACGTGCGGGAAGTGATAGACCCATGTCCATGTCGATGATCATATCCAGCGGTCTGGGAGGTCGCGGCAGTGAAAAGATGCAAAAGCCGAAAGGGACGAAGTTGGCCTGGAGCGTCACGTGACTTTGAATAGACGCTACGAGGACGGCCGACAACGCCACAACGTCCCGCGATTGGCGCAAGAATTAAATAAGGTTAGCAAATGCAGGAACATTCGAACTTGACAGCCTCGTTTATCTCGCTACGCAGGGACTTTTCGTTCTTTTTCTTCGATGCGCCACCCAAAGCCCTTAAATGCAGACCTCTTTGGGACAAGATTTCGTGCCTGGATGCTTGAACAACACAAGCATTCCGGACGAGCTCCGCGGCATTTGCCGTGATAGTCAAAGTCATCCTGTCATTCCTCACGGGTCTTCGCCAGAGGGATCACATGCCATGGGCTGTTGACTGCACCTTTCCTGCAGATGAGAGGAAAGAAGTCATGTCCATAAAGTGATTGTGCCATCACGCTTTATGATGCACGGTGCACATCCCGTCCGCAAGACCATGTCAGCACTGCGTGGTGTATCCGCCTCCGCGATACCGCTTCGTAAGCGAATCGTTCCACGTGCATGTGGAGATGAAGGCTGTGGCTTGCGCAACACACGGGTGGTAGATAAGTATAGTTGTGTGCGCGTGTCAGAGGCGTTTCCGACATCGCTAGAAGATAAGAATGCGTCGGACAATTGAAGCCGCGCCGGATATGAAGAACGGAATGTCTTCATCAGGGCTAATTTCAACTGTTCACATATGGTTTTGCGCATTCCCTTGGAGTTTGAGCGCTATATATCAATCCGTGGTGATTTACTTGGCTATGCTTATCTAAGTGGAGTCACAACCGGTTAAGATGCTGAGCTCGCAAGAGGGCCAAAGTGCCCTCGAGATTCCTCGCCTGGCTATTTCGACATGAGCGGGTAAGAAAATGCCGCGCGTATTTGAGAAATTGTACATTGCAGCAATTGTGGCACTCCGATAACAAAGACAACCAGACCGACTAACCCAAGTCGCTCCAAGACACCGGACAAGATCTGCCTTTCGAATGAACTTTCCGGCCTTTCAATTTGAGCTGCTGCCAGTCGAGCGACGGACAGGTCATGGTGCCTTCAAATTTGTCGCATTCATTGTTTGTGAAGACCAGATACCCCATGTCCGTCTCGACCTGGCTGGGCGTATCTTCATTGTCGACTGTCGGCGTACCCTTCCACTTCATCCAGAACTTCGGGTTTCGAAAGCTATTCTTCTCGAAAGCTTGCGCTCGACGATTGAGCTTTTCGTCTTGCAGTTCGATCGCGCTCGGCTCGTTTTCTGATTCGTCATCTTCGTCTTCTTGAGAATCCTGGTTGTCTTTATCATCGTCCTCATCGCCTTCGTCGTCATCCTCGAGTCCAGTGATTATATCCGCGAGCTGCTTTCGACTTCCAGCAAGGATGAACATGCCACTCAACTTCTCAAAGTCAAACGTTCCCACCAATCCCGTCTCACTCTCAGTCAACTCGTGGATCTCGAAAGCATGATGTGAGGTCGAAGGCCCTGCACCCAGCGAGACCTCATATCGTCCTAGTGCTGCGAGAGGGTTGAATGGCTTCGAGGCGCCACCACCACCACGACCGGATCCACGACCGGATCCACGACCAGATTTGCCCTTTGATTTGCCATGTGCGAAGCGGCGCGATTGGAACGCTGAGTCGATTGGGTCGTCCATTGGGTCAAAATGTATTTTGAAACAGACGATTGTTCAGATGGTCCAGAATATTTGTGTAGACAACATTGAACATTCAAGCATGAAGGGTACATATGTGATGACGTCGACGGTGCACGTGCCATGACTTTGATCTAAAGTACAATCGACAACATTGGACTCTTCTTCTCGGGTTACGACGTAGGTTGATCCTTTCCTACACGTATGGCCTGTCTCTCTTCATTCTATTGCTGCACAGATGGGGCACAAGATCCTTGGTCCGGACTTAATATGAGCTTTAGCTCCGTCGTTCTCAAGACAACAGAAACCCTTTGAAATGTCCATTACCTACCTTAAATGTAGACACGATTCCTCCTCGTGTTCGCTTAAGCCATGGAAGAACAACTCAGCCTACTTGGCTGTGGCTTTTCGTGGCCACCTGAAAAGTATTGTAGCCATTGCTTTAGACTGGACACTTTTCTCTTCAGCATAATTCATGACACTGAGAACACAAGTGCCATATCCACATACTCAGACCCCTTCCGAGTCTCAAACCCAAACCTCCCATCAAGATGTCAGAACCAGCAGAGGCTCACCTCCTCCCCAACATAGCCGCCCTAGCCGGCCTCATCCCAATCACCCTCGGCATCAACGCGATCTTCCGCCCTCGCTCAGCCCTCCGCGTAATCGAATTCCAACCGCCCAAAGACCCCGAGGCGCAGGAACTCGTCGACAACTTAATGCTGATGTACGGAGCTCGAGATCTAGCGTGCGGAATCCCAATCTTGCTTTCTTGGTACTTTGACAGGAGGCCTCTGGGGTGGTTGATGATGGTAGCTGCGATCATACCTTGCGCTGATGCGTGGGCGGTGAAACGGCAGAATGGAAGGGCGTCGCGGATGCATTTGCCGTTTGCTGTGCTTGGGCTGGTTTTGGGTGCTGCTTTAATTAAGTGATTCCAAGATGATTGGGTGACAGGTATACGATTCGCATAATTTTGTGTTTCAACGACCTTTTTCATAAGACATTGGGGAACGGGGATGAGTATAGTGTCAGAATGGTATAATTCGCTTCAGGCAAGGCAGCAAGTATCAATCATCGCATCTATCCTCTCTTCTTCGCCTTCTTGCCACTCTTTGCAGCGCTCTCGACTCCAGTAGCCTGTGTCTCTCCGAGCGAAGCGGCAGCAACTTCGCCTGCAGGCGGGCTGGGCGCAGCAAGGTCATCGCGCTCATCGCGCAGGGCGTTTTTCAGATCCACATCACCAACCGCCTCCACGCTGCTCGCGATCCATTGCTGGAATGGCTTGGCAACAAAGTATCCGTCTGCTGTGAACCAGGTGGCGAAGGGTGACCTGAGCTGTCTAGTGCTCGGTGAGGGCGAGGAAGGAGAGGAAGTGGTCGCGTCGATGTAGTATGTCGGGTCGTTCTTGAGGGTCTTGGTGTGGAAAGTCACCTGAGAGTTATCTGTTAGATTTGTACGTAAGAGGATCCAAGGAATGACTAGAGACAAACCTTCTTGCCATCTTTGCTGCCCTCAAACACCAGTCCAGCTTCCACGAACCACAGCCAGTATGTGAAGAAGCCGTTCAAGATCGCGTAGGCGGCTACAGCGACGGCGGTCCAGCCTTTCGTCGCTTCCCAGCCAAGTTTGTAGTCTGCCACGAAAGTCGCACCAGCAATGATCACGGCGAGGTAGCCAACGAGCAGCTTGATGTCGGCCTTGGTATTGTCTTGCTTGAAGCCAATGCCTCGGAGGTAGTTTCCTAGCGCATCGTCGGTTGTGTTTTTGAGATCCGGGAGAGAGTATGGTGAGATTTTGGTGTCTGCCATAATGGGCGAGTACGGTTGTGTCGCAGTGATCGAATCTGCGTTCAAGTGTTTGGTGATGTTCGCTTGTCCTGAGAGCTGTTACAATAGTTTAACTATGGGCTGAAGGGACAGCTAGCTTAAGTCATTGCTTGGCACTTTGGCAGAGGACGCGGAGCTGCATGTGCAGTTGGACGAGTGCAACAGCAACTCTACACAGCACCACGACAATCACGAGGAAATACTTCCTCCACGTTGCAAACATGACTGGCCCGGTCGAGCAGCAGATCCATCGGGATCCTGCGCTCTTGTACGTACCACTTGCGACGACAAATGGCAGGACATGACTGACAGCAAGCCTAGCTACTGGATCCTCCTCCCAATCACAGTAGTCATGATCTTGACCGGTATCCTGCGACACTACTTGAGCACTCTGCTTCAGTCGACACCAAAGCGCCAGCTTCTCCCTAAAATCCGAGAGCAGCGCTCCCTCGGCCGAGCCCAGAACCTCCGCAACAATTACCAGCAAGTCTCCAAGGCCGCTTTTGAGCGTCGCAAGGAAGCTTTCCTCGATGGCACGAGAGACGGCAGGTTCCTGGCCGACCCGGATGCGAAGAACAAGCCCAAGCCGAACCCCATGAGCGACCCGGCTATGATGGAGGGCATGATGGGCATGATGAAAGGAAACGTCGCCATGATGGTGCCTCAGAGCTTGATTATGGGCTGGATCAATGCCTTCTTCAGCGGCTATGTTATTAGTATGTTGCTTCCTATATTCTTTACTCGGGACATGTGCTAATTCAATCGCAGTGAAACTGCCCTTTCCCCTCACACCTCAGTTCAAGCAGATGTTGCAAGCCGGTGTCGGCACTCGCGATCTGGATGTCAGATGGGTGTCGTCACTCTCTTGGTACTTCCTGACTTTGTTTGGCCTGCAGCCCGTGTACAACTTCATCTTGGGTAGCAAGAATGCTGCGAACCAGATGAGCCAACAGATGCAGCAGGCTCAAATGGGAGCCAACCCCATGGGTGGCGCTGAAGACCCGGAGAAGATCTTCAGAGCAGAGGGCGAGAACTTGGAGGTCATTGACCACAAGTACATTCTCGAGGGTGTGGAAGATCGCCTGCTTGAGAAGCTTGGTTTGTAGATATATAGCAATGTACCGAGTTATGAAGCAACGTGGTATACTTGGATGTCGGCCAAACTGAACAGTGTTTACTACCACCAAGCTCATGCTCCATGTAGTGATGCCAAACACACCAAGCGTGATTCTCGAGCAATTGACTGCAAATTATATATGAGCATTGTTGTAATATCCTGAACCTCGGGATGATGATCTGCAGCTAAGGGATTGAGCTTCAACAACTGCTCTTCAACCTTCGACGTCATGCTCAAGGTCTAAACGAAACACAACACAACCTACATGTACACAACCACCATGGACCACCCTCACTACCGCCCAACAGCCCTACAAGGCGACCTCTACACCAAACCTTCCCGCTCGAACACCTCTCCAGAAAGACAACCCGAACGCTCCCACGGTCACGCCCGCAACCTATCCAAGAAACTCCACGCCCACAGCATCCGCTCCAAGAACCACAACAACGGCCACAAACCCCACCGCTCCGTCCGCCACGCCGCCAAAGACACAGTCCAATCCGCCATAGACATCAAACCGCCGGTCACATTCGACTCCATCCTCCGCCGCGGCGGCGACAAACGCAGCCCAGACTCCAGCCGTCGCGGTAGCGCCATACCACACGGTGGTCAAGACTGGGATTTTGCGCAGCAGCAGGCTGAAGCCGAGAAGCGGCGCGTAAAACCTGAGGATGTGCGCAAGCTGCGTGGCGAGAATGAGAAGAGGGAGAGGGAATTACTTGCGGCGCTGAAGAAGGTGGAGGAGCTGGGTATGCAGAGCACAAGGCAGCTGGACGACACGTACTATAGTATTCTGGAGAAGGCGGAGAATATGCGGAATACGCTTGCGGAGATGCAGAAGTTGGCGGAGGAGAGTAAGAGTTCGAGGGAGAAGTTTGACTGGGAAGCGGATGAGTTGAGACAGAGTACTGAGAAGACTATGGATGGGTTTGGGGAGTTCAAGGCGCAGGAGGAAGCTATCGATGGCTATGTTTCGCGGCTCGCAGAGTCGAAGACGAAGACGGAGGGTTTGAACGAGCGATTGGAAGCTGCGAGGAAGAGAGTGGAAGCGTATGAGAAGCGATATAGGGAGACGAGAGCCAAGGCCAGGCAACGGTGGAATATCACATGGGGCTCTCTGGCCGCGGCTTTGGTTCTACTGCTAGCTCTGGTGATTGCGCGACATTATCGACACATCGCCTATCAATCGAATGGTGGGGCAGGCCTCGTAGCCATGGGTGATGTCGTGGACAAGATCGCTGCGCCGATAACGCAGAAACTGGCGCCGACACCGAGCGAGGATCCTGTCCTGGAAGATATATTCGCGAAGGTGATCGATATCAATACCGACGACAAAAAGCTCTAAAACTAGACCAGGGCGACGCTGCAGCGTGGCAGTGCTAGCTGTGCGTCCCAGTGACTGGTTACGGAGATGACTGAATCTTGGAGTGGAACCAGCAAACAGTGCTCGAGCAAGTAACTCTCAGTGTTCTCTTGCAATGTCGATCGCGTTGGCCGAACTACCAATGCCATTTGGGACTTCGGGAGCAAGCAAACGAGCTGTCCGGGCTCGAGTTGTGCAAATTCTCGTATGGCGTGAGCTGCCAGTGGGTTGCGTAGCCTACATTCCTCACAGTCTTGATTCGAGGTGCTATGATTGCATGGTTCGTCGCCCAGCATTTTCTGTGTGCCGATTGATTGTCGAAGGCAGCAAAAACCACACTGAGCGACCGGCACGCTTGGCATATGGCTACAGAGCGAGAACAGTGATACGTCGTGTAGTATCAAGGTTCTGCTGCTAGATACACTTCGCCCTTCACCATGGAACTTGTGAATAGGATCTCGGGACACCTGTGAGATGCTTCTTTTGACCGTAATTTGATGGGTCTTGGAAGCATAGCGTGCCGCAACCCGCCAATCTGGGACCCATGAAGGCAGCTTCCGCAGTACTGCTGGTTTCTCATCACGCCGGCATGACGCAGAAGCTAGGATTGCGGGCAGAAAGTCATCGATCTCAGCTCTAAGCAGTGAAGAGGCGAAATTAGTGTAGACGTCATTGACGCTCGTGGTATAATCGACACTGAACTTCCCAGGCCCCCAGCCCATGCTGAACAGCGCATACAAGCGGTCTCGTGGATCGTAGCACTTTGCGTCCTCGAAGATATGTAGCATCTCGACAATCGAGCTGTACAGTGGACGCCCTGAGGCATCTAGTACATCTCGCGCAGTGCTTCTCGCGGTAGCGAAAGGACCAGGGATGAAGCTATCATTTACCATACGCCGTGCTAGCAGCAGGAAACGATCGCGGGCTCTAGATTGCTCGCTCTTCTCCGTGATGTATGCCATGAACGGCCAGTTCCAGCCGTGTTCTCCAAAACGGAAGAACGGAGTCAGTCCTGAGGTGTTTGCTACTAGGACTTCCTGGACAATCCATCTGCGCTGGAACCACGATCTTTCGAGGATTGCGTCGAAGAATGCTTGCTCGGAAGAGTCGAGCTCGATTTCTATGCCTTCGTCTTCCCACTGGGTGAATTTTGTTGCTACGCTGCGACACAAATCGTCTTCATCCCGAGAGTCGAGCTCACCAAGCCAGATTGTCAAGTGGCGGCATTTCCCAAAGATCTCAGAAATCAAGAGTACTTGCTGTGCTTTCTCCTTAGGATCATCTTGTGCTATGGAAATTGCATCAATCCAAATTGGTAGCTTGCGATACCAAGTCCTCGTGGCGGCTCTGATGCGTTTTAGCGCCAGGTTGAGGTGCTGGGTCACGCGCATGGGCTTGCCGTCGCAGTAGATTGTGGTATTCAGATGGCTCCCATCTTGCTTGATCTCACCCCATGCGTATGATAGAGCGCGGTATCTGCACGGCTCGTCGATACAGGTCGTGATGATGGTACATTCTATAGGCTGCTCGAAAGAGTCGGAGGGGCAGAGTTGCACTAGCCGTGTATGGCGGGAGCTTGGCAAGGACGCCCATGTATACAGGTCTGTAGTCGGAGATTCCATCGAGAGGTTCTTCAGTGGTTGTCGAACGACTGATAAGTGACATGTGGCTTTTGCTATCTTGGTGTACATTCAGCCTCGACCCAGCCACAACACTAACCCTCATGATCCTAGAACGACACATGTAACGTGTACATATATCTAGACGAGGGCTCAACCTGACACATGGATTGTACAGGTGACCTGGAGCATGTGTGTTGAGCTCCTATGAAGTCGATATAGTCTTAGTCTGCTCCGCTGCCAGACAAGCATTTTAATCATGATTGCGGCGTGTGTAAATAATAGTACGCCAACAAAAAGACACTGGTATCTAGTAGGATGCACTCCAGAATTCATGGAGCACCATTCCAGTGAGCTGGTCGACTAACACACAGTTTCGTCCGCCGTCAGAGCTTCCATCTCGGCAAACATGCAACAAAGAATCCAAGATGTATCAATATCCGAAGGCACAGCTGCCTTTCATCTCCGCGCTAGAAAGACCCCACAAAGATCCAGATTCCCGGAGACGTTTTGATTATGTATTACCCGGTCTCCACGTTTTATCCGTCGGAGGGGTCCCAAGACCAGGAAACCCTTTCACCCCACCAACTCAAGTGGAGGGAGGGCCTGGAGGAGAGTGGAGGATAAATCGGGCCATCGAGTCCCGACATTGCGCCTCACAAAGGCAAAGGCCGACACTATTTTTTGTGACAATCATACCTTCAAACTCGTTCCTGACAGACAGAAGACACACGAACAGCATCTTCATCCCAGGAACAACAGATCAGGAGACAAAAAACATTAAAAATGGGCCGCGACAACGACATGCAGGGCAAAGTCATCGCCCTCAGCGGCGGCGCATCCGGCATCGGCCTGGGGACAGCGGAAGTGCTCTTCGCGCGCGGCGCCAGCATCGGCATCGGCGACATCGACCAGGCAGCTCTCGACAACGCGGCGAAAATCTTCCAGCAGCAGGACCCGGAGCGCGTGCTGTTGACGAAACTAGACGTCAGCAAGCGCTCGTCGGTCGACGATTGGATTTCCGCTATAGTCGACAAGTTCGGGAAGTTGGATGGGGCGGCGAATAGCGCGGGTGTGATTGGGAAGCATCATGGGACGAGGGGCGTGCAGGAGCTGGAGGATGAGCAGTGGGAGCTTGTTATTGGGGTTAATCTTACGGGGATGATGTATTGTATGCGGGCGCAGCTTGCTGCTATGAAGGGCCCGGGAAGTATTGTGTGCGTGAGTTCGGTGCAGGGGACGCTGGGATTCGCGAAGCATGCTGCGTATTCGGCGAGCAAGCATGGCGTCTTGGGGCTTATGAAGAGTGCGGCGAGGGAGGTTGGAGAGAGGGAGATTCGGGTTAATGCTGTGACGCCGTGAGTTTTCTCTTGTATCCTTGAGTTGGGACCTGATGCTGACCGAGATATTTCTAGGGGCTCGATTGAGACACCATTGATGCACAAGCGCAATGCTCTAGAAGGCGTCGATGATTCATACCACCCAACAGCGATCAACCGCTTGGGCACTTCGGAGGAATGCGGCAACTTGATCGCATGGCTGCTGAGTGACGAATCGAAGTTCGTGAGCGGTGCAACATATGCCATCGATGGTGGTTGGTAGTAGTGCTCTACACGACAAATATCAAACGAACATTATCAGGAGCAATGCCTAGAATGAATAGATTTTCATGATTCGTAAAGATCTACAAGCCTCCCCTACTCCTGCGGCTGCGCCAACTTGATCTTGCCCTGCTCATCGTACACGATCTCCCTGATCTTGACGCAGCGCAAGTGGTTCTTGCCCGAGATGCTCGTGTCGTGGTAGAACAAGTACCACTTGCCCTTGAACTCCGCAATAGAGTGGTGCGTCGTCCAGCCTTTGACAGGCTCCAAGATTCTGTCCTGGTATGTGAAGGGTCCGAGTGGAGAGTCGCCAATGGCGTATGCGAGGTAGTGGGTGTCGCCGGTGGAGTATGAGAAGTAGTATTTGCCCTGGTACTTGTGCATCCACGCGGCCTCGAAGAAGCGGCGGTCGTGCTTGCTGGCGTGGATCGGCTTGCCGTCGGTGTCGTTGACGACGAGGTCCTGCACGTCGCTGGAGAAGGTGTGCATGTCGTCGCTCAGTTTGGCCACGCGAGGCATGAGAGCGGGTTCGTCGCCGTCGGCTTCCATGGTCGAGTAGGCGTCGCGCTTGAACTCGCCGGTCCGCCAGCACTGCAGCTGACCACCCCAGATACCGCCGAAGTAAAGGTAGGCCTGGCCGTCATCGTCAACAAAGCTGGCGGGGTCGATGCTGTAGCTGCCGGGGATGTAGTTCTCGTCGGGCTTGAAAGGTCCCTCAGGCTGGTCGGCGACAGCAACACCGATTCTGAAGATACCCTCCTTGTCTCTGGCGGGGAAGTAGAGGTAGTATTTGCCGTTCTTCTCCGCAGCATCGGGTGCCCAGAGCTGCTTATCCACCCATGGGATATCTGATGCCTTGAGGGCGATGCCGTGGTCGGTGACGGGGCCTTCCACATTGGGCATGGAGAAGACGTGGTAGTCGTTCATGTCATACTGGTCGCCATTGTCGTTGTCCTGGATGTCGGTCTCCCTGTCGTGGGAAGGGTAGACGTAGAGCTTGCCATTGAAGACGTGAGCGCTGGGGTCAGCTGTGAAGAGATGGGTGACGATCGGGCTGGGGTCTTTCTGTGTAGGGTCGGTCATATTCGCGGATGTTAAGAAGAGTTTGGTGTACCTGCAGCAGTTCCTCAGCGGCAGTACTTGCTCCTTATATTTACCATAGTGCTACCTTTGAGCCTGAGCCGGCAATTTAAGACGTGAAGACAGCCTCGTGCGCGTTTAGGCTATATGAGTGGAAGGGTCAGGTGGAGCATAAGAGTCAAGACATGCCATCCTGAAAGTCTTGGAAGACACTCGACTGTGCCGTGCCACAGGGCTTTCATGGCGCCTGAATGCGAACTCTTGGAACATCCACAATGCCGTACTTTAGCAAGATGGCTGAAGGTGGTTGAGGATGTTGATGGCTGTTTCACGCCACGCCAGTTGTTGAGATGCCGAGGCTGTCGCTGCATGCGCTTTGGCGAGCTGCTCCGCCAAACTTCATCTCGATGCTTGAGCAGCTGCTTTTCGCACGACTCGGAGCATCCAAGCACGCGTCGACCCTTCAAATAACGCGTCAAACTCGATTCATCACAGAGTACTTCTTACGTTGTCGAAGGGCGAGATGTGGACAGAGGAAGAGGAAGAGACAGAGGAAATTTGTCCCTGACGACCGCTCCTCACTCCAATGACATCAACATGTAGAGACGTCATAATGAACGCCAGACGCTTTCATTCAGGTGGAGTTGAAGAGGCATGCTAGGAGGTACTGCAGTGCCATTGTAAAGAAAAGGTAGTATACATTCTCATCTATCTCAACAATGCTCTCGCTTCTCTCCAAATCTGCTCCAACAGCTCTCAAATCACTAGCAACCACAGCATCTCGACCAGCTTTCCCTATCATCCAGAAAAGCGTTATGTCTACTTGTCAGTCTCTCATTGGAACACCCGATCCTGGCCAATGCTGACATACTATAGCCCAGCGTACCAACGAACAGCTCAAGGCGAGCGTTCTATTCGATGTCTCGCATATCACCGCCGTCGTAACAGGTGGAGGCACAGGGATTGGCCTCATGATCACACAGGCGTTGGTAACAAATGGGGCAAAGGTATACATCACAGGAAGAAGACAGGAGGTCCTCGAGAACACTGTCAAGACATACAACACTGGGCCTGGAAGTCTGCATGCGCTTCCCGGCGACATTTCTACCAAGGAAGGTGCGATCCAGCTCGCAAAGGATCTCTCAGCTAAGGAGTCCAATGGTATCCACCTTTTGGTCAACAACGCTGGCATTGCGAGGGATGACAACACAAAATTCTGTATGTATACAAGATGTTCCAGGCTTGGGGATGTGGAGAGCGTGGAGCTGATATATCATAGCCACCAACGGCCAGCCCGAAGCTACTGATGCCGACGCCATCAGCAAGCACTTCCTGCGCTCAGAAGACTCCCAATGGGCCGAGACATTCAAGACCAATGTGACTGGCCAATACTTCATGGCAATGGCCATGCTCCCTCTGCTCGCCAAGGGCAGAGATGTCACACCCGGCTACACCTCACAAGTCGTCAACGTCAGCTCTATCAGCGGCCAGATGAAGGGATCCAGCAACGGCCAGTTCGCCTATGCTTCTTCCAAGGCAGCATGCACCCACCTCAGCCGCATGTTGGCCACCACTTTCAAGGACTGCAAGGTCCGCGTCAACACAATTGCACCCGGTATCTTCCCGTCTGAGATGACCACTGGCAAGTCAGACGAGTCCAACAAGTCTGAGCTTTCTACCAAGATCGGCAACCCTGCCGGCCGTGGCGGCCACGACAGCGATATGGCCGCTACTATCTTGATGCTTGCCGGCAACGGTGGTCTATTCTACAACGAGCAGACCATGTTCCCTGATGGAGGTGAGTGATCTCTTTCTTCTCTACGAAGCAAATGCAACGAACTGACCATGTGATAGGCTCTACTCTTGCGCAGCCCAGTGCGAAGGCATGAACGAATAAATAAAGATGGACAATATGAATCCAGATTTTTTCAATTACCCGTTGAACCTTTCGCCTCGATGAAGTTTTCCTTCACTAGCCAGGTTGCACCAAATGACCTAACATGGCCTTCTGCCGGCCTTTTCATATTCTACTGATGCGACATTGCACCGAGCGACGGTGGACTCTGACAACCAATGTCCACTTCCGAATCCGGCTTTGTCCGCACCAAACCTTCCACGCACGCCTCAAAGAACTAACTGCATCACAACAATGAAATCTGATACGGATACTTTAATCTTGACCGATCAATTGTGGACATCTTGCCACTGACACCTCAACCATGCATAGTTTCACATATTATCTTTTCCAAGTAGCTGCATATGCTACTGCAGGACCCAGCGACATTATCGAACAACATGACAACGTCGAGGAGGTCACCATCGAACGAGACGGCAACGTCAAGGAAGCGACCAACACCGGTATGGACTGGATCACAGTCGCTTTGTTATCAATAGCTGCATGTTGTGTGTTATACCAACTCCAATTCTACGAGCCCGAAACTGGACAGTTCTCACACCATGCCCCACCTCTTGCCCGCGCCACTTTGGGCATCGTTCGCCGACTCTGGAGCGACATAGCACGGTTCATACTCAACATCTTGGCCATCACAGCGGAGCTCCTCCTCGCAGCCAGGAACATATGCATCGCCACATTTCGCCTGATCGGCACAGGAATCAGACTCGTCATCGTCGCATTGAGTCCACTTGCCACAAAAATATGGACGCGCTACGACAGTGCCAAACACAGCCATTACGCAAACGCCGCCCGCCAGCACTGGAGAAGCGCTCACGCCTTCTCCGTAACTATTCTCCCCTGGGCAATTGCGGTCGGCGCAGTTTTCCAGTTCTTCGTGGTGCCATCCATGAGGGACAGCACATCCCTGGACGGTTACGATATCCGTTCATACGTGGTGCCTCTTTGGGATATCAAGGCTAGGCCGGAGAACCGGCATTACGAGGGCAGCAGTAGTCATTATGGGCGTGAATGCATCGATGTACGGGCTGTCGGAGAAGATGATGTTTATACGCGTCTGCTCACGGATATCGGAGAGATTGAGATTGCGCACGAGCTTGAAGTGCAGCCTACAACTATCACGCGAACGCTGATATTTGCTGCGACGCAAGGATCAGAAACTGGAGCGGCTGGTGATTGAATTTGGACAAGCTGTATCGCACGAGACGGAGGAACTGTACATATGAAGCTGTGTCGGTAGGGGGCTGAGGTTCGTGTCGCTGAAAACGGCTGGGAGCGTAAAGTTTGGTGGTGCCTAGAGTACGTTCTCGAGTCGCACGTTACCGAGGCCGTATACACTGGAATACTACACTGAATTCCACTTATATGGATCCAGATATCAATGATTGTGCAATTCATGTAGGCCACTTCCTACTCCGAGTGCCAAGCGAACCATACAAATACAAATCGCAATGGAACAATGTCGCGGCTCTCGGTCAAATAGGTCTAGAACTTCACGTATCAAGACAACAATTGGCCACATGTTGCACATAACTCCCAATCCGGCAACGAAGCTGAAGGTCCACTCCCCCGTTCTTTGTGCGAGCAGCTTCCGCGCTCAGCCATCAAAGCAGCCGTGAAGGCAGCACAAAGAAATCAAGGCCGAGTGGCATGCTCACATCATGGCACCTCACCGCCTCTTGTGCTGCGTGACCGTTCCCTTTACACATTGCGTAATAGAGACTTCACAGTCTGATACTCGCGAGAAGGTCGATCTGTTAGGCATACCCCTTGCATCGGGCTGCATCTGCATATCTCGGGCTGGAATATATCTGTCGCCGCAATGTTTGCTCCACCACCGACCGCCGTTCTCTCGCGCGCCGAGATCCAGGCTCGTCGGGCGCAACTACAAGCCAAACGAGCAAGCAGTGGAACCAGTATCAGCAGCGTCAGCGAACTACAGAAGGCCGAGTCAAACCCGGAGGTCACCAAGCAGGAGAAGAAGAAAGGTTCACGGTTCGCTGGGAACAAGAAGGATGTGGAAGAAATACGAGAGAACGACAAAGAGGAATGGAAGTTCAAGAAGAAGCTGAGCAGGAAGGGCAAGCCGGCATCGGTGGGTGAAGGCGGAAGTGGTACTAGTCTGCCTGCTACGCTATTGCCACCACCTCCTGCGCCGCCTGGTCCACCGAGTCTGAAGACGAATGGTAGCGATGCGGGCAGCTTTGTGGAGTCGTTGCCATTCGCTCCATCTCCGACTGAACGAAGGGCAAAGGCAGCGCCTCCAAAGCGTCCAGCACGACCTTCTGGGGAGATGTTCCTCAGTCCGCCGTTGTCGTCCTCGATGTCAGACTCGTTTCCTCGTGCTCTTACACCTGAATCGTTCGGTGGGAGCTCCTTCCGCAGTGCCAGTTCAAGTCCTGCCACGCCGCCTCCATACCAAGCACCTCCTCCAGTACCTGACGCGTTCCCGATGATGCCAACATCTGGATCGAATCGGAGCAGTCCGAAGCCACCTCCGTTGCCTAGTCCACCACTTGCAAGCAAGTCAACTCTTCTTGGTTCTTCATCGCCACCACCTTCAACACCTCCGCCACTAATTCCTGAAAAATCGCCACTGCGCCAACAGCGGAAGACACGTCCAAATTCGAACCCAGTCAGAGCGACAGGTCTCGGACCAACTGCGCCCAAGAATCAGCACTCGATGTCCACAGACGCCGCCCTGAGCACTGCCATGGCCGAACTCAGAATGGCAATGAAAGACCCGATCTCGATCGGTCAAACAGCAGGTGAGCAACGCCAACGTCCACCTCACCGTTCGCGGGCAGCCACAGCGCCCGCAGCCGAGATGTCTGTTCGGACTGGAATTAAACCTTTGCAGGTCCGCAAGCCGGTCAAAAGCCCGGTGACGTCTTCATCGCAAAATGGGATTGGGAGTAACGAAACTACCCCTGGTGGCCAGAAGGTTGGCGTCACCTCGCCGACGATAAGCATTTTGGCAGTGGGCAGGGCGCAGAGAATTGCGAAGCAGGGCATTAGGAGACAGACGGTCACTCATCACCGTCGAGGAAGTTCGGGCAACTCTGCGAGGTCGGGCGCGCAGAAGCAGGCGAGATCTCCGACGCAGCTTGTTGTTCTACAAGCTTGCAAGGCGAAGGGCGAGGCAATGTCATTACTCCAAACATCTGGCTTCTCCGATGTCCCAACATCACCCGACCAGTCCAAGAGGCCGCGCTTGCAAACTCAGGTCGTGTCCGCCACAAGATTCATAGACAAAGACCTGCCCGACACTCCGAACAGCATCGCACCAACTCCGACTGAACTTTATCAGCCTTCTCGCAACTCACTGCTCTTGGCTCGCAAGGCCAGGTCTAGCGTTGATAGCGCAAACCGGTGCCCTCTGTCGGTTGTCACAGACACATATAGCAAGCTCAACAGCTCGTCTACATCTGCACCTGCGTCTGCATCGGATGAGATCTCCCCACATCGCCTAACAACCATCCTGGAGTACACGGCGCTTTCAGGTGATTCGCCACCGGCGTCGGGAACCGCCACGCCCATTGCAACCCAGATCCATCTCCGAGGCGGCTCAGTCGTGACCGTCACTCCACCAGAACTGACAGCATGGCAGCGCTCAATCTACATCCAAGGCCCGATCCGACTGCCAAAACCCGTGATACTTCCACGCAAAGACAGCGTAGCGAGCATGGAGCCATTCCAAGAAGCCATCGATCGCGTGTACCAAGATGCGCTGTTTGTGCCGAGACGTCGAAGCGACGATGCTATAGTCGATGACGTTTGCGAGTTCTTTGATAATTTCGGCTTCGGCGATATTGGGTTTGGAAGCGATCTACTCGCGATCGAACAGGCGGAAGGTGCCAATGATGACGATGCGATGGACGTTGACGAGTTGGAGGAGACTATCGAGCGTTTCACCACGCCGCCTGGTTTCCCTCACGCTGCAGACGACATCAGTCCAATCGAGAAAGTCGTTGCCAAAGATGTGATCGAGGCGTCAATCGCTAAAGCCCTTGTGGTACCAGAGCCATCAGTTCCAATGCCACCAGTCGACAACGAAGAGACGCTTCGCGCTCGTGGAATTGCGCGCTTGTCGCAGCAGTCTGCCGGACGTAGTTCGCAAGGCTCGCGCTCGAGTTCTTCCCGCAAAGAGGTGTCTGGTGCTTCGAGGCCAGCTTCAGACACTTTGACAGCATCCGTAGCCGGTGATAGCCAAGACGGCATGCTGCCACTGCTGCCACCACCGGAGGCAAGCATGCTGGATGCCGTGATGGAAGCGAGTCAAAGCGAAGAAGCTGATTGGGTGGAGGAGATGACTGCGGACGGCGATGCTGGCGGGATGGACTGGAGCGACGAAGATGTTGAGGAGACTGACGTTGGGGCATCTTGGACAGCACCGGCGATCAGGCGGAAAAAGCAGCATGGATTGGATAGGGGCTTGGTGGGCAGGGAGAGGAGGAACCCGGTGGCGAAGATGAGGAGGTTTGTTGCTACTGCTACTACGATATTGTAAGAATGTCATTGCTTGCTTTTGTGAATGTCTTGAGAAGCTAGAAGATTGCATTTGCGAATTGATGCAGTGCCGATGTTACCGTTTATGAGAAAGAATACCCATCCTGCAAGTCGGTCGGTCTGTGATGATCCTTCAGGGCCCCTGACTCAATCCGCTCTTTCGACGCTCGGATATGAGGTATGTAGGCCGTCCGGCTCGGAATGGTGTATGTAGAACGGGGAGAGTTCGGCAAGACTACAAAGCTCTCTATTACCAAGAAGACTCTTGATGTGACATTCAGGGCAATCAGAAAGTACAAGAGCCATCGAACCCCAAAAACACCCAGCGATAGAGGAGTACTTGGGATATCAGACTGCCGAACAGCCTACGCCGAAAGTACTATGATGCCTCCTTAATCAGCCTGGCTAAGTAGAACATAAGCAGCACCACACCCGTAGATGCTGTGATTATTGCGCTAATACGCCAAAGATACCGCTCCGCTTTACTTTTGAAGTTTTAGTGCCAAGCAAGCAGGTGTAGACCTCCGTAGATGATGAAGGTGAGAGTTATGATGAGACATATCGATAGGCGGAGTTTCGCATGCTGGACTTCGTTGACCGGATTTGCGTCTAGGTCGGGGCTTCCAGCAGTGCCTTCGTAAAACCATCATTCGGTTTGAGGGATTGGAGTAGCGGGTAATGGTCGATCACTGTTGACCCAGGTGGACCAAAGTTCTCCCAATTGCCCCTCACAAAGAGAACACCCTCAATGCGTCCAATGGTATTACCACTGTCTAAGCATTCAAAAGAAATGTATAGGTCTGTATTGTGTATCTTAGTTGGCGGCCTTATGTCCAAAGGGACAAGAATATAGTCACTCGTGCCTCTGGGATGGGATAATGTATTGGTCTTCCCACATATCAGACGATTCCCGTCCGAGTCAGAGATTATATATGTGCCAAAATCTCGATGTATAGTATTATTTTCATCTGGCAAATATATTCCAGGCACACTCCAGACGTTGTTCAAGTCGCTGGACTCCAGTGGAGAGAACAAGTCCAATGATTTGCTCTCGACGAGAGTATGTGATTCAACGTCGTAAGGCTTGTCCCATCAGAAGATGTAGATCAGAAGGGCACTGATGCAATGGGCGAATGTATTGAGCTTGAGCAAAGACACGGCTAGATCCCCGCTGAGGCGTGCGATACATGAAGAGCAGAACCAGAAGGCCTGTACACACGTGATAGCTTTCCCAATCGCATTGGCCTTGCCAGGATTCGGCAAGACCACTCTCTGCAGCTGTAGCAAGCTTTGGGGTTCATGTATCGCCAGATGCGCGATGGCGTCTCGGCGCAGGATACGTTGTTCACCCGTATCGCTGCTGTAGATACAACCCCCACTGGGAGCATAAAATGCCATGCTCATAGTCCACATCATGGTTGCATCTTCCATCTTGGCTTTGGCACGAGCTTCTCGTCGCAGATTACTGTTCATGACAAACTCGGAATCGTCGTCGTGACCTGAGCACGAGTAATCGCGAAGCAGAGCCGCTCTGACCCATCGACCGAGGCGAGACACTCTTAGCCAATCAATGATACGTATCGGGAGCAGGCAGGCAAAGGCGATTGCATTGAGGCCATGGCGGTAGTACGGCTCCTTCGGCGCCCGATTCTCGTTGATCTTTGCCAGTAGCGCTTTCGCATCACGGTACTGCAACCTGAAGTGCAATGTCTTAGCTTGTGATACCTCACAAAGCCGAAGTCAAAACACTACCTACCATGCGTTCAACGCAACTAGTTCTGGCGCAACGATCGTGAGTAGTGACCAGCCAATCCTGCACCAGATCTGTTTCGAACTCTTTTCTCCAGGCCGGGGGATGTTCAGGTGGATTGTTGTCCATACACATAGTATGATGGTAACGATGCATGTCTGGTAGATGGCCCAAGTCCCGCGCTGCACAGCGTTTGGGTGCCATTCTGGCTGCGCAGTACTGTTCTCGCTATGCACGACTATCATGGCGGATGGAAGGAGCGACCGTCTCGCGATTTGCAACAGCAATCGAGAGTACTAGCGTTTGGAATCGGTGCACTCGAGGTTTGTAGCATCCCGTTGTCATTTTGGTAAGGGTGATAAGGCGCAGCCCACCCCCACGGGCTGTAGAAGCATGATGTGGCGCAAGGCGCTTACTCTCGCCTATAAGTATGCATGTTATATCTTGTCGGTCTATTACAGAGCATGTCACGTGCACGCGGTCGAGAGAACTATTCCGCCGTGGGCGTCGGGCACGCGAAGCAAGTGGCTTGATGTCGTGCAACGAGCACACCGGAAGTAATGCAAGGTCTTACGACTCGTCTGGAAGCCCCATGCAGAAGGATGCGATCTTACGCCCGAGGCAGAAATTGCCAGCGCATCGTGTCCCAGATGCGCGTGGCCGCCGTGGCGGTACTGGCGGCTGCAGATTGCGGCCTGGTGCCAGGAAGCCATCAGGCGGGAGTCGTTCGATGGTGCGACTATTACATGCAAGCCATCCTCAGGCTCACAATGTGGTGGAGTAGAGATACTTCCGAAAGTACATGAGTGGTCAAAAAGGTCAAGTCACACCTCCTTGCTGAGCTGGCATCGAGAAGCACTTCGCCCCGCCAAGCCGCCACGACCATGTCCTTGAGTTCCTTTCGACCCGATTCGCTGCCTCACCTCATCTCAACCTCGCCGTGAGCCGCGTTGCAACTCGCGCCACTGATGGCTGTTTGCCTTGATGGCTCGGAGCTGCATATTCTATTCCGCGGATGCCATCTCCCGTCTCGCACGCCTGCAGTCGACAAACGGCCGCATGACGATGAGCACCCACACGGCTGGCGTGCTGCCTCGTTGTCCAACGCCCTGGATGAGGCCGCCGTATCAGGCTGAGAATCATAAGAAACGATCGTCGTCCTTACGCCTCTCCTTTTTGTTTTCCAGTGGAACAACCGCCTGCCATTTCTGTTGGCAGCACTTCTTCAAACCCACATCTCAACACTTCGTAGGTAGCAAACTGACCAAAGCTCATCGCCGTCATGTCATCACACAACGCGCTTTCCGAAGAGTTCGTGGCGAGCTTGGAGCGTGAGCGACAAGCCATCTTCAACACAAACACCTCCGAGGCTGAGCAAAATCGTCAATGGTCTCAGTACAAGGCCAAGATCGAGGCTTATCTCGCCGCCGACATGTCACCAGTGCAAAGTTTCGCACAGCACGACAGAGCACTTGCAAGGACCATCTCTCATGTAGGGCATTCGGCTTGGTCTCCATGTATCTGGAATTCGTCATCGTTGAGCTAATCCCTACAGGCTTCTACTGGACGACACCTGTCCAGCTCCGCCGACAGCTTTACGACAGACACCTCAAACATTCAGCACGCAACCGAGAATGCACAACAACCTAACGAAGTCTTCATCTATGACCCAGGCGAATACATCGCCTACAAGCAAGGCATTGATCCATCAACATCAGCTGCAAAGAGGCAAAAACTCGACAGCATGCCCACAGCGGCGCAGCTGTCTTTGTCAGCCTCAATGATGACCGACCAACTCGGCTCATCACCGTCAACCACCATGTTGACGCCAAGCTCGTCAGTATTGCAAGGCTTCAGTGCCCCAAGCTATCATCTCTCGCCCTGCTCGTCATATAACTCGTCTTTCTACGGAGGTGAAGATATGACCAGAGAGAACAGTAGTGTGTCAAGCACGTCCATGACAGAAGGCTTCGGTATGCTGCGAGTTGAGTCTTCTGGACCGTCAAGTTTCAGTGCCCCTTTTCCTATTTCCCATGACGGGCAGCAAGACGAATTTTCTCTGCTTTCTGATTCTGTCATGAGTACTGTAACCGAGAAGCCGGGCAGTAGCAATTTCCTGCGAGCTACTCCCGGTGTAGAAAATGTTGCTCTGCAGCATGTCGAGCTTTTCAGAGATATTGGAAGTGGGTTTCGCTACGGTAGTATTCCTTGTTACCCTCCCCTTGATTTTGATAGCAGGAGCGACCTCACGGGCCCTGGCATGCCATGGCAGATGTCCGCTACTCAAAGGAATGATGAGCACCCGACACTCATGCTGCGCACCGACTCTCAAGTCAGCACTTCGACCAATGCGAGCACCAGTTCAACGGCATCTCAACAGAAGGCCGCCGCACGCCGCCAAAAGCAGATCGCGAACGGTGCATCGCAACCACTGCGTCCGAAGATTCCGGCTTCACAACTCAAACCGGCACCCAAACCCATCGCCGCTCCAAAGCAGCAGATCTCCCGCCTACCATCTCACCACAAGCCGAAAACTCCTCTGCAATGCCCAGACTGCGCTATCACTCTCCGAGGACCTCACGAGCTTCAACGCCATTGGGAAAACGTACACGCACCCGTGAAGCGTGTCTGGATCTGTGTTCAGCCCCAGCAGTCCCCCTTCAAGCCTAAGAAGGGTCTTGACATCTGCAAACAGTGCAAGCAAGGAAAGCAGTACAATGTGTACTACAATGCGGCTGCACATCTTCGGCGAGGACACTTCTGCCCGAGCAAGAGAGGTCGCCGACCGAGAGGTGAAGTAGCGACTTCTGCGTTGACTCTGTCGGTTGAAAGAAGCAGAGGTCCGAGCATTGAGGAGCTGAAGGCGCATGGTTGGTTGAGAGAGATCGAAGTGCCAAACCTTGGACCGCGTACGACCGCCGACAACAACGACGATAGCCCAGATCAACCTGACATGACCGACTTCGACGATGCAGATACCGAGGACAACAACGATTCGCAAGGCGGTGCTGTCGCTCTTCAAGGCACTCTCAGCAACTCGCAACTCATGCCCTACAACACATCCATGTCGCCCTCTATCCAGCCAGCGCAACAATTTCAATTCACCATCGATCCCCAGCAAGAGGATATCTGCCTGGTGGCCCTTGGTCTACAGCCCACAAGCCTCACGTTCGAGGAAGGCTATGCGCTGAACGACGCTACCACTCAGAACGCACACATGTCCAGCGCATGGAACACCAAAGTCAACGTCGTCGCGCCAATGATGGAGCAGAGTTTCTCAGCCCCTGGTAGGATGGCGATGGGTTGGTGAAATGGGAGGAATCGGCGATGGTGTGAGGGTCTTCTAATGTAGCAGTCGCGATTCTTAAGTCTGTAAGAGTTGCCACTATGCCAAACATTGCATTGCCTCAAGATCGCATCGATCAATCGTCGCCTGTGCGATCTGTGTAGCCGAACACGTGGACCTGCGGAATCTCGATGCTGAGGACTCTATGTCAAGTGAATATTTGCCAACTTGCCAGTCATGCCGAACCGCACGGTCATCATGTACTAAAGGTGGCGCACACGTAATTGCCAATCTCATCAGAAGCAGCTTCAATATCGCATAGACCCCGGCTAACGAGTCGATAACATTGACCCCAGCGTCCAGAACTACGCACGTTGAGCGTCCGCTTGCGAATGCCGCTATGCAGACTTGTCGAGATACTCGTTCCAACTGATCTCTAGGGCCTGGGAGCCATGCAGTCTGTCACATTGACAACCATGGCAATGCTGGGGAAACATGATGCGAGACCTGCAGAGAACTTTATGAACTGCTAGGACCAGACTGGAGCAGCGGAAGCCATGCTGAGTTGTATTTCTGGCTTCCTCGAGGTTTGAGTGTTGGGAGTGTGGTCTGACAGGGTCGAGATGGCTGGAGACCGGGTAGTGGTACCCTATGGTAGGAGATTCATATATCAAAGGAGTCGTGTTGGAAAGGACGGCTAGCAATGAGGAGATGTTTGTGTACTTTGTTAATGCGTCCTTAACGGGCCAGAAGTTGAACTGTTCCTACGGCCTTTCACCGGTCGTTTCCACACACTGGGACAATGCACCGGAATAAGTTGGCAAGATCAGTAAACCTGGCGGATCCTGTCGAAGCGGTAGTGTGCCGGGTTCTGTTAGCATTGGGTAGTTCTAGCCACGTATATATCTTCACTTCGCTGTCAAGCTTGTGAAATCGAGCAGTACAACCCCAACCCAACCCTAGCAGGTGCAAGCAGAGGCATTCTAGCATAAAAAGAAGTGCATGCATAACCTTCCGCTTAGGTAGCGAGATGCACTTCAATGCACTTCAGCGACCGCTTCACCGCTCTTCACACCACCAGCACAGTCCAGCGAATCTTATCTCTCCAACCGTTTGCTTGTCATGTCGGTGTAGGATCGCCCAAAGCAAACTCATCACGTTCTGCCCTCGCTCCTTGATGTCCAAATCTCCCAAACCAGCCATAGTCTTCGCCAATGACGGGCTCTACTCCAAGAAGTGTCTAAACTGATGCCAACTCGGCACATGTGAGTGGGGTTCCAATGTAGGCTACAACGTCGGTTCGAGCAAGCAGGTATGCCACTCGGTGAGAGAGCAAGAGTTTGAGCCGAACCGTGTTCCATTGCGATCTCGGTTTTTACTGCAAATCCTCAAAAGACGGCTGACGAGTTCTGCGTTCTCTCTCAATAATGCAAGTGGAAGGCGTTGAGACATAGCCAACGGCAGGAGTGCCAGTAAGTGAGAAGCCCTTACGCAAGCAAACGACGACCGAGCGGGAAGCGGTAAGTGACGGTCACGTGTCATTGAGCCGTCTTATGAAGCGAGACGACCGCATGTGATCTCGTGGCCACGCCTTTCACTCAATGGCACAATCGTTCCTTCACTGAACACGCCCGTCGACATCATCTTCACCTGAAAGTACCCCGCCGTCGCCACATAAAACAAACGTCACAATGTCTCGTCGCGAACACTACAGACTCAACACAAAATACTTCGGTATGCCAGCAGGCCCAACACCACCGAAGCCATCACCAACACCAACACCAACCGCCACTATGCCAGGCAGCGAAGACAACTTCCCCGAGTTCACCGACGGCGATGTCCTCGTCGTCATCTCAGCGGCGCGCCGCTACAAACTACACTCGACCGTCTTGCGCCGTGCCAGTCCGACCATCTCTGCCCTCTTCGACCAGAATGCCGCTTCCGAGCTAAGTAGCAAGATGAGGAGGCGAGGTGTGACCATCAGGTACCGTCTGCACCTCGTCGACAACCCGAAGATTGAGGAGGATCGCAAGCCAGGCATCCATCCTCCGCCTCATTGCCTGAAGCGTGTTATGCTCGACGACAGTGGCAATCCCACCGGCGACTACCCTGCTCTGCTCGGCAATGCCAACGAGAACGGCCGTGTGGTGCCGCAGTTCGTTCTGGTAATATGCATCCCTGTGACCACTTTTGAACCATGAAAGCTAACATCAACAGGCATGGGAGCAAGTCCTTGGAGCCTTCTACAACCGCAACCTCGACGTCGGTGACACCGAGCAGGACGGTATCTCGTACGTTCTTCAGACTGCAGGGACAGTACTTAAGGCAGCAGAGTACCTCGGATGCGTAAGCCATTCCACATCCCATTTATAGAGAAACGCGAGAACTAACCACCCTCCAGCCCACCCTCGTCACCCGCCCCATCGAAGCCTCCTTCCTGTCCCTCAGCCAAGTCCTCCACCGCGCCATCGCCACCAACCCCTCCCCATGGCTCGATTTCTCCTACCGCCTCCGCAGCAAAACCCTCTGGAAAGAAGCCCTCATCCACGGCGCCGGCCGCTTCAACAGCCCCGCCATCCAAGCCTCCCTCCGCGACAACGACCTGCGCCCCGAAATCGTCACCATTCTCACCACCAAAGCCAACCTCCTCAAAAACCTCGCCATCGCCACCGAGACCAACCTCCTCAGCTACTACCCCGAATCTCTCCAGCGCACCAAGACCGTCGGCCGCGCTGACCGCGACTCCATCGGCCGCGCCAGCTACGCCAACGACATCATGCAGTGGATCGGCCTCACGATCTGGCGCCACTGGCTGTCGCAGCAAGTCGCTTCGGACAAAACCCACCACGCCGAAGACATGGGCTGGGAGTTCTTCCGCTTAGTCTCCCGCGCGGGCGAAGCGTACCTCGATCGCAACCAGCTGCGCCAGTTCCACGAGTACTTCCCCATGAGCCTGAAGGGCGAGAGCGTGGTCGAGAACCGCATCTCGGAGCTGAAGCAGGACGGGCAGGGGATGGTGAAGACGGTGCTCGAGAACCAGGCTTATCTCGATGTCGACAAGTTCCCTGCTGGGCACATGACGTGCACGTGGGTCGGGCCCGACGACTACCCGTGGGAGCACGAGGGTAGGATGAACGCTGGTTCCGGTTTCTTGAGCCAGACGGCCGAGCCATCTGAGTTCGGCGGCAGCGAAGACGTCGATCGCATGTCGGTGGAAGACTCGGAGACCCTGTCGGTCGCCGGGCGCAGCGATGATTACCGCTGAAGATTCCATGAGGCTCTCGTCGGCATCCGGCGAGACAGCTGAGCAACAAACAAAAAGACCAAGCTCGGACAATCCGAGCTGTGGCATACAACCAGGGCGAGAAGACATCGGCGATACACCCCTGAGAGACAGACTGGCGTGTCTGGATTTCCTTGTTTCTCATTCACTTGATCACCCCCGGTTGCAGGTATATTCCTTGCAGCCACATCTTGTCGAAGCCGAGAGGATCTCCGGCTAGGCCAGCCAGCAGAGAGAAATTACTTTTGTTTTCCACCAGTGGGCGCAAGAAGCGTGGGCCCGCTCGATCTTTGTATAGCAGTCAAGCTGAGCGAACGTACAAAATTCCCAGCAAAGTACATAACAGGCAGTCGTCTGAATAGAGAATGAATTCCACAACAGTATCAACGACGATCAGATCCTGTGATGTTTTCCAAGAATGTTGATTTTTTTTTCCAATTCACAGCTATGTTACTTTGATATCAGCGATAGACAGATTTGAACAGCTAGCTAGCTTTACAGGACAAAATCCTCCTTGCTTTGCACACCCACGCGTGGGTGTCGCCAATAGTCGTACAAGTTCTTCGACGATGATTCTAAATAGTCCACCCATATTAACATTTCGGCGAGCTGTGTCGGATCAATGATCCCGGCACATCCAGCTCTTTCCTTTTGAAGCCAAGGACGCTTCATAACTCCCATGAGCAAAACCAATTCCGGCCTCCCAAGAACAGCGCCGTTCGCTGTGCGCAAATCATCAAACAACCCAGCGGATTCCTTCTAGGCGCACGCCAAAATAACAAAACCATCGAAACAAAAATCTCCGCAAACCAAATAGGCGCTTGCTTTTTGAAGACGCAAAACTCCTCCTTCTTACCAGGTCTCGGCAATGTACTGCCCGTCCTTCTTCTTCTGCTCCCAGAACTGGGTGGCAGTCTCATAGTCCAAGTTACCCTTGTCCATAGCGACATCGATCAGTGCGCTCTGAACACCCTCGCCCATGCCCTTAGTGCTGCCGCACACGAAGACACGGCCATCGATGGCGTTGGCGACAAACCAGACGATGTCGGCTTGCAGGCGGACCTCATCCTGCACGTATTTCGCCACCTTGCGCTGATTGCGGTCCTCCTTGACAGCGAGCGGGGCGGCGTCTTCTTCCTCCGAAGCGGCGAGTTCTTCTGCTGTGGGTGGCGGAGCTTGTGCGCGGCTCTGCACGACCTTCTTGATTTCCTTTTCGTGCGTGCCAAGCTCGCCTTGGTAGATTTCGTCGAGCATGCTGTCGCGCACGCCTTGGACGAGCCAGATTTTGTTGGCGCAGTTCGCGTTCTTGAGGCGGTTGAGGATGAAGCCGCGGAAAGGAGCCATGCCGACACCGGCGCCGATGAGCATCATGGGACCATCGGAGTTGAATTCGCGAGAAAGAGGGTTGCTCATTAGACCCCGGAACATGGGGATCTGGATGTTGAGCTGACGACCGGCGACACCTGGCTGGGGAGCGGGTTGGCCAGCAGCCCCAGCATCTTCGATCGCCTGCTTCTCGGCAGCAGCGAAGCGGAGAGCCTGGCGTTCCATAAAGCCAGAACCGACACCAGTGCGGCTTGTGTTGCCTACGGAGGAAGTCTCGTGGATGGTAACGGCCATTTCGATCAGGCGACGACCAGCGAGGCCTTCGCGTGCTGACGAGACGTGGGGATCGTTACTTAGAGAGTAGAATCGAGGCATGAGTTGATTGAGGGTGGCGAGAATGGCCTCAAGAGGCGGCTTCGAGGACGGGAAAGCATGAAGAAGCTGCTGCAGTGTGATGTGAGGACCCGAACGAAGGTCGCAGAAGGCTGCCAGACCTTGTGCTGAGCACATGTACATCAAAATCTTCTTCTCGTTCTCTGCAGTGGCGTATTCCGCAAGGACACGAAACAGTGCCTTCGTCGGGGCTGTGGAGTTGATGTCGACCGTCCAGGTAAGGATCTCACGTCGTGTTGTGACCAATTCGCGCGCATCTTCGTCGCCCCAGATCGTCGGCCAACGACCGCCGGTTGTGTGCAGGCGAATTGGCTTGTCACGGACGAAGCGTGGCACTCCCAATTGATCCATGATGTCATCGACCACCACTGGATCGTTGGGAGGGCAGATTCCAACAGCGCCACCAACCTTGAAATCAACACCGCCTTCCTCTGGATAGTCTGTTACGTCAATATCGAAGTGGTAAGTTCTCTTCTCGGCCCCGGGCTTGGTGAGCTCGCGAGCGCCGTATATTGGTGCATTGAAGACGTCGTAAGGAGGGTGTGGCTTCATGTATTGGGGTGGACGGTTAGTCACAGATTTGGCGTCGTGCTCGTGTCTTTCGCCGGGGAATTTGTGCGCAATCGACTCTCTGCGTAGAGGGCCGAATGACAGCTTGATTTCTGGCATGTCGACAATGTTTGTGAGCGGCGTGTCTTGTGTGAGAGAGCGCAAAGTCGGCGCCAGGAAACGGAAAGCGTCATTGTCGGGTGCAACGATGGGTTTGAAATCGGGCTTGGTGCTCTTTCGAGGCAATGCAAAGTTCTTGCAGCAGCTCTCTCCACAGCAGTACTTTTCCAAAAACCTTGTTCCACTGCCTCCATCGTCCAACAGCTTCTTAATATCTTGGGGGTTGGAGACATATGTGGTGCTTGCTCTTCGGCCGCGCTCTCGTACAGGACTTGTGTTAAGCTCTGGTAGCTTGTCGTAAGACTCGTCGGCTGAAACTTCCTGTGGTTCGGTCATTGGAGTTGAAGGCGCGTCCGAATTACTGTCCTCGTCGGTAGTGCCACTGAGACTCTCGGCGCTTGAGCGAGTCGAATTTGTGATTGCATATTTGGGCTGGATGTGTGACGGCAGTTTGCTGATTCTATGTGTGATGGTAGGGTCTGTAGGAATTGGATTGTCTGGATGGCTTGTGGCGCTGTTTGGTATGGGGTGGTGACGGTAAGGCAGGGCCGAGAGTGAATGGCGGCGGTTTGGTGAGCGTGGAGCGGCCATGGCTGCAGTGTGTGTATTTGGTGGTGATTGAGGCAAATAGGTGTGCGACAGCGGTGGTTAATATCGTGGCGCGGTGGTGTATGCGGTGTCTAGGATTGACTGCGAGGCGAGTAATCACAGTTAGTTTGGGGTATATTGCATTGGTAATGCGCGTAACGTAAAGGACAGAACAAGTAGGAGAAGTAGGAAAAGCGTAGTAATAGACGGGTGGAAGTTGCAAATCAATGCCTTCGCTGGGAAGTATGACGGGATGGGTGGGGTTTGCTTTACGAACCAAGAAGTTCAATGTTCTTCCAGGCCGGCCTGCGGCGACGGAGCGAGGCCACGGGACTCGAGACGGTTGGAGATAAGATCGAGGCTGACAATTGTCGCCAATTCCGCGCGATTTGCCGAGGCCAATATTGCTAGGCCTAGCTTGAGTGCCGGCAGCAATTCTTTTTGCCTGCAGATCGTGCTAGTAGCAAGTCACTTTGACTTCTGTTCGGCTATGAGGCTGGCGGCTGCGATGCGATGGGAGGACAAAGGACGAGGACAATTGAATGGAGGGGAAAGGCGATGGCTATCTGATGGAATTGGGGCGAGGATCAGATAAAGAAGACAGAGAGCGAGAAAAAGGATCGGGTCGGCAAAGGGAGCACGGATGATGATGAGACGACTGCGCTGAGCCTTGGCCGGTTCAGGAGAAAGTCACACCATTATCCATCTCCCATCTGATACGCCGTCACAAGCACTGTCCACTTTTGCCTCATCAGGCAAGGCGCTCCGCCGATTGCTCTTGAATGCTGTCTATCGCTGTCTCCGAGATCGCTCGGCTCGTGTGGGCAGCGACATGTCAACTTTAGCTGCAGCGACGATGTCTGGAGTGCGTCGACTAGCACTTCTAGCAGCGTACTACTTGATGCATCTTACCGTTCTGCTGGGTGCGACGATGTTATGGGGAACTTATGCCATCCTCGTTGCAGTTCATCCAGCCCGGCGAGGAAAGACGGCAAAGTTCCTTGGTCATCAGATGTCCACACACATCAACATATCTACGTCGTATAACACTCGTTGTACGTCTTGAAACAAAGTTACACCGAAACTAGTCATCATCCGAAGCAATAAAACATGTCAAAGAACACATCCGACTTTGGGTGGAATTATTGATGATGCAGCAAGACTCCAGCAGACCGTCCAACTTCCACAAGCCCGTGGCAGCTGCACGGCAGAAGGATTACCCTGACACGAGCTTACCTTAAGCTGACCGGCAGCATGCTACTAGAGACCAGCTACAGTGTGTCTTCGGGCTCTATATCAATATATCAAGGTGCGCAACCATGTCGACCCTCACAGGCAGAGTCGTGTCCTTGGTGGGACAGTCCACGCCAGGAAGACAAATCTTAGTGCACCAGACACGATAAATGCTACGGTCCATGCGCAACAGCGTCTACTGCAACTTCAGGATCTGCGAGAAAACTTGCGCTGAGAAGCCTACATTGTTGCTATACTGCTAGATGGCGTCTCCGAAAATAGACAGCGATTTTTTGGTGAGGCCATAATTGTTTTGTCCAAGTGAGATGCCTTGAACGATTCGTGACTTTATCTTCTCCGCGTGTCTCCGCAGCTTGCGACCACGCTAAACCTAGAATGGAATATCGTTATATTGCTGCCTTGAGAGGGTCTTAGTAACCTAGGCGGCACGATTGTCAGCTCCATCTCGACTACAGTCGTGCTGTGTTGACCGCACTCTGCTCTCAACACGACATTTCTGAATATCATCGAATCTATGCTGCAATAATACTGGCCGAATCGGCAATCACATCGCATCTAACCTTGGACGCCACCCACGAACAGCATGCGCAATGGAGGCTTACAGGCATGGACGCAGCGCACATCTCACGCATCCCCCGGAGAAGATTAGCCACCTCACCAGGCTATATACAGACGCCAAAAAGAGTGCGACCACCAACATCAACATAAATCCCTTTGCCGCCGCACACCAGGAAACTCCAGAGCAATTCTGGGCTCTACAGCGCAAGTTCCGGATTCAGAAGGATCGCTTCATCACTTGGGGTCTTGCCTGGAGTGATGATACGAACGGGCCAAATGGCGACATCGACGAATCTGTTGCCAAAGCTGGGTTGACCGAGATTGTTGAAAGCGTCTTGGGCAACGTCCGCGAAGTAATCAACGAACTCGACAATGTACGATCTGGCCGTGGTATCGTCAAGGCCGGCGAGACTGTCAAGCAGCCTCTACCATTTGACGAATCCCGCTATAATGACTTACTCAACGACTTGACGACTTCTAACGACACATTGTACGACTTGTCAATATCACGAAAGGCCTTGGCTCGTGGCGAACATCCCACATTCACGCCACAGCAAGACACAGGCACACAGTCTTTTAACAAGCCAACGTCTACAAGCAGGCGCAGTGGCAAGACTAATAGTGTTGCCGATAGTGAGCTCACCCTCGTGAACCCACAACCTTTCTTACGACCTCCTTTCTCGCCGTACTGTGGACTTCCCCCACGGATCGAGCTCTCTGCTTTGCGCTTACCTGAGGAGCGACCGCCACCTTATGAAAGCATCGGAGTACCTATCGCAACTAGACTGGTCGGACAGCTACTGAGATCAAGAGCATCGGATAGTGTCCAGGCTGCCCTCGGAAGCGGCGCTCCGGAAGTGTCTGTACTTGTCGAATATGCCAACTTCGACTCTACATACCACGAAACAGGCGTCTGCCCACCGCTGCAGCGACTGGAAGCACTTCATGCAGCATTTATGCCCATGCGTGCCGAATCACAGCATAACATCAGTCTTCTTGGATACTTCGAAGATCCTCATGGCCCTCGCATCGGTCTAGTATATGACCTTCCATACTCAGTGCAGAATCGCCTCCATGCAACTGCCATCTCGTCGGCTGAAACATTGGCACCGCTAAGTCTTCTCAATCTCATCCGAAAAGCGAAACCGATACAGTCGAACACTCCTGATGTTGACCCTCCACCACTCGAGGCCCGTTACAAGCTAGCTTTGCGGCTGACTGAGCAGCTGCGCGGGCTGCATCTCAATGAGCTTTCTCATGGCAATATCAACAGTAGCAGCGTAATTTTTGCTATGACATCCAACGAGGCCTCGTCAAGACGCTTGAAGTGTCTCAAATCACCCATTTGGGCATCTTTTGATGTGTTCTCGAAGAGCACCGTTGAAGGTCTCCATCGATCTTCCAACCTCAACATCTACCGACACCCAGAAGACCACCCATATCCATCTCAACGAGATCTAGCAACAGATATCAGGTTCGACTTGTACAGTCTGGCACTCATCTTGCTAGAGGTTGGAATCTGGCAATCGCTTGGTGACATGTTCAAGCCCAAATATTCTCTAGCCGACTTCAAACTTCGTCTGGAGAAGCTGTGGGCTCCCAAACTGGCATCCAGATGTGGCACAGCCTACATGCGCGCTGTTCAGATTTGTTTACAGGCTGCAGACCCTGGTGAGATTTCCAGTCTAACCACTGAAGGGATCTATGACAAAGTGTGCACACACCTTCAAAGATGCTGCCTACTTGATGGCGAAAGCGAGGATTCGGCAGAACCACCAGAGATGGCCTCTTATCTCGCAGAGCTGTCATCGAGTCGTCGACAGTTACCAGCGACGCCTTCAAACATGTCTGAGCGCATGTCACAGCCGCTTGCAGATACGGCGTCCTTGGAAGAGACGCAGTCAAACACTAGCACAGCGCCGAGTAACTTCTCTCGTCTCTCATCCTTCTCCAACCTGGCTGGTGCTGGTAACGTGCCTGCGCAAATCCGGAGACGGCCAGTGCCCCACAGATCTAGCACGACCTCGCTCGAGCCACACAACACTCGGGCTTCAAATGTCGGATCGTTTCAAGACTTCAAGCGGAAAGTCATCATCATCCAAAAGAAGTGGAGGGAGCGGTCTATTCGATGCCACGAAGCCAGAACTAGCGCTGCTCTCCAGCAAACGACTTCGGCCAAACCCTCCAACGCTATTTCTCGAATCAAGCCGAAGCTGAAAGAGTTCCCACTGCTGGACATTCCTCAAGCCATTCGAGACGACTGGGACTACAACACTGCTTATAAGCTAGCACGACTCTGTACGAAGGCTTTGAAGGGCTCGCCCGAGTCTTCTTCGATCTGTCTCACTTCTTACGGAGAAACGCCCGAAACAGCACGACCTACATACCAAATCACGTGCCGGTCCACACAAAAGGTCAAGGAAGTCTTGAAGCGGCACTTCAGGTGTGATCCCAAGTCATGCTACGTCGTCGTCGAAAAAGGGCAGATCAGTCGGTGTCGAAAAGCTCGTCGAGAATCAGCTGCTCAGCTGGCAGTGAGGTCAATGGCCCCCCGATTTGAGCAAGAGTCTGATGCGGGCAATCCGGATTATCAACCTCAGCCTATGTGCGGAGCTTCCATTGGTGCGTACAAAGACGAGTCGCATCTCCCGCCAGTCTCCTTCGGTGGCCTGGTCAACGTCGATGGCCGTGCGTTTGGGATGAGTGTCCACCATATGCTGGAAGCCGAGGATGACGAAGACGAGGATTACGATGATGATGACGAGGATGACGAAGACGACTCTTCCAGCGTGCTAAGTATGGATGAGACAGATGAGCCATTGGAATCCGACGACGGCAGCACGGTCCGCCAACTGTCTAGTATCTCCGACGTCAGCCTGGACGAGGACTCACAAACCGACGGAGATGCTGCAGGTGTCACGCCAGGAGACGGCATAGAGATCGAAATCACCCAACCTGCGCTCGATGATGCCATCAGCCTCAACCTCCACGCCGACGAAGAGGATGACGACGACGAAGACTCCGGCATCGACGAAGACCACATCCTCTCCTACAAGCTCGGCCAAGTCCACGCCTCGTCGGGCCTTAAACGCAGCGCCTTCCACTCCACCGAAACCGGCTACCGCGGCATCAGCGCCTCTCTGCCCCAAGAGATCGACTGGGCTTTACTCGAGCTTCTCCCACCACGAGTGCACCCCTACAACGTAATCCGCGGCGGCAAGAAATTCTGCGACGCAGCCTCGCGCTCCAGCCCAGACTGCTTCCCAGTCTCCATCAAGCGCAGCGCCGAGCTCGCTGGCGCACGAGTCTACTGCCTCGGCCGCACCAGCGGTCTGGCCAGCGGCGTCATCTCCAGCTCTATGGAACTGCTCAAGCTGCACGGCCGCAGCACTTTCTCCGCCAGCTGGACCGCCCACGGTGGTTTCGGTGTGGGCGGCGACTCGGGAGCGTGGGTCGTCAGCAGCGACGGCAAAGTCTGCGGCCATGTGCTCGCCGAGCGCACGGGCAGGACGTATATCTGCCCCATGGACCTGCTGTTCGCGGATATCAGGGAGACGCTCGGCGCTGTAGATGTTGCGCTGCCGAAGCTTTGTGAGGCATCGATTAGAAACAAAGGTGCCGCGGGCGGTAGCATGGAAGCCGCTGTTGCAAGACTGAGCCTGGGCGACCGTGGTGGTGGTGGTGTGCCTGTTTCTAGGGCTTTGAGCTCGGGAGGAGTGAGGTATGGAGGACAAAAGCAGGAGTTCGCCAGGAGCGTGGAGCCTTTGCGCTCTGCTGGTTGAAGAGGAGTTGGGGAGTTGTTGTTTAGCCGGAATCAGTTATTTTGGCTAGGTATTGCTGGAATGTGTCGGTGCAGAATAGAATAGGATACCCCATGACATGCGAGAGAGCGAATTCTTTACCAACATCTTCATACCTTGCACCTTTCTGCTCCGATGTGTGTATACTGCAAAGTATTCTCAGTGGTGCTTGGTCGTTGTACTGCTGTCACCAGAGCAGTGGTTTCAAAGATCATCCTGCAATGCATAGCTTGGCTCCCGGCACAAGAGCCCCATCGTGCCAGGCACGAATCAATGCAATGTGAGACGGATGTGGATAGGAAAATAACGGCTGCGTGTATCTATGAGTACATGCCCGGGGGTATCTTAATAAATCATATCGAAGCCGGATGTGGTTTTAAACCCATACTCGCTCTTGTCCCATCATGCCCCGGAACTCCTTCGCTAAATCCAGAAATATCATAACAAACCAGAGAAGAGAGAAAAGCACAGGAGCACCTGCCCACTCCCACCCTCATTGTCGCATTGTCGCCTTCACGCCTTCGCATCAATCTTCTTCCCCAGCTCCGCCATCTTCGCCTTCCGCGCCTCCGCCGCGCTCTTCTCCTCATCAATCATCCTCGCCAACTGCTTCTCGCTCGCCTCAAGCTGACTCACAAGCTGCCTCTCATACTGTGCGCTCCACACCCCTCCCTTGCCCGCCTCCATCCCCTTAATCGCATCCCCCACGGGCCCGCCCACAGCCTTCTCGGGCAACTGCGCGCTCGGCGGCACATCGCCCTGGAACACCATCTCGGACTTCTTGCCTTTCCCCCTCCCCTTCTTCGTCTTCAACCATGCGTACTGCTCTTCGGACGTGAGGTTCTTGAAGAAATCCGCCGTCGGCTCGTTGAACTCGATCGTCTCGACGCGCTCGGCCACAATGAAATTCTCCCTCTTCTGCCGCTCCTGCTGCTCCTCGCTCCCATACGTCCCCAGCACAAGATAATGCTCCCTATACTGCGCCTTCTCCCCGCTCTCCGGCGGGAAATACAACCGAATCTCAACCCCAAACTCTCCATAACCTGTTTCGGAGATTTCGAAGGGCCCGGGGGCTTCGATGGTGCGGCTGGCGTCGGTGTAGGTGTGGTGCAGCTTGAATTGGACTTTTTTCAGCCAGGTCGACATGTCCGGGCCGTTTGGCAAAGGGCGGACGTAGACTTTCCAGCCTTTGGAGTGGCCTTCGGGGGGGTTTGGGAAGGAGGGGTGGGGGAGTTGGACGGCGGTGTTGCCGATTAGGAAGTGGCGGGAGAGTTTGAGGGATTTGAGGCGTTTGGAGGTTGAGGGCGCCATGGTTGCTGTGTGGTGTTGTGATGTTGTGGTGGAAGAGGAGATGCGACAGGTACATGTAAGTTCAATGTTGGCATGTGAATGTGAATGTTGAAGCCAGGCTGGAGCGCGCGGAGAAAGTGTTAGGGTTGGGGTTTGTTCGGCGGGTCGCTCTTGCTCACAACACATGCACACGTGTATGAATTAAGACATCCAGTGTGAGCTCATCTGATCCTGCCGTTCATAACCATCTGTGTTCTATATTCTAGCAGTCTGTATCGTTGTGTCCAGTTTATCTGGCAAGCCACTGCGCAAGCAACTTTTCAGGCGCATCTCTCACCAAAACATGAACGTGATCAACGCCCCTCACACTCTGAAGACTGACCCAGTTCTTGAACCACATGACCCTTTCTCTCGCCTGTTCAAGACCGACAGCTTCCTCTTTGGCCAAGGTAGACACAAACTGCCGCTCAACAAAGTCCTCGATGATGCGTTTCGATACGAGCGTAACGTCGCCCCGTTCATCATCTACAGCAATTGGGGTCCGCGTCCAGACGAGGATGTGCTTAATGCCAGAATCAAAGCCATAGGGCCAGTCGTTTAGCAGGATCGCATAATCTCGGCGGTCTTCGAACGGAACAGATGAGTGGTGCGTGAAGGAATGCGCCGAGACTGGTTGATTGGGATCTCGAGGTGTCCACGCAAGACGCTCTTGCACGACGAAGTTCGTGATGCTGCCGTAAGCATTCTTGGTATTGAAAGACCAGCGGAGGTATTTGTGCAGGTCTGAAGGTAGACGTTTGAGCTCTTCTAGCTGGTTGTTTGCTTGAGGCAAATGTTAGAATGACATGGTTCGCTGTGGCCTACGAAATTTGCTATACCGATGATTTGCTTCAGGTCAGCCCAGGTGATGCGGTGGAAGTCTTCATCTTTCGTGACCAGGAGCTGGCGATCGATGGCTGTCAAGGGGAAAGGTGGGTTGTTGAGGTCGAGCTCGTCGCCAGTGACTTCGCCCATTGTGGCAGGCTGGGCCGTGGGTATGTTAACGGAGGTTATATTGTGCAATGTGGTCGTTGGGCTGATGAACTCAATGACAATACCGGGAGCGAGTACCGGTAACGGGTATTGTTGCCCTGTTTGGCCTTCGAGAGCGATGGGAAACTGGAGGGCTCACAGTCTAGGTTCAAGATCCGTACTGAAATCCCAGCGATATGGCAAGAAGTGAAGACTTTGAAGTGAATTACGGCAGCGTGAGGTGGGCTGCTTGCGAAACAGGGTTCAAGAAGGTGGGGAGGATTGAAAGTGGACTGAGGAGAGCGAGCAGCGAGCTTCGAGGTCCAACTTGTGAGCAAGTGCACGAGAGCGTTGCCCAACATTTTACATCCACTACCACTGAGATACTCGACCACCTTGCTGTGTATACAGTACACGTCAGGCGAATCTCTCGGTGACAATCAACACTCCTGCGACAAAACACAGTACTCTCACACCAATGTCGGCCCACACCGCAAAGCCTGCGGGCCCATTGGCACCGCAATACATCACCGGCGTCTACATCCCGTCGGCCATCCTCATTGTTGGCACCGCTGCCTTCAAGCTGCAATGGCTTCCTCTTGCTCTCGCAGTGTGCGCTGCTCTTGGAGGCTACCAGTTCTTCGGCAACCGTACGACATTCCCAACTTCTCACCATCCACTGCACGAACCTCACTAACATCCCTCACACAGAGCAGAAGAAGGTCCTTGACCCCGCCGTCTACAAGGAGTTCCCTCTCACCGAGAAGACCATCCTCTCTCACAACACCGCCATCTACCGCTTCGCCCTGCCCACCCCTAACAGCATCCTCGGCCTGCCCATCGGCCAGCACATCTCAATTGCCGCCAACCTCGATGTCAAGGACCCCAAGACCGAGACCGTCACCAACAAGGAAGTCGTGCGCTCCTACACCCCCATCTCCTCCGATGTCGAGCCTGGCTACGTCGACCTGCTCATCAAGAGCTATCCCACCGGTAACATTAGCCGTCACCTCGCAACTCTCAAGATTGGCGACAAGCTCAAGGTCAAGGGTCCCAAGGGCGCCATGGTCTACACCCCCAACATGGTTAGGCACTTTGGTATGATTGCTGGCGGTACCGGTATCACTCCCATGCTGCAGGTCGCCAAGGCTATCCTTAGAGGCAGAGCTTCCGGCGACAAGACCAAGGTTGATCTCATCTTTGCAAACGTCAACGAGGAGGACATTCTCTTGAAGCAGGACTTGGACAAGCTCGCGCGTGAGGACTCTGGCTTCCGTGTGCACTACGTGCTCAACAACCCGCCTGCTGGCTGGACTGGTGGCGTTGGCTTCGTGACCGCGGACATGATCAAGGTGAGTTTCGAGCAGAATTGTAGCTTTATTAATGTGCGATGAGCTAACAGCATATCACAGGATCTTCTCCCCGCCCCTGCAGCTGATGTTAAGGTCCTCATTTGCGGCCCTCCTCCCATGGTCAGTGCCATGAAGAAGGCCACCGAGTCGCTCGGCTTCACCAAGGCCAGGCCTGTCAGCAAGCTCGAGGACCAAGTCTTCTGCTTCTAAATGGCGACGGCAAGGAAGAATCCAAAGCGATCTCAATAACTGCAAGGAACATATGTTTAAAAAGAAGGAACCGCACATAGAGAAGAAGTCATGTCAGCGCGGCGCTAGTGGAGAAGATGTTTATTTGACTTTGCTGTCAATACTACTAATCGTATATTTAAAGTGAACCAATCCGAATCAAACACCGATTTGATGCCAGAACGCTTCAGAAAAGTGGCATCTCAAACTCGCCACAGAACCAAATACTTCTTTTCACACCTTTCCCAACCAGCTCCTGACCTCATCCTCCACCTTCTTTGGCTGATCCAGCATCAACAAGTGTCCCGCCTCTTCAACCACAACCAGCGGCTTCTCCAACCTCGCTCCCAACAGCCCACACAACTTCTCCATCTTCTCCCTCGGAATCCACGAATCGCCATCTCCCCAAAGCACCGTAACCTGACATCTCACAGACCCGTACATTTCCCCCTCGAACATCTCAGCAACATTGCCATCATCAGCCTGCGCAATCTGCCTCACAAAACTCTGCTGCGCTTCCTGACTCCCCACCCACGGCGCCACAAGCACTTCTTCCCACTCCCCCGATCCTCCAGCATGGACACTCGCGCTCCGTACTACGGACCGCACGACAGCTTCGTGTACGTGTCCCGGCAACTGCGTAAAGACGCTATGTTGCTCGCGCGCGAGTTTGTAGAACCCATCGCCCCAAGGTAACACGACGTTAGTATCGAGCAGCATTAGCCGCGAGAACTCACAGCCGTGCAGAAGGTGTGCGCGCAGCGCTATCGTTCCAGCAATATCATGTGCTAGGACTGCGGGTGAAGCGTTTCCATTCTTGCCATCGAGGGAGAGGTGAGATAGCAAAGCTGCGAGTGCGCAAGCTTGCGCTTTGACGGACGTCGTTCCTTGGAAACCTTTGGAACCCGGTGTGGACGAGGTGAGGGTTTGGGATTGACCGTAGCCTGGGAGGTCGTAGAGGAGGATTGTGAGGTCGGGGGTTGTGGTTAGGAGGGAGGTGGCGAGGGGGGAGAAGACGGCGGAGGACCAAGGGGTGCCGTGGACGAAGACTAGGGTCTGCGATGGGGTCGTTGAATCTGTGCGATTCGAGGAGAGAAGTGTGTATTTGATTTCCCAATTGTCGTGGTGGAAGGATGATGGGAGCGGGACCTCGGTTGGCGTTGGGGTGGTGGTTTGGAGGTCTGACATGTTGGTGAAGGATTTCGTAGCTTTCTCTGTGTCTTTGGTAGCTTTGGAAATTAGTGTTTCACTTATTATACGATAAGAACATTTGGATGTGGCGGAAAGTGGTTGTTAATATATCGACTCGCGTGCTGTGCGCTGATTGGCCAGTTTGAGTTCAAGTGCTATGTGAATTGGAGTTCAAGTTCACTCGCGCTTGCCAGCGCACGACACGTCCTCATGATGCAAGAACTGTCAGGGAAAAAGCGAAGCACTATTTCTTTGGCGATGTGATAATCCAGGTTTCGATTGCTGGCCCTCGACAGACCATGGAAACGTTGATACCGAGACATCGTTTCGGTCAGGCTATAGAGTCTTCCTTCCAGCCTTGTTGTCAACTTTACTGGTTAGAGAACATGCGGTTTGTCAACTGTTATGTTCCTTGGAACTATTGCAGAATATCTGTACAAGCAAGCTATAGTTGTTGGAAACGGAAGCTCCGAAGTTTGGATCACGACCCCATTTAGCAGAATGGCAAATGATAACAAATCAGATGCTCCTTCCTATTGCATCGAATCTCTGGAGGTTAGTGATCACGCTTTAGCGTATCTACAGTAAGCGCAAGGAAGCAGACAATAAGAGGTCAATATATTTCGCTAGGGTATAAATCCCACTGTGTAACATCAGTCAGTCTACGCTACTGCAGTGTTTAGTCAACATCCACTTTCGGTCAGGTCGACCTATTGGTGAACATCGGACGAATCTCTTGCTGACAGAAGCTTTGCGTAATCATGCCTCTGGGTTGACAAAGACGAAGGCTAAGGAGGTAAGAAAACTATAAAACAGATAGCTCTGTCCTATGGAATCGAAAACGAACATCACCTTGCGCCTCAATATCAACTGCTTCCATCCAGCAACGATCATCCACCATGAAGTTCGCAATGAGACCCCCTGGCCTCCTATATCTCCTCACTGGCCTTGCCCTTGTATCGACCGCGATAGCCGAATTCGTCACATCTGCCAAAGGCCTTCGCGCCGATGTCTACCACCTCCCACCCGCCCCGGTCCACTACCAGAACAGCACGAACTTGTCTTTCTCCCCAACAGCATTCACGCTCATCCAAGCATCCAAACACGCAGTCCTAGTCGACGCGCCCGCCACCGAAGCCCAAGCAATAAACCTGACCGAATGGTTAAAAGCACAGCTTGGCCCGAAGAAGACACTCCGGTACATCTACATCACCCACGGCCACGGCGACCATTTCTTCACGGCGCCACAGATCTGCGCTCAATTCCCGGGTTGCCAGGTTGTGGCGAAGCGCGATGTGAACGAGCACATGCAGTCGCAGTACTTGGATCCTTTGTGGTCGACGCTTTGGCTCGCGTTGTTTCCTGGGCAGATCACATCAAAGCCTTTCGACGCGGACGTGATTCTGCCCCGACATGGTGCTTTTGTCATCGATGGACACGAACTGCGATCGGTGGAAGTGGGCCAGGGAGACACGTACAATTCGACGGTGCTGCACGTTCCGAGCCTGGGATTGGTCGTGGGTGGAGATGTCGTCTATGGCAACTGCCACCAGCTGTTTGCAGAAGATTACACGCCAGACTTGAGACAGCTGTGGGTTGACAGCCTGGATCGCGTCGCAGCGCTGAAGCCGCGGTTCGTTGTCCCGAGCCATACGAAACCGGGAGATGGGTTCCGGGCATCTCATGTACGGGAGACGAAGCGTTACATCAGGGCGTGGGAAGCCACTCTTGCGGAGAGTGGGACGTGGCAGGAACTGGAAGCGGGTATGAAGAAGTCTTTCCCTGAGAGAGATGGGTCTTTCATTTTGAGATGGAGTAGCCAGGCGCCGTTCAATGCGAGCAGCATCTCGGCATGATACGTTGATTAGATGGAGACTTCGGTCAGCCATTGGATCGCCTTTCCGAGGAGGGACATGTGAAGTAGAGAGAGAATGGGCGTTTCATTCTTGCGGAAAGTCGAATATGTCCACAGAGATTCATTGCTGCTGTACACAGCTGAGATGTTCGCTCGTACTCACAAGTGGCTAGGTCGCCTCAGTTATACAGATCGAGCTTACCACATATTGTACAAGAGCTGGTATTAGCACAGCGTCCTTCCTTAGGAAGACATGTAGTGAAGACTATGAACAAGCCAACATTGAGCGCATCCCACAAGACTGATACACCACACCATGTTAGTACGCGCTGTCTACTCACGTATAGTGATCCATGTGAACGAGACTTGAGAATGTGGAAACGATCGTCGAAAAGAGGGAATAAAGTTTCATAATTAATCCCCCTCGCCTAGTCAGTCACAGGGACCGCATCCACGTCAAAACGAAGCGCTAACTAAAACCCTGTCCGTGCATGCGATCCTTCTGCACCAGCCAGGCCGATCGACAGCGAATCTACATCTAGAAGAGGTAGCCGAGCGTGTACCTGTAGATGGCGTTGGGGCGGATGCCGTTGGCCTTGTCGTAGGCCTCCTTGGCGAGCCACTCGGCCTCGTCGGCGTCGACGACGGCCTTGCCGGTCCACAGGTCGGCTTCTTCGGGACGGACTTCCTTAGTCTTGTAGACAATCTTGTAGCCAATGATCATCAGGAGGTAAAGAGGAATGCCCTGTGCGGTTTTGTTAGTGGGTGTACTATGGGGTGTGTTCCGATTGTGGTGATGCTTACGAGGTAGCCGGTGATGAAGTTCTTGACATCGAAGCCGCCGATGAAGACGTCGAAGTTCTTGGTCAAGGAAACAAGACAGCAGAAGGCCAGCGCGCAATAGCTGCCCCACAGACCGAAAGGTGACTTGTAGCGCATGGTCTTCTCGTCAACGCCTTGCGCGCGGCGTGCTTTCACGAAGTAGATGTGTGCCACGAGGATAGAGACCCAAGTGAGCAGACCGAAGATCGAGACCAAGTTGACGAAGTAGCCAAAGACAACCTTTGCGGAGCTGGCGACGTTCATGAAAGCGAGGCAGCCGAAAGCAGCAGAGAAGAAGAGCGCAGCAACGGGCACACCGCTCTTGTTGGTCTTGGCGAAGAACTTGGGAGCGTATCCCTTGACGGCCTGACCGTGAAGAGTACGGCTGGCGATGTAGAGATCAGAGTTGGCAGCGGAGAAGACGAAGATCAAGATGCAGACGTTGAAGATGTGGGGGAGCTTCTTGATGCCAGCTTCGTTGATGGCAACGACGAAGGGAGATGCGGAAGCGGAGCTCTTGTTGCCGTCCTTGGGGCTGTTCGCTGCAATAAGCTCAGGGCTGTTGTAGGGAACGCACATTCCAAGGAGAAGGACAGAGAAGATGTAGAACACAACAATACGCCAGAAAGTGAGCTTGATGGCGCGAGGAATGTTGCGACGAGGGTTCTCGGCCTCACCAACGGTGACACCGATAAGCTCAGTTCCGAGGAAAGCAAAGACTGCAGTGACCATGGAGGACCAGATGGCGAGGAAGCGGCCACCGGCGCCTGTTGCCTTGTACTCCTTGAACGCGCCAGGACTGTTCCAGTATTCGAAGCCAACGGCGTCGTGGCCAGGGACACCACCAGCGGTGATGCAGATCATGAGAATGAGCAGTCCAAGGATGATAATGACCTTGGCAGACGAGAGGTAGAATTCGAATTCACCAAAGAATCGAACACCGAAGTAGTTGATGCACACAATGATTACCAGGAAGATAGCAATCCAGACACCGGGATTCACTCTACTGGCAGGAAGCCAGTATTGAATGACCAGCGCGGCTGCGGTCAGCTGATTGGGCGTGATGATGATGTATTTGAACCAGTAAGTGTATCCAGTGGCGAAACCAAGAGCAGGGTCACAGAAACGAGCGGCGTAGGTGGAGAAACCACCAGCAGAGGGAAGCCAGGTTGCCATCTCACCGAGACTGCACATAACGACGTATACCAGGAAACCGATCATAGAGTAGGCGATGAGGATGGAGGCGGGACCGGCCTTTGCGAGCGCAGAGCCAGTTCCAATGATCAAACCAGTACCTTTCAAAGTATTAGTACGGTCGCGTGTTCTGGGGAATATAATTTATTCCACTTACCAACGGCACCACCGATAGCAATCATACTGATCTGACGGGCCTTGAGGCCACGGTGCAGACTCTCATCCTTGTGATCCGGGTCCGACAGGATTTGGATGTCGCCAACGTCGTTTGTGATTTCCTTCTGGAAGCCATATTCAGACTTGGTGTGGTCTGGGGGAGTGACGTCCCAGTCGCGGCCAGTTGCGTGGGCCATGTTGGATGTGATGATGGCCGGGCCTGGTCGTGCGAGCACGGGCTGGTGTATTTATGCAAGGCGATGCTACTCGGTCCGCAGCAGTACACCTCTTCAAAAGCACACCTGAGGCGAAGATGGAGGGGGCAGTGAAGGAAGACTTGATGATCAACTGGAACAAAAGCAAAGCAGGTCTCTGGGCCACCGGCGGCGATCCCCCCAGGTTATATACGACCTGCCTGAAGCATCAGAGGGAGTCGGCGCTCCCGTGACATGTGGATGGTTCAGCGCCGAAGCGATGTCCTTCTCAGGCACCCCTACCGGCCGGTATCAGCACATCGCATCGGCGCGCAGCAGAGAGTAGTAATGCGCGCAGCCAATCAGACGTTCGTACGATGCACCAGTAGAGGCATGGCGCGAGCAAGCACTCCGCCTCGGGGACACAAGTGCGATGCAAGAAGGGTCGGTATCAGCTTGGTATCGCCTTGGCGGCCTCTTGGCCTGATAGCGGGACATGGATAGGGTGGCAGAGTACAGCGGGGAAGGCGTTCTGCGAGGCGTTGGCCATCGCCGGTGCTGAGGTAGCGTTTGTGAGGCGAACGAGGCCCTTTCGCCTTGCCCTGCCGTATCACGTTGCATCCGGGCAGCGGGCCGCACGGGTTATCGACAAAAGGCAGATTCGATGAGCACATAGAAAAGAATTTAGGGCAGTCCTTGCTCGTTAATTCTGGGGTTGTTGAGACCGTGCTATCATCAAAGTGGACTCTTGATCGCGGGGAGAGTCAGCACGAGCACCAAGGCGCCATTCTGTTATTCAACCGGCCATGTCACTTGCGGGCGTATCGATACGCAAGCGTTTCGTCTGGCGTGCATGGAGATTGCTGGTGAGAAAACGTGGCGCCCAGGGTCAGATTGGCATTAGACAGATTTTGAGCGTTACTTTAAGAAGCGCGAAGCTAGTTTGCGACACTCTTGTCTGCCTCTTGGGACTACTTGGGCCTTACTTGGTGTGAGGATGCTGGGCTGACGCAGTGCAGCAAGTACATGCGGAGTGTACATTGACCGACTAGAGAATTTTCGGGTTCTCGACCGTGATCACGATAACGTCTTCGCCTGTCATCAGGGCAATACTGCGAGAGAAGGATCGTGTGGCGTTTCTTTTGGCGTTGTCTGCAACTGCTATCGCGTTGTGCCGAAGAAGCTAGATGCGGCATAGCGGTATGCCGAAAGGAAGATTCCTTCCACTCACAGCGCACTGATCGTCCTGTCTCCCACGCGGAACACACGAACTGTGCGAATCTTTAAATTCTTCGCAAGCTTCCGGAAACTCACTCTGAGGGCATATGTCGGGACTACTGCCGGCCATATCATGGACGATGAGACTAGTCAGCAATGTCAGCCCAGTTTCATCGATCCGGGCCAGCGGACGAAGCTGCGTTGAATCGCACAAGATTAGCGAGGACACAGCAATCTGCAACAATTTTCCATCCATTGGCTACTGGTTATCATGTCTTAGACCCTCAGCCAAGCAGCCATTATACTCACTTCAGACATCCCTCAGGCTTGGAAGTCTAGCTCAGCCTCGAAGGTCCAACGTCGGTTCCACAGGCACACGACAGCACGCCTTGGCTCGAGAGAAATGCCTCATTACACTGTCCATCCGGGGACATCCTGATTCTCGCGTAACGCCAACATAGCACAGACGATCAACATACCGGCCCATTATCGCAGGATGTCCTTCATGCAAGCCTCAAACCGGCCAAAATGGCACAATTTCGACTTTCCTGCAGTCCGCATGATAGAAGTCCGAAACTCAAGCCAGCCACGTGACGCTGCTAGTGGAATATTGACACATCCCTCCGCATTTCTTACCCGATACCCCAGACCTCATTACCCTATACCATCCACAAGGCTCCGTTATGTGAACCTGCACCCGATGCTATTACCTTATACCCCAGAACTAGACCCCATACCCCAAGCAATGGTGATGCGGGTTGTCATCGCTGCCCGACTCAACTTTACTCAGCGTTGCCCGACTTCTCCGGAATCGGATGAGAAGACGTCTCTTGGTCTTGCCATGGCATTTTATTACTCCACAGCCGGAGGCCGGATGTTCAAGATGCGAGGAGTGTCGACGAGTATCCACCGGGAGAGAGTCAGATCTCGCAGAAGCTCCTTGCTACGGTGCAATCACTTACCTAAGAATTCCATTGAACATGTATCCAGTGAGAGACTGGCAATTACTCCAACGGTGAATCCGACGATCTTCGACCGCAACTTGTCGCTTCAACAATAATTGCAATTCCGAGGACTTTTTCCATGCCTGCTCAAAGGACATCGCTCGGTACAACAGCAATTCGACTTTAAAGCAACTGGCTGGCCCTTACGACTAAACTGCTGCTGTCCACGAAGGGCAAAAGATGAAAAACATACAACAGGCGGGATTCCCAGATGGTCACCCACTCTAGTACTAGTCGCCCGGTTCAGTGCTTATGTATGGCAGAGCGGACGGGATGCCCAGTTTTCACTGACCTATGGTCGTATGTGCTTGAACGAGATGGCAATGATAATATGATGACGATGTCGATGAGTATCGCGGCTCTCCGTCTTTCCCAGCGTCAAAGCACACAGAACGAGCCCTCTCCGCGGACGTTCCTCTATTGAGCAGTTCTGGAACAGTTTTGATACTAACTCCTAGACTTAGGATCATTTCCTCGCAGCCTTCGAACTTGTTTTGGAAGATAAGTAACTAAACGGAACTACTTGCAGACGAATGTTTATCCTCCCCAAGCAGCACGGATGCGAGATGAGGCTGTGGGCAAGCTCCAGTCGTATCAGAAATGTCTGCTGGGCTGGCCCTGTTCGTGCCCAGGTTCAGACAACGTCACACTAAATGTTGCGACGGCTCCATTCAAAAATCCCGCTTGCTACATGTATTTGGATTTTGCAGGGAGCACTTTTAGGGCGCATATAGACAGACTATCACCCATATCAGCGCCAGATCCGGGCGAATTTAGACAACACATGTAAGTTTACGAGGCGAAATGATGACTGACGCTATTCAGTGCTTTGCGCATCAACGTCCCTAACAACGATCACAGCTTGATCTGCGTCCATACTCGCTATCGTGTGTCGCAAGCAATACCTTGACAATGTCTGTACGATGAATGCTCACAATGATGTACATCTGTCATGAGTGAACCAATGCGTTCGTTCCGGCATTTGACCCAATATGGACAGTGATGCCAGAAGTAACACGAATAACGTGGTCTGCCGAATGACATTACAACATTGCCACTGCAGAGTACATGCGAATTCTACATGCAAGATCTCACCGGAATAGACACCTCTCTAATGCGCCAAGTGCTCTAGCTTGCTTGATGCACGCTGTCATACGCACCTCCAGCTTCGCCCTCAGCCTCGCGGACCACGAACAATAACGAGGCTGTGGATAGCCTCTGTCTATATATTTGCCCTTGTTTACTCCAGATGGAGTCGGACAAGCTATAGCTCTTCAGCCATCTGTTGACAAAGACACCATGGAGCGTTTACTGCGTTTTATTAGGCGGCGCTCTCGGGCTATCAACATCGCCATTAATGTCATCCTTATAGTAATGTGCTGTGTCGGGTATGCCCTACTACTAATACTTTATTCTACTCAGGGCATGAGAATAGAGTCATTCAAATATGTCGGCAAAGGCGGCTTCGCTCCCACAACCGCCATCCCATTGCTCGGAGTGCTTCTCACTGGCGCTACCTCAGCCTTGCTCACAAGATCGGTCGAACACAGCATCTGGATTCGGCTTCTCTGCGGAAAGACCGAGTTGCTACCAACCAAACGATTCCCGACGGAAGAATTCCATCATCGAGCGCAATGGAGCGTCTCGCCTTTTGCCCGACTACTTTACGTGTTCAGAGGCCGTTCGTGGCTACTGCGAATCAGCGGACTACTGCTTCTCGGAACCGCGATCCTCAACCCGATCTTGCTCTATGGCGTGAGACCTCAGATCGTTAGCGACGAGACGATCACCACGATCCTACAGAGTAAGCCTGATTTCTCAGGTTTCGCGCCACTTTACTCCGAAGAAATGCAGGAGGACCGTGAGTAGACCTGTATGAACGACACGATAAGCCGCCCTGACTGAAATCACGCAGATCAAATGATGGTCGCTTCACTCGTCGCAATGAACAATCTCAGTGCGCCAGCGGCAGCAGTGTGCAGTGACTCTTCGTGTACGGCCACGACACGCGCGAACGCCCTGCAGGCCGAGTGTCTAGCATTCGATCTCTCGGAGTCCACACAGAATGCCAACTACACGCTATGCAGCAGTTTCGGCAACACGACATGTGTGTCGAAAACGTACAATGGAGTCAACTTCACCACCGGCCCGGTGACCCGATGCGAAAATGCTGCTCGTGCTATGGCGTGCCTCAGTTCAGACTTCGCTGTCGTACTCGGGTTGTGGTCGTCTTACGACTCGGGCACCCGAGAGCTCACTGGGCACGCCCTCGATTGCAAGATCCACAGAGGTAGCGTCGAGATCCGGCAAACCGGCACTGGTACGCCGGTCATGACTCGGGACTCTTTCACGAAGTCTGCGACGCCCATGGAGATTCCCTCGAATGAATACTTTTGGCAGCAAGCATACGCCAGCTACTCAGGCTCCACCGTGAATCCATTTCGTTTCAGCTATGAAGATCCGACAACGGCGAATAATGTAATGGCCGAGTACCTGCTGGGCAAGACCAGAACGGACGATGGTGAAGGAGAAGACTATTACGCTTTGCAGCTAGGTACGAACGACACAGGGCGAGTCGCAAGAGCCATGGAGGCGAACATGGACATGGCCACTCTGTTTGCCTTTGCCCGAGCACCCTATGCAGCCTCTCTGGACATCACGACAACGCTCGAAGACAACATCTGGACGTACGACACCACAGTCTTGGCAATCCTGGCGCTTCCTCTGCTGGCTACGGTTCTGGTTCTCTGCATCGGTTGGAAAGTTCAGAGTGATGAAGTAGTCATCGGGTACGATCCTCTCGGTATCGCGCGCCGCGCTGACGAGGTCTTGATACCTTCGCTCAGAGTGATGACACAGGATAGTAGCAAAGGCAAGAACCGAATATCATCGAGTTCCAGCGGAGCTTACTCTGCCTTGGAAGCTCGACCACCTTCCCCTGCAGCAGGAGCAGGAGAAGGCGCCGATCTTGTTGGTGGCTTCGCTGGGACTTCTCCGCCCAGGGGATCTCATTCAACAGACACAGATGAGCGGCGTGACGGTCTGACGGCTCTTCCTCTTCACCGCGATGAGTATGAAAGGGACCAGAATGCAAGAGACGTAATCTTCGGGCAAGGGCAACCGGTCATTCGGGAGGAGGTGGTTGGTGAACGCAGTGCCTAAGCGGTTTCAACCAAGACTACTATGTGGAAGATGATCAGAGTTTAGCGTCGAGTCATCTGTTGACATGATTGTACTTTAATGCCACCACAGGCTATGATGCGTGCATGTGCCTTTCCCACTGGCTCCAGAGTCCGGATTCTGGGTATCAGTTCCTCCCGCGAACAGCACATCACTCCACCATCTCCACTCCGTTTCCTCGCTGCCGTCGCCTTCTGTTTTCAGCCTGCTTTCTCGTCCACTGTCCTGGCCCTGCGCGCCGAAATACCCGGGACAATATCGAGGAGAAGAATCTCGAGCCCATTGACACACAGCGTTGAAACTGCGCGCAACATCAAAGCACACAGAACGAACACCTTCCCTCGAAAGCATCATCCCACCTCCATGAACTACCAGCAGCACCAGTTTTGCACGCTCGCTCGACTTTTACCTTCTGCAAGACGTCTGCTGCGACTGCCAGAGGTCGCGATTGGATCTTCCTTGCGACGGTTGTCAGACTGTTTAGGCTTTGAATGTCATCATCACCGCGATCACCCACGTCCCATCCGACTTTTGCGTATGCCGCGACGAACAGGGGCCAGACGGCACATTTGTAGAGCTGCGTATGTAAAGGCGCTTCGGTGTCTGAGTTGGCTTGTGAGAGAAGATTGGCGAGGCTGGCTGTCAATGTCCGATGGGTGGCATCGAGGAAGCACGATTGTGGAGTCGGGCTGCAAGAGAGATGGAGGTAGAGGGTGGCTGCCGCTTGCTGACAGAGAGCAAGAGTTGTCATCGTGGTGGTATCTTCTTCAGATGGCAAGGTCGTGATAGGCTGTGGCCGTACTGTGCCGTATGCTAAGATTCGTGATGCCCATTGGAGTGGGTCGAAAGCCGAGATGGTTCTCTGGATGCGACTGAACTCGTGTGCTATCGCGAAGGACTCGTCTGGCAAGAGATATTGCTGAGAACATTTCAAGCGTAGCTTGTTGATCTCCGCTGTCGCTTGCAGTAAGGGTATGGGCATGAAGCAGGCTGTGGTGACGGTTTCTTCCTCTCGATCGGCGAGCAGAGGAAAGTAGTCTTTCTGGGCATCGACGGCATTGGAATCGAGGGCTTTGATGTTACATGTTGCCGTCGTTAGCACGTCAACCTCCATGTAATTGATGAGTAAGTTTCGAAGTGCTGGCTTCCGATAGAACACATCCTGCAGTCCACCCTGCAGCGCGATCAGTCGGCGTGTACCCTCAAGGTGGTATGTCCATGATCCCAAAGGCTCTAATTGCATCTCCGCCAGCATAACGAGCTGGATGCAGTCAAATGCCAGTGCTTGGCAATCAGCGTTCGTATCGGTGATCAGCGCCGTCAGCTCGTTCAAGCATACACCGCGATAGTGCAAGACGTCTTTGTCGAAAGACGGACTCGAGCAGGTCCTTGATCTTTGTACAGCTAAGGTCAATACCACAAGAGATAATTGTACAACTCTTGGTGCTACTAGGCATTGCGACACGTCGATGAGGGTGCGCTCGAAGGGAGCATGGGCTGGAGTGATCTCGAGCAGGAGGCGATTGTTGAAAAAGTGTAGCGACTCGAGCATCGCCATGTATTCACGCGTCTCAACTGTGAATGGTAACACGCAGTCGATTAGGCTCCTTGGTTGTGGAGGTGCGGTCTTGACAATCACATGTTCACTGTCATCGTCGCGATAGACTTTGTCGATAGCAGATGAGTCTTGTTGCTCCACGTCGCTGGGTGGTGTTGGCAGCACGGTAGGTGTAAGTGGGTAAACACATTCAAGCTCCAGTCTGATACAGTGTTCACATTTCGGTAGAGTCTCAGAGCACTGCAGCCACGGTCAGCTCTAGCATTTGTTGTTGGCTGAGAACATGGACGTGCTGATACATATATGACAAGTACCTACCTTTACTTTCCGAGCTTTGCAAGCGAAACATCCTTTGCGAGACTTGGCATGATTGCGCATCTTAGGCTTCTTGGGCTGGAAGACGAAGAAACGCGGCTGAGTAGACATATTGGCCAGACATGGATCGTGTATGGGTGAATCTACCGTGTCGAGGTTGCTGCACTGTCAATGTGAGTTTATGTGTGAGCCAGACCGAGCCGATTGCAACAGAATGTCATTAGTCGACAAGGTCGTTGCCTGTGAGTGTTGCCCTCGTTTGATCGTGCGGCAATTGGGAGAGCTCGGCTCGCATTCGCGTCGGTTTCCTCTTTCGGCGTGTTGAAGCCATGTATTGAGTACATATATTCTGTACGAGCCTACATGTAATCGACCGTGAACATTTGAAATGCGCCACAATCAACTCAAACTTAAAGATTGAAGCTTGTCGACAGTATGCATCAATAAAAGCGAGAGGATGATTCTGTCGAGTATGCAACTTGGATCACGAACTCGATATTTGGTAGCAAATACTTCCATGGCAGATTGATGCTTTAACAAGCTAATAGCAAAGATAAAACGTTCGTCCATTTGCATGGACAAGCGAGTGTATTTTACAACCATACACATGTGGACACAGTATAATACTCAAGCATGATGCAAGATCAGAGCAAGAGAGGCAGCGAGCAGTTGTCCAAAAGCCAATGCCGTGCTCCAATCTCCCCTGTGACCAGCCCAAAGCACAGAACCAAGCCAAACTATGGCTAGCCCAGTAAGCGTATAAACACTTCCCACTTTCAGATGAAGAAGCATGCGGCTGACATTCCATCCCAGGATCACCGAGATCCCTCGCATCTCCCCCGAATTAGCTAAGCTTGTAGCATCGAATGGCATTGCGGCAGCCTGTAACTTAGTCAGAAATATATCTAGCAGAGTTTGTTGGGATGATCCTCACGTTCTTGTGTTGGTATACAAAGCTCTTCTGCAAAAGACCCTGCTCAAGGAATTGCCTTGCTTGAGCTCGCTCAGGCTTTTGCAAACATTCTTTCAACCAGTGTCGTGAACGATACCCGCCTAGTCTCGTAGACGCTTCAGACAAGCGATCCTGAATACACAGCATGCCATGATCTTGACCCAGCTGGCATTCATCTGTGTGGTATGGATGGCCGCTGCATGCCACATTGTAGTCGTAGTCCACCCTAGATGGGCCGTCATCGATCGTTTTCTGGGCCTCCTTTCGGATCTCTTCTGCGGGAAGAGCTGTGATTTGGATTGGGGCGCGACCACTCTCACCAATGTCGTCAAAGTGGAACTTTATCATGGTTAGCGGATTGTTTATCACACGGCACAAGACTGACCTTGAATTCTTCTGCAGTACGTATCTCGTAGCACCACAACCACCGCTTCCAGTTCCCTGATTGCTGATATATCGCTTCCTGTATGGATTGCATGACTTGAACCTGGGTCCCTTGCTCTTTGAACGTTATGTCCTCGGATGATATCACCGTATTGCCTTTTGACTTTTTTGATTTTCTTCTCGTTATCTTCTTGATTGGTATTCCAGGCCAGGCGAAGTTGACCATAACTGCATACTGATGGGTCCCGCTCCGCAAGCAGACGAAGCACGAGTTACCCAGACAAAATTCACCATGAGTCTCGCAGGCGGCGTTGTCTACTGCTTTGCTTACCGTGATCTTTTCGCTTCGTGTCTGTGGGTGGTGCGAAGACCTTGGGGCTAGGTCATAAGTCCTGCTTCTGCTGAGAATCAGAGGCTTGTTTGGGTCAGCCACCTCTGTAACGTATTCTCTGTGTCTTCTTCTGGGTTTTGCCAGAGTAGCGTAGCTGTTTCTCGAGCGGACGATGATGTTCTTGGGATAGGTTCTACTAGGCTGGTGTAGCGACGGTATTGCCGCTTGGTCAAAGGCAATCACTACTGCATCCGCGCAAGGCTGACTTTGGGTTGGGCGGCATTCGCTAGAGTGGGAGCTGGACATGTCGGAGATGTTGAAGGAAGGAAACAGATTCCAACCTTTGTCCACACACTCTTTATACACTGGTGCGATGATCTTGACGATGTCAGCCTCGGCGGCTGTATTAATATACATGGCTCTATTGGCGCGTTCTCGACCGGTGAAACTGTGCAGCGGCTACACAGCTTGCTACCAATTCGTGGATCGTTGCGAAGCAAATCGAGAGCCCATGTAGGAGTGTTGCGATTGCGTTCGGTCAACATATCAATTCTTCTCATATACCAGGCTCATAGAAGGTACGTGTACGACCCAGCACAAGCTCATCTGTAGGTAAGTGAGTTGTGTGAGACTGTTGATCGAGAATTGCTGGACGGATTGGTCAAAACGAATTGCATAGGCGAGCTATGGTCTCCAGATTTCGCTGTATGGAGGTGGTACATGCGTGTGCTAAGTACGTTTGATAAGTGAAAGTCTCTACTCATCATCCCTCCAGGCTCCAAGTTGTAGTCGACACAAGGTGGGGCTGTTTCCACGATAGCGGGGAGCGGTTCGAGAAGCTTCAAGAAAGTCCAAAACAAACGTCACATTACTATTCACTCAGCCTCCTCGAGGATTCCGCGCAAACCATCTCATCTCGACAAGACACCATACAACACCCGCCATGCCTCTCGACTACAGTAAATGGGACGCTCTCGAGCTGTCCGACGACTCCGACATCGAAGTGCACCCCAACGTCGACAAGCGCTCCTTCATCCGCGCAAAGCAGAACCAGATCCACCAGGAGCGTCTGTCCAGGAAACACCGCATCACCACGCTCAAGTACGAGCGCGTCATCAACGATGGTCTTCTCGCACGCATCGATGCCCTGCTGAAAAGCCTGGACTCGCACAAGGCCGAGGTGGAAAGCAAGAAGGATGCCAGCGAGGTGGACGAGGTGGTCTTCGATGCTTTGATGGACGTCACCAGCGATGGAAGTCTGGGCAACGACAACCCTCCTCCCCCTCCAGAGGGTGTGCACACCGACCAGGAATTGCCGAGCTACAGCAAGATGATGGGTACTCTGGTGGACCAGGTGAAGAGCGAGATTGACAAGAGCAAGGCTGAGGGCCCGGAACGCTACGCACAATTTGTGAAGGAAGTCGAGGCACATCAGGATAAGGTCACCGGCTTGCAGAGAGACCTCAACGCCGACTTGACGCAGCAGGAGAAATTGGAAGCCGGAAAGATCACCTCTGAGTCAATACACGAGGGCTTCAACAGCTCCTACATCGCGAAGCCCACGCCTGCTGCTCCCGCCTCGTCCGTCCAGCCTGAACTTCTCAACCCTGGCCACAAATCGAACCGTGAAGGTGGTCTGAACTCAGGCGCAGAAGCCGACATCGAAGACGGCGCCGGTGGCTCAGACGACGACGCCGACATCGAAGCCTCTGCCACCGCAAAGCGCTTCGCCAAAATCTCTCTCGGCGACTACGCCAGCTCCCTCGAGTTCATCGGCCGCAACCCAGCCATCCTCTCCGAGCGCGAAACCGACGGTCTGCTAGTGGAAGCCTTCAACGCGCAATCCAACGCTCAGGGCCAAAAGAGCCAAGAAGACTACGCCCGGCAGTGCGTGCACCAGGCGCTCCTGCTGCAATACTGCCGCCAGCTCGGCAAGGACGGCGTCGGCCTCTTCTTCAAGCGCATTCAGACCCCCGGCCACCAGGCCCGCAAGCTCTTCCTCGACGACGTCAACACCACCTACGCCCGCATCCGCTCGCGCACCGCCGAGCTGGCCCGCGAGGAAGATGGCAGCAGCGACAAGGAGCAAATCCAGCTGCACGCCGTCGACCCGAACACGCAGATCAACATCGTCACGCCCCCGCCGCTCGACCAGTGCACGACCGACGATCAGCGCGCCGCGCGCGAGATCTTCGATTCTTTCCCGCCGGGTCTGCAGCGCGCGCTTGCGAGCGAGAGTCTGGACGAGGTGAACAAGGTGCTGGGCAAGATGAGTGTGGACGAGGCGGAGCAGGTCGTCGAGCAGCTCGGTAACGGCGGCATGCTGAGTTTGGAAGAAGGCGTGATAGACGCGACGACTGAGGAAGGCCAGAAGGCTGTCGAAGAGCTAGAGAGGCAGAACAAGGCGAGAAGCGAGGCGAATAAGCAGAGTCAGACTCAGACTCAGAGCCAGGCGCCTGTGCAAGAAGAAGAGCGTGAGAAACTTGCTGTTGACGAGCTGGACTAGCTGACATTATGACGTGCAGAGATGTCATTTCGTAAATGATGGAAAATGGAAATGGAAATGAAACGTGTTCATGAATTACAACATTCCACCTGTTCAAATCACCTGAATTCAAGATCATCAGGGCTGAACTGCCCTTCTTGAGTTTTTCCAAGTCAGAAGTAGCGTCCTACACATATGCATTAGGAAGAACCGGACAATATGTCTATACATGTACTTATGCTGCTGGACCAGATCGTAGCACAGTACAGTACCGTGCTGTTACGACAGTATGAAACCCACACTGTCGACAAAAGAAACGTAAGGAGATGGTGTTACAGTAATACAACCAGGTACAAAGCCCTATACTATCCTACCAGAAGCGAAAGCCAAGCCGGAGTGGTATCGAACAAGCAAAGACCAGCCACCCATCCTCGGAAGTATAGTACGATCGAAGTACCTCTTGCGCCATGTAAACAGGAAAGAAAAACGAAGAAACGAAAGTAAGAACAAGGATGGAAGATGAAAACGTGAAAAGACCAGACAGAACGAGCATGAGATCAGGGCCTTTTTCCGCCAGCCAGCCAGCCAGCCACCACACATGATCCCCTGAGCATTCCCTATCCCATATGGGCAGAGACAGAGGGAGAAGAAGCAGACCCAATTTCTAACCCTCCTTCATCTCGTCATTCAGCAACAGCTCGACGACAATCTGCGTCCTCTCGTTCTCAGGATGCTGCATAACAGCCTTGACCGTCCGGCCGCCCGCCGCAGAACTACCATAGGCCGAGCCGTTATTAGTCGGAGCAGGCGGGCGGTTAAGACCAGCATTGTACTCGCCTCCGTCGTCAAGACACTTGATCTCGCGGCCCGCGATGATCTGCTTCAGGCGACCATTCTGCGCATTGCGGATCTCGATGAAATCGGTGTCGAAGAGCACGAGGTACGCGCCTGACAGTGCTGCTGTCTGTGCGGTGCCGACAAACTCCATGATGACGCTGCGGCTGATCTCGCCGTGCTTGTTGACGTAGACGGCGCAGTTGGCGTAGCAGAGCAGGAACTCCGCCTCGCTGAGGCGCAGCATGCACAGCGCGCGTTGGTCTTTGATATGGCGGACGATGTTCTGCACGCTCTCGCCTTGGACCTCGGGCACGCTCTGGGGCACTTTGCGCTCTAGTGAGAGGACTTCGAAGCCGCGCGCTGTGCTGACGGCGAGGGAGCTGGTGAAGAGGTTGATGCCGGTGCATTCGGTGGGGATGTAGAACTCGTCGAACTCTCGGAAGAACTCTGTCGAGCCTCGTTTGAAGTAGCCTGCACGTTTGCGTTCGGAGGACTTTTGGTAGATTGGCTCGAGGACTTTGAAGGTTGAGGATAGGTTGTCGCGCTTCTTGTAGAAGACTAGGGTGCGGTCCTTCATACGGCCTGCAACGAAGAACCCGACATCGCGACTGCCGGAGAGCTTCTGTGGCGCCTTGCGGCTGGAATCAACGGTGCTGGTAGGACCCGCAGTGACAACGTCTAGGTGGTAAGCGACGAGAGACTTGTCCGAAATGAGCAAGAAGAGATTGAATTCCTCCAGCACAGCGACTTGAGTAACACGCGTCATGCTGATGGCCTGGAGAATGTTAGTACTACTCGCAATACGTTATAACTTAGCTTGGATGTACTCACTTTCGTCCAACCTCTCGGATTATCAGCCTCGCTCACAAACACACCAAAGTCTGTGCCCACCGCCACCATCTTCTTGCCAGGATAAGGCATTGAGAAGCTCGTTGCACAATTGACCCTCGCCCTGCAGATAGGACCAGGTCGGCCAGTGTCCTTAAATCGCTGTTCGACTTCCTGAATCGCACGGTCGATTGGAGTACCTTTGATAACCAGAGTCTTCCCTCCAGTGCCTGCGAAGCCATCAAAGACAAACGCAGAATCAGCCATGACGCGCAGCCTAAAAGGTTCCGCATGTTGTGCGTAAAGCGCTTTGGCGTGCTTGGTCTTGGCTTCGATGATCTTGGTACACCATTCTCTTCTTGCTTGCTCAGTATGTGCGAAGAGGGTGTAGTTCTCACGGCCGAGATGCTTCAGTCGGATTGGATACAAGATCCTGTCCGCATCCTTGCCGGTATCGATCGAGGTGACGGTATGGAGGCTCTGTGTCGACATGCCTGTATTCACATTCTGTAGGCCTGGAGCAGGCGAGCTGGATTGCGTCCTCCCAAGGGTCGACTGGTCAGCTGATCTGCCAGAGACCGCGCTCACAGTGGTGATACCCCTGACGTAGGACGATTTCTGCACTGCTGGATCTGTTGTGCTCTCTAGGACTAAGAGATCCATAGGGATTGGCAGCCTCGACACGTCATACTTTTCCACTCTGCCTCCCTGGTCTGCACGATGCTGAATGGTCTTCGCGATCACGAGGTAGTGGTCGAACAGAAGGGTGTGACTGTCGAGCCAGGTGAACCTGTTGCCGCCCATTCTCTGCAGATCACCACGGTGCACCAACTCACGACCGAGATGGTTCAAGTTGAGCTCGACGGCGTTCTGCATACCAGGCCTGAGCACCAATTTTGCGCTCAAATCTGCTAGATCGACCTTGCGCTGCATCTCAGCCACTCGGGTGTCGCACTCCAAGGTGACAGCCTTTACCTCGTCGTAGGCGATCTGCAGGTTGGTCTTTTCTTCGCTGTCAGTCTTCATATTCTTGAGGACTGTGTGCAGAAGGAGCGAGTAGCGCTGCAAGCGAGTGATTGGAGACTTGAGATATGTGTCCCAGCCAAGCCGCTTTCCTCGAGGGTCATTGCGTGCCTTGTCCAGGAAGCCTGCGAACTGGATGTTACGTTCCATCTCTTGACGGACCATGAAGCTTGCTCCAGGGAAAGACCCAGCGTAGTCGATGTACGCAGTCTTAGCCATCCTGATCCATTGACGGAAAATGTCACTGAAGCCGACTATCCAGGGACCTTGCTCATGTTGTCGGTATTTGAGTTGAGGCAGTAGATGGTCTTCGTTTGCCTGCTTGACTTGCTCCAATTTACCAAACACATCTTTGAGGAACTTCTCTTTGCGTTTGGGCGTGACGATTGATGGCTCAGTCTTGGCAAGTGGATCTCGGTAGATCAACCGGAGAAGGCTCAACTGCTCCATGTAATAATCTTCAGTTTGCACAATCTCATGGAGAACGTTCTGTCGCTCGACTTCCTTGTTGTCTCTGCCCTCAAGATCCTCCTTCTTTAGCTTGTAGAACTCCGCCCACGTTTCGTTGGTGCGTACAGGCTGGGTATGAAGGTTGACCTTTTTCAGCGTGCGCTGACAGAAGTGGGAGTAGCATCTGCCAGGAACGACATGGTCGTGTAGCGTGGGAGAGTAGCAGCCAGCACTTGATAGCTGGAAGATAACGCCAGACATCGGCACATGCGTGAGTTTGACCCACTCCTCTGTGGCTTGCAGGGCACCTGCTTGATACATGTTGTCGACAACGCGATCACTCAGAACCTCGGCGTCTGCGATATTCATCGTGGGAACTTTGTTAGTGAACAAATTGACCAAGGCCTCCTTGAGCAGGGATTCTTTGAGCTCAGTGGTCTGATCAGGTTTGGCCACAATGATGAGCCAGGCCAATATCGCACTGAGCGCCCAAGGTTCTTCGCACTTCTTGAAATCTGGAGTGCCGAGTTTGGAGGGCACGAATCTTCTGGTAGGTAATGATGGCAGATCAAGGGCAACAGCACTAGTCGCTGGCGTTGTGTCGTACGTCGAGTACCCCGAGGAGCGGTTGTTCTGTCGTAGGCGGCGCTCCTCGGCATCTGTCTTGGACCTAAGTGGCTGATTGACTGGTGGCGTCTTGCTGTAGTTGATGAGGGACGCTGATCGAGGGACCCATTGGCCTTGTGCATCCATATCATAGCCAGTGGATGAGTATGGGTAACCGCTGCGGAGATCCTTCTGCGGCGTAGGAGGCGTAATCTCACCTGGTGGCGGAGGCGGAAGTGGACGATGTGTCGCTGATGTTGAATTGAAGAAGACATCAGGCGGCTCATCTGGGAACCTCTCCGGTATTTGGCCTTCTGTGAGGGCGTATTCATCGCCTTCATCGTAGCTTTGCCGTCTGCCATCTGCCGGGGGCTCATAGTTTCCTCCAGTACCGCCCGCATCGACTCTAGCATCCTGGAAAGGCGGGAACGGGTGAATCGAGTCCATGGTGTAGTCGTAGCTAGAGTGCTGTGATGCGTGTGACCTCCGCATCGAGCTGTGTTGGCTTGACACGCCACCATTGAGTTCTCCGCCAGCAGCCAATTGACTCGGGTCGCCACCATACGACATGTGTACGTCGTACCCACCTGTAAACATCGACACATCGACCCCAGTATAGTCGTCAATGATACTCATCCGATCGTCGTTTTGGCGGGACGTTGGACTTCGATTCGACTCGCGTCTTGGGATCCTCTGCGACGTGCCATAACCAAGGAAAGGTTGCTGGCTACTGCTTCCACTTTGTCGACGGAAATCATCGGCGGCTTCACGCTCGTCCGCAAGACGCATTGCTTCCAAGCCGGCTGCAGCCTCTGGATCACTGTCGTCACTGTACTGCTCAGCCTGCGGTGCTTGAGACGGTATTGGTGACAAATGACCATTGGCTGTGCCATCTCTAGGAGACGTGGCGCCGAAGCTTTGCCGTGATTGATATGGAGCAGAAGTGAGAGCTATCGAAGGACTTCGGCCAGGGCGTCCAGCGTTCAATATGGCGTCCTCGACCTCGTCAAAGAGATCGTCTTGGTTGAGTGCTTCAGCTTCCTCGCGACTCATGGGCCGACCATGTTGGAAGTAGTCAGAGCCCGCTTCTGGTGGCGGTATGACTGGAAGTGGCCTTTGAGACGGATGTCTGCCTAGTGATGTCGCGCTCGACGATGTACGATGCACTGGTGGTGTCGGACCGGGAGTCGAGCCTTGTGGGGAGGGCGAACCATTTGTCAATGCACCTAGAGGCGAAGGTGGCTGCCGGTTGTCAGGTTGGTAAGGCGGCGAAGGCACGTAGTGATCTTCAGACAAGCCAGGTAGGGCTGGAGAGATGTTGTAATGCCGATTCGACTGTTGTCTTCGAGGTGGAGGCTGATATTCGTTCTCATGGTAGGGCATCTCAATGTGAGCATGCTGAGCGACTGGAGCTGCAGTAGAGTATGCATACGATTGTTGAGGTGGTGGCGGACTCGGTTGCGGCTGGTAACCATATTGATGCTGCGGTGGCTGAGGACTGTAGTGCTGCTGTGGCGAGCCAAATTGAGACTGCTGAGGCGAGCGCCTATAGGCAGGCTGCTGTGGCGATGAAAAAGTCGCACTTGAATGGTTGCTTGGAGAATATGCATACGGATCACCCATGGGTCCGCTTGTCGCCTGGGCTGGAGCTTCTGGGTATGCGGATGGATTGTACTGAGCCGGATACGGGGCAGGGTTCACGCTGGCATAATTCTGAGGATTGTACTGCGGTATCTGGCCTTGTGGTGATTGAGGCGATTGGGCATAGTGCTGGGGATTGTACGTGTGGGGCTGCTGGTGTTGGCCAGCATACGACGCTGTGAAGGAAGTGGCTCGCGGGGAAGCAAGACTATTGTTCTGGTATCCTCCTTGCGACTGCTGTACCGGACCACCAGTGGGCTGCTGGCTGTATGTATGCTGCCCTGGGTATTGCTGCTGTGGCGGAGGCGGCGGCAGCGGGGCCTGCTGCTGGGCTGGGTATCCTCCATTTTGCGCTGGCGGGTATTGATTGTATTGATCGTATTGCTCTTGGTAACGATTGGACGAAGGCTGCTGGTATTGGCCGCCCTGGTAGTAAGACATTTTGTCGCGGTAGTGGGTGTGGTCGGGCGTGACTGAGTCGCGGGGGCTCTACGTGAGCTCGTCGATGCGCCAGAGGGCAGTGTTGCCAGTAGGCTGGATGTCGACAGTGTGCGCGACCCGCATGGGTAGATTGGATTGTATTCGAGACCGAGAATCGGCTGCGGCGTTTCTCATAGCATGGATAGCATGCTCTGTCCACGAGCTTCGAGGGTGGTGGGCAGTTCGCGATGCGGCTGAGGGTCCGTGGTGGAGAGTGAAGGTCGCCGTCGTTGTCGTTGCCGGTGGTAAGAGATAGCTATAGTCGCATGAGGTAGGAATGATTGTATTAGTATGGCGGAGACTGCGCCATAGCCTGGTGCAGAGGTGTGGTCGGTTAGTCAGGCAGTGCTCGCTCGCATGCGACACTCTCAGCACGGCAACATGTACATCGCAGCGCTTCTGCTTGCTTGGAGAGACCCTGCTGGCGAAGAGTGGAGTCTCGACCGCCAAGTACAAGCACAGAGGGACAGTGCCACCACCGAGTCCAAGTGTGCTCTTCACACCAAACAAGCCTGAAGCTCAACCCACCGCAGCGTGGAGAAAGGGGTATATGCTATACACTGCCGATTGTTGTTATTGCCCTTGTGGTAAAGGCGAACATCTTTGCATACTCGAGCCTCAGCCACAGCCTCGGAGGTCGCGATGCCATTTTTGTCTGCATACCACGGCCATCTCATGTCAGCCTCATCAGCTCACCACCAGGCTGTCGTCCAAACAAGTACCAGGGTCACGTGAGTGTGCTGCTCTCAAATACACTAATGATACGCGTACCAGCACCCAACCATCGAGACCGTCAGCTTACGCTGCGGCAAACAGCGGCAAAAATGTTGACCGTTCTGAGAGCCCAAGGACCAAGGTGATCCATGTGGCCCCCAACACAACAGCGCGTGCTCGTTCATCCTTCCTAATCCAACAAGCTTCACGTTATCATTTATCTGCATACTGCAAACTTCCATAGCTCCTCGAGCTCAGAGCATGAAACCAAACCATGTGGGGTGCCCGCACGCCTTAACGTCCCTCCTCGAGTTCCGAGGCTATTTGCCCGATCGACGACATAATAGTGGCACGTCTATCACTGTGAGCATTTTTATTTCCCTGAAGTAGACTTCTTTGAGAGGCAGATCATCTTCTCTTCACTACCGTCTTAATCAACACACCTTGACATCCTGTCCAATAATCTCACGATGGTGATAAAACACGACGGCCCGGACAACGCCGCCACTGCCCGTGACCATGTCGATCAACTCAACCACATCAACGCCGAACGTGATGGCCTTCACGTCCCCGAAGTCGACTCCACTGGCTACCGAATCCGCGAAGAACCATTCGGCACGAGACGCAAAGTCCGTGTAGTTCTCATGGGAGCTGGCGCATCGACTGTCAACTTCCTGAAGAAAGCTGAGGAATCGATGCAAAACCTGGAAGTGATTGTTTACGAAAAGAACCACGATATTGGAGGAACCTGGCTCGAGAACAGGTACCCTGGCTGTGCTTGTGATGTATGTTGACTCGATAACCAACTCGGTGCATCGATACTCAATACTGACAAAGACAGATTCCAAGCGTCGGGTATCAGTTCACCTGGCGAATTAAGACCTGGTCCCACTTCTACTCATACTCGCCAGAGATATTCGAGTATCTAAAAGGCATTTACGAGGAGAACGATTTCATCAACAAGTACGTCAAGTTGAAGCACAAAATCGAGCACGCTCAGTGGGACGCAACGAAGGGTGTCTGGAAGTTCCGCGTCCGTGATATTGCTTCGGACACTGTTATCGAAGACGAAGCAGAGTTCTTCATCAACGCTGGAGGAGTTCTCAACAACTGGAAAATGCCCGATGTGGAAGGGCTCAAGGATTTCAGGGGCAAGCTCATGCACTCAGCGGCGTACGAAGAAGGGTACCCTTTGGAAGGGAAACGTGTTGCCGTGATAGGGGCTGGGAGCAGTGGCGTGCAGATTGTGGCCAACATACAGAAGAAAGGTGAGTCTGAGCACGGTAATTGAAGATCAAGCAGGACATGTCGCTAACTTCAATTCTTCCTGCAATTAGTCGAGCATTTGTACCACTGGGTACGAAGTCCAATTTGGATAACTCCCGGCTTTGGCCAGTCATGGGCCGGCAAGAACGGAGCCAACTTCGAATACACAGATGCCCAGAAGAATTACCTCGAAGAGAATCCGCAAAAATACCTCGAATACCGCAAGCAACTCGAGAATGAGCTAAACATGCGCTTCAAATTCATCATCAAAGGCTCGCCCGAAGCCAAAGCAGCACGCGAGGCCGCCGAAGCGCAAATGCGGAACGTACTGAACAACGATAAGCGCCTCTGCGATACAATCATCCCTACCAACTTCAATCCGGGCTGTCGCCGTCCAACGCCTGCACCCGGATACCTCGAAGCACTCGTCTCAGACAACACAACCGTCTACACAGACTCAGTGAAAAAGATTACACCCAATGGCTTCATCGACCAGGAAGGCACCGAACACCCCGTCGACGTGATCATCTGCGCTACAGGCTTCGACACAACCTGGGTCCCACGCTTCCCCATCCTCAACGCCTCAGGAACCGACCTCCGCGACTTCTGGGCCGGCGATGACAACCTAACCTCCTATCTCTCCCTCGGCATACCCACCTTCCCCAACCACTTCACCTTCTGCGGCCCCTACGGCCCCCTAGGCCACGGCTCCTTCATGCCCCTCATCGAAGTCTGGACAACCTACATGCTCGACGTAATCACAAAGGTCCAAACCGAAAACATCAAATCCCTCACGCCCTCCACCCGCGCCGCCGCCGATTTCCGCCAACACGCCGACCTCTTCCTCAAGCGCACCGCCTGGACCTCTTCTTGTCGAAGCTGGTTCAAGCAAGGCCGCAACGGCGGCACCGAAGAAGGCGGGCAAGCCGTTCTGTATCCTGGTTCGAGGTTGCATTTTTTACATTTGTTGGAGAGGCCGCGGTATGAGGATTATGAGTTTGAGAGGTGGGATGAGAATCGGTTTGCGTTTTTGGGGAACGGGTTTGATTTGAGGGAGTTTGATGGGAGGGATATTACAGGGTATTTGGGGAGTTTGGATGATCAGGGGAGGGATGTGCAGCCGGTCTATGGGGAGGAGTTGAAGAGGGAGCTTGCGGGGTGGGCGCAGGGGTTTTGAAGGGTGGTGTGTGATTTTGAGGTGTCTATGTATAGGCCGTTGCTAGGAGGTGTGGATCATATGATGGCGGATATACATTGCAAGAGGAACCTCTTTACAAATTCACTACACTCGTGCATCTTAGATGTTAGCTACCACCTACAACTCCACCACAATCTTCTCAGCAGTGACAGCACCATTCCGAATCTCAAACGCCTTCTCCAAGCTCTCAAGCCCCTTACCCACCACCTTCGCCTTCGGCAAGCACTTCAACTTACCCTGCGCAAGCGCCTCAGTGACAAAGTCCTTCCAAACCGGGAAACTCGCCTCACTAATCCCAAGCACAAACTTAGCATTGATAAACTCGGGCAGTTTCCCAGGAGGCTTGGTGTTAGCCAAAAACCCTCCACCCAATTTCTCCATAATCGGCGTGACGATTTCGAAAGACTCCGGAATGCCGATGGCGTTGTAGAGGCCTTTGAAGCGGTCGTTGCCGACGGCGGCGGCTATATCGTCGGCGATACTGGGGGATTTGTAGTCGAAGACCTCGCTTGCACCAGCCTCACGGCAGAGGTCTAAGTTTGCTGCGCTCGCGGTGGCGATGACGCGGTAGCCAGCGTTGGCAGCGAGTTGGATGGCAGCGGCGCCGACTGAGGAGGATCCGCCGTAGACGACGACGACTTCGCCTTTGCTGTTGGGCTTGGAGTCTAGAGTGGGGAAGTCTAGGCCCATGTAATCTTTCTGGTAGAAACCCGCAGCCGCGGTGTCGATGGCAAGAGGTAGAACTACTCCTTGGGTGTAAGTGAAGTTGTCAGGCAGGATCGCGGCGTTGGCGGCTGGGATGCGGCTGTAGTGGCTGAAAGCGCCGTCGGCGATGTCGTTGGTGAAGAACTGCCACGAGTGACCGATTACGCGGTCGCCTGGCTTGAAGCGTGTGACGTTGGACCCGATGGCGTGAACTTCACCTGCGAGGTCGTGGCCGGGGACGATGGGCCATTGTTTGACGTGAAAGCCGGCCTGCTGAGCGGGATCGTTGGTGTTGACTGCTACGGCGTGGGTGCGGACGATGATATCGTCGGCGCCTGGGGTGGGGACTTCGGTGTCGGCGATGCGGAGGGGTACGTTGGCGGAGTCAACGAGGGCTGAGCGGTTGAAAGCCATTTTGGGGTTGATAATTTTGGTGGGTTTGGTTGGCGTGTTTTGGTTTTGCAGATGTTAGGTAGTAAGATTAGAATGTTCTTGTTATGTGATGGTGAGATCCTACAATATAACATCCCCGTCTTACCTTCTTATATGGACGAATGTCGAAGCCATACCGTGTAAAAGTGTTTCTTTGTTGATGCCCTGGCTTGCTAAGCCGGACGAGATGAGATCTGCTGCACCGGCTGTATAAACACGCGATACGAAGCGAGGTGAACGAACCCTAAGATTTGTTGGATTTCTCATGCTATAGCATGCTATCCGACTGTGATGCGTGGGATTATTACAAAAGATTCCGGCGTAGCTTGTCGATGCCGCGTTACATAAGGCTCCTGCAGTTGGGTCCGGACATAGCGAAGGAAGTAAAGTCCAGAACCCGAAGACCCGACGCGGTTCTTGTTCACTGGCTGGGTGGTGTCGATTTACGATACCCTATGCGGACGTAGTTGATGAGACTTGATGGATTTGAAGACGTCAGAGATCTCGAGGTTGCTGGAGTCATGTTCAAGAAGACATGAAGAAGCGATGTCATGAAGAAGAAGAGGTAGGAAGATGGGGTCAAGCACCAGCCACGTCCATAAGTTTGTGTTCAAAACAGCGATGGTTCCAATGATTTTGCGTACCGGTACGTTCGACATCGAGCAAAGATAGTTTATAGGCGATCGAGATACGTTTGATGACTCAATGCTGTATGAGACCGGTGTACCAGCGGCATCGACTGCCAGAGTCGATATAGCTTGACATGCCGCTGAGATACTGTTCACAAACTTCAGCACAGTACACTAACTTCGTACCACAGCCGAAAAGGATTTCAATCATGTCATTGAACGCATACACAAAAGCTATCTTCATGCTTATACTCCTGTGTCCTCGTGATGCCCTCTGCTCAAAGGACCCAACACAGCAAATGTCGCCCAACCTCTTTCCAAAGATTTCCTCCACGAAATGTCCAATCTCAGGCTCAACGTTGAACTGTTCACGAGGCTCACCATACCAGTTGTGCCTCACCATCGATCGCTGGTAATGGCCACGTCCTTTTCGCTATCCTTGTTGTTGCATTGACATCAGTTGTTTCGCACTCTCAGTCCTCCCCCTCACTGTCGGAAGCCGCTTCGGAGCCAGCTTTCTCCCAATCACTGCTGAACAAACACCCAGGCCTCCACGTCTTCGAGCATCCACGCAGTCGGCGATCTCGATGAACTCCACCTTGGCGACAATGTCTCTGCAACGTAGCAGATCGTCGACTTCTCGAAATGTCGCCCTGAACGTCCTGTTGTGATACAGAACTTGAATGGCCTCCTTGTGAATGAGTTTGTTCGTGGCAAGTATGCAAGCCTCGACAGTCGCATGTTCGATTCCCTTCTCGGCAGAAAGCGCAAGGATCTCGTTGTCAATCCCGAGTGACGCAGTGCTGTTGCTTGGCTTGATGATCTTGCTCGAGCCAAATACGTGGCCATAGATGGCCACTCGTAACTCAGGTGCGAGTTTGTCGAGGAAAGATGGCGGTGACATGGTATTGGAAGTGGCGAGGAGTCGGCTCACTGCTGCTGGCTTTAGTCGCGGTGCGAAGCGGTTGTTTGCTGCGCCCGGGTTGGAGGTTTGGAAGCGCTGTCTGAAGGTGGATATGTTCGTGAGCAGAGATTCGCGGCGACTCATTTGATTGATGTGGTGGTTGTGCACTTTCGCAGAGGAAAAGCGGTGGTGGCGGTGGCTATCAGTGGGCGTGGTTATGATAAAGATAGCGAGCTTGGGGTGTTTGTAGTCCACAAAAGTGGGGAGTTAGGTTACTTTCACTTTCACCGCGAAATCATAGTACTTCAACCTTCACTTGCAAGGAGTATGGACGGCAACAACTGTTAAACTTGCACAAAACCCGCAGCTTAACTGAACGCCTTACCCGCCAAAACTCACTGCCACAAGATCCTGGCAGCTCATGCAGCATGTTGCTGCTCTCTGGGTCCCTGTGGTATCTCCTCTGCCAAACCTGCCTTGTCGCTAATCACGTCCAAAGTCCTTATGGTAGAAGTCTGCGCCTATTATCTTGCGGTATTCACAACGTACACGTTTCTGACCAACTTCATTTATCTCTTCCTTGATCGTCCACTGCCTTTGCGTTCGCGGCACAAGCCTGCAAATCTTGCGCTTCCATCAATCGTAATCCATCAAGGTCGAGTCTGCAGCCGCAACGTATTCGCGCCAAGCGCGCTCAAGAAACCAGCCATACCGCCATGCCAGTGCCTAGCATTTCCAGCCTCATCTCTTCAGTGTCGCGGAGCCCTGGCGAGATCTCGAAGGTAGACACATACCTTCACATATAAATGCCTGAAGGTATCAGCGGAGGGTCATCGATGATGCTTGTGTGCAGATTCATGAGTAAGAGCACTTACGTTAGTCTCATGATGTCTTATCTTCATTATTCTTATCACGCAGAATCACTCTTCACCCACAGTCCCATGTACGCCATTCTCACCTACCCACCGGAGACTCCTGATCGCGCCTCTGTCGAGTTCTCGCTCGGCCTCCAAACTCGTTACCCTCGCCTGTAACTCCACGATTTTCGCATCCTTCGCCTTCAAAGCCAACCGCGAGATGTCTCTTCCCTTGACTACGCCTTGGAATTTCAGGTCATGTTTGCTCAATATCCCACGTAGCGTAGTGAGAACGTCATCTGGTACCCGGGTATCCGAAAGAGCCGCAAGAACTTCGCTGGTCAACGAGCTCGCACCATCGTTCGGATTCACCAAAGCATCCTTGTATCGGCCTTCATTCGAGTAGGATTTGTGATATGTGTTCGGTGTATTGGCTTGCATTGTCGGCGTTGGCGGGTACGGCAGTTCTGGAATTGGAGGCACAGTTTTTGTAGACTGTTTGGAAGGTGAATCGAAGGAGTCGTTCATGTGACTTGCGAATACAGAAGGTGTTCTCTGCATGCCGGACTCGTCACGCTTGTCTTGCAGCCACGGTAATGTGCGTTTCTTCTCGATAGTGGTGGCGGGAGTTGCGTAGACACCAGTCTTGACAGCTTTGCGAGGAGTCTCAGGCGCTGGTATTACCGAATCGGCGGCATCGATGAGGTCTTGTTCCTCTTGACCGGTGAGAGGCCATGGTAATAGCTCATCATCTCCACTGTCATGGTCACCATCCAAGTTCGCTGCGTCGGCTTTTCGTTTTGCTCCGCTGATTTCGTGTCGCTGCGAAGAATAAGCTGGCGGGGGGCTGTCATCTTCTGTAGACTCGTCGTCCTCGTTCTGAGGTTCGTTGTCGGTCCCTTTTATCATGGGGTCAACGCTTGCGAACATGCCACCTCTGCTTCTACCGGCATCCCAGCCGTCCTGAGCAGCAGGAACTTGTCTGCTCTTGGGCTCAGATCTGCTGTTGTTTAGTACCGCTCCCTCTTCTCGAAATTTGGCGTCTTCGTCCCAGAGGAAGAATCCGCATCTTTGCGGTTCCCGATTTTGACATGTGTAGAACCAGCGACCCTGGTTCTTGCCTTCTTTCTTTACTTTGAAATGCTCAGCTGGGAGGCGTGGCGTACACTCACAATGCCAGATACCGTCGGCAAAGACGCCTCTTGGTGCTGTCGATCTGGAGCCGCCTCTGCTTCCGCCGCTACGGCCACGACCGCGAGAACTATAGCGATTGTTGTATCCGCCTCGAGCATACTGGCCTCGGCCGCCACGATTCATGATGAGAAGTTCTCCAGTTTCATTGACAGGATCAGTGTTGTATCGTTTATGAAAGTGAGTAGTGCCCTCGACCGATCTGAGCGATGCGTACATGTAACATTCGAGCCGGTAAGTTTTGGCTGGTTGGCACAGCGATGTGTTTGATGCTTGTTCGATGGAGTGGAGGTACCGAGAGGCTGGCGCAATGCGTCATTGCTCACAGGAGGCCGGCGCGGGCCGTCGCCGCACGCTAACACCTTTCAGGCTGGTCGAAACGTGCATCCACTATTCATCATAGAGTTCGTTGCTCACGCCATGCGTTTGTCATCCACATCAACGTGTTTTTTTCTCTCCAGTCGTGTTGTGCCATCTTTCCATTCTTGCTGAGTTCTCATATCTGCCATCAACGTCAGATTCCATTGGATTCACCTGAACAACAATCACAAAGCTTGATGCCTCAGCCCGTCAAGTCCCGGCGTGCTGACGTGGACGATGAAAGAACTCCATTGATACTCGTGCAACCACCTACAGGCGAGCGTGATAGGGATCTCAATGGCCCAGCAGACGCCCACAGCAAAGACAATGATGTCTCACAATCTATCACGACTCTTCGTACCGTCTTCTCAGCTCTGGCACTGGGCGTTCTTATCTTCTTGCAATCAACAAACATTTCTATCCTGACTACCACTCAATCTGCGATTGCTGGAGACCTGGATGCTTTTGAGAAGACATCATGGTTCACGTCTGCTTACCTTATCGCCATGAGCGCTCTCGGACCCCTCAATGGTAAACTGGCGGCTGTCTTTACGCCACGGCTCACGATATTTGCTTCGACTGTTCTACTCGCCATAGGAACGATAACATCAGGCCTTGCAAACGATTTCCCCGGCTTCATTGCCGGTAGAGTTCTTACTGGTGTTGGAGCCTCCGGTATTTTCACGGTCTCTATCATTTTGGTCCTCGAGGTGACCTCGGCTCGAAACCGCGGCCTCGCCATTGGCCTCTTGAACAGTGGGTTTACGGTCGGCGTTGCGGTTGGTGCAACAGCAGCAGGTGCTCTACTGCCTCGAGTCGGTTGGCGGTGGTTGTTTATCTCGCAGGCGCCGATTGCCTTGCTAGGCGGCGTGGTCCTTCTCCTGAGTATCCCAGCTACTTTCACCACGGGGAAGCAAGACGACTTCAAGGTACCCACTCTTACTCGCCTCGCGAAGCTGGACTACATTGGCGCTATCTCATTGACCGCGTCGATCGTCCTCGTGCTGTACAGTCTGGGTGCTCCACGCCACATCCCGCTACTGCCTCTCATCTTGGCGCCATTTGTCTTCGCAGCCTTCGTACTAAACGAAGTCTACCTATCTAGCGACCCCATCATTCCTATAACACTCCTCAAGTCCCGTGGCTTGCTTCTTTCTTGCCTGGCGACCGTCGGATATATGATGGCCCGCTGGGCCGTCTTATTTTATACGCCCACCTACGCCATTGCGGTCCGGGACTGGTCACCTGCCAGTGCTGGAGCGATCTTGGTGCCTACGAATGCTGGCTTTGCGCTCGGAGGTCTTGTCGTTGGCGCGTTGCACATTCGGCGCTCTGGATCCTTCTTTGTGCCCACGCTAGTGGTATACGTGTTATTCCCATTCACAATGGTCCTGTTGGCAGTGCTCTCAACACACGACTCTAATAAGTGGTTTTATGTGTTGGACCTGTTGTTTTCTGGCGCTTTGACGGGTGCGGCACTTAATTACAACCTAGCGCATGTGCTCCATCTTACACCTAAGAGCACTCACTACGTTGCAACTAGCCTGCTTGCAACATTCCGAGGATTTTCTGGGTCTTTCGGCTCATCGATTGGCGGTGGTATGTTCTCGCGCACTTTGTACAATTCGTTAACCCGCCAATTCGCGGAGCGAGGTATCAAAAATGAGGATCTGGTTATCAGGCTACTGGGCTCTCCAGCGCTTGTTGGGAGCTTGGAGGGCGTGCAAAAAGAGATCGCAGTGAAAGGCTATGAGGAGGCGCTCAAGTTGCTATTCCTTAGTGGAGCTGGGTTGGCGGCATTGATGGTATTCCTGCAGGCTGGAACGGGATGGAAAGCTGCAGGGGAGGAGTCTGTCGAAACGGGCAACGAGCCTGAAGAAGAAAGGGAAGAACTACTCGATGGGGCAGAGAATGCCGCCTAGTCGGTCTCGAAGCATCGAATTGTCGTAATTTTACAGGCCGCTAATTAGCATACTTGGTACACAAAAACCTGTGCCTTCCGAAATTATCGGTAGTCTGCAACAAGCTCCAGGGATGCATAACCGATACGTGAAACAGGGAAGATAAAGACGCTGCTGTGTCACTTCAAATAACGGGATGTTGCGCTGTTCAATGGTTGGCTTGCAGATCCTCACAGTTTGCGGCATTTATGGCGGCTTGAGCGATTTTTGGGCTTTGGTGCCTCGCACAGCCGCCACATCCCACACCGCAGCCGTCCTACGAGTATCTATAACCAGTAAGCAACTGACGGCGCAACATTGATGACAGGGAATCCGAAGTACAGAGATAACGAAGAAAAAACATGTTCACGATGGGTTGTCGCGCCATGGCGAAGATAAAGCTTGCGCTGCTTGGTCGCCGGACTGGAATGCTTCTGTCTCTAGTCTATCATCCCGCGCCTCACCACGTGCATTCCCACGTGTGTTTTTGATCGTTCGAAGATCAGCACAAACTCTGTTTACAGCGGCTCAAAGGACTTCGACTACACGGAAAAGAGAATCATCTGCGACAGGTCATGACCACAACCAACATCCAATTCAGCGAAGATGTATTACGCCGCCATTCCTCACGCCCCGATGGCGCAACCGATAGCCCTGGAATCGTCTTCTCCCGAATCAATTCGAAGGGAGGACGAGATTCGGCAAACCAGACGTCCAAATCTCGGTCGAGCATGAGCGCAGACGAGCCTGAGTTCGAAAAAGCGTCTCCAATCGACCATCGAGTGAAGCAGACCTTCAAGGGTCGACACCTACTCTGGCTCGCCTACCAATCGATGGGTGTGATCTACGGCGACATTGGCACATCTCCCCTCTACGTGTTCTCCTCGACATTCAGCTCTGCGCCTTCGAAGAACGACGTGATCGGGATTCTATCGTTGATCATCTGGTCTCTCCTCACAATGGTCACACTGAAATACGTGTTCATCATCTTGCGTGCGGACAACGAAGGCGAAGGCGGAACCTTCTCGTGCTACTCCTTACTCTCGCGCTACGCCAACCTATCCAACATCGACCCGAAAGAAGCGCACTCGCTCAAGATACAACGTGTGCTCACAGGAGAGATGCCGCGCGGCAACCGATCGATTCGTTCTCGCATTGAGAAAAGTGCATTCTTTCGCGGCTTGCTGAAGGTGATCGGTGTACTCGCTGTGTCGCTCGTAATGGCCGACGGCGTCTTGACACCGGCGCAATCGGTGCTTGGAGCTTACCAAGGGCTGAACGTCATCACCACCGTAAAGACTTCGACGGTCGTGGGAGCTACATGCGGCACCCTTGTCTTGTTGTTCCTCTTACAGCCATTGGGAACGACTAAGATTGCATCTGCGTTTGCTCCGATCGTAATCTTATGGTTGAGCTGGGTCGGTGGCATAGGACTGTTCAATCTCATCAAGTATGATTACACGGTGCTAAAGGCGTTCAATCCAGGTGAAGCCTTCTCGTTCTTGATCCGCCATAAGGAGGAGGGATGGCACAGTCTCGGTGGAGTACTGTTGTGCTTCACAGGCCTGGAAGCATTATTTGCCGTGAGTGCTTACGATGTTACCTTCAAGTCACACATGAGGCAACACTGACCATCATTATCAGGACCTCGGCGCATTCAGTAGACGCGCTATTCAGATCAGTTGGCTCGGCTGGTGCCTCCCGCTATTGCTACTGACATACAGCGGTCAAGCTGCATACATCTCCGTACACCCCGAGGCTTACGCATACCCTGTGTTCTACACTGCACCAAAGGGTACTCTGATCCCAACTATGATTCTCGCGGTCCTCGCTGCTGTTGTGGCGTCGCAAGCAATCATCACAGCGACGTTCCAGTTGATCGCCCAGATCACCAAGCTCAGCTATTTCCCCTCGATCAAGGTTGTCCATACTTCGAAGGTTTTCCACAACCAGCTTTACGTCCCTCTCGCCAATTGGCTGCTTATGATCGGCACTGTCATCGTCACGGCGGTCTACAACAACACGACTTCACTAGGCAACGCATATGGTGTCTGCGTCATCATGGTCACCTTCTTCGATACTTGCATGGTTACTCTAGTCGCCCTTATTGTTTGGCTTCTACCCTGGTACACAGTTGCCTTCCCGGCCCTGACGATTGCGGCCCTGGACGGTGCGTTCTTGTCAGCCGCCATGACGAAGGTTCCTCTCGGTGCATGGTTCACCTTGACCCTTGCGGCCGTATTGGCCATCTTCTTCATCATCTGGCGCTTCGGAAAAGAGCAACAATGGGCTGCTGAAGCTGCCGATCGTGCTCCTCTAGACCGCTTCGCGCTAGCGGATGAAGAAGGAACATACAGGCTCACACGCCACGACAACGAACCAGTGTCTACGAACCGCGGCTTTGGCATTTTCTTCGACAAGATCGGCGATGGTAGCACGCCTATGGTCTTCAGCCAATTCCTCGAAAAATTGGTGACGAGGCCGGAGACCACTGTCTTCCTCCATCTCCGCGCGGTAGAAAGGCCCACAATACCGGACGACGAGCGCTTCTTCGTCTACGACCTCCCTTGGCCGAACTGCTACCGCCTGATGATCAGATATGGCTACATGGACGAAGTTATCACTCCTGATCTTGCATCCATCGTGCTCGAACAGATCAGACAGCACGTCATCGAGCGGAGCGCGAGCAGATACCACGATCATGCTCACAAGACCAGCGCGCGCTACAACAATTCGGACATCCAGCCCATTTTCCCGGCGGTCAAGCCTTCATTCAGCGCCAGCGGCGATAGCGACACGGCATCCGCGCTTGCATCGATCGATGCAGCGTACGCCCATCGCATTGTCTATGTCATCGGAAAGGAAGAAATGAACATCCGTAAGGCATCGCCATTCTGGCGATCGTTCCTTCTCTCTATCTTCCTATTTGTCCGCCACAACACACGCAGCAAGATGGCGAACCTGAAGGTGCCGATTGACAAGTTGGTCGAGATCGGCTTCGTCAAAGACATTTGAGACGCTTCATGAGAGCTCAAGACAATCACGACTTTGAACGATCAGCTGTGTCAGGTTCCACCGCGAATCCCGTGACCTTTTGGTGTGACAATTGGCATCGATGCCTCCAGGTGCAAGACCGCTGCGGCATTCTGAATATCACTTTGCGGCCGGCTATCGCAGCCGATGCTTCTGGTGTTGCGTGGAGATGATCAATGGTCTTCTCCGACGCGCACTTTCTGCCTCAAACCAGATGCCATGAATTGAGGAAGGTCTACAGAAGGTCAGCAAACCGTCTCTGAGTAAATGGAAGAACGGAAATGATCCAGCAGACCTTTATCTGGGATACTGGCAATGGATGGCATCAAGCAATTGAATTGTTTTAACAAATGACGAACAGTAGCACGGCTAGTTACAGCCGTGTCACTTCTGTCAACTAGCCTGAGTCGGAGACGATGCTCGATATAGTAAGACATACGTACATAGAGACCCGCAAGACAAATTACTCGCCGATTTTTTTGACGTACATCAGGGAACAACGTTGGATCGGACTGAATTTACACTCGTCATTCATAGCGTCTCCCTCGTGAGTTCTTCTCCACTGGCACGGTCTTCAATTCGGCTAGCACTACCATTGAGACAACATCAGCTCTGATGGCTTACGAGAACATCTGGTATGCTGATACTGCCATATACATATTTGTTGATCTCTGCACTAGCCACTGGAACCTGCATGTAGTGAAACGACTATGCATGAAAAAAATGGTCCCAAAGTGGAACAACCATTGTGAGACCCTAACCCTACGTACCTCCATGTCGCGGACACATATATGTACACATGCACGCATGCGTGTCAGTTTTGTGTGTATCATGTCTTCCCAGTCCGTCAGGGCTCACTTTCGGCTAGCTGTATAAAGCAGGTACCTCGCTTGGTCGTAGGCTCGTAGCTGCCATGGCTAAATCTGCAGTTCTCGGAATTGAGTTAGGTTTCTTATCGAAGTCCGCGCTTTGACGACGGTCAGGTTGTCGAAATCAAAGGGCTATTGAATCGAACAAGAGGCATGTACCCTTCGATTATGGGTACCACCACACAGCCTGGACCATTGCGATGGAACGTCGACTCATACAACCAACGAATCCGATGTTCTGTTACTTGCATGTGGTCGCAGCATGTTCGTACGGCGTTTGCGAGCCCGCAATCAAGCATGACAAGCTCGCGGGAGTCAGAGCTTGAACCTGGAGATCCCTGCCGTTTCGGTGGTTTGTTGCACTTCTCCACTCCGTCTAACCTCGCTTGTGCCCACGTGCACCAAGATAACGTTTTTGGGAGGCCCAATGGCACGGGAGCGATGCCAGCAATCATGGAAAAATCACACACAGGCGATCGCCGAGCCGTGTGCAATGCGTCGTGCTGTGGCAAGAGATATACTTCCTTTCTGCCCACCTCCGCTCAAGGCATTGGCTCTATACAGGCGACGGTGAACTTCTCACGATGCATTGGACTCCGGCGACCCTCCTTCTCACTGGGCTAAGCGCTGTGGCATTTGCGTGCGAGAGCTGCGAGCACCCAGAGCGAGATGTCGTTCTGACGAGGAACGTTCGCCGCATGCAACCTGATGCAGTGAATACGACATCGCAGCCCAAAGCTCCCCTGGCGTGGGGGCAGCTCAATTTCCTGCATACGACTGATACTCACGGTTGGCTGGTGGGATTTTACTCTTGCTTGAACTTGGAACAAGTTCATACTGACATGTTTGCTTACAGGAGGGTCACCTGAAAGAACAGAACTATGGCGCAGACTGGGGAGATTATGTATCATTCGTGAAGGATATGCGTACGAAAGCCAAGGCATACGGCGTTGACTTGTTGCTCGTCGATACTGGTGTAAGTGGTATCGAGAATGCGGTACAGGCAAAGCTGATCGCGATCTTGACAGGACCTACACGATGGCGCAGGCCTGAGTGATGCTACCAGCCCGAACGGACTCGAGAGCAACCCAATATTCGAGGTGAGTGCATCCCTGATCATATCGTTTTGATAGCACTGTGATCTTCAGAGCAGGGTTCTCCTACGCAATGCGGTATGTCAAAACACTAACAACAGATCAGAGAATCGACTACGATGTTCTCACTCCTGGCAACCACGAGCTCTATGTGAGCGAGATTACATATGAGCACTTCTACAACTTCAGCCGGAGATATGGTGACCGCTACGTCTCGTCCAATGTCCAAGTCTACAACCCCACTACTTCTCAGTTTGAGTACATGGGCGTGACGCACCGCTATTTCACGACCGGTCATGGTCTCCGGGTCATGGCATTCGGCGTGCTATTCAACTTCACAGGCAACAGCAACGCCAGTAGGGTCATTCCGGCAGCCGAGATGGTCAAACAGCAATGGTTCCAGGACGCTATCACCAGCGATGAGCCCGTTGACCTCTACCTCTTAATCGGACACAATCCGGCAAGGCCAACAGTCAGCAGCTCCACCTTTGCAACCGTTTACAACGCAATCCGTGCTGAGAAGCCAGATACTCCCATTCAGATCTTTGGTGGACACAATCACATTCGTGACTTTGCCGTCTACGATGATAAGACGACTGCGCTGGGCTCTGGACGTTACTGCGAAACGCTTGGCTGGCTTTCCATGAGTGGAATCGAAAGTGACACGTACAATGGCACCAACAAGCCTAAGGGTGTTCCAAATCCGAGTACCAAGGCAGTCAAGGTTAACGCCACTGCTGATGGTAACGCCACATATGCTACACCCACCAACAGTTCGGGTCTGACTTACTCTCGTCGGTATCTCGACTGGAATCGCATTACGTTTGAGTACCATGCGACAGGCAGCCAGATCAAGAGTTTCGATACTACCAGAGGGCTCAACACCACTCAAGATATCTACGAATTGCGCCAAGACCTGAACCTTACAAAGTTGTACGGCTGCGCCCCGCAGACGTGGTGTGTCTCTTGTGTGCCTTTCCTGTCTGCCGGCAGCATCTACACCCTGCTACAGAAAGCTGTCTCCACAGTCATCGTCAACCAGTCTAGGGCAGACAACAGCCGTGTCCTCATTCAAAACACTGGTGGTGTCCGATTCGACCTTCCCAAAGGCCCTTTCACATTCGATGACAGCTTCATCGTATCTCCGTTTCAGAACGCTTTCCAGTACATCCCGGACGTTCCATACGACCTCGCTGGCCAGATCATTGGCATCCTCAATAACGGCAGCTTCTTCTCGAAGCGTTCCCTCGAAATCAGCGACTTCGGATTCTACAACCCTGCCCTTGAACTCAGTGGTGACGATTGCATTGATCCAGGTGTCTTCCACGACCACAGCACGCAGAAGCGCTCGCTCGGCAAAGTGATTCGTCGCCAGAGCGCCGACGCCCACCCTGGCTACGTGACAAAGGACGACTTCGGCGACGACGGCGACGACACAGTCCACACTCCCATCCCATTCTACACCAACCCGCAGTACTTTTCCGCAAACGGCACCTTCCCAACTGACGGCTCAGACCCCGAGACCGTCGATTTGATCTTCATCGACTTCGTGCAGAAGGACGTGTTGACAGTTCTGTCGGATTTGGGAGCTTCGTACACGACATCTGATGTGTCTAATTACTTGCCAAAGAACTACACGACGAACACCTACCTGTCTCTTTACGCACAGACGGCGGAGGATTGGCAGGCCAGCATTTTAGACTGCCCAGTCGGCCTGGGTATCGGTTACAATGAGACTTCGTCGTAAATTTGAGTTAAGATTGTACGGAGGCCTGGTGTGGTCAGGAAAATGGTATCGCACGATGTCGGTGGGCTGGAAATTGGATTGGAAACATATAATTTATAGCCTGCCCGTAATGGTACACTCGCACGCAATTTACCGAATATTAAATCTGCACGTTCTCGTGTATAGCCCAAGCACCAGCACAGCGTTATCTCTCTTCATGTATACACTACTGCTATAGGCAGCAGGCACATCAAGAGACACGTCGACCGTCGAGAGACACTGCATGTGTTCAATGACCTTACTTACCATTGAGTACGTACACAGACTTAAGTACAGCTTTTATGGATAGCCTTCAATTACGCCTCTCAAAAAGATAGTATGTCACGTCTCAGATCATCCAGCATCCACTCCCCTCTCCTCGCATGGCCTTTCTCCATCAAGCCTCGAAGCGAGGCGGGGTTTACATGAGCTCGAAGCTATCCTGCTATGGCTGTTGCGGCTGCGTGGTCAGCATGCAGGCACGAGATCGATCATTGCCCGACAGAGCAGTCGCAGGCGAATTGTCACCCTCCTCGGTCGACTGTTGTCGACATGCATGCATCCACGCGAGCTGCGGTGCAGCGTCGCTAACAACTTGTCGACAGCTGTTAAGTCTTACCAGCTGATTGTGAGCGAGTATAAAGCGAGGTACGCAGCCAGATGTGTCACCATCATGCAATCGTCTTATTCGCTCATAGACAGTCCTGGCAGCAATCGTGAACGTATCAGACGACAAAATGGCTCAATATACACCGGATCACCTTACGAAAGCGAACAGATACAGTCACCGAGGTAAGACCAGTCACAATTCCTTAATTACAAGGATATAATACATATATATGCTACACAATGTTACAAAACTCAACGCTAATCACAGCTTAGCCAGCTACGACACCGAGCTCATTCACGGCATAGTGAACGAATGCCCAATCCTACATGTGTCCTTCAACGCTCCGCCAAAGGATGGCCCGCAGTTCCCCACCATACTGCCCATGCTCGGAACCGTCGCTACGTACGCCGACGACGAACAAGCACATGTTTACGTGCACGGCTCCAATGTCGCGCGTCTCTTCAAGCTCACCACCGGTGGCGAGATGCCGATCTGCGTGGCCGCCACAATTCTAGATGGCTACGTGCTCAGCCTGGCACCATTCCACAACAGCTGTAACTACCGCTGCGCCGTTCTATTTGGCTACGGCAGCGTCGTTGAAGACCCAGAGGAAGTGCTGTGGGCGATGCGCTTGATCACGAACGAGTCAGTGCCGCATCGATGGGAGAACAGCCGACACCCGCCGTCAAAATCAGAGATCACGGCTACGGCAGTCCTCAAGATCAGAATCGAGACGGCATCTGCGAAGACGCGAGCTGGTGGACCAGGAGACGAGAAGTCTGACCTGCAGAATGCAGAGCTGTCTGGCAAGACGTGGACTGGAGTGGTGCCGACGTACCAGATGATGGGTCAGCCCATCGAGGACGCGAACAACAAGGTCAAGATTCTTCCGGAGTACTTGGCTGACTGGGTAGCGGATGCCAATTCGATGGCTGAGCAGCGGGCTGTTGACTCCGTGGAAGGGTAATTCGGCGGAACGCATTGTCATGGTGCTGCGTGTCAGGAGGCGTTGGCCCAAAGGGCTCCAATCTTCGATTTGCGGCTTGTCTTTCTTGTCTTGAACCGAAGTTATCCACGAATCGGAATTCGCTTTGTTTCCATGCTCGATGCCGATCTGGCAAGTTCGGCGGTGCTTCCTGCCATGAGCCATCTTCTTTCGCAGCAGCCCAAGCATCGACATCTACCCAATCGCCATGTTTCTGACTTGCAAGCCGTTGGCTTCCAAAGACTGCCCGCAATACCTGTGCTTCCGTCGCAACGCCATCTGTAATTCGAGGTATCTCAAACACGGGTTCATCCCAGGCATTGTTTGCGGCCTCGACGTATTCCATAATTGTAAGTCGGTTGCGACGGATGAGATGCAAGTTGATCTGCCGCTTAGAAACACCAGGGCCGAAGAGTGTCCATAGAATACCAGTGACGGCGCGTCTGACATCTTTGGTCCTTACACGAAGGCCCATTTGCTTTAGTTGCAGAAGGAGCGTAATTCCACGCGTCCAAGAATAGTCCGACACTGTCTGCAGCGGTGGCATGGATGGCACGAGACCATTTCGTATGCCGGCGTAACGGAACTCCCACACTATTATTGCTCTGAGCATGATAGGATTAAGAATTTTGTCACGCATCGAGAGGTCATGGCGGGGACGATCGCGCTTGCCGTTAGTGTCGACGTACTCGTTCTCTTCCTTCTGGGGGCGACGACGTCGCATAAGCCAGTGAACCAGACGTTCGAGTCCAGTCAATCTACCAGTCATGCCGTATCGCTTAAGCAACTCGATCCATCGATCAGGTGTGAGTGCTTGGTCGTGTAATGCGGCGTACATGTGCGCGTTCGCCACAAAATTGTCGGCATCAAACCCAGCCACTCTCGGGGTTTGAGACAGCATTGGGTTCTTGCTTACTTCACGAGCGGGCAGTAGATACTTTACCATGAAGTTAAGACTTCTAGCCGTGATATACAGCTGCTCGGAGCACATATGATCGAAGATTCGTACCACCTCCTTGTGGTTCTGGTTTCGAATGTAGTGCTGGAGTAGACGGTTCCACGCGCGGGAAGTCTCTCCGATGTCCTTGCTTGAGAGACTGATAAGCGCGATGTGGGCTAAAGGCCAATTCTCTGCTTGCAAAAGATTCGCAAGGAGTGTCTCCTGCGTGTGCTGGTCATCGTAACTTTCGGGGTGTTGATCACTGGCAAGGAGTGTATGGAAGAGATCGGTCTGCGAGTTCGCAACGACTGTTTGTAAAACGTGAGCGTATTTTGAAGGTGAGATCGCTATGCCCGCATCTTTGAGGTCCGCGAGCCTCTCCTTGAGGAGCTCAGGCGTACCTGCACGTACAGCCAGCTCGCGCAGAGCTATAGGGCCCAGCGTTTCGGTCCCCAACAGGGCAAGCCCTCGAATGCTAGTCTCCAGCGAGAACGCTTGCGTCGCGAACATGCGAGCACAGAACTTGTCGCTGATGACCTTTGGTTTGATGCCGTGCACTTCACCCACAAGGCCACTCATCAAAGCTCGAGAAAGTAATGGGGATGTTGGCGGTCGTGCGTCGCCGCGGTCCTTGGTCAGGATGGCGGTAAGGTATTTCAATTGTAGATGAGTCGCAGAAGACACTTCGCCGCTGGACGAGATTCCCAAGAGATGTTTCACAGCTTGGTTGGTTGCCAGTTCTGGACTGGGCATATCGTTATTTCCAACAAGGAAATTGTGCCACGCAACGACAAATTCGGGATGTTGATTGCAGTGCAGGAGAACAAGTGGCATGCAAAGGTCGTACATTTCGCGCACGTCATTTCCAAAATACAATTGATCATGGCGATATAGCTCCTGCCATCTTGCAAAGGCTTCAGTTTGACTCTTGGTTTTCAGAACATGCATCACCAGAAAAGGCAACGATTGGCCGTCACACAGACCAAGCTCACATGCGGCGCGATGCCATTCCAATTCTGGTCCCGGACCCGTGCTTCCAGTTCTCCCCTTGGCGCCACCTGGGAGGACTCGCAATAACCTCCCGACGAGGACCGTATGGAATGAGCGGTAGAAACCAGTCCCTTTGATCTTAAGACTCTTTGCGTGCTCGAACACCTCCTGCAAAAGTCGTTGTCTCGTTTTGTCGGGAGTTCGAACAATTCCAGCATTCAAGAATGTAGTCCACAGAACGTCGGCATGAGGACCATCGACTGGTAAATCGATTTTCCGTTTGCGCATACCAGCCCAAACATCCAAGATCCCAGCAAAGCCATCTGTACGTCTCCGATATTCCAAGATCTTGCACCATGCCTCAAGATTAACATGATTCACGGGATGATCGATAAGCAAGCCTCGAGCAGTCGAGAACTCGCGTACGCGAGCCTCTGAGTATAGAAGGTCGGAGTACCTCGTTGAAGATGGAGTTGAGGTCGGCTGATGATTGGCACGCTCATCGTTGTCCTCTCGTGGTAGACGTAATCCTAGCTCTTGTGCAACACGCTTCCGTTGCTCGCGTGACGTTTCGATGGACGCCGCAGCGACAGCAGCGAGAGATCCTTGGTCCGTTGCAACATGGCCGGGTGTGAAAGTGACCAGCTCCGGTTGCGCTGTCGAGTAGTGTCGTGGATGTCGTCCAGGCGATTTGTTCCAGTGTGGTCCTTTTATCCTGGCTGCAGCAGGCTCAGGGCTTATGAGCTGGCGCAAGAAGTGCAGTGTGGACGGCCGAGCGAGCCACTTGTCGAATCGCGCAACCATTGCAACGCGCAGCTCAGCTCTCCTCCTCTGTCTGGCGCCATTGCATATGTGAAGTCGGGCGCCCAAATGGCGATTAATGTTGATAGTTGTCAAGCGACTTTGTTGCCATGCATGCTCTCTAAACTTTTGGTCAGGGAAGGAACGAATGCTGCCTTAATTCATGCCTCATCTCCGACTTAGCGGAAGTGGCCGAGCTCACGCTCTCGTCTCGCTGCATCCCGAACCTCGAACAACTGCTCTCATTCACCCATTGCGCACTTCCCACCACCTCAACACCTCAGACCACTCCACTCACAGCAATCATGCGTCCCACTATTGCTCGCCGCATCGCGTACGTTGCCCTTCGCCCGCCGCGAACCTCTGCGCCCGACCCGCGACCACCGGCATGACCACTAAAGCCCTCGAGCACAACCGCTAACACACGAAACAGCATGCCCAACTTCCCGGGTCTTCACCGCAAGAACAACGTTCCTGCGTGGCAGAGGCTCCACCAGAACCACGACGGTCTCAGGCAGTGGCAGAAGGTGGGTTGATACACAGGCGTGCGCGGAAGAGCAAAGACATTGGGAACACTGGCACATGGCGCACGAGGACAGAACACCCGGCCAGGAAGAGCAGCATGCTGACAAAAGACGAACAACAGGGCCCTCGCGCCAAGATCATGCTGTACCCCTACTACGCTACCTTGATCGCTACCAGCAGCGGTACGTCCCAATACCACACACAAGCAGCACAATCCAGCGACTGACAATCACACAGCCACCATGTACATGATGTTCCGCATGGTCTTCGGCCACAAGACCTGGTACTAGATTCCTCGCTCCAGGCGATTGGTAGAATGCGGTTGGGCCGGGACGATGATCAGGCAGAGCACTGTACTGTAAATAAGCTAGAGGGTCGGAAACGAGCTGTAACACCATACCCTGGCAGCCACGAGCGCTCTCAAATACGATGCTGAGTTTCTTTTGTCTGACTCATGGGCCTGTTGTTACGTGGATCTCGATGTTGATATTGGCATTGCTTGTTCAGTGTAAAATTGGTTTATCTGTATGGATCCAAAGGTCTCATTACATTATGGCACTCCTTGATGGGGAGAGAGTGGAGGTAGATCTCCTCCATGGACTTGATCTTGCCGGCCTTCACGAGTCGACCGAGCTTGATTACGAGCTGCCACTCCTTCTCCTCGCTCTTTGCGCCGCGACGGGGGCCACGACGGTCACCGCGTCCACGGCCACGGTCACCGCCGCGCTCAGCACACTCAGATGGCCACCAATCTGATTCTCCATGTCCACCAACACATCGAAAAATAGCTTACGTTAATCACCGCCGATTTTCAAGCAGATACTCCATCCATTTCCCACCTTGCCTCTCAGTCCCACACCACAGCCTCTTCGTCCCCAGTCTCGCGAATTGCACTGCCATCGTACAGCTCGGCGTCTGCAACCTCGTACTTGGGCAGTTGGTCTGGCGGAAGGTGATTGCCCAAGACGGTGCGGCAGGTCAAGGCGAAACGCAGACTTCCAGTCGGCTCGACTTGATGCTCCAGGAACTTCTGAACGTCCTCGCCTACCATGATAACAATGTCACCGTGGGTAAGGTGGAAAGTCAGGATGGGCTCGCCAGCTGTGCGTTTCAGCTCCAGCTCCTTGGACACTTCCTTGCTGCGCTTGCGGAAGCCCGCACCATCGCCTGCTTCTTTGAGTTCCTTGAGCTCTTCCCAAGCCGCATGGCGACCCTCATGGGTGTCTCTGCACGGTTTGAGCGTTTTCTTGCCTCTGAAGCCAGAGGTGTACCCAGAGCTTTGCATGATCGGTAGCGGCAGCGGCTCCTCATATGTGAAGACGCCAGTGTTGGACATCTGTCCAAAGTACTTGGCTTTGACACGCAGAAGCATGGTGGCCCCTCCGCCAAGCGACAAAGTGGCAATGCGAGGTCCAAGACCCATCTCGCCATCATCGTGGTACTTGATCTTTTGGCCATCCATATACCCGAAGATAAGTTCCTCGTTGAAGTCCTGGTATCTTTCCTCGTCGTTCACAAGTACGCGCTGTGCCCAGTTGAGCAGAGATCGCGCAGTGCGAACAGCTACAGGGGCCTTCTCGAAAGACTTACTGTCTCCGCTCGCGATGAATTTGTACGGCATGCCAAAGTTCATGCCGAAAGCATTCATGCGCATCCCGGCCTCTGCGTTGTGTTCGTCATCATCGTCGTCATAGTCATCTGCCTTCGGCTGCTCTTCTGGATATTCCTCTGCATGGTTCATCTCATTATCAGCCGTAGCGGATTTGGACTCTGCACTTCCCGTCTTGCGCATCGTCCGCCTCTCAAGACCCACGTCCACAGTCTGCATCTCACGGAACATGTCATCTGCACCGCCTTGCTCGGACACCACATGCTTGTTAGCTTTGGCGACGACCACCGCACCAGCAATGCCTTCGATGGTGTACTTTATGACCTTGTAATTACTGTGGTACTTGATTTGGGTGCGAATGGCAGGCGCAGTGGTCGACTTGATCAAACTCGGGCCGTCACTTGCCATATCCCATGGTGTGTGGCTGAGATTTGACGGCATCACGATCTCGTGTTTCGGCTGCAATTTCCAACGACATCCCGGGGTGTCACAGCGCCAGTGAGTAAACATGTACCTGGAATTACACCTGCCGCAATCGGGGCAAACGATGCCTTTCGTGTTGATAAGTGACAAATTGTCACCGAAGTGCTGGCCGATCTGCGGGACGCCTGGGTTGAGATCGAATGGTGGACTCTCACGCTCCCAGGTTGTACGTTGGAAGAGAAAGCCTGGGTGATAGTCAAGGTCACCGTAGGGAGCTGGTTGGCCGTTCGTCGTTTGCCAGAACGCAGTGCACTTCGGATTGGTGCACACCCAACCGATCAGGTACACTTGTGGGCAAGACTGCGAACACTCTGTGCAAGTTTTGACCGGTAGTGCGACAGTATCTGCAGGCTCCGCAGCCTCGGGGGATACAGGGTGGTACCAGGAAGGCTTTGATCTGTCGAGTCTCTCAAAGCGATATCTGACAGTTGTAACGATCTTCTTCTTGGTAGAAGTCTTCTCAGCCCAGACATGGGTCGGTTTGAACCAGCCAAGTGCACAGTACCTGTGTGGCATTTTGGTGATTGCGCCAGCGTTCTTGTCTCCGCAGATAATTACAATAGGGTTCTTGTGAACGATGTTGTTCAAAACAGATTGCGGCTGCTTTCCTTCAATGTCATGGTCCTTTTCCTGAGACATGAGACCCGTCTCCATGTCTGATTCCATGTGTCCTCCCATCCGGGCAATGATGACATCCGAATCCATGTACTCTCTGCCCACACCGGCACTGTCGAACATGAAAGAGTAGATGGTGTTGCCGTTGGAATAACATCCGCTGTGCGCACTCTTGTAGTATGGGAGAGTCTCGCAAAGTTCTTGCCGTCCAGGAGCCCACACCTCGGGCTTGCCACGCGATGCAGGCTTCTTCTCCAGGGGCTCGCGGTATGTCAACCTCCTCGAAAGCTGCAACAGATCGGGATCAATTTCGACACCTGAGGCGCCGAGGTAATCTGATGTTGACATCGGCGGTGAAGGCAGTTGCAACGCAGCCTTCTGGCGGGTTGGCGTTCTCTCTTTTCTCTTGCGTGGCACCGGGGTCTTGCGTGCTTTCGGCTTGACCTCGAAGGAGTCGTCTGATGTTTTGCTGGCCTTCGTCGCCCGTTTACGAGGAGTAGTTGTGAATGTCTCGGCCTTGCGTTTTCGTGAGGTCGCACCCTTGGCTGGGAAATCGGGTTCATCATCAGCTAGATCCTCAGCAGAGAGCTTCTCCTGAGACGTCGGCTTCTTGGTGCGGGTGGTTTTTGAGACGATCTCGTCCCTTTGTGTTGGCTTAGCGACATTGGCTGGCCGTTGCCTACGGCGAGCAGGTTTCGCTTCAGCTTCAGAAGCTTTGCTTTTCGTGGTGCAAGAGACCTTCAGTGCGATGGGGCTATCATCGCTGGGGATCATCTCAGTGTCTTCTTCCTCAGATTCCTGGTGCTCAGGAAGCTCCACTGGAGTTGGGATCAATTCACCAAAACGAGTGGGCTGTGCTCTAGACCGTCCAGACTGTCGAAGAGTTGATGGCGTTACGGGTACCGTAAGATTGTGAGCTGCTGAAACTTCTGACGGGCGAGGGGTCACCTTTAGTTTTATCATCTGCTTTGCTTTCGGGACAGATTGAGGCATCACATGCTGTGAAGGTGGCGGCTCGATCGTAGATCTCAAGGGGGCAGGTTCATGAGAGACAGCGTCTGGTAGCTGAGCCAGCTCTACATGGTCTGAAGCTTGTGGGATGTTCTGAAGGACTGTTGGAGGTGGTGTTGGTACCGCCGGTCCTCTGTTATCAGCGGGCTCCGGGGATGGATTGTCTGGTGCTGCATGAGTGGAGTCCGAAGAAGCAGGCTTGCCATCAAAAGAGTAGACAGTCTTGCTGAGCTGCTCGGATACGACATCAAGCTGTGTTTGAATACCCGAGCTCTCCTGATACTGAGGGTTTGCGGGGGTTGGAGACTCTGGAGTTGAGCCGAGTTCGGAGAGATCGGAGTCTTCAGGTCCACGATCCTCCTTTGCGGTCGGACCGGCAATTCTAGGACCTTGAGAGATTCCGTCTTGCTGTGCGCCATTGTTTTGCTGTATAGCAGAGTCAGAGGTGCTAGCAGCTTGTGACTCCCCAAGTGGTTCTCCAGAAGCAAGTTTTGGTTCCTTTTTGGTCGTTGATGCTCCAATGGTACCAGAGCGCTTTCGGACTGCTGAGCACTGGGCCTTCTCGGGAGTAGGCTTGCGTATAGTCGTAGCTTTCTCGCCGGCCCTTGAGGTCTTGTTGTTTTTCACGGCAATTGTGTGCTTAAGCTCGATCGTGTCTTCTTCCTCTGCAAGAGCATCTCCAATGGGATCGTTGGTATAACCGTTAGATTGATCTTCGCTTTCGCTCTCCTTCCTCGATCTCGCCCATACGTTGCGTTCAGATATGCGACGCCGGCCTTCGTAAACTTCCATGGTTGCTACTTTTGGTACTGTGCGTGGTAGTTTCTCCAAGTGCAGATGTCCAAGTCTTTATGCCCGCCCCGTCAACACTGGTTCACGCTGGCACCAGCCTCGTTGCCACTGACGTGCAACTGACCGCTCAATCCACCAGCAAAAGCCAATGCACGGGACAACCAAAGTGAACGAACCGGACACAACGTGATCAGTACCAGCCACCAGATGTGCCAATGCCAGCAAATGCCGAAGTGAACCGAATAGGGCCAGCAAACAGAAAAGTTGCACGTGCGTGTCCAGATGAAAGGAAGAAGAAGAACAGATGAAGAAGCCGAGTTAGTCGCAGTAAGTCGTAGCTCGTGATGAAGACAAGCAAAGCAGCTGCGGTCATGAAGCCCAGATCAAGAAGTCAAGAAAGAAGTCCAGGCTTCTGATAAGCAACGAAAGTTAGCAAGTGCAATTTTTCTTTCCAGCTCTAGTGAAGACAGAGTCATACCAGACCTCAAAGCTTGAGACAGCACGTTTGCTATTGTTGTAATTGTTCTATTGAGGTTGGAGTGAGAGGCGAGGTCTATTGAAGGTCGGCAGGAGCGAATCAGAGTGGGGAATCGAGGGTGGGGCTGGTGGCTTGAGCGTTGCGAAGGTTCTGGGAGAGCTGCGTTTGTCGAATACTGATGGATGCTGAGTGGCTATCGTTGCAGTATTCGACCGTATGTTTTGATGTCTGTCATGGTGAGTCATGGTGAGAGGTGTGATGGGAATCGTCATGATATCCTAGCTTTGATGTTAGACTGGACATGTGAAGCCATTGCACACAAGTGAGCGATGGGATGCATGAGGTCAGGGCCGAGCAGATGCATATGGACAGTGAGCTGGTTGAAAATGAACTGCAATCGAGCAGAAATTATTGTTCCTACAAACTATGGAATGCTAGCACAATCAATGCGCATGCGCCATACGCCTTTGATGGCTTTTCCGTAGCAGAGACGAAAGGCCGAAGCCAGCCTTCTCTCCACCATCCTATCCATTCCCCTTCCATGGCCGACAGTGCCCATTCACACTCTAACTGTAGAGAGCTCTGGAACAGCATCGCTGCCAGCTGCCAAGGTTCAAAGACCTTCTGCAAACTACTGTGCGCGGCAATGCGCAAGCCGAAAGATTGAGACTCGAAGGTCCATGTCCTGGATGTATGCCGTCGCACAGGCTACTCGATTTCGAGATTATGGCCATGTCGTGCCTCATGCATACTATGCAATGCTGCAATGCTGTGTTCCCGTCGTGCATCAAGCGGCACTGGGAAGTCGGCGCAAGCAATATCCAATCCAAGTGTCGTGTGACAGCCAGTGTCATTCATGTGTCCAAAGCCACCAAGTCCTCGCCACCCGCTTTAACAGCTTCTTTCCATATCTTCGCTTTTTTTTTTCTACAGCTATTCTTTGTCTTTATTTTTTTCACTGCGGCGTGGAAGCAGGATTGAGGTTGAGGATCTGGTGTGGGTTGCCGACGAAGTCACGACGATACTGAGCAATGCGAGAAGCAATCGCATTCACGTCCGTACCTTGATTGGAATCGCGTAGTTGTTTTATGATCTCAGAGAGACCGTTGCTCCAACGGATCCTCTCTTCCTCGGTCTTCCATGGAGCATTGCGTGTGCCGAGATCTTTTAGCAGGTCGCCATCTGTGAATTAGTACACCTACGTCAGCTCCATGAGGCTCGGACAAGGCGCGTGATGAAGTGGATGAGAGTGGTGCAAGGAAGCAGAGGAAACGTGGGCAGGTCAATGATCACTCTACGCACCATTGATAGCCGTATTGTAGAAGTGCTGGTGCAAGCAGGACTGGTCGTGACACGTTCCGTTGGACAATTCATTCGGGCACATAGCCTCTGTGGGGTCGAGCTTGTTGCTGTATGTTAGTGACTTGAACCCACCCTGTACGTTTGAAGTGAATTGGGGGTGGAAGCGGTAGTCCCTGAACACCCTCAGCGGACTTTCGTAAGGTATGTAGTAAGGCTTCGTCGTTGCCTATAAAAGTTAGCATTTTGGAGACCGTTCTCAATTCATAGAATAACGCACCTCAGGAGTCGCATTGCTCGGTGCCTGCTCACTCCTTGAGGGCTGTAGTTCTGGCGCAAGGTCAACGTCTTGGGGACTGGCCCCTATTTGCGGCGTAGGCGTTGATGATACAACTTCAGGTGCATTGGCAGTCGAAGTCGGGGCCTCGCCTTGGCTGAGAGGATTGGCAGAAACTGGCAGTGCGTCGACACCCGCAACATCCGGTACTGCAGGCGCGGGCTCATAATCATCTTCTGAATCTTCGTCTTCAGATTCTGTGGAGGAATCGGATGAATCGGAGGAGTCGCTACCCGAATCTGACATTGTGGCTAGTTCGTTCGCACACATTGAATGGATAGGAATGGGTGGACCGCCAGAGTCAGAGTCAAGATCCATGTCAGCCTCAGCGGGCTCGCTGTCATCCGCGTTGTCGTCCGCTTCGCGCTCATCGCCACTCGAAAGGTCCATGGCATCGTCATCATCATCGTCGCTTGACGTGGTAGAGTCAGCGTCAGGTACACCGCTTGCTTGCTGCGCAACAGTCGGCAGCGAAGCCTGGGAGGCTGCTTGTCTTCGTTCGGAAATGGTCTCCGCTTCCTCTTCAAGCTGTGCGAGCTTAGCCTCCATTTGCTGTTGTTGCTGCTCAACAGGGGGTGCGGCAATCTCAGTAGCCACAGAGGCATTGCTGGCTACACTTGTGAGACCAGGAAGAGCATTTGTCGCGCTGCTCGTGGGTGCGACGGATGTCGTAGGTGATAGAGGTTTTGCCTTGGCCTTCCTCGGTTGCTTCTGCATCTCTGCAATTCGGCGGTGCATCTCATTGATTTCCTGTAGTTTACGCTCGTATGCCGAGCCGCCTGGTGTTGTTGCCCCTGATGTTGTGGGCGCAGAAGCATTCGCGCTGATAGAAGGAGCCGGGAAATTGCGCAAAGGTCCTGGCTTCGTGACGGGCACCGCACTCTTGATTGCCGGAGCAGGAGTGAATTCTTGGTCTTCCTCCAGGTCGTCGATTTCGGAGTCCTCTTCGTCGCTGACATGAATGATGACTGACTCATCATTGCTATCATATCTACTCTGGTTGAAAGGATGCTTCGGTGTCGCTTGTCCGGAACTAGGAACGCTTTGTTTGGAAAAAATCAAGGGCTTGTAGGTAGTAGAGTCGGCGTCAGCTTCAACTGAAGATGGGGCATCTGAACTCATGACGGAGTCCAGACTTGATGGAAGAGCATCGACTGCAGGCCCAGGCGCCGTCACAGATTTGATGGCAACAGCTGGCGCGGTGGGCTTTGGTGATGCTGCTATTTGAGGCGGAGTTCCCGTCATGAACAAGCCTGGTAGACCAGGAAACTGCGATATGAAATCGAAAGCTTGAGCGGGCGTAGGCTGTATCGAGATGGCGGCGGGTGGCTCATCGGTGACTGCCGTATTGATGGGATCAGGAACTCCGGCATTCTGAGGAGTACCATTCGTAGATCTGGCTGGTGTTTGAAGAGCTGACGGGTTCACTGAAGGCGTCGCAAGAGTGGTGTTGGCCTCCAAAGAAGCAGCAGCGGCAGCGTTTGCAAGGCGCTCGGCTTCTTGCCTGCGTGCCTGCTCGCCCTTGAGCGCTTCAAGCCTCTGACGAATCAACTCGGTCTGCACTATGGCTTTCTTTGGCTGTGCAGGCGTCGGCTGGATCTGCACAGGCACAATTGGCGCAGCTGGTGGCGGTTGTGCTTGTGGGGCTTGGTTGGTAGCTGGCGTTGCAACAGGAGAGGCCTCAGTTTTCGCGAGCGAAGCTTCATTCTTTTTATTTTTGGCAGCCTGCAACTTTGCCAGATATGCAGACCTATCTGCGGTGGCAGGGGCCTTCGTGATGGCCACAGGCTTAGTAACGGGCTTGATCGCGGGTTTGGCTACAGTCGTGCTGAGCGGAGATCCTTGTGCTGGAGTGGCGCTAGCGCTGACAGACTGGTTCTTCCCGCGAGCCTCAGCAAAGACAGACGTAGACTGTGGCTGCTTGGACTGCGGCCTCTCCTTAGGAGCGTTGAGACCAAGCTCTGTGAACAGTACTCGGAGCACCCTCGCATCTCCAAGTTCACGAGTGATATCATCGAAAGCGTAGCCAGCACGATACATAGCGAGTACAAAGTCTTTTGCAGCGTCTTGCTTCGCTTTACGCTGGCGGAATTGTGATCTCGGAGGAGATGATGGGTGGCCATCTATTGTCCTTTCGTTAGTATCCACGTGCGAGTACGTTGGATGGTATGTTCTTACCAGTGCGAGGTTCTGGCCGCCTACGATCGTAGCCCTGTGGCTGCCGAGGGGGAGACGTCTGTCGCTTTGCACGTTTGTCCACATTGTCATGACCAGGGCGCATATGAACGCTGCCACTACGCTTTCTCGGACCTGTGGGTGGAGGGTGAAGGAAATCAGGCTCTCTTTGCGGTGACAGCTCTCCATCCTCGCGGTCTCCATTGTCCCTTTCTACAAGCATTGGATCCTCCTCCTGTTGCGTGACTGGGTTGGTCATACCATTCTGCTGCGCCACGGGCTGCGCTTGCGCGTTCGTCGCTGTGGCCAGAGCTTGAGCCGGTGGCAAGGGAATCATGCCGGACTGATAGAGCTGACCAATGTAGGCTAGTTGCTCGGGAGTGATGCCCTGAAGGACTGAGGCCATATCGAGGCCGGGTAGTTGCGAGTTCTGCATGAATGCTGCTTGCTGCATCTGAGGAATACTCTGAGGAGTAGCGCGGCTTGTGGCGGGCATGTTGGGATAGCTGGTTTGATGTTGGGCGGGTTGGAAAGGAACGCTGCCACCAAAAGGAAAGGGAGGAAGGTGTTGTTGCGACATGGTGTCGGTGAGTCGCGCTATCACGTGCGCTGCCGCAAGATCGCGTGCGCGTGATTGTGAAGAGATGCCTACTTAGGATGCGCGCGATGGGCCTTGTCCATACCACGATGATGTCGCGAAATGCTGCAAAGCTTCACTTTTTGAAGTCGTAAGACTGTTCGCGTCAACGTCGACAGCACAGACTCAGTGGCGGCAAGTGATGGCAGTCACGTGTGTGAGTGACACTTTCGCACAGCAGATGAACGCGAAATGCAGCACAAGTTTGAGAGAGAGCGCAAGATGGCAGTCTTCTCCCTATGCGCGCGCGTGAAATTCGCTGGTCGCAGGCTGGCTGTCTTTCTGGCGGCGGTGGTCTGGTCTTTTGCGGAGAGGCTTGTGGCAAGCAAAGCGCGCGGAGAACAGAGTTGCGGAGGGATCATCGACGATTGGCCTGACGCCGAGTAGCTGCCGCTGTACCGACGTACCAACCCGATATGGCATACTGTGTTCCAGGATGTAAACAGACCACGCCGCCCGCCCAAACACTTGAGACATCCCACCGTTGTCTAATTGCTCGCACTATACCCTTGTCTTTTCCTGTATATAATACGCCGCCCTCAACCCTTGCACCGCTTTCGACCCACCACCCTCACTTTTATGGGCGCGTGAAACAGGCCCCGGATGCGCCAACACGACGGCGCCCCGATATACCGACTAACAGCAACAGCAACAACAACAACAACAACAACAGCGCCTGAGCTCAGATGAGCTCCCAGGCACAAGGTGGGCCGCGATGGCGCAATGGCCCATTCCAAGGACGAGAACGAGACCCGGACACACCTTCACCAGGGCCTCCTCCTGGCCACGCGAGATCGAAATCGAGCATCATGCAGGCACCGCTTTCGCCGGGTGCACCATTGGGACACGTACGAAATCAATCAGTATCTGACCTGCGGTCTGGAGGACTCGGCAGGAGTGACTCAAGAAGAAATGGCTCAATAAGAGGCGGCGCGTCGCCTGGTACTTTCGCGCCACAATTTATCAAGCCTGAGAATATGGACGGTGCGAATGGGGATGTTCGCGTCGTGGAAGGCGAGAACGACCTTTCTGGCAAGAGATACATTTGGATGCGCGACGATGAGAAGGCTTTTGTGAAAGGCTGGGTTGTGGAGGAGCTGCCTGATGGCATGCTCAGGGCGCAATGCGATGACGGCTCGGTGAGTAATGGCAAGCGACATCCCAAGAGACGATATGCTGACATGCTTCGTAGCAACGCGAGGTAGCAGCCGACAGTGTGGACAAAGTCAACCCGGCCAAATTCGACAAAGCAGACGATATGGCCGAACTCACACACTTAAACGAAGCCAGCGTGGTCCACAACTTGCACCAGCGATATCTGGCCGACCTCATCTATACATACTCTGGCCTCTTCTTGGTTACTGTGAACCCTTACACACCACTACCCATATATGGCAGAGACTATGTGAATATGTACAAAGGCAGACACCGAGAGGACACCAAACCGCACATCTTTGCGATGGCAGACGAGGCGTTCCGGAACTTGGTGGACGAAGGCGAGAACCAGTCTATCTTGGTTACGGGAGAGTCTGGAGCCGGAAAGACAGAGAACACAAAGAAAGTCATTCAGTATCTCGCATCAGTCGCAACGTCCGATACGCCACGCGCAAAGTCCGGAGGAAGGCAGTTGTCAAATCTGTCTGAGCAGATTCTACGAGCAAACCCTATTCTGGAAGCCTTTGGTAACGCCCAGACCTTGCGAAACCACAACAGTTCACGTTTTGGCAAGTTCATCCGAATTGAATTCACACGTTCTGGTCAAATCGCAGGTGCATTCATCGACTGGTATCTTTTGGAAAAGAGCAGAGTTGTGAGACTGAGCTCACAGGAGCGCAACTACCACATTTTCTATCAACTTCTCACGGGAGCGGACAAGGAGATGCGCAAAGAGTTCCTTCTAGACAACATGGAGGTTGAGGACTTCGAGTACACCAGACGAGGCAACGACACGATTTCCGGTGTCTCCGACGCTGCAGAATGGAACGGTCTTCTCGAGGCTTTCGAAATCATGAGCATATCTGGGAAGGACCAGCGTTCCATTTTGGCAACCATTGCAGGTGTCCTCCACCTTGGAAACATCTCAGTGGTCAAAGAGAGCTTGCGAGCAGATCAAGCCGCTTTGCATCCTGACGCCGAAGATGCTGTCAGACGTGCTTGCCACCTGCTTGGGATCGATGCGGCTGCATTCGCTGAAGCTCTTCTGCACCCTCGCGTCAAAGCTGGAAACGAATGGGTCAAGAAGGTGCAAACGCCAGAGCAAGCAAGACTTTCGATTGATGCACTATCGAAGGGTATCTACGAACGTGGGTTTGGCGACCTTGTAACTCGCATCAACCGTCAGCTCGACCGAACATCGTCTGGGTCATACAGCGATGGCACATCCTTCATCGGTGTCCTCGATATCGCGGGTTTCGAAATCTTCGAGAACAACAGCTTCGAGCAGCTATGCATCAACTACACCAACGAGAAACTCCAGCAATTCTTCAACCACCACATGTTCGTCCTGGAGCAAGAGGAGTACGCACGAGAACAGATCGAGTGGAAGTTCATCGATTTTGGCAGGGACCTGCAGCCAACTATCGACCTCATCGAGTTGCCTAACCCAATTGGTATCTTCTCTTGCCTGGACGAAGACTCTGTCATGCCTAGAGCGACTGACAAGAGTTTCACGGAGAAGCTTCATTCTCTCTGGGACCGCAAGACTCCCAAGTACAAGCGATCACTTTTGAGTCAAGGTTTCATGCTCACTCACTACGCGGCAGAGGTTGAATACTCGACTGAAGGCTGGCTAGAAAAGAACAAGGACCCACTGAATGACAACATTACCAAGCTCCTTGCGGCTTCCTCCAACAAACACGTCGCCCAGCTGTTCTCGGATTGTGCTGAGACCGACGACCACGCCGAAAGTGGCACTCGCAGTCGTGTAAAGAGGGGTCTCTTCCGTACTGTCGCCCAACGCCACAAGGAGAACCTTTCATCACTGATGGCCCAGCTGCACTCGACACACCCTCATTTCGTTCGTTGTATCCTGCCTAATCACAAGAAGAAACCAAAGCAGTTCAGCACGCCACTAGTGCTTGACCAGCTACGATGCAATGGTGTACTCGAGGGTATCAGAATTGCAAGGACAGGTTTCCCCAACAGACTTCTCTTCGCTGAGTTCCGCGCACGTTACGAAATCCTCTGCACAAACATGCCACGGGGTTACCTCGAGGGCCAAGCGGCATCTAAGATCATGCTCGAAAAGCTCAATCTTGACAAGTCATGGTATCGCGTCGGCCTTACCAAGGTCTTCTTCCGTGCCGGTGTCTTGGCAGAGCTGGAAGAGCAGCGTGACGCCCTCATCCGCGCCATCGTTGCGCGCTTCCAGTCTGTTGCTCGTGGTTTCGTCCAGAGACGCCAGGCTAACAAGCGGCTTTACAGAGCTGAGGCTACAAGAGTCATCCAGCGCAACTTCCAGGTTTATCAGCAAATGCAGGCAAACCCTTGGTGGCAATTGTTCGTGCGAATGCGACCTCTACTTGGCGCCACTCGCCAGTCGCAAGAAGTCAAGAAACGCGAGGAAGAGATCAAGAAGCTTCAGGAGAAAATGGCTGCCGAGGAGCAAGCTCGCGCGAACATCGAAGAGGAGCGTCGAAGGGCTGAGACCGAAATCCAGCGGATTCAGCATACCCTCGAAAGCGAGCGTGCGCTTGCTCTCGACAAAGAAGAGATCTTCCATCGCCTGCAGAACCGTGAGGCCGAACTCATCGAGAAACTTCAGGCTGCTCTGGAGGATCAGGAGAGCCTCGAGGGACAAGTCGATGCGCTTATGGCGGCTCGTAAAGCAGCCGAGCAGGAAGCTGGCGAACGTCTCAAGCAGGTCGAGCAAGCAAGTCTAATCATCACCCGCCTGGAAACCGAGAAGGGCGATCTCAACGATCGAATTTCTGAGCTTGATGTCCACCTTGCGGAAGTTGAGAGGAGCAGATCACTAAGGACTGAGGAGGAGGAACGCCTTACCCAGGAGACCCGAATGCTACAGAGCCAACTCAGCCTGCGTGAACGAAAGATGCAGGATCTTGAAGCGAAGCTGCTCGAGAATGACCAGGAATTGGATCTCAAGCTCTCCGCGGCAAACAAGGAGCTGCAAGGCACCAAGAAGCAAGTTCGCGACCTGCTTGAAGAGAATCGCTCTGTTCGCCAGCAGATGTCCGACCTGTCGTCCACTTCCGCTAGCTTCGAGGATGTCATCCGTCGCAAGGACAGCGAGCTTGCCATTCTCAAGACAGACTTGAAGAAATACCAAGATGACCGCAAGCGTTTCGAGGACGAGAAGCACAACCTCACAACACAACACAGCAGCGTTCAGAACCGACTTCGTTCGGTACAAGCGGAGATGGAGGCTGTTCGTGCGCAACATGCCCAGCTCGAGCGCGAGGCGGCAGACGCAAGACGTGCTCTCGAGGAACAGACTTCTGCTAATGAGCGGGTCGAGATGCTTGAGGCCCAGCTCCACGATATCAAGGGCGAGCTGTTCGAAGCACAGACTGATCTCAGTCGCGAACGCCAGTCTAGGGACGACGTCAAGCAAATCGCCGAGGCTGAGCTGGAGGACCTCAAGCGCGAGTTCGAGGCTCTAAACGACAGCAAGGTCACCATCGAGAAGGAGATGTACGCCCAATCCGATGTGACCAGGCGAGCCACGAGCGCCAGAGAGCAGGCCGATGCCGAGCGTAAGGAGTACCAAGCAGAGTTGCAAGATTTGAGGAAGAAGTACATCGAGCTGCAGGAAGCCAAGATTGACTGCGAAGCTGAGGTCGAGCGTAACGTGACCAAGCAAGCAAATGAACGCCAAGCTCTCATGCGCCGCGATTTGGACGACAAACTACAACAAGTTGATGATCTTGAGAACGAGCGTGGTCGCCTCACCGGCGAAGTTCAACGCCTCAAGCAGCTTATCGCCGACTCCGACTCCTTCAAATTGCACCATGACCAGGACAAACAGCGTCTTGAGCGTGAAGTCATTACCATCAAGGGCCGTCTGACTGCTTCTGAGAATGACAACCGTGCTCTGCTCAACAAGGTCCAGCAGAAGAACCTCGACATTGCTAGGTCCAACTCCAAGGCCAGCGATAACCAGCGTGTCAGGTTAAACCAGGTTATCGCAGAGAAAACCAAGGTAGACGAGGAGAACAAGAAGCTTCAGCGCCAGCTGAACGATTCTCAGCTGCAAATCACCTCTCTGGAGAAGCAGAAAGAGAAGCTTGCACTTAGCCTGGAGGACGTGAACCACGAGATGGAGCGCGAGCACAAGACTACACGCAATGCCGAGCAGCAGGCATCTACTGTGAACCTCCAGCTAGCCGAGGCCAACAGGAAACTTGAGACCGAGAGACAACTTCGCACCCAAGCGCAGCAGAACACTCGAACCGTGCAGACTTCTTTCGATGAGGCCAACAAGGAGCTTGTCGAGGCACGTGAGCACCTGCGCCTTTTGGCCAAGGTCTTCGATCCCGAGAACGGACGTCTGCCTTCCAACCTTGACGGTGCTAAGCCAGAGCTTCAACGTACAATCGATATCGCACAAAAGCTCGAATCTGCAGAGAACGCTCTTCGTCTGGCAACTGACCGATTCTCGCGTGCCGAAGCGCAGCTTGAAAGCCTTCGCTCTCAGCACCACGAAGAGCTGCAAGAAAATGACTCACGCCATCACAACTCGAAGCGCGCTCTGCTTGAGGAGATGAACTCCAGCCAGGTTAACGCCCGCTCTTCGCCTTCCAACATCCGCCGCGACTGGGAGGCCGGCCGCAACAAGAACTTCTCTCCCGCAGGTGTACACACGCCCAGCAACCACCAGCGTCAGATCAGTAGTAACACTAATGATTCGACACGCTCGGACCGTACGGTTGACACTGTGACCTACCACCAGCGTATGGACATGGCCGGAGAGCTCGAGCTTCTCCAGAATCAGTTGCAGATGTCCGAAATGAAGAACCACCACCTTCAGGCTCAGCTCGAGAACAGCCCGAGCAAGGGCAACTGGCAAGACGACAGTCCTTCGATCCGTCGGGTTCAAAAACTCGAGAAGGAGAACTTCCGCCTTCACGACATGCTCGATGATTCTTCGAAGAAGGTCACAGCGCTTGAGCAGAGCATCCGTTCTGGTCAGCTATCGCTCAAGGAGGTGCAGACCAAGTCTCACGAGGAGCTTTACGACCTGATCAACTCGCAAGAACAGTCGCGGAGGTCTTTACTCGGCTCTCACAACGCCGCAATCGCTGAGCTTGCTGAAGCCAAGACTTCGTTCGACGACATCAAGCGCAACAAGGCCAGCATGGAGGTTGATCTGCGTGATGCTCAATCCGAGCTCAACGATATCCACTACGAGCGTGAGCAGGAGGCGGCCAACCACGCACAGCTCCTGCAGGAGTTCTCCGATCTGCAGATTAAGCTTGACACCGAAGTCTCCAAGCTTGAAGATGTAGAAGACAGCCTGGATATGTACAAGGCCCGCTCGGACGAGTACTTCGCCAGACTGGAGCAGGCCGAGATTGCTGTTCTCAAGGCTTCTCGCGCTGAGCAATTCGCAAAGTCACAGGCGAAGGAAGCCGAGGAAACATGCGCGAGCATCATGTCCGAGCGCAAGCAAATGGACATGGCCGTCGAGGACTTGCAGCGCCAGACCCAGCAATACGAGGAGAGGATCGAGGATCTCTCTGCCGACCTTGATGGCGCTCTTCAAGCGAAGAAGCGTCTGCAAAACGAGCTCGAAGACTACCGTTCGCAGCGAGCAATGGATCTCGAGGACAAGGAGTCTTCTATGGAACAGACAAGGAAGAAGTACCAGTCCGAGATGGCATCTCTGAGCAACGAGCTTGAGATTGAGCGTGATAACGTGATTCATGCTCGTGCTGAGAACGGCCGCATTCGCGATGAGCTTGAAGAGCTTCGCGGCAAGTGGGACGATGAAGTTCTTAACAGCTCCACTTGGGCTAAGGAGAAGTCTCGTCTTGAAGTCGCTCTGCAAAGTCTGTCCGACTCTCGCGACGAAGCCGCCAACTCTCACAATGAAGCGCAGGGCAAGATTGTTGAGCTATTGGGCCAGGTCCGCCACCTTCGCAGCAACGTGGACGATGTTGCCGCCGAGCGCGACATGTTGATGACCGAGAAGAAGGGTCTTGAAACTAGACTCGCAGAGGCCGCCGCCAGTCTCGAAGATCTTTCGAGGAGCGGCTCGCCGACCAAGCGCGATGCAGCCATGTCAGACCGCGAAGTCCTCGACCTCAAGTCTAAGCTTGCGCACCAGGAGGATGTGGCTTCTGCCGCGGTTGGCAAGATGCGCCGCTCCGAGGCTTTGGCACAGGAAGTGCAAAAGGACATTGCAACCGAGCGCGAGAAGAGCGTTGAGTTGCACAAGCAGAAGGCTGCTTTGGAGAAGAACTTGAAGGACTTGCAGCTCAAGTGCATCGATCTCGAGACCAAGGGCTACTCTAGCGGAAGTCAGGATGTTCGATTCCTGCACGGACGCGTCCAAGAGGTATGCAATCACTGACAAAATAATCTGAACGAGCGCATACTAACATGTATTTTAGCTTGAACAACAACTCGAAGACCTGGAGAAGAGCCGCAACTCAGAGGCCCGCAGCGTGCGCAACGTCGACCGCACAGTCAAGGATCTCCAATCGCAGATCGAGCGCCGCGAAAAGTCCGTCACCATCCTGTCCGAAGACCTCTCCAAGTCTCGCGACAAGGTCGAGCGTCTGCTTCAGACAATCGACGAGCTACAAGCCTCCGACTCCTCCTCGCAACTCACCGCCAAGCGCGCCGAGCGCGAGCTCCGCGAAGAGCGCGAGAAGAGTCTCCGCCTGGAGCGCGAGCTCGAAAGCCTACGCGGCGGCGGCGGCCTGCGCGGCAGTGTAGCACGCAGCGAGCGTGTCGCCGCTCTGAGCGACTACGGCGGCGGCAGCAGGCGCGCCAGCTCGGTGAGGCCACCCAGCGTAGTCGGCGATGTGAAGATTGAGGTTCCACAGAGGCAAAGCAGTCTCATGAAAGGTTTTTTATGAGCAGGGCGCGTGAGGAGTACACGGGCATTGCGAGTGGCGTTAACAATGTGAAGGCGGGCGTTTCTGATTTTGTCGATTCTTGGGATGGGGACTACAACGACGACAGGGGTGACAGTAGGACGCCTGGATATATCCGGGTGCTGGCTCTGAAGAGTGAGGCGTTTTTGTGATCCTTTTTGCATACCTTCACTTCTTTTACGGGGCTTGGGTTGGCTTTGGCTTGACTTGACTTTTTTGGGAGGCGGTTTGGGGATTATCTGATTTATAATTATTGATGGGTTTCTTGGGGTTTCTTTAATGGGTCGGACCTAGTGGTCTTTGATAAGCGTAGAGAGGGGCGGAAGACGAACGGAAAGGCTTTGGCTGTATATCTACCATACAGAGTTTCGTAATTGTCGAAAATAATCATCGCAATCAGACTATCATCTCCATCGATCTCTCAAGGGCAGCGTGACAATTAATGATTAGAGGTAGTGAATTGATTGCATAAGGTTCAACGCCAGCATCCGGTGATGTCAACATTGTAACGTCGATCTGCAGCCAGCCAAGCATGCATATCTACACGCGACGATCCCTCGCCCTGTCGCGACGAACGCCTTCAGATAGCTTCTCCTCACTCTACTGTACGTACATATGCACCCCGCAGGTCTCGCTATGCACATTGTCGCGAGGCGTTTGATGACAAGCTGCAGCTGCCAATAGATACCCTGGCGAGTAGCAGGAATATAAGAACGTGAGTGTCAGCCTTGCTTGACACATGTCCGAGCATCGAAACCCAGAGCTGACAGCATTATCTATCAAAGACGAAAAGCGCGTGACTGCTACTGCTCTTGACAAAAATGGCAGACCAAGAAACCGCAGATACCGTCTATAATGCTCAGCTCGTAAGATACTTTGCTTCTCTCTTCTCTCTTCATTCCGCTGAGTATGCCGATCAGGACGCTTTCACCCTCTATCACAGGATCCAGGAACAGGCCAACAAGGGCTTTTCCGTCGGTGGAGGGCCGATTCTGCCGGCGTTAGGCCATGCTGTTGCCGGTTCTGCGGCCACGGCGGCGACGAAGTTGTTGTTGTATCCCCTGGATCTTGTGATCACACGTCTGCAGGTTCAGAAACAACTCTCTGGGCCTAAGGAAGCGCCGTCTGCGGCGAAGGATGCTGACGCCGAGTACGACAATCTCATCGATGCTGCGCGGAAGATCTACCACAGCGAAGGAGGTCTCAAAGCGTTTTATACTGGCTTGGGTCCCGATGTTATCAAGGGCATCGGAGACTCGTTCTTGTTCTTCCTGGTGTACAACTTCCTGCGCCAGCGGGAGACGAAGAAGTATGGAACTGCGTTGCCTGTCTCTCGCGAGCTGGGAATCGGAGTCGCTGCTGGAGCGTTGGCGAAGTTCATCACTACGCCTCTGCAGAACATCATTACCCGTCAACAGACTGCTGCCCTTGTGGCGGCACGCGATCCGACTTCGACAACACTGCCGGACCAGAGCGGGAAACTATCAGTAAGAGACATCGCTGTTCAGATCCGCTCAGAGCGTGGCTTGAAAGGCTTCTGGGCAGGTTACAGCGCCAGCGTCATTCTGACTCTCAACCCTGCCATCACATTCGCCTTTGACAATCTCTTGCACGGCTTAACTCCAAGGTCGCAAAGAGACAGACCACAACTTACGTTCCTCATCGCTGCTACCAGCAAAGCCATCGCTACAGCTATTACATACCCCGTGAGCCTGGCCAAATCTCGGGCCCAAGTCCAAGCGCCAGCCCAGAACCAGTTGACGGAAGTCGATGAGAAACGCGACACACCTATCCCTATCCAGCTCGACCAAGAGAAACTGCACCAAAGCCGCACTCGCCACAGAGCCACCGAAGGTCTCAAGAAAGCCCTCCGACTACTTTCAGCGCAGTACGCCATCATCTTATCTCTACACAAGATCTACCAATCCGAAGGCGTCGGCGGCCTCTACTCGGGCCTCGAAGCCGAAGTACTCAAAGGCTTCCTCAGCCACGGCATGACGATGGTAATGAAAGATCGTGTGCACGTTGGAGTGATCCAGCTGTACTACGCTCTGCTAAAAGTCACGAGGAAATGGCCGGACGAGCTGCAGAAGGCACAGGCCAAAGCAACTCTCGCCATCGAAGATGCGAAGGACAAGGTGCAGACTTCTGCGGCTCATGCTATCGAGGAAGTGAAGGAGCAGGCTGAGAGTGTTAGTAGCTCGGTGGTTGATAGTGGCAAACAAGTTGTGTGGGGTGATGCGAAGAAGGATAATTAGCTTGGGTCGAGTGTTCTCAATGGTTGGATTATGTAAGATGGGCAGAATGTTTGAGCGGCGTTCCGCATGGTGTTCGGAGAGCAGCGGGGAGCAGTGGTCATATTGATTAGGGCTCTAATGATAATTTTATTCACTTCAAGGCTTGTATGCTGGGCAATGAGTGTTTATGTGCTGTTGTACCTATCTCGTCTTTCTCGCCCATCCGAGGTCCATCATGACCGGAGGCAGACTCCTTGCCCTCCTAACATTATTGATGCGTCTCATGGCCAGTATTATCCGGCTCTCAGCCTCCAACCACATCGCAGCCTTCCGCTTCTCTACACTGAGTTGGTCGTGGGTCTCAGCTTCCAGAGGCGGCAGAGTGTCCATGACTTCCCGAACCAATTGCCTGTCAGATGATATACCTTGCTGTGTCGGCAGTGCCTTGAGTCCTGCATACGTTGGAAGCCACCCCTGTGCGACATTGATATAGTTGAGGTTCTTCCAAGCATCTGTGAGCACTGAGAAAGCGGCTGCTCCGCTGGATGACCAGTCATCAGAACTTTCGGCGCTGGTATGAAGCTCCGGTAAGGTTGCAAGCAAGGCTAATGCAGGCGCCCACGTTGTACATCCTGCGAGATCGAGCCATTGGAGTCGTAGTAAGTTCACACTTAGCTGTCGGAGTAGAGCAGCCGGCTCATTCAAGTCTTGGTCGAGCGCAGAATAGATGTGTGAGCCACCCGCGACGACGTCCAGGCCGTGCTGGCTGGATACCGTCGTTGTGGATAGATTCGGAGTCAGTGTAGGGCGTGGCCAGTATGCCAGCGATAGGTGTGTAATATGATGTGTATGCTTCGTGAACGCCAACAGATCGCGCCATAGGATTGTCGGAGGCGGATGAGAGAGCGACAGGTGGGTAAGATGTGAGAATCGTGATGGGGATAGTCCAGTGTCGAGTAGACTCTCAACGGTACCTTCGTCTTCCCAAGAGTCTGCTACATCATCCACTACAGACTGCTCTACTCTTTGTTGCTCTGGTCGAAATCGCTTGGTGAGACGTGGCAACGTAAGTGTGCCGTGGCCAATGAGACCTGACAAGTCCAGATGTGCGATTTTTTCCGACCCTTGTGTCAATGCTTCGAAAGCTTCGATACTGATTGTTGAACCATGGACACACATGTAAGACAGAAGCTGCAACCTTAGTCGTAATGTGAGCTCAGCAAGAGCTGGGTAGTCTTCTTCATCCAGCATATCCCACTGCTGCACCACAGTCTTCAGAGTGTAATACATGAGTGATGCGACGCCTCGACGATTCTGATCAGTCAAAGAATCGACTCCTGCCATACGAGCGAACCGGTCGATCTCCAGGGGCTTGAACCTTTCGACAACACTAAGGTTGCCATTCTTGCCCTTCCGCTTCTTTCTGAAGGACAGTGTGGAAGTCCACCGTCCACTTCCCGCGGCAGTCCATGATTTCGGCGGCGCAGGTCCCGGCGTCCTGAACCTGTCCCGTGTCCTGACACCTGCCCGGGCTCTGGGTGATGCAGTTTCCGGTACACCAAGAATCCCGCGCAACTGTGGCGGCAGACTGGACTTCTGACTGACAAGTTCTGCGATCTCTCGTTTCTTCGCAGCAGCTTCCGGGCCCTCGATCTTGCGCAGTTCGTTGAGCCCCTCGTTCACAGAAGAGACAAGGCCCACATCTTTGGCGCTATTTGGCTTTGGATCTGATGATGGACCTTGGTGTTGCTTGAAATTAAAGGTATGCTTTTTGGGCATTCAGGTGGTTGGTGGCGAATCGTTGGTGAACAATCGGGACTTCGACTTGTGTGCTATTGCTTTGCAAATCACTATATGATGACTCGTTCTCCGGAGGTATGTTTGTTAATCTGATCGATTGATGACATACGATGAGTCGCCCGCGACATTGATCATTGGCTGAGTAAGAGTGAAGCGCCCGAGCTTTCCAGCAGCTTAAATCCGGTGTATCTGAGAAGGAGCTACCCAAACCCGAACCCTGAGAGTTTCTTAGCAGCCGTTGGATGACCTACAAGCGCGAGTACACCGACGACCATAACCAACATTCCAGCAGGGATACTTGATCAACAAGATGTAGTCTCCCTCAGTATCGCCACAAACTGTGGCACATAACTTTCGTACAATGGCCAACATCACCATCCGCCCGCCGACCTTTTCCAAAGCAACCGCTCCGGCCAACTTCGCCATACCATCCATCCCTTGGCTCACCGAGACCTGGCATGTCACCCACTCGAGCCTGCCCATGTGGAAGTCGAAGAGGAACGTCCAGATCAAATACACGCCTCTCCCGCCGTCTTCGAACTCCGTCGCAGCCGAGTCGACAGACCGCCTGGACGACCTCGTAACCTACCAGTCCCAATCCTCCACCAAGCTCCAGACAATCGAGGGCGTAGACACTGCGAGTGGCCAAGGCAGAGGAGAATGGGATTGGAGGGGCAAGGGATGGCTCAAGATCGCGTCTAGTCACTGGGAGGTGCTGGGCTGGGGCGAAGAAGAGACGACTGGGAATAAATGGGTCGTCACTTGCTTTGCGAAGACGCTGTTCACTCCTGCAGGCGTAGATCTGTATTCAAGGGACAATACTGGCCTCCAGATGGAGACAGTGGTGGCTATAAAGAAGGCTCTTACAGAGGTTGAAGACGAAGATATCAGGAAGATGGCTGGGGATCTATTTGAGGTGAAGATCGATGATGCCCGGGACTCAAAATAAATCCACTACAATTTGCAAGTGTCTAAGGCTTTCAAGATCCGACCGCTATCATTAACACGCTATGACATGGGAGCTTTCATCCCCTTTGTAGGTTTTGCCATGCTGATGATCGTCACATCGCCGAACATGCGCGTGAATCTAGGAAACCATGAGACGCCAATAAGGATTCTCGGATGAAGATATGGTACGTCGTACTGATCACAAAAACGATCGATGGCATGCGGTCACGACTGGCACAGCCTGGCTTTCACAATTGATTGACCCAGTAATAATGGAATCGTGCAACAAGCTCAGCATACGAACACAAAACACGCCTGAAACCCCAAAAAGCAAGAACCCTCAGGGTTGCCAAGTCGTGCGGCTGAAGAAACACAAAGTCTTCTTGTCTTGGTCTGTTGTTGGTTGTTCTGTTATCTCTCTGTTTTGGACTGGCCGATCAATAAACCAGATTGCCAGCCAGGCAGCTGAACTGAACGTCCACACGAAGCCTGACCCTCCCCTTCCCCTTGATCGTCTAAGCCAGCTTAAAGGAAGCGGAGATAACATTTGGAAATTAAAGCTGTAGTCGGCTAGGTCGAAAGCGAGCGCTAAGAACGTTATACAGATCCAATTGTGAAGAAGCGTCGACAAAACAGCCACTCCAGCCGCGCTGTTCATAGCAAGCGATGCATCTTGGCATACATGACATACCAACACCAACAGCATACGGAGTGATGAATTCCTCCGAATACGGTCATCACAATCGATCCACTACAATACAGCAGTGTATGAGGCATGAATTTCTGAGGCAGATGGTATATAACAGACAAAGTTCTTTCCAATCTCGACACAGAACTCAACATCATCCAGTCTTATCATCAGAATCCAATCCCCCGACTACGATCAACATCACACGCCATCCACAAAAAAACAACCCCTCAACCCCCACCAAAACCCATCAACATGAAGTCCATTCTCGCCTCAGCCGTTGTATTGCTCGCAACTGGTAGTGCACAGGCGTGCATCCGCGTGCACGCCTCTATGTGGAGTTCGGGCACCTTCCACGACGTAATGAGCGTCGACGTCTGGGACAACAACGACTTCCACTGTTCGATGGACCAGACCAAAAGCGGCGTGAGCGCCGCGACGACCTGGGAATTCGAGTGCAACGGAGACAGGTACTACAAGATCAAGCTCTGGGACAACGGTGGTGCTGGGACAGTGGAGCATAAAGTCTCTGGTGAGTTCGATAACAGCAAACTAACTCCGAAGAGAATTTCACTGACATTGTGAGCGTGATAGACGGCAATGTCTGGTCTGCCAATCTCAATCTGCGCGACTCGGCATACGAGTCTAACTGTATTGCACCGACGGAGAGCGGTGGGTGTATGTCTTACGAGACGGAGCGTATCTTTGCTTTCGACGATAATTTCGGCAACTGCGGTGAATTCCAAGTTACCGTTTAGATTGAGCGCAGTCCAAATCGAGAGGTGGTGGAGAGATGGTGTGTGTCAGGGCGAATACTAGGGAGGAGCAAGAAACTGAGGAAGAAGTCCAAGGAGAGAGTCTTCGGGAGAAGAGAGTGCAAATCGATCATGTCACCTGGCTTCCAAGTGTACCAATCGAATATTTTGTTTCGCTGATGTATCATGCCCACTTGCACTTGCACATGAATGCAAACCTTAGGTACATATAATAGATGTTCTGCTTCTCATAGGAGCACGGCTTCGATTGTCCACAAAATGAGACAGAATCGTCACACCACCACCTATCCTTTAGTCGAGCAAGTCGTGCATATATATATATATATGATGTGCCAGGCTAGAAAATCAAAAACATACAACAGGCGGGATTCCCAGATGGTCACCCACTCTAGTACTAGTCGCCCGGTTCAGTGCTTATGTATGGCAGAGCGGACGGGGTACACCGTTGTCACCCACCTATTGCGTGGGACCAGCGTGAGACTGCCTGTACGATCACAATCGAAGCACGTTTGTTCGCAGTTCGATTCCAGCCTGAGGTCCAGAAATTCATCCCTTATTAATTTTCTCACGTGCTGCATATGACGGCCGACTACACGTACGTTTTCTTGGTTTAAGGTAGGGCAAGAGAGCGCGTTGCTCCTGCTCGCGCCGTTGGAAAGCCCAGAGACGATGATGGACTCGAAGCGCATTCGTTCGGGAATATGCATATACTGCAAGGTTTGTCGTTGGAGAGTCCACTCCTGCCAGGATCTCAAAAAGACGAAATCCCTGCATATGTTTGTCGACATTGCACGAAGAAAACTATAAAGCCAACTTCAACGCCGGTTCGCAGGGACCTCGTGATACTCATACCCCGAGAGCTCATGGTATCGCGAACCAGCATCTAATTCCGTGCGAGCGCCAGAATCAGGAGCCTCTTGTGTCTTCCGCGCCGAAGACTGCGCAAGCCCCGTGTAGTTGTTTTCTACTGGGAGAGCGGTGCCTGCTCCAAAATTTCTTTCTCCTGAAGACTTATCCCGGCCAGCGGTGCGTCCAGCAGCTCTTTTCCCAAACCACCAGAACCAGATCGCAGCGAGGATGAGCAGAGCACTGGCAAAGATGCCGATGCCGATCTTGGCACCTTCTGACAAACGATTGCCGGAAGGTTCTTCTGTCGATTCGGTAGATGTCGCTGTTGCTGCTGTCGCTGCCGTCTCTGGCAGGATTGATGTTGATTCTTGCGGGCTGGACAACGAGGTATCATTGGTCGAGGTGGCCACGGATGATGAGTCTAGGGTGTATTGGTAGGCCGTGTGTGCTTTCCTGAGCCGTCACGCATCGGTACGAGTAGAACGAGTATGGATCGCCTGACAGAAGTGGCTCGCCGTACAGAGCGATGACATTGCAATAGGGCCGTGCAGAGGGACTGTGATTGGGTATCGGCATTGATTCGAGACACATGGTCGTTCATAGGTGCGATCTTACCAGAAATGTCCTCTGCTTCCATCGATCTGAACACGACTGCCCGTGTTGGTGTTACCTGAAGCTCCATAGTCGAAGCAGGTGGATAGATAGGTGCAGCCTGGGGCTTTTCCAGAGACGCCTTCGGAACAACAACCGAAGAAGGGTGCTGAGTACGGCGTCGTCTGGTATGTGCAGGAGTCTGTGCCTGCACATGTGATACCAGACTGCCAGTTGCCGCTGGTGTATCCGCATGTGTTCTGGTTGACGAGCGGAGCGGGTCTGTCGCTCTCTGTTTCAGAGCGAGGAAGGCGTGCAAGAGGGTTGTTGTCATCAGGAGATCGGTCTTAGTACCGCTTCTCGTGAGAGTCGTCTGCGATTGGTCTTGTCCATGGGCGATTCCAGCAAGTCCCACAAGAACGAGCGGAAGGACAATCATGGATGCCGTACGGCCTTTACCGAAGTAGTGGCGCTTGTTGACTAAGCAAAGATATTGCGCAAACTCGAAGTCATAGCCAAACACATGTGAGACGGTCCCATCTTGTAACAACACGTAGACAGGGGGAAATCCCGGAGCTCTTCCTGCAACAGGTTGTGTTGAGCATAGCGCAATCCTTGAAGCGTTATCCCCTGTCATCGCCTATGACGCTCGCTTATACAACGAATCCCGACTCGCTTGTAGGCGTTTCATCTTGCGGGAGACGCACGAGTGCCCAATACTCGAAATTGTGCCAGGATTCGATGGATCGAGGCGAAAACGGTGACAATGATCATCCTCAAGGCAGTAGATCAGATCGTTCAGATCGCGATTCATGAAGAAGCTCGAGCATGGTGTCGCCAGCATCGATGACGAGAGACAACGAATCAAGAATTTTGACCAGATATTCAAGCTCGTGACGGAGTCTCTGTAAGATCTTGTCGCGATCAGTGTGGTGTTTCACGGGGTCGTTTGGTGACTATACCGAGATTGTTGTTGTAGCAGTGATCACGGCAAGGATAGAAGCAGTGATGCTGAGGGGATCCGCCATGTTTTTATAGAACGTCTGCGGGAGACGGTGCTGGTAGATTGCTTGCTTTGCGAAATTGAAGCTACCAGAAGATGGCAGATACAAGCAGTCACAGAAATATTCAACCTAAAACGCATCCATTGGTTGCTCGGAGGGTTGACTCCGACGCTTGAAGGCGTCTAGAACTCACACGACAAAACGCTAGGATCCTGTAAGCGTCAACGACGGTGAAAACGGGGGATTTTGGACGAGATGCACAGTTTCCACTGACCTATCGTCGTATGTGTATTTTCCTTCCACCAACAATAATACATCGCTGTTTCGGTTCGATGAGGGCCACCAGCAAGAACTTATCTTTTCGAGCTGATAACGTTCTTTAGCGTTGCCGACTTACCACATAGTGAAGATTGAAAAGACACAGATAAGCCCTTCTCGTTACACACGTCATTCATTTCATAGCTAAAAAAGAGAAAATGCAGTCCACGATATGTTTACTTTTCCACACTCGCTGCCTCTGCTTGCCACCTACACTTGGGACACAGCAGGACATTCCTTAAAGCAAAAGCATCCTTCCCAGACCGCTAGAGTCTAGCGCTGGTACTGCTCCTCCTATGCTCAACATCGGAAGCTTCCGTAAGGATTCACGCCTTGCTCTTCTGCTTGAAGAGGTTGATGAGGGAGTTGGTGCTGCTGTCGTGCTTGCTGACCTCGCCCTCGCCGTCGAGCTCGCTGAGGATGCTCTTGGCGAGCTGCTTGCCAAGCTCGACGCCCCACTGGTCGAAGGAGTTGATGTTCCAGATGGCGCCCTCGACGAAAGTGAGGTGTTCGTAGTAAGCGATCAAGGCACCAAGAGCACCGGGGGTGATCTTCTGGGCCAGGATGGAGGTGGTGGGCCTGTTGCCGAGGAAGGTCTTGTGGGGAATGAGCTCATCGGGAGCGCCTTCGGCCTTGACGGCTTCGGGGGTCTTGCCGACCATGAGGGCCTCGGACTGTGCGAAGAAGTTGGAGGCGAGCATGCGCTGGTGCTTGTTGCCGTCGATGGGGTTGTGGGACTCGACAGCGAGGATGAAGTCGGTAGGGATGAGCTTGGTGCCCTGGTGGAGAAGCTGGAAGAAGGAGTGCTGGGAGTTGGTACCGGGCTCACCGAAGAGGATGGGGCCGGTAGTGTACTTGACGTAGTCGCCGCTGCGGGTGATAGCCTTGCCGTTGGACTCCATGGAGAGCTGCTGAAGGTAAGCGGGGAAGCGGTGCATGTACTGGTCGTAGCTAGAGACGTTGTTAGCAATTTGAATGAGTAGGATAAGAGATTGAGTCACTCACGGAGCAACAAGGTGAGTCTGGGCACCGAAGAAGTCGGAGTACCAAACGCTGAGGAGACCACCAATTGCGGGGATGTTCTTCTCGAGAGGAGTGTTGGTGAAGTGGTCATCCATGGCGTGAGCACCAGCAAGGAACTCGTGGAAGTTGTCGTAGCCAATGTAAAGAGCCACGCTCAGGCCAATGGCAGACCAGACACTGTAACGGCCACCGACCCAGTCGCTGAAACCGAACATGTTCTTGGAGTCGATACCGAACTTCTCAACCTCCTCGGTGTTGGTGGAAAGAGCAACGAAGTGCTTGGCAATGGCGGACTCGTCCTTTGCGGCATCAAGGAACCACCTCTTGGCAGTGTTGGCGTTGGTGACGGTCTCGGCGGTGGTGAAGGTCTTGCTGGCAACAAGGAAGAGGGTGGTCTCAGGGTCACTAGCCTTGAGAGCCTCAGCCATGTGGGTGCCGTCGATGTTGGAAACGAAGTGGAGCTTCATGCCCTCCTTGCCGTAAGGCTTGAGGGTCTCGGTGACCATGACAGGGCCAAGGTCGGAGCCACCAATGCCGATGTTGACGATGGTGTCGATGGCCTTGCCAGTGTAACCCTTCCACTCACCAGAGCGGACCTCCTCGGTGAAGGTCTTCATGTGATCCAGCACGCTGTTGACCTCCTCGACCACGCTCTTGCCGTCGACCTGCATGGTCTTGTTGGAGGTGTTGCGTAGGGCCATGTGGTAGACGGCGCGTCCCTCTGTGAAGTTGATCTTCTCGCCCTTGAACATGTCATCGCGAAGCTCCTCAACCTTTGCCTCCTTGGCAAGCTTGACAAGCAGGGAGAGAGTCTCCTCGGTGATGAAGTTCTTGGAGAAATCAAAGAGGATGTCGTTGCCATCAGCCTCGTTCTTGAAGGTGTGGCTGAACTTGCTGAAGCGCTCGGGGTCTGCGAAAGCATGGTGTTAACATGATGTACTCGCGACGGCCTCGAGCGACCGTGTATGCATTTCATCGCAACTCACCCTTGGCGAACTCCTCCTTCAGCACAATGGCGCGACCGAGCCTGTAGATGGTGTTAGTTCGAGCTCAATGCGCAAGTTTGCGCGATTAAAAGCACTCACTTGTCATGGTGCTCGGTGAGGGCCTTCCAGGCCGCGAGATCGGTAGCCTGCGAGAATCCAGGCATTATGAGAGTATTCGATTGAGGTGTGAGTTATGTCGAGTGTTTCGTGGTATCTGCAATAACGGTCGAGTCAGAATGGAGCTGTCCTCCCCAACAAAAGCAAAGCCAAGCTACGCGAGCTGTAGGCGGGATGGAGGCGGCATACCTCGTGCAAGCGAGAGTAGAAGCAGTGCAGTAGGGTGTGACGTGAAGGGTATGGGTATCTTGGGAGTGAATAGTGAGAGAGAGGAGCAAGAAGAGACTTGACTTACAGATAGACAGTGCAGGCAGAGTTGAGACGAGAGGGCGTGCTTCGGCGGTGATGATTGACGGATTCGACGGAATGATGTGAATGGCCCCACCACAAATCTGGCAGGCGCGGGGCAGCTCTGGCTTGCCTGCGAATAATAATTTGGGCGCTCGCCGCGCAGAAGCCGACGTATGTTGTGATGGTCGCAGGGAACACGATGCGAACAGAGCCCAGTCAGCGCTTACATATCTCGAGTGAAATGCTTACATCACAAGAGTTGATTACAATTGTAATACACATCTTTCACTTGCTCTGCACTCATCATATCAGCGTGCATGTGCTACTGTAAAACACTCCAAACAACACCACATCCCACGTGACGTACTCACCCATCTTCCCACCTGAGGGTACGTCAACTTCACGTGCTCCCAGTCACACCAGAACAACCCACCGAGAAGCGTCCGGATAAATTCAGCAAAGTCGTCAGCCTTACAAACATCCACTACGTGGCGCACAGACCGAAAGACCGGCATGTGGGTGGGAAGATCGAAAGTGCTCAGACAAACATTTCCATCAAAGCGGCTATTTGCTACATTTGGGTAGTAGCCTATATTTCCGCACACTTTCCGGTAACAGGGGTGCCTTTGGTTAGCGAAGAGAGAAGAAAAAGTCGTTTCCGACCATAAAGGTTGTGTCGCGGCCTAGAGTATACGATCTATCGAACAGCAGCAACACATCACACCCTCACGAAACCACAGACAAAGACGGAAGAGAGTCTCCAGAACGACAATTGATGGTTCTCTACCAGCTTTTTTCCCACTTGCGTCCGTCCGTCTCATCATTGTCATCGCCGCCACAACCAGGTTTTTAGACATCCAGCGCCTGACATTCCTTGTCTTTCTTCTTCACAACTCCAAGATCTATCGCTGATCGAAAGCATTGCTCTGCGAGATACTGCCACCGGCGTCGCCAAGACCTTCGACCGGTCTGTTGTACGACCAGCCGGCGAATTGCTGCTGCATGGTCTGACTGAGCATGGGTCCCTCGACGTAACTGTCTGTGGGTGCCTCGCTGGTGAACTCCTTGTCGAAGTTGGCGGTGTCGCGCTCGTCGAGCACGGAAGGCTTGAAAGACGGCTCGTACTTGCGGTCGAGAAGCTTGCGCCAGTCGATGCTGTGGAAGAAGGGGTGGGCCTGTGATGGTGTCAGTATTGTCTATTTCGACTATTTCGGTGCTTCTATCGTAATCACTAACCTTGATCTCTGATGCACCGTTGGTGCCTAGACGCCTAGTAGCATCACGGTCGAGCAGTCTGGTCAGAAGATCCCTAGCGGCCGGAGGCACAACATCAGGTCCAGGGAAGTGGAGCGGCTCGGCGAGAATCTTGCGGTACATCTCGTTTGTGTTCTCGTCGTAGAACGGTGGCAGACCAGTCAACATCTCGTAGAGCAACACGCCGAGCGTCCACCAATCCACTGCCTTGGTGTAGCCCTGGCCGTGCAGGAGTTCAGGAGCAAGGTATTCAGGCGTACCACAGAAGGTGTTGGTCTTGTCCTCATCCTTCATATCTAGCTTGCAGAGACCGAAATCGCAAAGTGCGATGTGGCCAACGTAATCAACAAGAATGTTCTCTGGCTTGAGATCACGGTAGATGACGCCGAATCCGTGCAAGCACTCCAATGCGCACAGAAGCTCTGCAGCGTAGAATCGTGAACGGTTAATGTCGAAGCGTTGCTCTTTTTGAAGGTGGTGGAAAAGTTCGCCACCGTTGACGAAAGCCAGTACAAGGTACAGCTTCTCTGGTGACTGGAAAGAGAACTTGAGTGGTACGATGAAGGGGTTGTTGATCTGTGCCAGCACGGATCTTTCGGCCAGGGTGTGTGTTACTTCCGATCGGGAGATGATGTGCTGTTTCCTGATGGTCTTCAAGGCGTAGATTCGCTGGGTGTCCTTCTTCATGACCTGCATGACTTTTCCGAAGCTACCCTTGCCGACAACCTTCAGCAGCTCGAAGTCCTCGATCTTGAGGCTGCGCTGCTTGTTCTCAACGTATTTCACTCCTATCCGTAGCGCTCCAGTGCCGTACTGGATGTTGTGCCATTGGACACCGCTTGCCTTGCCATCAATAGGAGGTGGCGGCATTGAACCATTCTTGTCTTTCTTGCTCTTATCCGCGGCAGCTTGTTGTGCGGCGCCAGACTCGGTGTCTTCACTGAATCTGGGCGTGATTCTGCAGGTACCAATGAAGATATCTTGTTGTCTGCCGGCGTTCGGGGGTGCTGATGGGTTGCGCATGTACAGGGAGAGGCTGACTTCGGTCGTCCTGCTAACATCAAACTTGTACTGTGTGCTCTCGCCTGGCCAGAGTGGGTTCTCGGGCGTACCAGAGACGGCGTTCACAAAGACTTGCTGCTTGTCGAAGTCGAGCAGGGCGTAGGGCAGGTACTTGCTGTGGTAGCGACCATGTGTAGATGGGACCGCGTTGATTCCGCCAGCAGACGAGGCAGGACGGTAACTTTGCTGCATCTGGCTGGATCCTGGTCTGGCACTGTTTCCCATGTAAGAGCCGGTCGCGAAGCTGCCAGTGGACATGCTTGAGCCATGGCCAGGTCTCTGGAAGGACTGCTCGGCTCCAGGTGGCAAGCTGAATCCTTGTCCCTCGTGCAGTGTCAAGATCAGAATACCCGGCCTCACTTCAGGCGCAGGAGGCGATATCAGGGCCTCGGATGCGGCGATGTTCTGTGTGTCATTGCCATTGCTGCTGGTGCTGTGTTGGAGGTTGGAAGTGGGTGCGGGGATGGAGGGTGTAGTGGAGGCAGAGGGCGACTTTGCAGGTGCGTCGGTGGTGATGGTAGACTGGGAGGAGGAGCGGGAGAAGGTGTTGGCGAGCGGTGCAAGGTGCGTCTCCTTCAACTCTGTTGATGTGTCAGCGTCATGGCGTCGAGGTGGGATTGAGCCCTGTGGGTGTGGGCAGATCAGGGCGGCATTGGCGACGACGTACTCTTGGTGAGCTTCCACGACATGGCGGCGGAGGCAGGCGTAGGTGTTGCGAGTGGGTGGATAGGGAGAGTGTGGGCTTGGGAAGGAGGGGTTGAGGGTCGCAGGTCAAGTTTGATATGAAATGCCGCTTGATGAGTGTGGAGGCGCAGGGGAAGGGAACAAGGGCGGGAGGTCAGTCCAGCGAGACGGGCTGCTGACACACAAGCTTGATAGGCTGTGGAGGAGGAGGGCGGAGCGGGGCGGAGCGGAGCGGAGGAGGGAGAGTCAGTGGGAGGGCGGCAGATAATATGTGGTGCTTCTGTTGCCCAGTAGTTGCTCTCTCGATCGTAGCGGGCGAGGGGTGGTGGTGGGCGGTGTTGGGTAGGCTCGAGGTAGCGTGCAGCCAGCCAGCCAGCCCTACGCTTAGACTTTCGCCATGAGGCTGTGCTCCAGGGCGCTTGCGGGGATGGGCAGCGACTTGCTCTAGCCAACCGCTGCAATAGTTACTGACACTCACCAACAGGCGCGAACAGCACCACCAAAACACCAGAGTACCACCCTCGCGACACCCACACGAATATACAACTCTCCTACAATATTGCCTCGTCCTCTCATACGCCACTGAAGCCTACGCAGCGCCACCCTGATCGCGACCACCCAACGTCGGCGCCGTCACTTACCGCACTCGACTCGACGCGCCGGCACGTGATACCGTCGTCGCATTCATTCTCCTCCACCAGCACCAGCGGCCATGGGTCTCATTATGAAGCCCAAGGGTGCGCCCGGCACTGGTGGTGCGGGCGGCGGCGTCAAATTCATTTGCAACAAATGCAGTAACGATATCACGAATACCGTGCGCATTCGCTGTCACCACACAAAGTGCAAGGACTACGACCTCTGTGTGACCTGCTTCAGTGAGGGCGAGAAGAGCGAGAACCATGACCCATGCACACATCCCTACAACGTCATCGAGCCGCACAGCATACCCATATTCGACGAGGGCTGGGGTGCCGACGAGGAGCTACTGCTATTGGAAGGCGCCGAGCAATACGGACTGGGCAGCTGGGCGGACGTGGCAGATCACATCGGTAACTTCAGGGAAAAGGACGAGGTGCGAGATCACTATATCAATACATACGTCAATTCTTCCAAGTTTCCCTTACCGGAACGAGCGAGCCCAAACGATACCACCCTGAGCGACAGTATACCCCGAGAAGAGTTCCAAGTGCGGAAAAAGAGGCGCATAGAAGAGCGCAAGGAAATCATTGCCGCCACACAAATCACCGGTCCTCTCCAGCAAAAGCCCACCAGCTCGGTACCCAGTTGCCATGAAGTCGCAGGTTACATGCCAGGTCGTCTGGAGTTCGAGACGGAGCACCTCAACGAGGCCGAGGAGGCCGTTCAGCACATGCAATTCTCTCCAGATGAAGGCTACAACCCTTCAACAGGCACTATGGAGCCCGAGTTGGACCTGAAGATGGTTGTCATGGGCGTGTACAATGACCGCCTGACAGCCAGAACAGATCGCAAGCGCGTCATCTTTAACCACAGACTCCTCGACTACCGCAAAAACACCGCAATAGACAAGAAACGTACCAAGGATCAGCGCGACCTACACCACAAGCTCAAGCCTTTTGCGCGGATGATGTCCCACCCCGACTTCGTGTCAATCTCAGACGATCTGGAAAAAGAGCACAACCTCCGCCAGGCCATCACACAATTGCAAGACTGGCGCCGCATGCGTATCAGCACCCTTGCCTCCGGCGAGAAGTACGAGACCGAGAAAGCCGCTCGCCAGGCCCGCACAAACCAAGCATTAGGCCAATTCGACCGCATGGCAAGCAGCGTCCGCGGCAACAGAGCAGCCCAAGCCCCTCATGAAACCGCACAAGCAGTCACAGACTACACCACAAAAGACATCCCCGTGCGCCTCTCGCCCACGAACCCCGCGGCGCCCTCGGCGAACGGCACAAACGGCGGCCTCGCCACTCCGCCTATGCCTTCGCCGAAATCGCGCGCATCTCTTCAACCTGTCCCGACCATCGCACCCATGAACATGACTGGCGACAACGCCCCCGACTGGCAACTCTTACAGCCTACAGAACGAGACTTGTGCATCAAACTGCGAATCCAGCCCAAGCCTTACCTCGCCATCAAAGCCGAGATCATGCGCGAAGCCATGAAGCAGGACGGCAAACTCAAGAAGAAGAACGTGCGCGAGCTGAGCAATGTGGATACGACGAAGGGTGGCAGGATTTTCGAGTTCATGCTCGAGGAGGGATGGCTAGGAAATGCGGCGAGGGCTTAAACCAGCGAGCCCGAGGTGGAGTTAGAAAGCTGTACAACTTGTTGAGATGATGAGCCAGGTGCCACAAGCTAAGGTAGATGTATATCGCTTGAATGCAGCATGATAATGATAAAAATCATAGCTCCGAGAGCACGTCAAATCCCACTCGGCTTTGACGCTGCCGGAACACACCACACCTTGCATTCCGCACACAAACTCATTCGATGTACATGTCTTCCTACAGTGGAGTAACGCATCCTGACCTTCAAAACCGATAAGCCTGCGAAACTGCAACAGGAATCCTCCTCCGGCGCTTGCATAGAAGGATCTCTCGTTAGCGTCCTAGCCGGTATAGCCGCCGCGTCCAACGCGCAAACGTCACCTAGGGCTTTCACCCGGGCCTCAAGCGACTGCAAGCTAAGACTTTCAGCCTCAAAAGCGATATATGAGCAAACGCTAACAACCAACCAATGTACAGAAAGCATGATTACGTGGAGTCAAGTCCGACGTAAGCGAATGAGAGTATATGGTATCGTGAGGTTGGCCGCTAATGCGAACGAAACGTGCACAGTGGACTCTCAGGTATTTTGTTCGCTGGTGGAGACAGACAGGCAGGCGATCTGCTACTGTCTGACGGAAAAACAAGACGAGCTCTATATTTAACATGTGATGCTTATCTTTCTTGGTAAGCGTATCTGTCGCCTGGCAATGTGATGTAGGGCTCGTGTGGATGGGTTTTTCGAGGTTTGTGTCTTCTTCGAGGGCGATTTTTCATTCCCTGTTAACCACGCCCTGGAACAACCATACGCCATATTCGTCCTCTAGATTGGGGGCGAGCACCATGCCTTCGAATATAGAACCCGATGAGGTTGAGCATCGTGCTTTGCTCCCCAAAGTCGCTGACAACAGCATGGAGATGCAGACATTAGGGAACAACCGCCACGATCTCGGACGCTATAGCACATGGCCTAGGCTTCGCGAGACCGACTTGCCTTCGGATGAAGCCGCTGAAGCCACCGATGCTAGGAATATTCATGATATTATCAGCGAAACTGCCAAAATCTCGTCACCAATCGACCCGGATCCGCTACGCTATGCTACCACGGCCCTGATTTCTCGCTACATCCCCGACGCCGATAAACACCACAAGAGGCCGCAACCTTGGTATACACGATTGGGCAGAAGCAGAACCATGCTTGCCATGCAGATGCTGCTCGCAGTGACCACATGTTCCTGCAACATCGCGTTCTTGATCTGGGCCTATGGCGTCAATGCGCCACTGAACGGAATCGGAACGCTCTACGAGGGTTCGTGCGACACAGCAGGGGCGTTGAACACAGGAGCTCACGTGGTATTGAACGTTTTCTCGAGCTTGTTCTTGGGGGCGGGGAATTACTGCATGCAAGTACTCGTGGCGCCGTCGCGGAGTCAAGTGAGAAAGGCGGGTGCGCTTAGTGGAAAGTCATACGATGTTGGGGTGCACAGTCTTCAGAATTTGAGGCAGATCCGTTTGAGCAAGCAGTTGCTCTGGCTTGGATTGTGTTTGTGCTCGACGCTGCTGCACTTCACGTAAGCTGCCGATTTACTTTGATGATATGAGATCAGAGCTCTGTGCTGATTGTTTGGCTAGATGGAACTCCACGCTCTTCCCATCAATACCTTTCATCCAGCTACCGATCGCCGTTGTCACTAGTGACTTTCTTCAAGTTCAAGACGATTGGGGTGTCAGCCAATCAGGCCATTTCTTCAACGACGGCCTTCAAGATGGACAAAAAGCATCGATTCTGGCTCTGCGCAACAAGGCTGTCAATTTCGAGTACATGACAAACATCGAATGCATGACAGCCTACATTGACCCTCTCAACGCGACCGCCGAACTCATCCTCGTCGCCAACGGAACCTCCGCCCAAAACGCCGGGTCTTCATTCGTCGATGGCTGGATCATGGGCGACAGACCTACCTTCTGGGACTCCGCGAGCACTTGGATCTGCGACGCGCACTATTCGCCGTCGACGATCCATTGGTGTCTTCTGGACTTTGCTCGAACGTTCCAAGACAGCTGGGCGCTCAATATTACTTACCGGGAGCCGGGATCTTCGGAGCCTGTGTTTGTCGACCATTGTCTTGTGGGCGACTCGGCCGATATCAAATCTAGATGTGGGTTCCACTACAACGCTGTACTTGTGGTCTTGGTGATCGTGTTCACTGTTGTGGATACTGCGATCATTGGCTACATCGTGATACGCCATGCGGACCCGACGCTGCGGATCTTAGGGGATGCTATTGCGCTGGAACTGGATCGATCGGAGCGAGAACAGGAAGAGTTCATTGCTCGAGTCGACGACAAAACACCGCAGGAGAAACGGAGGCCTGGTGCTAGGCTGATGAAGGGCTATTGGCCGATGCAGAATCGCCCTCGTTGGTTCTCCGCCGTGAGCCGCAAGACTTGGGTCATTTCAATCTGCTTGTAAGTTCAATCTACCCATCTTCCGTGTAGTACGTACTGACACAACAATCGATGTAGATTCCTCATAGCAGTCGGCATCGGCCTCGCCCTACTATCCGCCGCCATCGCCCGCCTAAACAGACTCTCCGTCTCTACAAGCCTGCCCTCTCTCTGGGCCCAAGGCCTCGGCAAAACACACGCATACCTGCTGATGAACGGCTTCCTCGCTTTCACCAACGCCACGAGCAACAAAGCCCGAGTGATCCACGTCATGACAGCCAATAGCTTCCAAGTCCTCGTCAGCTTCCTCTACCTCTTCTACAACAACATCCTGACCCACCAGATCATCGCCGACGAGCTGATAAGCTTCTTACGCGAGAAAAAGACTCTGCGCGTCTCGTTCCCGCAGCACTCGCTGCAGCGATCGTCGTATTTCTTGTCGTTGCCTTGGAGGTACGCTTTGCCGTTGATGGTGGCTTTCATTACGCTCCACTGGCTCGTCTCGCAAAGCGTTTTCACAGTACAGACCACCGCGTACGGCCCAGGCCAGGACGGCGCGCCTTTACCGTCCACGAACGCTTCTAGGCTTGGATACTCGCCTCTAGGAATTCTCCTCACTACTGTACTAGGCGCTGTCCTCATCCTCGCGTTGGTAGCTAATAGCTGCCGCCGGTATAAGTACGTTGTACCTGCTCGTTTGCCGCGAATGGCAACGGATAGCAGTACTATCAGGGCGCTGTGTTGTTCGGCGAACGAGGACAGGGAAGCACATCTTTATCCGGTGCAGCTTGGAATTGTGGTTCGTGGGCTTGAGGGGGAGATTGCGCATGGTTGTGAGGGGAGGTTGGCTTTCTCGACGGATACGCAGATGTTAGAGCCTGAGGGAGGGCGTTCGTATGAATTTGTGGGTTGGAATGGGCCTGGTCAGCAAGACAAGATAGCAGCTCGTGCTTCTGGGCTCACAAGAGTCGCTGCGATTTGCCGATCCGTAGGCCAGCGGCTTCGAAGTTCTGCAGGATGAAGCATGGTAGCCAAGATTATTTAGCTCTTTTCTTCATAACTTCTGTCAACTTAAGTGTACTCGTATATCATCTGATGAAGAAGAATTCGCAAAATTCCGCCAGGCTGTTCTCGCAATTTGTATGTCCCACTCCCGCAACCACAGCCACTTCACTCTTTTACTCGTAAGTGTAGCAGAAAAGACCACCCTGAGTATCGAGAGTATCGCGCAGAGGAATCGAAGGTGCAATCGCACCAAGGTTGATCTCAAAGTCGAGTGTCACGTTGGTGCCGGTGTAGTCGTAAGGCTTCACGGGGCCGCCGACCTGGTGGTTTCTGACCTTGAGGTCGATCTGCTGCCACTTCCAGTAGACGTAGTCGATGTTGGCGTGGTGCATGTAGAAGAGGGGCTCTGGGATGAATAGTCAGCAAAGCTGGGTCGGATAGGGTAGTATGTATACAGATAGGGATTAACTCACCTCCAGGGCTGTTAGCGGCGTTGCCGGCTTGGCCAAGCATGCCGCCGATGCCAAAGTGGCCGCTGGCGTGGATGGCGGGAGGGAACCAGGCGGGCTCGCCTTCCATCTGTCTGTCGAAGCTGGCGAAGTCGGGTTGGTCGAGGACTTTCTGGACCTCTTTGGGGTCGGCGTCGGCGTGCAGGATACCTGGTTGTATGATCAGTGAAATGTTCCTCGTCGTGATGTATCCATTGCAAACTTACCGGGCATGAAGTCGCGGCGCAGGCACGAGGTTCCATTCGCCTCGCCAATGTTGACGTGGAAGTTGGGAACTGTGAAGGGGCCTTCTTGCACACATCCACCGCCTGAACGACCCCAGCCGTTGAACATGTCTGCCATCTCCTTAGGGAAAGCCGCAGGGAGGTCGACGTAGTTGCCGTTACCACCGAAGCCTTCCGTGTTCGAAAAGAGGACTGTGTCGTAGACGGCTGTGGACAGGTTGTTGTTGGGCTGCGCATCAAGTGACCAGTCCCAGTACCTTCGCACAGTCAGTAGATGACCTCCGAGCTGAGGGGAGGCTTTTCTTACGGTTGAGCACCCTTGTATCCGCATACATCTCTCAGAGTGCGCTCGTACTCGTGAACAAAGTACCTGTGCCACGAAGCGAAGTGGCCGACAAAGTGGATGTTGTCCGTCTGGCTGTTGTGCACGGCATGGAAGTCATCGTAGCGGTTGATCGGGTTCAAGGCGCTGTTATTGGCGAACTGCTCCTTGGTGATGGCTGGGTGGTCTTGGAGGCAAAGGACGGCAGCGATGTAGTCCTTACGCTCGACGGTCGTCAATTTTCGCCTATGGTCAAGTCAGTCAGATGTTGTTCCAACAGCACGAAGAAATCTGCCCTAACTCACCATTCCTTCCTGACACGAGGGTTCTCGCAGCATTCTGTGCTGTTCGAGACTGCTCTCGGTGTGAAGGGCTTAGAGGGAGCTGCTACGGCGCAGGAGGCCGAGGCCAAGGCACAAACGGTGGCTGAAGTGAAACGCATATTGAGATTGATGATCCAATATGAAAAAGCATGGGAGAGCACATCCTATTCTTATTCTCTTTGCATTTTTTCGACAGCCTTCTGCAAACGGCGCATGCACCATATGCGTCCGTCCATCTCGGCTATGCGAATCTTGAGACGGACTCAAAGTGGTCCTGTCCTCGAAGGTCTGGCTCCGGTATCAACATCGCTTGCGGCAAGATTAGCAGGCATTGAGTAGAGCGATACATGGGTGCCGAGTATGGAAGATAAAGCGAAGGAGTTGATTCAATAACAAGCCGTGCGATGTTGTCTCCGATTGGAGGAGGAAGTGGCGCAGTGCAAATCAGCAATATAGGGAGATCCAGTCAGCCCTGAGACCTTCACAAGGCCTCCGCACGGCAACGAGTTCCGCACAACGACGAAGATCTTGCGCGAGGCGCTAATTTTGCGCAAGAGCCGTTGCTACCGATCGTATATGGTTGTGTCATGTAGAAGGGAAGTAGTGGCTGTGGCTAAATCGAGCTTCCACTACGTCTAATTGTCATTGGTGGCGCAAGTAGCACGGACTGCACGTTGCCAGAGTTCTGTACATCCTACGTATCGACAGCCTGTCAAAAAGTTTAGACCCATACATTCACGAAATAGTGTATGTCTTTGTTGTGCGAAGACTATTGCTTGCCGGCCCAGATCACAAATCCATGAAGTCTGTGTTCAGGCGGACATCGCCTCCACTTGGACGGTTGGACCCCAGAAAACACCGGCCTTGTCCGGGCATCCAACATTGTCCCTGCCCTGGCGCGTGCAGATTAACTTATACAACAAAGTCGAACACCGGCGGGTCCGGATCATACCCTATACAGGCTAGGCGTGGACACCAGAACAATCCTTGCAGAACTGCATGCAACGCCGCATAAATCGCGTCGGTCTTGGTCTTTTGCTAAAGAGCCTCCTCTTACCATACCAGCGGGTCCTCAACACAAAGTCACCGCCTATTTGCAGGGGCAGAATGCGAGTGCCTTTACCCGCCAATTGCACTGTGTCACCGAGTTCGCAAAACCTCGATTGGACCTCGACTGGACCAGAAGAAATATGCACCATTGCTTCTTTGACCCACTGCATGTTGGAGACTTGAGGAAGGGTATCATGCATACCCAGTTTTGCTGGCCAAAGAGACTTGTAATCTATTGTGGGACGTAAGAGTTCCTTGCCCAACATTGCCCTATTACCATATGAACTTTACAGAGCAATACGACCGGCGTACGAGCCCTTCTCGTTAGAGAAGACCTCCGAGTCGCTTCAGACTTAGGCGAGATACTATAGTACATATCACTTTGCGCTGTAGCGAATCGACCGCTGTCTGATGGAGATCGTGGAAGCCCTATTCCTTTGCCACTAAGGGGGACGACAATTGAGAGTCTAAGAGAGACTTGTTACTGTGCCTGTTTCCGTCGAGTGAGAGAGACAACCACCTTCGTAATCGTTGGCCATGGAGTCGTATCTTAACAAGACACCGGCGGTGACTTTCCCAAACATCACGTGCGTCGCGGTCTATGCAATTGGGAAAAATGCTCTGCTAATCATTCGGGTACCGCAGATCCAAGAATGGGTCTCAGCAGCCAATGTTCATCGCTGTGACTGCGACCTTATATTTACTGTCCTTCTGTGTGGTCAGCGCGAGGTATGAGCCTTGTTCGTGCTATGATAACATTGCCTAACGATACATACAGATTCTACTGCCGCATCGTCTTCACGAAGAAAGTAGGTCTCGATGACTACTTCATCGCGCTCGCACTTCTGGTTGTGACCATACTGGCCATCTTCAATGGCTTTCAAATTAGCTGGGGAGTAGGGTAAGCACGGTAATGCCTCAGTCGAAAATTGATGGTGCTGAGCTGACTATCTTCCAGGATCCACGCATCGCGGGATTACACGCTGAATGCATACATCCACACCCTCAAATACTGGTATGCGTACCAGATCATCTATCCACTGTCGCTCGCAACAACGAAACTATCTTTCCTGGCGCTCTATTACAGGGTGTTTCCACCTCCGACTATGGTAAGCAACTGCGTGCAGCGTTTGCAGCTGGAGCGTTTCCTGCGCCAGACAGGTAGTTGACATCACTGCGTAGAACAGAGTATTCTTTTGGGGCACCACAGGGATCATCGTGGTCTATACCATCATCATCATGTTTGTGAACGTATGTATTAACACTTGCAGCTATTAAGCACTCCAACTCACGTCTCCAGGCTTTTGAGTGTCCCAATCCATCCGATGCATGGCTGCCCAGCTTTCCAAGCCCAGAGTGCAACGATCTCAAGGGATCTTACTACTCCATGGCTGGTATAAACATAGCGACAGACCTCTTGGTGTTGATTTTACCCATAAAGCCAGCACTAGGACTCCAGGTCAATCGTCGACGAAAGTGTCAGTGTTCTGAAATCCCAAGAACAACCGACACATGTTAACCAGTCGCAGACGCTGTAGTTGGAATTTTCATGATCGGCAGTATAGCTGTCATTGCTTCTATGATTCGCATCCACGCACTGTGGGCGTACTTTCACTCGAAAGATATGGGCTACGACGCCATAGGAGTGAGTCGCACGCTGTCCCCTCTCATGATTAGGCAATTCTAACACGTTCTAGGTGTTACTCTGGGGCCAAATTGAGCTCAACGTAGCCATCGTATGCGCCTCTGCAGCTTCTCTCCGGCCACTTTTCGGATCAGCATTCGCCGGCTCTGGTCCGCGGTCACGATCTGGTCGTGCCCAGTATCGCTCCAGCCGCAACTATGGCCTCGGTTCGTCGCATTTTGGCGACACAGTTGCGCTGTCGATGAGGAAGGGACCGGAGACCAAGATAGAAGCGGAGTTGCATGGCATGCAGGATGGCGACAGCCAGGAACTGATTCTGTCCCACGAGGATGGCATCAAGAGGACACGTGAGACACATGTTACGAGCGAATCGGCGGGCACGCATGATGGTCACGGGAAGTAGTTTGTAAATAGTAATCATACTTCATTGCATTTTCTTCAACAGCTATCAACTGCAACATCATTCTCGTTATTCGTCAATCTTTTCGAAGCCACGGACTCGGAAACGCCAGTGCATATGTAAAATCGTAAACAGTATTAAGAGCAAAACTCAGCCAAAGACCAACGCTCTGACTTCAATGCTCTCCCGACCAGGCCAGCCTTGCTGAGTCCTGGGATCGACAAACGCCGAATGAGGAGTCCTCGCACCATCCTTGCTGTCGTAGCACTGGAGCAGAATCCTCTCATCGTTCTTCATCCCGCTCAGGTAGTGCCATCTACCTTCTGGCGAATACTTGACACCCGCGGTCTCGCCCGTACGGTGCGGGTACCGATGTTGCACACCAGCAAGTTGATCATCTGGAACTGTGCGGGAATCGGCATAGGCAAGTGGTGACGCTACCACAGGACCGTTGAGTGGACGCCAGACGTTGATCAATCGGACGCGGTCCTGTAGCAGTTTCTCTGCTTCGTCTCCCATGTGGTAGTGCACACGCTGCTCTGCACTGGCGCGAGTTTGGTCAATGTGCGCACGGGTCACCGGGGCTCGTGGCGCATCAGGGTGTGAACGACGGACGGTGTGATCGAAGAAGAAGACTCGTTTCGCGCCAGGTACGTTGTTCAAAAGAAGCTTCTCGACTTCCGGGTAGTACTTTTCTTTGATGCTGTCGTCCGAGGTGAACTCCTTCTCTGCACTGTCTGGGACATTCTGGATCACACCAAAGCCGCTGACGTTGAGGTCGTACTCTGACTCGTGGCCACGAATGTCGTGGATGGTGACGTTGTGTGTGTCTTCGGTATAGTTGCGTTGGGGCTGGCCTTGTGGTGGCTTCTCGACGTAGTTGAAGGGTGCTGAGCCGTCGGCGGGAGGGCCGTAGAAGATCAACGATGTCTCGACTGTACCACGAGGGATCTCTATAGGTGCATCTTCCTTCACGTTGAAGGCAGTGGCTTGCTGTGTTTGAGTAGTTGTTGTCGACATGGTGACAGGAGTGTCAATTGGTATGTGGCGAATGGTGATCAGGCTTGAGTGAAATGTTTGTGGAAATGGTAGGATAGTGGATTGAGGAGTGTTAGACCTACGAACTCAAGACAAACATATATACAACAGGCATTGCCTCACGTCGCACGACGATCACAGGGCGTATTTGTAAGTGTTGTTGGATTACAGACATCTGGCAACGTCATCCGAGGTTCGGGAACAAGGCTGGTGGCGGCTTTGAAGAAGCAGCGAATCAGCTCCAACTTGCTTAAATCAGCGCGCTGATGTTTGTTATGTCGCTGCTATTGCGTGATCAAAGGCTTGGAAATACAATGTTTGCACGTACTTGTGTGCAGAACATGTGATGGCTTCACAATGCATCAGCCAGATTTGGCATTGCATTATCTCTCGAGACAGCATTCCTAGATTGGTATGCATTGCGCTCACATGTAATGTTGCCAGCTATAGTTTTCGGTACGCAAACTTGTGGAAATGAGCTGTAAATCAGATGCATTTTATGCCGCTGTTATGTGATTCACAAGAGTCCCGAGACCACTTCCAATGCTCACTTTGAGGTCGTCTCCGAACCCAAGATACCTTGGTGGCTTGTAGCTGTGACCTATTCCAGACGGCGTGCCTGTTATGATGACCGTTCCAGCTGTGAGTGTTGTATCTTGAGACAAGTACGAGACGATGCTCTCCACAGAGAATATCATCTCTGAGGAATTACCATCTTGCAAGGTCTCGCCGTTCAGTACAGTTGACATTCTCAAATTCTTGACGTCGAATCCAGGCGCGTCAGCCCGGAGAATGACTGGCCCGAGTGGACAAAATCCATCGTAGCCTTTGGAGAAGCCCCATTGTGAGACCCGAGCTTGTATGTCGCGAGCTGTCACGTCGTTGGCAACGGTATATCCGAGGATGTAGTCTAGAGCTGTGACCTCATCGACATTCTTGCAGTCTTTGCCAATTACTATCGCCAGCTCGACTTCGGCATCGAGCGCGGATGGAGCTGTGGCTGGAACAGTGATTGCGCCACAGGGATCATTCACACATTCGGATGGCTTGAAAAACACTTCTGGCACTTTGGGCAAGGCGCATCCAAGCTCGGCCTCATCATTGTGTCAGCGCCCATACGTTGCGAAGGGTATCATATAGCCAGCGACCTACAGCATGATCCTTGAAATTGAGGCCAATACACCGGATGACGCCGGTATCCTTTTTCGAAAGTGGCGAGAGCACCTGCCAAGCGCTTAGTCATGGCACCTCCCTGCCAGATTCTGGCCACCAAAGGCATCAACTTACTCGTTTCATCATAACCGTCTCTCCAGTCCATGCTCCATCTTCCAAAGCAGACGAGCAACTCAGCACCCTGACGCGGACGTCACTGCCTGATGAGACAGCGAGACCGACTGGACAATTATTGTTAGCATCAGCTGGATCACCACCTATGCAAAGTTCACACCATCAACATCGGGGTCTTCGGGCTGTCCGCAGAGCTCACGGTCCTGTGTGTCGATGAAACGGACAAAGCGGTCCCAGATCTTTCAACTGTTAGCTGGTTGGCGGAACTTGGATCTATCGCACAACTCACAGGTTTGGTACTCATAGCGTATTTAGAAGGTCTGGTTGTCTGCTTAAACTTCGACGTAACAGAGAGTCTTTGAACCAGGTCTATAGCCCGGCCAGTAGCCTTTATAACACATGATCATGAGAACCACTTACAGTACCTTCATCGCAACATATCGCCGACGCGATTCACTAAATCTCAACCCTACAGTACAGGTCGCCGCCTGCTCGCCGCACAGCCCCGCACTTTGTCGGATCTTCTCACAGAGGGCAAAACACTATCGAACTCTTTACAGGATGGAAAGTACGGTTTCTACTGGGCGGACTATCTCTGTAAGTAAGGATTCATGTGGAGATTCTGGTCAGTGGAGCCTTCCAAGATAGCTATGCGGCGGCGACGAGATAGCGGGGCGACTTGTCGGCGACGGCGTTATCTATGCTCCCAGACAATCATCTCGCGTGGCACAATGCAGAGACCAGTCGTTCCACCGTTCAGTCGGTCGGCGAGCATGGCGGCCGCCGACAGTACGCCACGCGATACAGTACCTAGATAGAGGAGGCTTCCATTTGCCATTGACTTGGGTATTCTGTGCTACTGTACTTAAACAACACATGAATCCCAGTTGGCCCCTCTAATAATCACCGCCATCACACCCTGACTCCGAACAGAAAGGCTACCCGCGCTATAACCTAGCCTCTGTCATTCCTCGTCCACGGCAAAGGCTGCCTCATGTCGATTGTCAACATGGAGAAAGGCGAGACCAAAAGCGGCAGCATAGGCATAGCTGCGAGTGATGCCTCCGTTTCACAAACCCTCACCATCGATCCAAGGCGCGAAGCCAAGCTTGTGCGCAAACTGGATCTCAACATCGCGCCTATACTGTTGGTAACCTTCCTAGCGGCGTACCTCGATCGCGCAAATATCGGAAATGCCGCATCAGCTGGTATGACCGAAGATATTGGCATGTCCAGCTCTGCACTCGGGAGTAAGTGTCCTTGATACTGTTGAAGCAACCTTAGTGGAGCTACTCTAACAAGTTCCAGACGCCGTGACTTTGTTCTATGTCACGTATGTGGCTTTCGAGGTCCCATGCTCGTTAGTACTGAAGAAGTTCCACCCCAGTAAGTGGAGGCCAACGCTCCCTGCCGCAAGCTCACGTTACTAATTTGGCTGAAACTCAACAGGACGAATGATACCTCTGCTCATATTCTGTTGGTCGTTGGTTCTTATCGGAACTGGATTCATGAAGACAGTTGGCCAGCTTTACGCCTCTCGGCTACTTCTTGGACTTTTCGAGTCGGGCCTCTTTCCTTGTCTAGCACTCTATCTCTCATCATGGTATCAGCCTCGTGAGCAGGCTCTTCGGATCTCATACCTCTTCGTCTCTGCTGCGCTTTCTGGATCTTTCGGCGGGCTGTTTGCATACGCGCTATTGAAGATGGATGGCGTAGGAGGGCAAGAAGGCTGGCGTTGGCTTTTCATCATCGAAGGTTGTCTTAGCGTCCTGGTCGCCATAATCGCTTACTTCACACTCGCGGACGACTTCGAACATGCTCGGTTTCTTGATGAAGAGGACAAAAGCTTGATGCGAATCCGTGCAGAGATCAATGCTCGATATAACGGGACCCCGGAGTTCAACTGGGCCGACGTGAAGAGGGCTGTTCTCGACCCAAAGCTCTACCTCAGCTCGTGGAACCAGTTCATGGCCGATATCTGCTCATTCGGACTATCTTCGTTCCTGCCGCTCATCATCAAATCCTTTGGCTTTGATGTCGTCACCACCCAGCTGCTCACCATCCCAGTGTTCTTCTTCGCATCTTGTACCTACATCGTGGTCTCTTATTGCTCCGATAGATGGCACAAACGGGCTTTCTTCATGATCCCGGCTTGTTTAGCCACGGCTACTGGTTACGCTATTTATCTGGGTGTCGCTTCGCACCTCAGAGGCCTCTTGTACTTCTCCACCTTCCTTATCGCGCCTGGAGTTTACATCATCGTCGGTCTGAACGTTTCATGGCTGTTGAACAGTCATGCACCCTATTATAAGCGAGCGATGGCGATTGGTATGAACCAGAGTATTGGCAATTCTGCGGGAGTTGTCGTAAGTCGTCTCTGCCATCTTATCAAACAAAGCCCTAACCTTCGAATCACAGGTCGGCCAGATATTCAGAACCACTCAAAATGGCAAGTACATCATGGGACTGAGCGCTTCCATGGCCGCTGTTTTATTAGCATGTGCAGGTCAGATCGTACTTTACCTATATCTGCGCAAAGAGAACAAGAGGCGAGAGTCCATGACTGAAGAAGAAAGGGTCCGCGAAATCGGCGCCGGCAAAGTGGGCGATTTCCACCCTGATTATCGATATGCGCTCTGAGCATATCTGGTATCTATAGTAGTATTCAGAATGATTGTTCTCCCACAAAAAGTACACGTGAAGCTCCTCAGCTCCTAATATCAAACCAAAGCGTCTATTCCTGACACGAATCAAGACTACCCGCATATCTCAGACTTACGGCGATTGGCAATCGGACTTGGAACATTACATAGAATACTCCCCAACCGCTTATCCAATGAATCATTCGGTGTCTTATCTGGCCGTCGGCGACGATGACTTGGCGAAAAGTGGGGCCGAGCTCGAGTCGCCGTGACTGTCGGCGACTGAACAGTTCTGTAGTCCTTTCGACTTCACCATTCGATTAATATGCCACGAGACACTAAAGGTGTTTGCAATCCCTGTCGCCGGTTACGACGAAAGGTCAGCTCAACCGCCACTTGTCCCAACTACTGGTCATTGTTTTAACATCTATACGCTACATTAGTGCGATCGGCAGTCACCTTGTTCTACCTGCACGCGGAGGCGTATTGTTCACTTATGTTCTAATGTTGGTAGTGGTCCACAACAGCCTTTGGAGGCTCTGGTGCAAGATCATGACTCCGCAACACCAGCTTGCTCGCATGATGTACAGGCAAACACTTCACGTCTCATGCCCAACTTGAATGGAGCGGAGCCATCGTACACTTCTCCAGACCTTGTCGGTACTAATGACTGTCCTGGGCCAATGTCCAGTTCTCCCCAGATGGGGCGGATCTGGAACTCTCGGGGTGCTGCATCTTATCACGGGAGCAGTTACTTCGGACATCAGTCAGCGGCATCTCTAATGGAAATGGAAAGTCCGCAGCTCCCCGTTGGTATGGGCGGTATACATGCCAGTAACTCTTCGCATCGTTCAGACCAACTCTTCCACCGCGGCGGGAAAGAGCCTTACGCTCACATCTGGGAGCTAATCGGCTGCTTACCACGTCGCAAAGTACTGGTAGATCACCTCGTAAAAATATTTCTCGAGGAACTGAACCCCATCTATGACAGTGTCCATAGAAGCACGTTCGAAGCAAGCTACGACATGTACTGGAATCGCAGGTGGGGCGATGATGACCTGACAGCTGTCGACCTTCGGTGGCTGGCACTACTGTTCATGGTGCTTGCATTTGCCGAGTTGCTGGACTGTCCAATGAACGCCTCAACCGAGATACAGCGTCGCAGCGAGGAGACCTCGGTGCAATTCTTTTGGGCGTCTCGTAAGGCTATCGTGCTTGCGCCGACCATCTCTGGCGAAAGCCCTGATCTTGTCAGAGCTGGCATCCTGGTTAGCCGCTATCTTCTGTATTTCGGCCGCAAGACAGAAAGCTGGCTTACATCAAGTTTTGCCATCAGGATGGCTCAGGCGCAAGGCATGCATCTCGATGGTGAGAGCTGGGGTCTGCCACCCAAAGTTTTGCAGACCAGACGTCGTCTATGGTGTACGCTCGCCTCACTAGATCGTTCACTTTCGTTAGCCACTGGCCGGCCATATACGGTCAACGGCAAGCATTGCATGCAGATGAATATACGCAACATCTGGCTTGACGACAAGTCAGATAATGATGCTTTCCATACGATAGAACAGCAAATCAGCGATCCGACTCCAACCATTTATCATCGCTACCAACAACAAATGTCTGTAATCTTGGGCGACATTCAAGATGATTGCTTTGGATTCACACCCACGACTACATCATACGCTACCTACGAGAAAGTACTCCACTTCGATAACACACTCAAAGCTTGGGCGGATGCGTTGCCCTCTTACTTCCAACTGCTCAACCCAGACACGTCTATGGACCTTGATCATTCCTTCCTACCCTGGCAGCGGATGTACCTACAATCTTCTTACCATTTCGCGAGGATCACACTGCACCGAACGTACGTCCTGCTAGAGTCTCTCACGGATCGTTTCGAAACCTCCCGACACGCATGTATTTCTTCAGCCCGCGCAGATTTACGTATGAAACTGAATTTCCGACCTAGCACTATGGCGGAGCGACTCAAAGCTGGCATTGGTATGCATAGCCTTTTCAACAGCGCACTGATATTGGGAATTATCGCAGTCAAGGAACCTTTCGCAGCCCAAACTAGGGCGATACTGGAAGACCTCACGGCTTTCTGCGAGAAACAGCGTAGTGACATATGGGTGAACGAATTTACGCTTGCAGAGATCAAAGTCGTCGAACTCTGCATCGCCAGCTCCAAGCGGCTGATATGTGATGGGAAAGATCGACTGGATAGGCGCAGAGAAGTTCCGGGCGCAACAAAAGATCTCAGTGCTGGTACGTCTTTCGTCGATCCGTTAAATCATCTTGGATCCGATCATCCTGCTAGGACGCTGAACAACAATCTGTCGACCGGTTCGGGACTGGACGCCGGAAGCCTGGGAGATCACGAAAGCTGGTTGGACAACTGGTTTGGGCCAATGCGCAACTTTCCAGATCCTATCGACTTTCAGTTCTGGGAGCATCTCGTTGGCTCTCTGGAGTCCACTTGAAGTGACAATTTGAAATCGAAATGGACATCCCATCATTTGTCCAACACTCAACAGTCAGTTAGCACTTGCTACAGCTCTCGTCAAAGTACGTAGTGTATACATGTATCCGTTTGGATGCGGAAGGTAGCATTTTATGACAGCCAGTCTACCGAGAGTCCGATGCGAAAACGTGCACTTTTACCCAGCACCGAAGCCAATGATTTCCACTACGGACTTCTAATGGATCATGTCGACTTGCCACATCGTGCTTCAATATTGGAATGGCTCAGACTTGGTCTATGAATAGACACTTGACTCAGAAGTGCGTGCAAGAGTAGAAACAACCATGGTGCAGACTGGCCACAGGTCTGTCCTTATGTATAGTTGAAGCAGTGTATTTGATACGCCCATGGATGCTAATCTGCGAGAAAAAACCATGAATAATGTACGCCTTTTCTTTTTCTTTGCATGTGGTGCACCTTATGTAATCGAAGCGCTCGTGCTCTCCACGAGTGAGATCGCCGGCAGGCAGATCTGAGTGGGGAACGACTGCCAACCAGTGGCAAATGATGCACTCCGCGTTTGGTAGGAACTAAATCACCACCACCAGTGATTCACAGTCACAGCAGGCTCTCTACACATATCCGCACATATACAAACCCACGCAAGACATCTACATACTCCTTGGCCATAACAGTATACTCCCTGTCCGTCACAGGCGAAATCGACAACCTGGCGTACAACACGGGAAGATCCGACCACAGCGCACAGTCCACGCAGTCCATGCCACTGACGATCAAGCCTCCGAGGCCGCCATCAGAGCAGCCTACGGCCGCCGCATCGCATCATTCATCATCCAACGACGGCTCTTCATCGCCTGTCGCACCGGCATACAGCCCCATCACCCCAAAAGTACAGCCTGTGCTACCAGCCGTCGGCCACACCCACCATGACTTCGAGGTCCCTCCCATACCACCCGCCAACGTCATTTCCGACATGAACATGCACGATGACATGCTACCCGAGAACCCACACGAGCATGTTCCACATCACTTCACTGGAGGAAAGGCCCCAATACCACCGCCGGCGCCTTCAGCGATCCCCGAGACAGAGTATATTCCAGAACCACCACCGCAGCCATTCTCCAGTGAGGACTCAGCAGATGCAGTAGCATTGCGCGCGGCGATCTCGAGCTTGCAATTTCAGAAGCAGAAGGCAAAGAGCGACCTGCAAACACTGGATGCGCTGAAGAAGCAGGCGCTGGTGGAGCCTCAACGCTACAAGCGCGAACTCATAGCCGGGAGGCTAAAAGAGCAAAGACCTGACTTTGGCTCAATACGTGATGTCCTCGACGCTCCCGAGGAAGAAGGTGACGATGAGGATGAGGTCATGCTTGGTGCCAGGGAGGGAGACGAGTCGCCTATGTCTCGCACAGGAAGTCAGCCAAGTGAGCAGGCCAGAGGGCAGGACTCATCACCACGGCAGGTAACTGGCACAGACGCTCCATTTCCACGGATACCAGGCCCGCAAGATATCGTGCGCATGCCACCTATCAATTGGGACAAGTACCACGTTGTCGGCGAGTCCTTGGACGCTTTACACGAACAGCAGCGACGATGGCCCGGAAGTGTTCCAGGGCAAGACAATAGAGGCCGGGAACACTCTGTTGCAGCGCCTTATAGTCCCTTTTACGACACTCTGGATCAACAACAGAACACGAGAAACGACAGTTATGGTAACGCATTGGGCACGTCGTTTGGGACGACGACGAGCGAGCACCCGATGGAGACACGAAGAACGAGTAGGAATTGAATACGACATTACGCTTTTGTTAGAGATGTGAATTTTGGGTCATTACGGCTGCCAGCGCAAAATTATTTGTACTCACTCTTCTCTACCTACCTATAGAAAACTAGACAGCCCACGCATGATTTAACGCACATTTTACCTCAATGACTCCATTTTTTTTCAGATGGATTACAAGTATGCCAGTGTAGTTGGAGATCACGCTGAGGTCTATAAATATGTACCTATGCTCAAACTACACATGTTTTGCCAACTCGAAGTGAAGTGACTGCGACAATGCACGGGAGTAGCCGCTTTCGGCGACTTCACTCAAGAATGTGTTGCCGGAGCACGCGACTGCGCTTGAGAACACTGTTGACCTTTTCAAGTGCTGAAAGGCTTCCATTGCTGCGAAACTCATCTCCACAAGCCAAACACACATTGCAAAAAACTCACCTGCTGCATCCTCGCCAGATCCACCTTGCGCCAGTCACAACAGCAGCAGACCACCGACCAGCATCAATAACCTCTCGCGCGCATACCGGAACCTCCATTACCTCGAACCTCACCTTTCAATCTCTCAGCAGGCGCTCTCGCGCCTCCCGCCCACACACCATGTTCTTCGTCCACGAGATGGAGGAGCGCATCCCTCTGCACCCCTCATACTTCAGCTCCGAAGCGCCAGACTCGATCCGCGAACTGCTGTACAAGAAGAAGGAGGGCACAAATACCGGCACAATGATGATCGTGCGCATTATCGGCATCCTGGAGATTAGTGAGCCCAAGGTCATGCCGGGCACGGGCATGGCGATGTACACAATCTCGTACCGCGCGGTGGTGTGGCAGCCGTTCCGCGGCGAGGTGGTAGATGGTGAGGTGTCGCAGGTGGTCAACAATGGGTTCTTTGTGGATGTTGGTGCGCTGAGTGTGTTTGTTAGCAAGGCGGTAAGTTTGCGCTCAGAAGAAGATCTTTGGAGAGATGGGTTTGTGGATACAGGGGCTGATTGTCGTGGTACAGATGATTCCCAGCTCACTGAAGTTCTCGATGGAAGGTGCTACGCCTTCTTTCGCCGACAACGAAGGGCAGACCGTCGAGGCCGGCTCGCAAGTGCGGCTGCGCATCAAGGGTATCCGTTCCGAGTTGAACCAGATGTATGCCATCGGCAGCATCCGCGAGGATTATCTTGGGTACGAAGAAGCCACACGCCGCGAGCAGATTGCATTTGATACTGACAGACGGCTAGTCCTCTCATGCAGTAGTAAATTTCACGCGACGACATCCATTGTGTCCCTTATGCTCAGCATCGGACGACGAGCGGCTCTTTTTATGTTTGTTACAGCGGTGTATCACAATCTGGACTTCAGCGAGGCGTTGGAGAAACTGGTCACAGAGTGGAAAAGAATAGAGGCGAGGACAAGTATGTTTATGTTTTCATGTCAATCAAGATACCCAATCGGAACTCACGGCCTGTTGTTGAAAGCCTTCTCATTGTAGCGATAAAGTGCGTGCGCCATGGCTTACAAGTTGCAAGGTCTCGGATCTTTTCGCTTTACCCAGTACACCAGACCAGGTGAGCGTGGACCACCTTGCTACTACGACGACTTGTTCGAGTTTTGGCCACCAGATGAAAAGATTGAAGGACCGTCAAGTTCTACACTGGTCACCATGTCGCTGAGCGCATCTTTTTTTCTTAATAATACAAAGGACTCTAACTGGACCAGATATAAGCATAGACTTGATCACAATACTTGCTCAGCACTCTGTATCTGCGTTGAATCGACGGATGCATCATCTTGACAGTGTTGTTACTATTGTACATTGTATATTTTACATCTATTTGGCCAAGAAGCTCTGGAACGCTTTGTTGTCAATGGCCACATTGCCCACTGCTCTCAGCTTCTTGCGACCTTCCTTCTGCCTCTCAAGCAACTTGCGCCTTCGACTGATATCCGCCGCGTGCAGCTTCGCAGTCACGTCTTTTCTGAACGGCTTGAGCGTCTCTCTGGCGACTACCTTCTTGCCCGTCACAGCTTGAATGACGACTTCGAACATCTGTCTGTCAACGTGCTTCGTGAACTTTGTGACCCATTCCTTGCCTAGCCTTTCGGCTTGTGAAGTGTGTACCACACGAGCCACGGCGTCGACGGGGACTTTGTTGACGTGCAGCTGGAGCTTGGTGATGGCGCTCGATTTGAAGCCGGCGTCTTCGTAGTCTAGACTGGCGTAGCCCTTGGTGAGCGACTTGAGCTTTCCGAAGAAGTCGTCGACGAGGCGCTCCAGGGGCAGCTGATACTTTAGGATGACCTGGGTCGCGGTGAAGAAGGTTAAGGACTCTTGCTGGCCGCGGTTGCCCTCACACATTTCGATGACTTTGCCCAGATATTCTTCCGGCATCGTGATGGTTGCGGTAATGTATGGCTCCTGCAGATCGACAATTTGATGGTGGAGAAGCGACCCGTCTGGGAAGTCGTTCGGGTTGGTCATGACTTTCTCGGTGCCGTCTTTCCGGACAATCTTGAAAGGTACACTTGGAGGCGTGATGATGATGCTCGCGCCATGTTCCTGACGAAGACGGTCTTCAAAGACGGAGCAGTGAAGTGTGCCGAGGAAGCCCATGCGCCAGCCAGCACCAAGTGCTTCTGAGGACTCCTTCATGATTGAGACTGAACGATCGTTGAGCGTGACCTGATGGATACTGTCTTCCAGATGGGCGTAGTCTCCTTGATCGGTGGGGAACGCCGACACGAAAACCATGCTCTTTGGTTCTTCGAAACCAGGCAGCATCTTCACCTTGTCTTGGTTGCCCAAAGTTGTGAAAGTGTCGCCGATCTTTGCGTCTTTGCTACGCTTCATGCCAGGATTGAAGTACACGTATCCGACTTGACCAGCACGCAACATGGTCTGTGGTGTTTCCAAAGGATACATGATGCCGACCTCGCCAACTGTATATGTGATGCCAGTGGCGAACGAAATCACCTTGTCACCCGGCTTGATCGTACCATCGAAGATGCGCACAAGCAGAACCACACCTTTGTAGTTGTCGTACCAGCTGTCCACGAGGAGAAGCTTGAGGGGTGCTTTGTCATCCGTAGTCGGCGCTGGGATCTGATCTACGATGACAGGCAAGATTTGTTCGACATTCAGACCGGTCTTTGCGGATACTGCAACCGCATTGGATGGATCGATCTCAAAAGTGTCGCGGAGCTGGTCCAGTGTCCGCTGCTTGTCCGACGTCGGTAGATCCACCTTGTTCAAGACCGGCACCAATGTCAGATCCTGAGCGAATGCCAAGTAGAAGTTGGCGACTGTTTGTGCTTGTACACCTTGAGACGCATCCACCAGGAGCAGTGCGCCTCCACAGCTCGCATAACTTCTGCTGACCTCCGCACGGAAGTCAACGTGTCCAGGCGTGTCGACCAAGTGAAGTAGATAGTCTTCACCGTTGTGGTTGTACACCATAGTACATGTGTTCGCCTTGACCGTGATACCACGTTCTCTTTCTACATCAAGCCTATCCAAAGACTGTTTCAATCCGCCCTTCTCAATGGTTCCCGTGAGCTCCAGGAGGCGATCACTCAATGTGCTCTTGCCATGGTCGACGTGTGCAACAATGCAGAAATTCCGGAAGCGTTCGATTGGAATCTTCTCAATGCGCCGCTCGAGGTCCGTCTTCACCTTTGCGGCCTGGCGAGGGATGGTTGTATGAAAGCCATGCTGGAATAGCTTGTGCAGATGACCAGTGGCCGGCTGATATCGTACTGCTCGTAGCGCACTAAGGGCCGGGTGGAAGAAGCATCGTCGCATGGAGGATTCCGTGATCGCGCGAGTCTCTGTCTCCCATTGGATCAAGGGAACCTCTTGCTGAACTGCCTGTCTCGAAGTTCTCCAGCGAGCGAGGGTCGCTCGCCGAGGATCACGTGCCAAAGCTTGCTGTTTCCGCAGCGACGATTCAAGCCAAACACGAACTTCAACTTTTGGGGTCAGTGGGGACGTTCAACAGACGAAGTGATGATACGCTAATCCATCTCCCACGCCACTAGGAAACATTGACATCACGATCTTCGCATCACATCACGAAAATGTCCACCGTAGCAGCACCCAGATCGAGAGAGTCGAAGCCAAGAGAGTCAAAGCCCAAAGAGTCAAAGTCTAAGGACAAGGAGTCCAAGCCGAAGGAGTCCAAATCTAAAGAAGCGAAGGAAGACAAGTCCAAAGTCCACAAGCTCTCGCTGAAGGGCTCATCAAAACTATGCGTGGAATTCTTCGAGTTCGCGACAAATACAATTCTGTTCCAAAGAGGCGTCTACCCTCCTGAAGACTTTTCTCCGTATGTTTGGTCTAGCAAGTCGGTTCAAACTGTCGCTAATCTCATTCTAGTGTCAAGAAGTATGGCCTGAACATGATGGTCTCTCTGGATGACCAGGTCAAGGCATATGTCAAGAAGATCATGAGCCAGCTTAACAAGTGGGTCCAAAAGTCGAAAATCTCAAAGCTCGTGATTGTGGTCACTAGCAAGGAGACTGGTGAACACCTCGAGAGGTGGCAGTTTGATGTTTGTAATTCTACCTCGTCCACCAGTTCCACATACTGACAGCTATAGGTCAACGTCTTCAATGACGACAGCAAGTCAAAGAAGAAGGCATCTGCTCAAGAACAAGAGAACGCTGCGCCGGAAGAAGAGGGAGAGGAAGCAACTCCCGCGGCTGAGAAGACAGAAGCCGAGATCCAAACGGAGATCCAAGCGCTGTTCCGTCAAATTACAGCCTCAGTCACATTCCTGCCAATGCTTGACGGCAACTGCACATTCAACGTCCTGGTCTACGCAGATGCCGACAGCGACGTCCCTCTGGAGTGGGGTGACAGTGATGCGAAAGAAGTCAAGAACGCCGAGAAGGTCCAGCTCAGAAGCTTCTCGACAAACAGCCACCGCATTGACACTCTGGTCTCATACAGGTACGTCGGAGCTCATCATGATACTTCGTGGAAGCTCAGATGCTAATAATTATTCACAGACTTGGAGAGTAGTCTACTTCTGGTCACATTTTGTACGTCTGGGCAATAGGGCAGGGAGTTTGGAGTACAAGGATAATCTTGTGTACTTGCACTTGATATTCAAGCGGGATCGGCCGTGTGAAACGACTGGGGGGGGGATTCATTGCACTTTTCCTTCTCCCCTTCATACAACCTTGTATTGACGCTTCGCAAGATGCGATATGTGTCTATACCTACGACACATTGCGTCAGTTCGGCTCGCAGCACAGTCTCTCCTCGCGCAGCATGAATTTGGCTGTGTCGCACAAGTAACTGTGTAGACACGCGCGTATTACTCTTCAGTAATTCTACCTATGAGGGAACCGCATGGCTGGATCAGGGCGTGCAAGACATCGTGGTCTTCGGGAGGCCCTGGACTTGGACAAGCGAGCTACAAATCATTCGTGAGCAAGCGAAGCTGTCGCGTCGAGTGGGCTCCGCCCGTATCGGACCATCACAATTCCGACGATTGTGCTTATGTTGTGTTGATGATCCAATGGAAGGTAATTCTACCTTAGGTAAGCTGGTCATGGCGCGGCGAGATTCGCTGCAGGACTTTGAAACCACACCCCGCCCTCTTCTGTTCGCAACCCACAACATCAAGCCAATCCTCTATGGAGATTCAGCAAATCTGATCTCTCATCTCTCCCACTGTTCTTGCGATGATCCTGATGACCATCCGCCGCCGGGGCTGGATTGTCCCAGCTTCTTACGGAGGAACCCGAGCAATCACAGGATGATCTAGCCTCACGGGTAGCAGCATCAAGCCACGACCGCGTAAGGAGCGAATGCTGCCACCTATGTATAGCAATTCGCTGCCGAAGCCCCGAGACGCATGGCGATCGATCCGTCATGTCAGGCCAGATGTAGAGCGATCCAAGGCCCAAATGCGTGGCAGCTAGGAGTATAGCTCTACGCCCTCACGTCTCCGCCCGTTGGTTTCAGCGCCATGATTTCCAGATCAACCACATCGCTCCACTCTCCAGGCTTCGATAGGTCTTGCTATGACCCCGGTCATCGCTAATTGCGGAACAGTAGCAATGGCTAGCGAGAGCTCGACTCATAGAGCCGCATTGCGTGGTTTCCCGGAGATCATCTCTGTGTTTAGCTTTTGGGCCTGAGGTCTCGCCGAATGGCTTGACTCTCATGGAACAACTGATGTGATTCGCACCCAATGTCCGCGCGAAAGGCGCCTCCATTTACCTCCGTGTTTGGTTTGTGGCTCGCACATACACCTCAACGCACCTCATGGTGTGCCTGGTTGTCGGAGTCTAGAAATTCTGGCCTTCGCACATTATTCTTTACGTTTCTCTCTTGCCCGGTTCAGTGCACTCCCCTCCCTGTACTGTTTCCTGAGCGGTCCACGTCTTTCGTCTGCTACACGGGTTTTGCTTGCATTTCTTTGAGCGACTCTTTCCCATCCTCAAGCACTATCAGCCTCAGTGCTCGAAGCCCAACACCACCTGTCCCGACTGATTGACAACTGTCATCAGGGAGTTTTCGTGCGAACTTCCAAGCATCCCCAGCCTGTCAGCAACGATGGGTCTCAAGTCATACTTCACCCCTCAGAAGCTGCAGCAAAACCCAGGCAACAAGTCTTCTGATGCTTTTCCGCCGGCGATCCCCCCTGGGCATCCAGCGCCACTGTCCGATATCAACACGCCGAGCAATATCACGCCATGGACTTCCAGGCCAAGCTCCATGGCCGGCGAGGAGATGAGCGATACGAGATGCGAAATCATGGTCAGCTGGCTTCATCAGCAGCAGATTGAGAAGACTTGGTTCGACAGTCGCGCGAAGGACCAGGGCGTTGTCATCAAGAGGAGCAAAGGCGATTATGTCTCTTGTCCAGAGGATGTCGCTGATGAGCCTGATGGTTTCCGCAGGGCCGTTGAGATCCTCAACGTGAGGGTGAGTTTTTTCTTCTATCCTGTGCAGCATTCATGTTAGCAGCTATGCTAACTTCTGACAGTCCGCCATCACTATCAGCACTCGTGTGATCAAGATCTTCTTACGGGACCTCAACAAGCCATACGTCCCTCTACCCAATGGACTGCGCCTCCAAGTACTTCCAGATATCGCCTTCCTGCCCGGCTGTCAGAAGCATCAATTCGCCGCCTTCATCGAGGATCGCGGAATACTGATCGTCTGGGCCGACAATCCACGCCAGCTCCTAGAGAGGGCTGCTGGCATCGAGAAATCACTCATGCAAGTGACTTGGGACAACCCTTTCTCCCAAATCAACGAGAAGAAAGATGACTTGGTGCAAGTCAACGAGGTTGAATCCGCCTCCGAAACCGATCTCGAACACAACTCCTTCGGAAAACGCCAACTGATGATGTCCATGCCTGTCACCGGCGCCGTCACCCTACTCCTGACCTTTGGAGCGCTCGGCGGTGGCTGGCGTGAGCTTGCCTTCCAGACCGCAGTCGATGGCAACTATGTCCGCTTCGTACTCATACTTGTCGCCATACCTCAAATCTGGCTCGCCTTGTTCTTCTTCCAAGCCTTCGTGGGCGACGTCTTCCAAATCTTTGGCCCCGTCAAGCAGATGGCCCAGAATAGCAAGTTCTACTCTGGCCTGCCTCCAACCCGACTCCGCCGCGATGCTGGTCCGCTTCCACACGTCACAATTCAGCTTCCTGTATACAAGGAGGGCCTCAGTGCTGTTGTGGAGCCGACTGTGGAATCGCTCAAGGCCGCAATCTCTACCTATGAGATGCAAGGCGGCACGGCCAACATCTTCGTCAACGACGACGGCATGCAGCTCATTTCGCCTGAAGACGCACAGGCACGCCGTGACTTCTACGACGAGCACAACATCGGCTGGGTGTCGCGTCCAAAGCACAATGAGACGCCAGACAAGAACGGCAGAGTGTTCCTGCGTCGTGGAAAGTTCAAGAAGGCTTCGAACATGAACTACGCCATGTGGGCGAGCGTTCGAGTCGAGGAGAAGCTTGCGAGAATCGAGCGCCCGGAAAACTGGACCCAAGACCAGGAAGCAAATGCTTACCACGATGCGCTCTCGGAGGTGATCGATGAAGAAGAAGGCTACATGCAAGCCGACGGCGACATCCGCATGGGCGACTACATCTTGATCATCGACTCTGACACCCGCGTTCCAGTCGACTGCTTCCTCGACTGCGTGTCGGAGATGGAACAGTGTCCGCAAGTCGCCATCCTCCAATTCTCTTCCGGCGTCATGAACGTCACCGATTCATTCTTCGAGAAGGGCATCACATTCTTCACGAACATGATCTACACCCAGATCCGTTTCGCCGTTGCGAGCGGCGACACTGCTCCTTTCGTCGGGCACAACGCCGTCCTTCGCTGGGGTGCTCTACAGGAAATCGCCTACGACTGCCAACACGACTCTCGCGAGAAATACTGGTCCGAGGAGACCGTGTCCGAAGACTTCGACATGGCCTTGCGCCTCCAAGGTGCCGGCTACATCGTCCGCCTAGGCGCCTACTTCGGCGACGGTTTCAAAGAGGGCGTCTCCCTGACCGTCTACGACGAGCTCTCGCGCTGGGAAAAATACGCCTACGGCTGCAGCGAACTCCTCTTCCACCCCTTCAAAGACTGGCCGCGCCACGGCCCCTTCACCAAGCTCTTCCGCATGTTCCTCACTTCCAACATCGCTTTCCCCTCCAAAATCACCATCATGGCCTACATCGGCACCTACTTCGCCCTCGGCTCGTCCTGGTTCTTCACGCTGATGAACTACTTCCTGCTGGGCTGGTTCAACGGCTTCCTGGACCACTACTACAGCGACAGCTTCCGCATCTACATCGCCATCATCGCCGTCTTCTACATCGCCGGCAACCTCGCCCTCGCCATGCTGCGCTACCGCATCGGCGAAAAGCCCTTCTTCGCCTCCCTCGCCGAAAACATCAAGTGGATCCCCTGCTTCACGATTTTCCTCGGCGGCGTCTCGATGCACATCTGCCAGGCCCTGCTGTCGCACATGTTCTCCGTCAACATGATCTGGGGCTCCACGAACAAGGAAGCCGAGGACACGAATTTCTTCGTCGAGATCCCGAGGATCTTGAGGAATTTCAGGGGTACGTTGGTTTTCTGTGTGGTTGTGGCGGTTATGATGGTTGTGCTGGCGCAGTTTGCGCCGGAGTTCTGGCGCATCAACACGTTCATTGCGATTTATCCGTTGGCTCTTGTCGTCGCGTCACACTTCTTGATGCCGATTGCGTTGAACCCAGGGTTGATGAAGTTCCAGTTTTAGGATGTGGGAGTGAGAGAGAGAGAGAGAGAGAGGCTCGGTGCGATTTTCTTTCTTTTGTTGTTCTTGCTGGTCTGCGGACTGGGATTTACTCTCGTTTTTTTTTTTTCACATCGTGGGAAGATTTAATGGTGTTGGGGGGTTTGGTCACTACACATGCACTCGCTCATACTCAATAATATTAATGAGCTGCTGCTTGGAATCAATAAGTCGAGTCTCTATCATGTTCAGAGTGTACAGAGTCTATGATACAATCTTTTGCAAAATCTTGCCTAGACTCTCAACCTGCAAAAAAGAATTGTCAGTATTCGTACTCATGAGCAGATCTTTATCGAGAAAATTCAAGCAAACTCACATGTGGCGACTGCGTGATCTGGAAGTGATTACCAGTCATGTAGTCAAAACTATACTCCGCCCCAGGCAGCAGCTTCTCCCAGCCAACAGATTTCAACTCAGGCCTAGGCTCAAGCAAGAACCTCGTGACTCTCACATCCATATCAACCTGCAAGCCAGACTCGGGAACGCTCTTCACGAGCCCTTCGCGAACCCACACAAAGCTGACCTTGGGCGGCACTTGCTCCCTCGCCAGCGGCGTAGGCATGTACCGGTCCACAGACAGCACGGTGGAAGTGAAGTGTTGCACGAGCCACTCGGGTGCTTTCTTCGCGCCTGAAGCGCCCATTAGGCCTTTGCGCGTGAGCTCTGCGACGACTTGCTCTGGCAGAGCTTCGAATTCCAATCGACATGGCGAGTCGATCAGAATGAGCTGCTTAACCTGCAACCCCGCAGCAACAAGCAGCTTAGCGACTTCGTACGAGTAGTACCCACCAGCCGACCAGCCTCCAAGCACATAAGGACCCGCAGGCTGGATTTTGCGCACTTCGTCGAGCCAGAGTCGCGCCATGCGCTCGATGGAGCATGTGAAGTCCTGGGCTTGGCGGAGGAACGGCGAGTTGAGGCCTATGAGGCAGATGTTGGGGCCTATGGGTGGGAGCGTGCCGTAGGAGGTTCCGGCGCCGCTGCCGTCGGGGAAGAGGAAGAGGTTTGTTGTTGTGGCAGTGGGTTTGCCTTGGAGGATGACGGAGAGGGGGACTTTGGGTTTTGGGACGCCTTCCCATGGGTTGGCGGGTTCGCCGGGCTGTGATGTTTTGGCGGTGCCATTACCATTGCTATTGCCGTTGGAAATTGGGGCGTGGTTGATGGTGGTGGTTGTCTCGCCTCCCGTGCGAAGGAAAGTTTTGAAAGCGCCTACTGTTTGGTATTTGGTGAAGTCGGAAGGCTGGACAGTGATGCCGGTCTCGTTGGTGAGATCAGATGCTGTTGCTTTTGCGAGCAGATCACCCAGGCCTAGGAACTTCCATGTCTCGTGATCTTCGAAATCCACGGGTTCGAGGGACAGCGCTTCTCCTATGATCTCGAAAGCCTTTCGGACGGTCTCATCGGACGACATGCTCGGGTAGAGTAGATGGTTGATGGCGACGGCACGGTAGTCAGGGATCTGGGAGGTGTTTCTCTGATGAAATCAACAACAGACACGGCGTATGAGAGTGAGTGTCTGCCAACGACAGCGACATGATGTCTGCACGCATGGTCTGAGACATGCATGTGCGCGTGTAGTGGTGCTGGTTGAGGCGCACCGGCTGGTTGGAGAGCCGGAGGGCGACGGAGAGCTTCGAGGCTCACCGGTGGTGCAACTCAAGCTTGGATGCCAAAAATACATGTACGTATGTGTATCAGAGGCATCATGTAAGGTACATCCTATTTGTTTCCTCCGCGAGGCCTTATATGCATTCCACTCGCCTCTTGGGAGGAATCGTCTAGTCTAAGCTGACTGAGGCTGACCTGAGTGCGATTTATTGTACCTCGAACCCTGTAAACTGCACCAAGACTGCCTGCCTTTGCTCTAGTGTCAAACACCCCGCGGCCACCCCACCTTCAAAATAGCTGACTGTAACGATTGACTCAGGGTAAGGAATATCCGTCAGTACAAAGAGTGACAAGCTAGGGCAAGAAGCACGACAAAATTACTGTGATACCAGACGACTAGGAACTCTACAAAAATACACGAAAGCATACGAAAGCACACGACACGACCATGGCATCCACCGACGCTGGCGCACCGCCAATCGCCGAGCAGAAGATCGAGGCAGCCGAGCAAAAGATCGACCCATACAATGTTTCCGGCGGCGTGGACGAGGCGGGAAACGCAAAAGCAATCGACTACCAGCGCCTGATCGACCTCTTCGGCGTGCAGCCTCTCACAGATGCCCACCTCAAGCGCTTCGAGCAAGTCACCGGCAAGCCCGCACACAGATTGATGAGGAGAGGCCTCTTCTTCTCGCATAGAGACTTCGACAAGATTCTGGACGCATACGAGAGGGATGGCACATTCATGCTGTACACCGGAAGAGGGCCGAGCAGTGGCAGCATGCACCTGGGACACACCGTGCCTTTCCTCTTCACCAAGGAATTGCAGGAGATCTTCGATGTGCCCTTGATCATCATGTTGACAGATGACGAGAAGTACCTGTACACCCGCAACAAGAACGGTGGCATCCAAAAGAAGGGCAGTGCTCCCGAGGACTTCCTCGAGTTCGCACACGACAACGCAAAGGACATCATCGCGCTAGGCTTCGACCCCAAGAAGACCTTCATCTACACCGACTACGAATTCAACGGCGGCCACTTCTACCGCAACGCCTCCGAGTTCGAGTCTCTTCTCACATTCAACCAGACTGAAGGTGCTTTCGGCTTCAATGGCTCCACCAACGTCGGTCTCATCGCCTACGGCGCCAAACAATGTGTCGCTGCCTTCCCTTCATCATACCCAGAAGCCTTCGGATACAAGGACTACCGCTACCCCGAGCTGGACCCAGCAGGCAAGCGCCGCCACAAGGACCTCTCCAAGATCATGACCTTGATCCCCTGCGCCATCGACCAGGAGCCCTACTTCCGCATGCTCCGCGACCGCTGCGAGCGCATGACAGACCCCCACCCTAAGACCGCCCTCATCCTCTCCAAATTCCTCACAGCCCTCCAAGGCCCCGGCGGCAAAATGAGCGCCTCAGACGCCAACTCCGCCATCTTCATGTCCGACACGCCCAACCAGATCAAGAAGAAGATCAACTCGCACGCCTTCTCCGGCGGCCGCGAAACGCTCGAAGAGCAGCGCAAGTACGGCGGCAACCCGGACGTCGACGTCGCCTACACATACCTCTCCTACTTCCTCGAAGACGACGCCGAGCTCGACGACCTCGCCGCCAAGTACCGCAGCGGCGAGCTGCTGACCGGCGAGATGAAGCAGCGCTGCATCGCCGAGCTGCAGAAGTTCGTCGCCGCTTTCCAGGAGCGCAGGAGCAAGATTGACGACGAGGCCATGCGTAACTTCATGCGTCCCAAGAAGCTCGAGTACGTCGGCAACCCCAACCCAACCAAGCCCGTTCCCGCAGCACCTGCCGCGACCGCTGGCGAGGGCGGCGAGACTGCTGCCAGGGATGATGGCCGTGGCACCAAGGGCGAGAGGAAAGCGGCCAAGATCGCTGCCCAGAAGGCCGAGAAGCTGGCGTTGCGGGAGAAGAAGGAAGCCGAGGAGAAGCAGAAGAAGGGCGAGGCAGCGGCATAGATGATGATCTCACTCTGAGAAAAGGGATCACAAAGCGGAAAAAGCATAAACCACAAGAGAATTCCAAATCCCACAGCGTCTGCTGATTGCAGACGGTCGTTGCGTTCAAGCGTCTTTCCATGAACGAATCATTCTTTTTTCCTTGATTATCTAATTCCCGGCATTTCATGTGACCATCAACAGCGATCGTACTTTTGGGGAAGCATAGACATACAGGATATCATATCTGTACGACAGGTGAGAAGAGGGGCTACAGAGCAAATCGATTTCTCATCCAACTGAATCGTTAGACCATCCATTCAACCTCAAAATATCGCCTACATACATTTCTCACTTAGCTAGTCAAGTCAAAAATCAGGGAGATCAGACTGTGGAAAGAAAATGGTCTTTAAGGACAGACTCAAGTGTTCTCTCTCCGGTCCACTCGTCTCAAAAAAGAAAAAAAAGAAAAAAGGAGATGTTATGAGGACAATATTGGAAAGAAAGGAACCCCCCGATCAGGAAAGGCAAGCAAATCGAGAAAGGAGAAGGGGGAAAATAGAACGCGCGAAAAATCAGAGTATTATGGAACAACAATTTCGCAAGTGTGAGCGTGATGGAGTGTTTGATTTCCGCCTTTCGCCATCGCTTTCCCTCTTCCTTTCCTTCTCTTCAAAAAGAAAAGGATATGTCATGAGTGTCGTTATTATTAGTGAAAAAGGAAAAGTGTGGCCCTTCGCAAAAAAAATTGCGCTCGCATCGCTCGCGCGTGTGTCCCGGTGCCCATTGATTTGTTCCCTTTGGACCAATTCCTTTTGTGTCCCATTCGCTATGCAATTAATCCCATTCCTCCAGATGGTTTGGTTTCTCGGTGTCCAAACAAAATATTCCCTCCATGCTGTAAAATCACAAATTCTTCTGAATCTTAAGTTCTCGCTTGCGCGAGATTCTGTTGTTGGTGTTGTTGGTTTGCTTAAAGCAGAACCGCAAGCATAAGCGTGCCTGCTACGACGAACAAGCTCGTCAATTGGACAGTGCCGGTCGACGAGCTTGCAGCACCTGTTTCTTGTGCTGGCGCGGCGCCGACACCTGTGCCCGTGCCTTCTTCTTCGGTGCCGCTTCCTGAGCCAGAGCCAGAACCTGCGGAAGCGGTCATGGTTGATGTGTGGCCCGTGGCGGTGGCGGGGAACAGCGTCTGTATGCGTGTCTTGGTAGCTTTGCCGTTGGGGCCGAGCTCTTCGACTTCCAGCAGTGTGGCTTCGGGCGACAAGCTGACGACGTAGGTCCTACCGGACAAAGTGACGGTTTCTTCCTCGCCGGCGGTCAAGAGCTCGCCGTTGACGAGGTAGGTTGGGTTGGTGCCGTTGGATCCTGGCAGGGCGGTGAAGGTTTGCCCGCCGATGGTGAGGATCGGTGCTGCGGTTGCCTCTGCGGCGTCGAGTGTGCTTGTGATTGTGTGGTCAGAGACGACAGCGACGAGTTCGGTACCTGATGATGCAAGGGAGTATGTTTCCACACCATTGGGACCTGTGACTGTGATGCTACCACCTGGTGATAGAGTTTGACCTGAGATGAGGTAGGTGCCGCCAGCATTGGGTGCGAAAGCTTGGCCGTGGACTCTGATGAGATCGGGTGACGAAGTGATCATGGCATTAGGAGATGAGCCGAAGCTGCGAGTTTGGCCATTGATGACCACAGCCGTAGCCTCCGAGTCGAGCGAAATCGTAGTCCCGGAAATCACAACCGTTCCGCCGGGTGTGAGTGTTTGACCAGACGAGAGGTAGAACTGTGTTGCGGCGTTTGCAGTGAAGACTTGGTTGTCAATGGTCAATTCCGGAATCTCGGATGCCGCGCCGGCAGCTGCAGCGATGGCAGATGTCGAGCTGCCGATGATAAGAGCTGTGCCTTCAGGTGCGAGAGAGAGCCTAGTGCCGTCGACCGTGATCGCGGGACCGCCTGCTTGGAGTGTTTGTCCACCGATGGGGAATCCGACGCCGGGTTGAGCGGTGATCTCCATGCCGTCGACTTCGAAGGCGGTTGGTGATGCAAAGTTTCCACTCAAAGCCTTCGTAGTGCCATCGACGACAATCGCGTTTGTACCTGACGGAGCAGAGATAACCGTGCCATCGACAGTAACAGGCGCTCCCCCAGGTACCACGGTCTGTCCATCGATAACGAAGGCTTGAGCTGGACTGGCAGTGATGGTCGCGCCATCGACCGTGATGACCTGGCCTGGTGATGCTCCAAAACGTTGTGGCTGTGCGTTAGAACCTGAACCTGAACCTGAATCAAACCCACTACCAGAGGTAGAGCCGCCTCGACCACTGCCAGATGCGCCATTCTTGTCACCTTCTTCCACGGCCGCACCTGCAGCAAGACCGCCGATACCAGCAGCAATAGCAGCCGCCGTTGCATCCTTGTGGCCCTGACCCATCGCTTGACTAAGAACTTCGAAAGCGTTGGTCGGCTTCGCTGCGTCCGCAATCTTCGAGACCAGGTTGGCAAACACTCCGCTGCCTACGTTCTGGCCATTTGACCCTCCATTTGACCCTCCACCATCACCGCTGCCACTGCCGCCATTGTTCGATCCCGAATCCTTGCCTCCAGTACCATGAGACCCACTCGCGATCGCATTCACCGCTGTGGCCGTCAAAGTCATGCCCTGAAAAGCGACCGTTGCAACTTTCTGCGTCGCGGGCGCGGGAACGTCGAGGGTGACTACGCTGCTCTCAATGCGGGCAACGAATGGAGAAACGATCCAATCGCCCTCGTCGTCTCCAGTATTGCTGCCGCTGCCATGGCTGTTGCCTCCTGGCGCACTGAATGTTCCGAGGTTCACATCTTCACTTCCATTGCCATCGTTGCTGCCTGGATTACCGCTGCCGCTGTTTGCGTTGCTGTTTGCGTCGCTATTGCCGTTGCTGTTGCTATTGCTATTGCTGTTGCTGTTGCCTCCATTTGTCTTGCCGTTGCCAGATGAGGCATCACTCAACACATTGCTCAAAGCGGTCGCGGTGACGATTTGTCCGTCGATTTTAGTAGTGATGACATCCGTGTCGGTAGGCACAGGCAAAATGAGGGTAGTAGCCGAATGCTCGAACTGCGCAATGAAAGTCTTCACTCGGTTCACCTTGAAGGGTGTGACAGGAGTAGGAACGTCCAGATAATCCGCGGTCTTCTCGATCCGAGGCGAGAAATTGGTAGTAGGGTCTGGCGGGGAGGTCGGCTTGATGGAGCTGAGGAAATCGGGTAGTGTCGGCGTGGGCGTGATAAGTTCTCCACCTGGGACCTCCGTAGACATCGCAAGCACAGCCTGGGCAACCACACCACGCTCCACGACGACGATGACGGTTGGCTCGGCGGACCAAGTGCCAGCAGTGACCGACTTTGTCTCCCCTACCATGCGAAGGAAATTGGGGTGGATATCACCTGTCAGGTCCTCGGTAGCGAGACTCTCTTGTGAGAGTTCTTCCTCGTCGTCTTCGAAAGCGAAGCTGAAGAGTCTGTTCAGCATGAACATCCGAGTGTTGATAGCACAGGCTTCACTCCCGTTGGGTAGGGTGGTAGGCGTGCTTGACTCGATTTCGTACTCGCTGAAGTAGACGAATGGCGTGCCTTCAGTGTAAGTTCCTGCAGCACTTGGTAAAGTGGCGACAGCGAGTGGAGGCTCGGTCGCAATGTTGGGCAAATGAGTACCATTTCCAGTAGTCTGGGTAGGAGGCGTGAACGCGTCAACTGACAACAAAGTAGTGGACGATGCCACAGGTGTCGGAGTGGCGTAGCAGTCCCAGTCCGTAGTTGTAAAGTTGAAAGCGGTATTCACAGCTGTTGACTGCCCACATGTTTCCTGTGTGATGGCAGTAGAGATGTCGAATTCGGTCGTTGCTGGAAGGATGGTCCAACCTGTCTGAGAGTCGTTGGAGTTGAATTGCACCGAGACCGTCGACACAGTGTGCGTGTACGTTTCGGTGTACCAGTAGTCCAGATGGGCGTTTACCACGTTAAGGGTAGCGCCGCCACAGGAATCGTTCTCAGCCTTTGGTTTCCATGCTCCCTTCGGCCGAGGCGTCGCTCTGGTACGTTCCGAGGTTTGCGATGCAGAGAGTGCAGGTGTAGTAGGATAAGTGCCGTTCCCAGGCACCACGAAGCTCTGACTTGGACGGCCCGACAGAGGATATGGAAGCCTAGCCGCTGTTGATGAGACCACGACGGGCGCTGTGGAAGTAGACTCCTCGGCTGGTAGGACTTCTAGGGATGTTGTCTTCGTATAAGTTGCAATGACCACTAGAGAACTCACCACTTCGACCGTGGACACTGAAGTGGTAGTTGGGCTGTGTGTTTCTGGGACGAACGCATATGTGACTGTGACCAGTGTCACATTGTAGTTGGTGAGAGACGCGGACGGCAGTCGCTGAGGCACGTATGTGCCGTTTGGTATGCTTTGCGGGTCCTGTCTGCGGTAATGTTGTGGCCACGCTGCTTGAGCTGAATGTGAGTAGGCAAGCAAAGCTAGCACGGAGCCAATGTGTAAACGCATGGTTGAAAGCGCCCTGGCGGCAAACGAGTGTGTAGAGACGAACTGGTGGCGGATCCAAGCCTTCTGTCGAGTATTATTGCATACTCCTCGACTGGACGACAGCTGCCAGCATAGGAGCGAGAGACGGCACGGATCAGGCTCGACTGAAGCAGCGAGTGGATGTAGGCACGCGAAGGGGTAAGACGGATTGGGGATGAATATGAACACAAAATTGTGTTGGCACCGTCAAACGGTCATAGGTGGAGGTGGGTTAAGACGACCCGGAGCCGGCAGCCTCCTCCTCAAGGCTCAGCAACAAGAAACAGTGGGAGTCGGAGGAGTGATCGGCGGCGCCAGCCTCTCGAAGTCCGCTAGGCCTGATCCCTGTCAGATTTTCGCGTGCTGAGCGCGGTATGGCTCCACCCCGTTGCCACATCTCCGGAATGCTCAGTGGCTCGTGGGGACTTCACCTCGAAGAATAGCAGCCCCTGTGTGACACGACGACGCGCCCTTGCAGAGTGATCGCCGGCGGTGCAACGGGCGACGAGATGGCAGCGAGGAGTACGGCTGCTCGTGGACGGTGTGCGACGACGCAGACGGCCGGTTGGGGCAAGCCGTTGGCGGGAGCTTACGTCCTGGAGGCGAGTGTTTGCATGTTGCTTGCATCGTTGCATCGCTGTCGCATGTGAGCTGACGCTGACGATGCTGATGCTGCCGTGCGCTGGCCCAATCACTGCTGACCGATGCAACGCCGCACCCAGCGATTTCAAGCTGTACGGGTACCTCGCGCGAACCACAAGCACGGGTAGGCCGGTCAAGCAGGGTGGATGCGAGCGAAAACAAGCTCTTCAACCCATGTCGCGACGGCACACGTACACGCACACACACACGGGCTGCAAGTTGCAGATTAACAGGGCCCTGATATCGCGATGGCAATGATTTACATTCCCAATGGCAATTGCTCTATATTTAGCCACAGCGCGCTGGGAGATTGACCCGGCGCGGAGTTTGCACCTTTGGGCGAAAAAGACTATATAGACTCGCTGGTACGGGGGCTCCTTCGCGCGCTGGTGAAGGTGTTGTACGGACTAGCACGTGTCTCAGAGCGTTGCGAGATGTCATATAAGGCGAGTTCAAGGGCCGTGCGGCGGATGCTGGGCGTTAGATGCCGCGGAGAGGGGTGGCTCCAACCTTCCAAGGGCTCGTTCGTGAGGCGCAGCGTGGCTTTCTGCGAACCCGATGCCGAGTCTGGCGAGTAGAGTGGTCTGTGGTGGTCAGTCCATCGTCGCGATGCGCATGTGAGCGCAGCGTGGTCGAGTCGTGGAGTCTGGAGTCTGTTGTTGGCAGCGTGGCGTTGAAGAGAGCCGATGCTGACACTGCCAAACCGGCCACAACGATCCGACGATATATCTTCCGATGGCACGACGAAGATGAGCATGTTGCCGCCCGCCTCGTACACGTAATCTGTCATCCTTCGTGCCTGGGTAGCCAGCACCGCAGACTCACCGACACCGTGACCTCTCTCCCGTACTGCGAGCCAAAAACAGAGCGACACAGCAGCTTGTTCCCTGTCTTCGGTGCAGGTGGTGCATGCCGTGCATGTCTCTCGAACCTCTTGCCCGCATCGGCCTAGTAGTGGCGCACACAGAGAGCTTGCCTGGCCAGACTCGGAGCTGATATTCGGCCCCCTCTCCTGTCATCGGAGGAGCGATACGGCGAGTGTTAAGGCGTCAGTGTGCGAGACATCCTAACTAACACGCTACGGATAATGTACTCGCCGTGGCTGGCCGTTATCTGTCGTCCACCGTGCGGTACGCTGCTGTAACGCGTAACTACTACTGTTCGTTGATAGCGCGCGTCCGCAAGAACTCAAGGCCAAGGCCGCGAGCAAGACGGGAGCCAAGAGGGGACTCGAAGGGCTAAACCAAGATAAGCGAGGCGAAAACGCGGGAGGCGGCGTTTCCCTGAACGAAAGATTGGAATTGGAAGGTGCCCATGACTAAGGGCTTGGTCGCGACTTCCTGCCCTAGTCGCATCGCATTGCAGTTGCGCATCACTCACTCACTCACTCACTCAGTGAACGGCGGCGACAGCTCTCACTCACTCACGCCGACAACTCACTCTCACTCATCCTCAATACCACTGCATACCTGCGACGCCACATCTGCATTCACTCTCCCGCCACTCCGACCCGCATACAACACCTCTCTTCCGGCTCAGCCCATTTGCGACGCAGGTACGCTGTGCATCGGTTACACCTCGCCGTGATACCATGCAACTTTCTGGACCTCACTAAGGTAGTCGGCGCAACATCTGCTCCCGTCACTACTTCACCGTCCATCGTCGCCCATCATGCGTTCATTCCTACCGCACATCCTTCTCTCGCTCGTCACCATCGCCTTTTCGCATACTCTCGACACCACTCTTATCTCGCGCGCCGATACCCTGCCCGCTCCGGTCTCCATCGCCCCAGACCAGAACTGGGATGGCATTGACGGAAAGTGGTCATCCTTTACCATCAGGGTCGGCACGCCTACTCAGTTCTTGCGCACCTTTGTGTCATTCGCCATATACCAGACTTGGGTCGTCCTGCCGCTGGGATGTTCGGCAGCGGCGAACAAGGCCTCTTGCGCCGAAGGCCGTGGGTGGCTGTGGGACAACAGCAGCTCTTCAACCTTCGAACCCGTTGGCTTGTATGGACTGTTGGTTGGTGAGAACCTAAACATGTACGGCAATGGCATAGCCGGCTTCGATACCGTGGGTCTAGGTGGCCAGGGTGAGGGCGGCCCAACCCTGGACAACACCACCATCATTGCCTACGCTGGATACACTTTCTACCTCGGAATGCTCGGCATCAACCCAAAGCCAAGCAACTTTAGTGACACTTTCAGTGACCCTACTCCAAGTATGATGACACGATTGAAGGACCAGCGCAAAATTCCCAGCGTCTCCTTCGGCTACACAGCTGGCGCTCACTATCGCTTCACCGGAAGCTTTGCCTCGCTGACCTTGGGAGGATACGACTCAAACAAATACCAGGCGAACAATGTCACCTTCATCTTCGCACCCGACAACGAGCGCGATGTCATGGTGGCAATCCAGTCTATCTCTACACCCTCTCGCGACGACGCCAACCCTGTCGCTACAGAGATGTTGCCCAACAAGGTGTACGCGCTGATCGATGCCACTGTACCTGAGCTCTGGCTGCCCATCGAAGCATGCGCAGCTTTCGAATTTGAGTTTGGCTTGACATACGACAACAAGACCGACCTCTATCTCATCAACGACACGCAACATGAGATCCTCAAGGAGCGCAACGCTAGTGTCACTTTAAAACTCGGACAGGGCCCTGACAGCAGTCCCACCGTCAGCATCCTTCTACCCTACGCAGCATTCGACCTGCGAGCCTCGCCGCCTTTCCGCAACATAGCCAACGAATCTTACTACTTTCCCATCCGACGCGCAAATTCTTCCCAAGTCACGCTCGGTCGCACCTTCCTCCAGGAGGCCTACGTCATTGTGGATTACGAAGTCTCGCGATTCCAGCTGGGCCAGGTCGCCTGGGACCAGACCGCTTCCCAGAATCTTGTGGCTATTCCACCTGCAAACGCATCCAATGATGCTTCGCTATGGACGTCGCCCAACTGGGTTGGGGGCTCGGCCGAGCGCGCCTCTGGCAATGGAAGTAATTCTACAGCTCCGGCTTCAGACACATCCAGCCTGTCGTCTGGCGCTATAGCTGGCATAGCCGTCGGAGGGGTTGCTATCCTGGCCATTGCGGGCTTCATCTTCTTCTACCGCCGTCGCCAGAAGCGCAGACGCGCTGCCGCCGCCGCCTCTGCTGCTGCAGCAAACTCCACCGAGTCCAAGCCTACCTCCAGCAGTGGAAGTACCAATTCTCAGACCAAAGGCGTTACTGTCTACCCGAAAGCCGAGCTTGCTGGTTCTTCGCCTTTCCCCTTCGGCATGACTCATCACGATCTCGACAACAAGGGTCTGCTCCCTCCAGGAACGCCTTACTCTCCCACTGGCAATGGAACCATGTCCGCTTACTCGCCTTCCTCCCCATCCGCAGGCGAAGGCACGTACTCTTCCAACAACACGATGCTGTCACCCGCCTCCGAAGCCGACTCGAAACAGCTGCACGTCTACGAGATGCCCGGCGACATGCCTGTCGTGCGCGAGAAGGACGGTAAACAGTTGAGCGAGAAGGAAGCTTTGCAGCACCGCGAGAAACTGTACAACGGAGTAGATTCCACTGTTGTCACTCCGACGACGCCAGCTCATCCTGACTACGCCACTGGCGGAGCACAGGATCCAGAGACGCCGGTGCAGCCAAGGCGCATCAATCCCGCGGACGTTGTCGACGTGCGCACTGGCGAGGCCATCTCCGGACGACAGCACCGTGCTTTCTCATTCGAAGGCGAGAGAGGTACCTACGACAGTCAGTGAGCGACTGTCTGAACGATTGCACGAACAACAGACGGGCAACACGGCGTTCATTCATGCTTTACGATATCCCAACCCGAACAGGGCTTTCTTGACATTACATTTTCCTTCCAACCATCGAATCAGCGATCAGCGGGTGTACATTCCACCACAGCACAAAAATGGTGCGGACCATTGAATTTTTGCTTTCTTTCTGCATACGGACACTGCCACGGCGTTTCACATTGAGGAGGGTAAAACTCTTCGTCAAGCATAAGCAAGCAAGCAAGCGCGATCTGACCTGTTCAGCTTTGCGCTCCTTGAATGCATTCCTCAGTGACGAATCTCCTTCTCTGCTTCTTCAAACTCATACTCATGCTCACACTGAAAAGCACACTTTGGCCGTAGCGCTAGAGACTTTTCCCAGCTGAGCGGCAGGCTCTTCACAAAAAGAGGGGACATGACATTTGCCTAGATAGCAAATGCAAAGCTCTTTTCATATCATTTTCTTCTTTCTTGTATTGTCCAATTTTACACTTGGGTGAGTTTGTTAAATGTGGTGACCATCGAAAGCACTCGACACGCGGAAACTTCGGCCGTCCGGAGTTGAACTCCATGCACCTTGATGGTCGTGTCTAAATCACGATCGCCACGTAAGAAACGGCCAGCATGAGAACAACTTATGATCCTGTAAACCACTGTATCGGAGGTTGCATTGGAGAATTAATTGCCAAGGTAGTTATGCCAAAAGTTCCATCACATATTTCGGAGGAGAGCCCGCAAGAGAAATGAATTGATGCCTGAGGTGCCTTGGGCTGGTCTGCCCGAATTTGGCGAAAGATGACTTCAATGACTTCAGTACGCATCATCACCACTTTCAATCGTCAGGAACCCGCTCGCCTGCTCGAAATTTCACGATAATCCCCATCCGAGCGTGAAACGATTATTGATGCCCGAGAAGACTCTGGAATTGTTGGGAAACGAGAATGGGGTTGCCTGGATTGTCTGTGTGTTCGTTTGGTGTTGGAGGATTTTGGCATCGATGATCAGCTGCGGTGATGGAGTATAGCTGAGTTATGTTTTGGATAAGGCTGAAGGTATTAATTAACTCCGTCGGGACGAGGGGGAACATTGATGATGCATGGCTGCGTCGTGGGATGAACACACACCGCAGTCTCCCGGGCTTCTTAATTGCCACGTCCTGAATGAGTATGTCCCTTTCATTTCCATTCCTCATCACGATATATCAGCACGTTCCAGCTCACCTTAGAATCACCACACCATTTACGGACGTTTCTGAGGATCTTCCAAGGGTCCCACCACTCTCCGAGGAAGCTCCCTCGTTCGAAGAATCGAGACCTGTTGACGCCATAACGGAGAACATGACGTTGTGCTACCCTCACTCGACCAACTGAGGGGCAGCGATTGATATTTTTGTTATATGTGCACGCGATCTGGTATTTCTTTCTTTCTTCTACTCACATACAATCCATTCGATACCCATCTCCAATCTCCAATCTCCAACGACTTTTACGAAAACCAACACAAACATCAACAACCTTTTTACAGTCACCCACCCACCACATCTATTATAATGTCTGCCGCATACGAGGGACAAGACCCCATCGCCATCGCCAAGCAGGCTGAGGCCGACCTCAACTCCCAGGGCGCAAAGCAATCCCACCGCGTCGACGACACCTCCCGTGGCGCCGCTGGTGCCTCTGACTCCAGTAAGTTCCCTTCACTCCAAACCTTCAATCCCCAAACAGACACTAACATCTCCTCCTTCCAGCCCTCGAGTCCGGCGTCGACCAGTCCGTCGAGAAGAAGTTCCCCGGCGCCGAAGTGAAGATCGGCGGCCAGGGCGCCAGCGACAACCGCCAGATCCCCTTGTCTGAGGGCGGCGACATCAACCCCGTCACCGGCAAGCAGACCAAGGCTGCCGACTTCCAGGGCATCGGCGGCCCCGAGGACAAGGCTGCCATTGACCGTGAGGTCCGTGGTGGTGACAACGACATCCGCAGCAACATCCGCCAGGGCGACGAGACTGTTCGTCCTGCTGGCTCGCTTTCCAACAACGCTGCTGGTGGTGCTGGAAAGAGCACTCAGTAAGGAGTTTGTCTACTCTGGGCTGATGTTATGCTTTTGAGAAATTTCTTTAATTATCTGTTTGATGATGGTTTTGATACCAATTTGATGGCATCGTCTTCTTGATGAGATGTTCGGAAAGAGATCTGATATAACGACTGCTGGGAAGAAATATCCTGCTTGCCTGGGTGTGAGCTCAGGAGTTGCAAAAATGCTGGGTTCGATTTCAACGGGTTGAAGGTCGAAACGACTACCCTTGGAAGATAATGTAGAATCAGCAACGATGTAATGTCATGAACAAAGATCAACATACCAACCAGTTTCTTCCATTATCACTTCGCATCATGAGGCGTTGGGCATGTCTTTATTATTAAATGCTTGATGTCCAATATGTTACAATGGGTGCTACTATGGCTAGCTTACCCTCACTGAGCAGGAATGTCCAAGGCACTATCCTTTATTGAGAGATCTAAAAAGAATGCCCCGTCTTCTCCACCGCCTTCCTATAACTCTCCGTCCCCTCACAATCCGCAATATATTTCTCCAACCTCTCCCACCTCTTCCCCAACGTCCCCAACTCCCTCTGCAAAATAAACGCCACAGAGAAGTGCATCTGGATGTCCGCCACAGTAAGCTCATCACCGAACAAGAATTTCCCGCTGCTCTTCCCCAGCTCCGCCGTCATGAAGTCCAAATCCGCCTGGATGTTCTTGGAGAGGCCGATTTCGGTTTCTTTGGGGTCGCCGGATTTTTGGTGCCAGCGGGCGTACATGACGGAGATGCCGTGCAGCGCGAAGGTGCCTTCCGAGGCGTGCACCCATTGCAGGATGGCGTAGCGTTTGGGGTCGCCGAGGGGTGGGAGGAGGCGGTGGGTTGTGTCGTAGGTGTCGCAGAGGTATCTGTTGAGGAGATCGCGGTTCTCAGTGGACATTTCTCTGAAGAACGGGTGGGCAGTTTGTACGACCTACTCTGCAATGTTCCCACTTTCGGTGACCGTCACTCCATTGTCAATGATAGTCGGGAACTTTCCGAGGCCTCCGACCTCTTTTCTGAACTCAGGCGGCGCCAGGCCATTCTGGCGCGGAGAGAACTTGAAATCATAGTCGAGGCCGAGTTCGTGGAGTTGCCATGCTGTGCGGATACAGCGCGAAGCTTGGAGGAAGTAGAGTGTGATTTGTGGTGCCATGGTTGTAGAGTGGTTTCGTCGTTAGTTAAAACAATTAGAATCTAAAGAGTAAGTAAAATGACGAACCACTGGGCTACATATACATTGGTCTCCTGTTATACAGTACCGAGGTCCTTTTCTGAAGCTTCTGAACTATTACCTTTTGTTGATCAACAAAATGAGGGCGTTATGTGCTATGACGTGATGGTATTCGTGGATTGGGCGGGGGCACTAAGACCATTTGGAATTGCATAAATTTGATATGTAAGTTACATGTATGGACCAGACGGACATGGCTGTATCCGTCTGAATGATAGGAGTAACGGTTGGGCTCAGTGGATGGTGTTTCTTGACAGCGATCTCGTGAAGACGATCGATGTTGTATTGCAAGCATGAAGCAAAAGCAAAATCTTGTGAACATTGGTACTATGCGTCCTAGGAGTCGTGGGTTAACGACCGAAATCTGAGGGTTTCGTCGAACAAACGGCCGTTTCGATCAAAACCCAGCGATTCAAGATCGCCGAGAGTCTATTATGCTCGTGTATTACACATACCAGCAGGTATCTCGCCCGAATGCAATGAAACCGATTTTACGGTCCGACAATCTGCCCCAACACTGACCCTGAATACGAAATCGAAACATGCAGGTATAAGTTTGAATACGAATGATCAATCCTTACCATCTGTCTTAACACCTGAAAGCATGAAGCATGTCAGGGAGATTGATGACGGATATCATAATGTTACTAGGAACATATATCTCAGCTGCGATGCTGCTATCTGACACGAACACGACAATAGCGCCGTCACCATCGAGGCTGACGACATGCGCAGACTTGTGATCATTTCCGCTACAGGCACATGTACATGTACTGTATCTACTCAAATCTCAGCGCTTCGATGAGGTACCTGACCACTGTAATCCGAAAACGACTACATTGCGGTCATGTCGGCTTAACTCGATTGTGTTTGCGCTCACATGCTATTCCGATCGGACAAATCGACCCTGGTTTCAATGCCGTTCATTGGGTTGCTCACGACCGAGCATGATTGAGTAGGATGAAAGCCATGGTCGTTATGAGAAGTTTCTGCTGTAGAATAGTCGATCGATTGGTTCACTGGCAAAGAATTGTTGGTTCTGTCTGAAGTCGAGGTAATGGCGACCGTGCTGGTTGGAATGGTCTACCGTCTTGCCGATATTGCTCAGCCTCACTGGGCTGTGATACCGGAATTCAATTGGCTGGACGTGACTCGTGCACAGTCCTTGCACCACCACCCTGTTCTCGGTAAGGCTGTCCGAGCCTACACATGCATGAAGGGTCATGTGATAGCTCAGCCTCAGCTCTTCAGACTCACATCCTGGACACTTCACACACACTGTGTGAGCGTAAGTCAGGGATTCACCGTCGCACAACATGGCATGTGCTCCGACAAACATGCTCTTGGCTCGCCGTTGCATTCCGATGTCACGGACGACCAAGGCGCTAAACCATGGAACGACATCATCGCGAAACCCCGCCTCGCCCGCGCGTAATCTGGTGGGTGTGCAAACAATCAGAGAGAGGTGGGGTTGCTTCTTGAAGGAACACTCAGCCCTCACAGCCACGATTAGTTCGGAGGTAAACCGTCCCTTCTTCAGCTGCCTAAGAACAAGTAGGGTACCTTACCATCCCACGTGTCAATAACAACACGTCGCGAACCACAGATCAACTCTCTCGGCACCACCAACTTCACTTTTTGCGATCAACACAAGCACCACATAAGCAAGCATGTCTGGATACTACGGCGGTCCGCCCCAACAGGGCGGTTACGGTGCTCCCCCTCGTATGTATCGTGCGTCATAATAGAGACTCGAGATCTTTGTTGACATCAATTGCAGCTCAACAGGGCTATGGCCAACCGCCACCTGGTCAACACCAGCAATACGGCGCTCCACGTGAGTTAAGACGCTCTCGACGACTGAAGCCGGATCTCGTGACTGACGGCGATTACAGCTCCCCAACAAGGATACGGCCAACCACCGCCTCAACAAGGACATTACGGCGCGCCTCCTCCTCAAGGACCGCCTCCGGCCCAATATGGAGCGCCGCCTCCACAGCACCAGCAATACGGTGCGCCTCGTAAGTGGCAACTTTCTCGATAGACGCGCCAAAAATCAATGACTAATCGCGACCACAGCTCAGCAGGGATATGGTCACCCTCCTCCTCCTCCACAAGGGCAGTACGGTGCACCTCGTGAGTAACAACGTTCTACATGGCTACGCAACAAATTTCGTGACTGATGTAAATTATAGCTCAGCAAGGTTATGGAGCACCTCCACCAGGACAGTATGGAGCACCTCCAGGCGCTCACGGCGGCTATCAGCAAGCACCCACAGGCCCGCCTGCACCGCCCAGTCCTGGCTACGTTCCTGGACAGACCGCACCCGTCAACATGTCTGGCGCCGCTGATGCGCTTCGCAAAGCCATGAAGGGCTTCGGTACTGATGAAAAGGCTTTGATCCAAGTTCTGGCTCCTATGGGTCCTCTCGAGATCAACAGCGTGAAGCAGGCGTTTCAGCAAGGCCACAAACGTGATCTATTGAAGGACGTTCACTCGGAGACTTCCAGCTACTTCCGCGAGGGCCTCGAGGCACTTATTCGCGGTCCGCTTGAACAAGACTGCTTCACACTCCGCGAAGGACTCAGCGGAATGGGTACCAAGGAGGAGCTGCTGGACGAGGTTCTCCTGGGTCGCACCAACGCTGACATCAACGCTATTAAGAGACACTACCAGCAGATGTACAAGCGATCGCTGGAGAGCGATTTGAAGAGCGATCTCAGTGGCAAGACTGAGCGCCTCTACGACATGGTGGTAGCAGCGCGCCGTAATGAGGAGTCTGCGCCCATCAATCCCCAGCAAATCGACCAGAACGTCAACGACCTCTATAAGGCCACCGAAGGCCAGATGGGAACTGACGAACTCCAAGTTTGCGCTATCATTTGTAAGTTAGCCCAGGCAGTCTAATGCTCTCCGTGAAGCGTGACCGACGAGATTTTGCGGAAAGCGGCTCCCGTAGAATTTCGGCGGCCATGGCCCATTGAGATGAATCATGCTCTCATTAATGACTATTGATTACTAACTGTTGCATTAGCATCGGCCTCCACCGCTCAGCTCCGCGCTATTGCTGAAGCATACCAACGCCGCTACCAACGCACTCTCGTTGAATGCATCCGCAAAGAATTCTCTGGTCACATGGAGGATGCTCTTCTCTACATGGTGCACCGTGCGACTGATCCAGCTAAGGTGAGTGCAATGCGATTACACCAATCAATATCTTGAAATTGTGACCACAATGCTGACAGTATATTTACAGCATGATGCGGATATGCTCGAAGCCACCATGGCCGGAGCTGGTACCAAGGACGTTGCCCTTGTTCGTCGCCTCGTCATGATCCACTGGAGCCGTGATCGCATGAACCAGTGCAAGGCCGCCTACAAGCACTTCTACAAGCGCGACCTGGCGGACAGGGTCAAGGGAGAAGTCTCGGGTGACCTTGAGCGCCTGCTCGTTGCGATTGTCTCTGTTTGATGCGATACGGTGATGTGGACTCGTTCGGGATAGCCAAGCTGGAAAATCACGAAAGGGTCTTCAACCAAGGAACATAATCCTAATATGACTTATGTACGATGGTGAATGGAGAAGCTGCTTGATGTTAATGTGAAGCTTTCAGCGCGTTGCAGAGGACATGAACCGTTGAGTCTGTGATACAAACATGAAATAGGTCGGCTGGCCCAATGGCAAGGCGCTTGACTACGAATCAAGAGATTGCAGGTTCGATCCCTGCGTCGATCAAAAATCAACCGCTCACACGAGCAGTCCATCTTTTGCTAACCATCAAGCTGCTTGCTTTTTGCATCCCACATGTGACATGAAAGAGGGAAATGCTGTTTTCCTCGGTTGATGTGATCTGGGGTCGGGCTGTAGGTCCATCAAATTCTTAGCCCCAACATCGCGACATAGCTTTCGTGTCAGATTCTTTCATCAGCGTTACGATGGCTTGAGATTCTTATTGACGAGCTTCAGCAACTCAAACATTGCTCCTGATTCCTGACATCTCGACAGATTTGCCCTTCACCCACGTTAGAAATATCGAATTGGAACATGCGAAATCGTGTTTGCTTATAAGTAACAAGAACCCCTAGAAAGTTTCACATCACATCGTAACAACCGCTGAATGCCGCTTCTGATTTCATATCTCTGTCACTTCCTGTGAACTACAATGCGAATCTCTTAGAACGGGGACGGCCCATCTTTCCCATATTGATGCTGATAGTAGATCGTATTTGTCAAAGATTCTGAAGGAAAAGAAGAGTTCAAGCCACAAAACTTCCGCTTCGTGATACCAAACCGTTCAACGGCGTGTTACAGAGCTACCTTACTCAGTCAGCCCACCAGCAACCCTCCAAGAATTCCGATCAGCACAACTTCAAAGTCAAGACAACGTCTTCATCCTGGCACGCGTGCACCTTCGAGTCATAGCTGTAACACCACACCATCAGCTCAACCTCCCAAACAATTGTCCTTCACCTCACGGGGCAAACTCACGTAGTAGCGTTCTCGCAAACATTCCCCTCCCCACTGCTCAGCGCAAACGTTTGGTTCAAGAAAGGATCCCCGTCGACATTGCTGACAGTCCAGTACACGATTCCCGCATCCGTGGCCGTTCCAAGGATGAATTTGGGCGTTTCGGGAGTCCAGTACCTGTCGTTCTTGGAGACTCCCAAGCTGTTGCCGACGCCGATGATGTCGGTGGTCCAGTTGCCGCCGAGGCCTTTGATCTCGAAGGGGCCGGTGGTGGATTTGGTGCTGTTGATGTTGGTGATGTAGATGGATTCTGTGCAGTTGTTGAGGACGAATTGGGAGGAGACGGCGTGGGAGGAGGTTGCGAAGGCGAGGATTGTAGCTGCGGTGAGGGCGCTGAAGTGCATGTTGGAAGTTGCTGGTGACTGTGTTGTTCAAGAGGGTGCTGTTCGATGTGAGAGTTCAGGTGGCAGTGGCGTTTTGTTGACGGTCTAACATGGCGGACGTGAAGCTATTTGTACGCCATGTGCCAAGCTCGGTTGAAACTCAAGTCTTCTGTGACAAAGAATGTAAGTCACATCTGAGGCGTCATTCAGTCGTACCGAAGTCACTCTGTGCGCTCGCAGCGCAGGGGTTGAGGTTGTGGTGGATAGTTCGTGTTCTGTAGCTGTCAGCGGCTCACTGCACGTTCCTCTGCTTCACCTGCTTCATTGACAGCGGTGCCTTGCAGGTCATACCTCGTCCCTTGCATGTGAGAGACTGTCTTGAACATTGTACGGCGTTGAGGTTATACTTTATCAATTCAATGTCTGAGCTGTGTGCAACAGTTGCACTTCTGTGCAACGAATTATCACTGATGACCAAGGCAGGACAGATCAAGGAAACCAGAACTTGGTATAATCATGCTAAGTACTCTTTCTTGATTGGCAGACAATGCATACCGTTGCTGTCTCTCAGCACCTTTGTCTGCCCCATTTGACACGCCGAGAGTACAGCCGGTCGGTGTCGCGAGCCATGTCATGCGCGTTTCATCGTACAGAGGCTCGTCTCGTGGTCGGATTTGGCACCTCGCCAGGCAACATACGCATTGTCGTAGATCATGGGGCGCTCTGCTTGGCCTTGGAAGCAGTCTGTGAAGCCTCTGTGTGCTGAAAGTCAGCAAACATGCCTCCGCACGACTTCCACGCATAGCATTCGTACCTCTTCTTGTGGCATCCTCCAGCAAAGGTGTGTCCACGGCGTTCGCAGGCAGGTGGACGTAGCGCACTACACTGCCACGGATGAACACGTTCTTAACCGAGCTCTGTAGTAGCAGAAAAGCAGCAATCAGCAATTCGTCCTCGTGCAAGTGTCTCAAATTGTCTTCCCAAGCTGCATGACCACCGTTTGCGTGTCCCCCGTCCAGTCCTCGTTTATTCCCTGCTCTTGCGACTATCGTATCCGACTCACCAAATGTGGGTACTTCATCTCTTCCACCACCGAAATGTCGTCCAGCTTGATGTTGAGGTACTGGTCCACGCTCTTCAGCGTGCCGCGCACGGAGATGTCGTTCTTGAGCTCGACGGTGACCTCATGGTTCACCAGTGTCTTGAAGAAGCTGCATGGTGCAAGAGGATATGGTTAGCGCGTGCTCTCAATATACATGTGCATATGCGCTTGTCCTCGTGCGCGGTGTAGGCCCGGGCTGGTTTGGGCCGTAACTCATAGCGTGCGAGCGCAGTCGCTGATGTTCGTGGACGGGGCCTTGCGCTGGAGAATGTTATTGTAATTAGACACTTACCTGAAGAACAGCATACTGGCGGTATTATTGGAGGTGTTAGGTCGGGTTGTCGCAGCAGCATGCCGTTGGCGCAAGTTCACGGGCTTCAAGATCGCGACGTCGCACTGCACCGACGCCGACTGAACGTCGTCACCAGACTCACGTCGAGAAGGCGACAATATTTAAATCACGTGCTACACGTCAAACACCATTTCACTTTGGATTACAAGTACGAAAAGAAAGCTGCAGATTTTCGATTTGTAGTAGGTTATTTCATGCATCAATTCCTCAGGGTTCTCCGTTCAGGTCGTTACTTCTCCAGCCTTCTTCTTCCTCCCAATCATTTCAAGTAAAGCCGCCAATCTCTCCAACTGTGCCTGAGAGTACCTCGAGTTCTGCATAGACATAGGATCGTGATGCTGCAATCGGGGCGTCGTAGTTCCTGAACGATGTGCGGACCTTCCGCCACTGATTCTGTCGTTGACACCGAATCTGGGTCAGAGTATCATTGATTAGCACCAATGAACAAACACATATGTTTCCCTCTCAGTTCGGCGAAGTAGCAATGCGAATTATTTTTATGTATACAGTATATCATATAGGCATGTAAACGTGAGTATCGTGAGATCATCTACCGCTGTCTCTTCCTGTTTATAAAGACAAGGCCTAGGTAGGCGATGATGCGGTAGACGACGCCAATGAGAACGAGCATACTGTGAGAAAATCGTGTCAGTCACGTCTTGTAAAATATAGATGCTGGAGTCAGCTTACCCAACGTCCAGATGGTACTGATCCAGAGTGAACCCAACCGTCTCGGCAGCCAGATTCACGTCATAAAGGTAAGCCAACGGCATCGTATTCTGGCTGAAGTAAGCCTCGGTGAACCAAACGCCAGGGCTGAGGCGCCAGAACCACTCCATATGCCAGGCCTTGACTGTTCGCAGCGGCGGTGCCACTCCGCCCAAAATGCCGATAATAAGAGAGCCAAGTACAGCCAAGAGAGGGCCGTTCTCGCGCTTGACGACCATCGCGATGCAAGAAGCAAGACCGTAGATACACCTTCAAATTCTAGTCATTATAGTGTCTCAGAAATCATGTTGGGTTGCACCCTTCGATTACGTACCAGAAGTACATCAGATTCGCCGCGTACATTTCCGTAAAACTGATGAGCGGCGTCGCGAGGATCGAAAGGAAGATGGTGAAGTGCAAACTACTGAGCCCGATCCGAGGCAACGTTGACAGCATTTTCCCTGAATAATATGCGGATCTACTGTGCCCAGAAGCAGTTTCGCGCCAGTAGATCAGCTTTTCCTCACCGAAGACCCAGAAACCAGGCGCAGAAGCAGCGAGGCCGATGGCCATACTATATTTCAAGTCAGTACAGTGTCTCAGACGTTACAGGGGCTCACAGTCTAGCCTCGAAGCTCGTGCTGCATGCCCTGCCGCTGAGAGGCCGGTACGAAGCTTGAATGTAGACGGCGAGCTTAGGGAATATTCTTCATTTACGTACCCTCCCAGGAGCCCGAGTTGAGGCGTGCCCTGGTAGTCCACCGCCGAACTGAGCAAGGTAAAGGGTGGATGATAAAGCCCTTGGAAAAGGTGGCCCTTGGCAGCGAAAGCAGAAAGCCCAATGATGAGTCCGGCCAGTCCACCAACGCCGATTTCAAAGAAGAAGCTGGTCGAGTTGCGGACTTGCTGGGTCATGGCGCGTTTCCAGCAGTAGTAGACCTGTGCGGGCCAGCTGGCACCTCGCGCCTTCATGGTCCGGTGGAGTTCGTTTTCCTGTTCGGCGGTGCTGTTCAAAGACTGAGTGCTGATGCGTCGACTGCTGCGTGTGTTGGAAGTGTTCTGGCTTCCGAGGCTGAGGGCTGAGAGGTGCTTTGAATGAACCACGTACTGTCCATTCCGCTTCCACTCGTCAATGAGGAATTGAACTCCAGAGTCTCGTTTCTCACTGCCAGTAGCGTATTGCGCGCCATCTCCGGTGATGATGTCCATCAGAGTATCGGCAGGATTGGCTCTCTGAGGGAAGGTGAAGCCCATGCTTTCGAAGTAGCTGTGAACGCCTTCGGTAGCCCCACTGTAGACGCTGCGACCAGATGCGAGCAGAAGTAGTTGATCGAATTCGTAAAAAATCTTCTCGCGAGGCTGGTGAACGATAGCAATGACAGTCACGCCGAGCTTGCTCACAGCCTTGAGCAGACGCATGATCGAAGAGGCGCTCGTGGCATCCAGTCCAGATGTCGGCTCATCCAGGAAGATCGCCATGGGCGCTGCTGCCAACTCGATTCCAATGTTCACGCGCTTTCGCTGGCCACCTGAGATGGTTGGCTTCACAGGGTCACCCACGCGCAGGTGCTTTACATGAGTGAGCTGGAGACATGCGAGCAGCGAATCGACGTGGTCCTGGATATCCTTGTCTCTCCAGCTTGCTGGTAGACGGCAGCGTGCCGAGTGCAGAATATTCTCCCGTACAGTCAGCTCCGGGAAGACGATGTCGTCCTGGGGTACGTATCCAATCAACTTCTTGTACTTGTTCATGTCCTTGGACCTGTAGAGAAAAAGCTTAAAGTCAGCACAGTGTCTCGGATACGACATGAGCTCTCGCGGTCTAGCTTCAATAACCGTACTGCTTGCCTTGCCGCTGAGAGACCAGTACGAAGTCTGAACTAGACCGCGAGATTGGGTTGTACCCTTCATTCACATACCATCCATTGATCTTGACCGCTCCACCAGTGTGGCTCGCCTTTCCCATGAGAACGTTCAGAAATGTGCTCTTGCCAGCTCCCGAGCCGCCCATGACACCCCACATCGACCCTCTGGCCATCGTACCAGTCACATCCTGCAGGATTTTCTTGCCACTCCTGGTCTCATATGCCAGATTCTCGAAATCGAAGCTCAGTCCGATTGATTGGGTCGTGACAGATCGGCTCACAGATCGAATGAACCGTTGGAAGTCCGGATTTTTCTGGTAGTCGGCCTCAATTTCATCGTCGTCGAACACTGAAACATCGTCATCGTCCACGTAACCGTCCATATTGTCAACCCGTCCATTGCTTCGACGTGTATGTGCAGCGTAGGGTAGCCGAGGAGTAAGTGTTGCGCTTGACGCTGGTGACGCATCTCCCGGTGCTATCAGCGACACTCGCGGCGAACTGGTACCAGTCATCCCCGGAGATGGTCCCAAGAGCCCAGCGTTCTCCTGCATAGGTGGTACGCTGTACTTCTTTGGTCTGCTCTTCCTCCACTTGCTGATTCCGAAACCGACGGCAACCAGTAATCCGAGCACAACGTCCAGCACCAGTGTGACCCACAGTGGTGCCAGGACGATTTGGTTGACAGAGCCCTCTGGGCATAGTGATCCGTAAGAGCATTTGAACGGAGCTCGGGACCCGGATGGGCAGAATGTGCCGGCTGGACATTTGATTTCTTCCTTGCCGTTCGGACAGTAGTGGCCATTTGCGCATATCTTAGGTTCCAGTACACCCTGAGGATTACAAGTCTGGCCCATAGCGCGCATTCCTTGGCAAACCTCATAGGGTGGACAGTATTGCGGTGGGTGTTCGTTGTCAGAATTGGGACCTGTTGCTTTGTCAGAAGGCTATACTCGAGCACCTTTGTCGTCTCAAACTTACAATGGAATCCAGGCATGCATGTGTCGTTCATAGCTAAAGCAACAGGCAATGACCCTTGGCGATAGCAGCCCGTCTGTGTGTAGTTGAGCGAATAACTCCAAGCATTGAAGTCCGTAGACTGCATATCCGCGTTCTCGAAGCGGTTGAGTAGGTCTGCATTGGCTCGGGCGGCATCCTGTACCGCGAGACTCTGCTGTGGAGTAAGAGTGATGGCCTGGGTGGCGGTAGCAAAACCCGAGTAGTCTTCTGTTGCTTGATCGGCCATGGTGGCAACAATCTTGCGCCTAGAGCGGCGGAATGAATGTCGTTAAGGTATGGCGAGAATGTTTTGCAGCGCCAGCACCGAGGGAAGCCGGAGGAAAGGTAACAGGAAGCTGTTTGAGTGTTGGTGGGAAGGATTGCAAGAGGTCAAAGCACCTTCCACCTTTCACTCCAGCTGTAAGTAATTTAAGAAATAAGCACCGCCATGGAGGAGATACGCATATAGCGGCACGTGGGTACAAAACAGGCTAGACAAGCAACAGCAATGACAGTATAGGAAAGTAAGAGCACGCGAACGCGCAGCGAAGAACCTACTCAGTGCTATTCTACCAAGGCTGATCCAAGCATTGGTCCGGCGGAAACATCCCTGATCGAACGAACGTACGTGCCACGCTGCACACACAGATCAGGTCGACAGGGAATCGCAGACGCATAGCTGTAAGATGAACACAATTGGCAGGCGTTCCGACCGGGTTGTTTGCTGCGCTCATCCTTGACATCGACATCGCCGCTGAGCCTCACAACAGGGCTGACGGATGCTGGAAATAGCTGTGGAACGCCTGGGCAGAGCAGCATGGTGACAGGTGCCCAGCTGGAGAAGTGAGTGGGATGACGCGCCCTAGGTGTCTTTTGTGGCACGAAGGATTGTAGCCGTTAGACTCGGGCGGCGCAGACTGGAGATAAAAGTGGTTTCTTTGAAGTGTGAAGCCAGGTTATGCTGTTAGGCCTTGGAGACGGCTCTGCCTAGGTAGGGTCCGCTGTGAGGCCAGCTTGAGCCAGCCCGCAGAGATGCCGTGTCGTTTTGCTGCCGGGCGAGCCGATGCACGAAGACGACACCATTATTATTTTCCAAGAAGATCGTAGGGCTGGTCTTGGTAGTCATCTGTAAATCGTGGCAAACGGCAGAGTACAGTTCAGTCTCTTTCTGGTAGCAGCATTATTTGCTCGGTCTCTGGTCTCACCACTATCTCAGCGGACACTGATCTGATGGATATTCTCAGCGCGGCGGTGCAGCGTCGCACACGCGCAGTAGCGAGCAGGCGAAGGATCAAGTAATCAGCGCACAACCCAACCTGACTACCTGTTGTCCGCGGCCTAACAAACAACCTTGGCATGGATACGTTCCGAGACTCCGTCACCGCCATCCTGTCCGGTATCATGCGGGACCTCCCAAGTTTTTCATAAACGAGCGGCACATCACAGCCCAGGTGCCGTGTACCAAGATCTGAGAAGCCAGAGTCTCGGAGCCGACTTGGCAGCAATCATGAAGAGTATTATTGTGTGAGACGGGACGAGTCAGACAACCCTGAAGTCATGGTCACCAGATACAGGATTTACGTACAAGTTAGCTGCACTTCTAGTATTCTAGGTGGCTAATGCCATACATAGGTAGTGCTCGCACCACCGAGTACACAGACCATTGAGATCCGCCTAGTATCGTTGATCATGAAGACTAAGCAGCCTTACTTGCCATCAAGAGCGCGTACACAAATCTGAGCGCAACAGCTGTACACAGTACATGCAACGAAACAACATTCGAGGGTATCAACCAACGCTTAAGGTACACATCCACAGACTAAACCCTTCACATTCTCTACGCTGCCTCGCTCGCCTTGCTCTGCCTACCAACCCACTTCCTCACACCAGCCCACTTCTCGCTCTTCGTCTCCACACCACCTAGCTCGTTGCCGACCTCGAACACTGTGGTAACGCCATCAAGGCCACCCACAGCCACATGCTTGCCCTGGTTCTTCTCCCATGCGAGCTTATTGAGACTGCGCAACGCGTACGCGTCCTTCTCGATGTGACTTGGACGTGCGGTGGCAACGGGGATGTCACTGCTGGCGGTGATGTCGAAGATGTCGAGCTTACCAGCGCCGTCAACACAGCCGAAGACACCGGGCTTTGTAGGCGACCATTTGGCGCTGTAGATGGAATCTTCGCGTGCGATGGACAGGAGGGGAGCAATTGTGGTTGCGGCTCCAGACAGTGAACCTGCGGTTGTTGACGGCGCCTTGGCCCGCCAGAGCTTGATGGTCCAATCGAGACCGCACGAAAGGAAGAGGTCGCCGAGATCGACTTTGCCACGGGCTGGGTGGAAGTCGATGGAAGTGACCGGTGCCTCGTGGCCGCGGTATGTGTAGCGTGAGTCGACACCAGCTTTGGCGCCTGCACGGTCGTAACGGTGGACAGGGAGGATGCTGCCTTGCTCAGTACCGGCGAGGAAGTACGTGGGGTCCGAAGCAGGGAACGACATGCATATAGGCGCAACGTCATCGGTCTTGTAAGCTGCGGGATTGGGTGAATGAAGCTCGAGGTATTCTTGAGGCAATGTGAGCATGTCTGTTGACCAGGCGCAAACAACACCGTCGGTGCTGACAGATACGACGGAGCTGGCGTTCTGCGTGCCGACTACAGCGAGTGAGTAGATAGGGTGAGCGTGACCGCTTCGACCACCCATCAGAGGCGTCTTCTGAACGGGCTCACCAGTACGCTGGTTGCGAGCGCGTGTGTCCCAGAGACAAAGTTGACCGCTGTAAGTTCCACCAAGGATAAGCGAAGGGTGATGCGGATGGAAGAGACAAGACAGCAGATCGGATGTGGCGTGAAGGCTGTATTCGGGGCGGCCCTTGAGGTGCATGTTCCAAACGTTAAGAAGACCAGGAGGTGTGTGAGGCGCTTGCTGCGATTTGGTGTATGTAGTGCACAGAAGCTCTGGGAACTTTGGGCTGAAGTCGATGTCGCTGACCATTCGTTTCCTCCCCATGGCTTCCGTCAGATCGAACTGCATGACCTCTTTTATCCTGCGGCCTTTCCTGCCGACATACTCGTCGTCGTCCTCAGCATCCCTGCCTTGCAAAGCGTAGTCGGCCAGAACATCATATTCCTCGTCCAAAGCTCGTTCAATGACCTTACTGCTGCGTTCCACGAAGTCCAGAAATTCGTTGCTGCCAGTGACGGCCTGGAGCTCGTCTGCCTCGAGTGTTCTTGCTGGGAACCGTGCTTTGTCGTTCTCATTCTTCTCGTCCAATTGCAACGCTCTGATTTCCTCCTCAATCTCCTGGCGAAGCCTTTGTCGAATCTGTTCCTCTTCGATCTCGATCTCCCGCTGGCTCAGCTTGCGTCGCCTCCTCGAAGGACTTTTCGAGGCGCCTTCGCCTTCCTCTGTGTCCTCGCTGGAGTCCTGCGCGGGTTGCCATGGCTCTGTGGTTTGCACGCCTTTGCTGTATGTGATGTATTCGGGTTTCGACTCGACTGGGATCTCGTAGACGGTCGTCAATTCTGCGAACGAAAGAGTTTGCGTGTCGGTCGAAGCATCTTGATATAACCTGGTCGTGGGTGGTGTTCCAGGTGCTCTCTCGCGCGACTGCTCGTCACGAACTCGCTGCTTTCCTGCTGGTGAAGATGAAGATGGTCGGTCAACGAGGGATGAGATCAGGCTGTCCAAGTCTTCGGTCCTTCTCGCCCGTGATGGAGTGGGAGAGGCTAGCTGGATCGTCAGTCAGTCTCTAGCCATCGAAAAGGTCGGCTTCTATTTACCTCTCCGGCATCTAAGCTCTGGCGGTGGCTTGTGAACTCCCTTTGTCGCAACTCGCGCTGCTTCTTGAGCTCAGCGAGCTTGGCCTTCTTCGCGAGGATTTCCTCTTTTCTCTGTTGAACGCTCGACATGTTGCAAGTTGTATAGCAACACTTCAGGCAGTGATGTTTATTCAACTCTCAGTAGTAAACATATATGTTCAGCAGTGTTGGCGCGCGTAAGGGCAAACGGGAACAGGGCGAGCTTCCAATTGGCTCCAATGCGGCTTGAGAGCGCGGGAATTTCCCGGGGCTGGCAGCATCAACGAAAGATCCAGCCGGGCACCAGCACCAGGACACACGAGCGACCACTACGCCGCTACCACCTCCCACCTCCATCTACACCTCCAATCCCGCCGCCCGCCAATCCGACTCTTTGCTCTCGAGAGCCATTGAATCTTCCCTCGTCCGCACAGCCCGTCTCCAGATCTCACAATGTCTGCTTCCACAGGGGTGAATGTAAGCCAATCCGCGCGATAGCGAGCGAGCGCGCCCGCCGAACACGCGCGCGCAATCGCAATGTCCCCCAGCTGCTTGCTCCAAGGCGAATGTCCCTCTGACAGTTCATGTTTCAGGTCCTCCGCTGGGGCGCTCTCGCCTTCGGTGTCTTCTACGGCTTCTCACACCAGGCTGCTATCACCACCAAGGACAAGGTCGCGGCCTCAAAGCACGAGTACGAGCGCAAGGAGAAGCTCATCAACGAGGCAAAGGCTGCCTGGGCACAGAAGAACGCGCCTAAGGGCCAGGGCAATGGATGTGAGTGCTACAATTATCTGGCGTCAAGAGTGGAAAGACGGGCACGCGGAATGCTCGGTCTCATGGTTCGAGACACGAACACGGATGCTGTGGAATATGGAAGGCAACCTAGCTGTTTGGCACGACGCATACTGACATTCGACGCACAGTAATAACCGACCCCAGTGACCCTAAGTTCGACCTTGAGGCATACCTCACCCAGGTGCAGAAGGACAACCCGTAAACTCGCAGCACAACTTCTTGTGAGCAAAGGACGAGGCGGTAATATGAGGCTACTACCACTAGAGGCAATCGAAAAGTAAGGAGAGGACGACCAGGCAAGTCGCTGGTCTAAGAGGGATGGGTCTGCCATCCGCGCGCAACCTGAAGATACCCATTAGGCTATCTTCCCCATGGCAGCGTTGTATATATGTCTGTATACTACCGTGTGAAGCGATAGACGTACTGAACAACATACATGCTGTGATTCTGATACGCCCTATGCATGGAGAAAATGGAGAATCGTTCGCTCTGAACCTATCATGTTGAGACGATCACGTGAATTTGGCTTTTATCATAACCTGGCACCGGCATCGCCCTGCACTTTAGCGTCAGCCGTGCACACTGTATACCTCAACTCCTCTATAAATCATTACCTTAGCTCAGCCTTCTACAACTACGATGCACATATCTTGCTGTCTTCCTAAGTCCACACATGGCCGATCTATAATCTGCGTATCATTTAAATGATGCTCGGCGCAACGGCATCCAGCTCCACCGGGTTGTGGAGACCATGAATGCTGGTGGCATCTGCGACCGGGAGTTGAAGACGTTCAGAAAGCATCTCGGCGGCACATTGGCATGGATGATGTATTTGCCTCTGTGCGCCCAACCTGATGTACCTACATCGAGTCTTGCATAAGCTCTGAGTATACCCTCACATATTGTTTTGCCCTCCAATTGTAAAACATGGTCACCGCCACCCTTAACCACCCTTCCATTGGGAAAGTTGTTGGCAATGCCGATCGTGAACATGTGGCAAGATACCTGGGATTGCAGTACGCCACCCTGGCCGACCGGTTTGCGCCGCCACAGATGAAAGACTATACGCAGAACGATGTTATTGACGCCACAACGCACGGGTAAGCTGCACATGGAACTCGCCTTACATACGTTTACTCGCTGACCATCTCAACAGACCACAAGTCCTTGCCCTTCCAAATGGAGCAGACTTTGAATTCAAGCTCTTGCAGCATTCCCTGGACTACGACCGTGATGCGGTACAGATGTCCGACGTTGACGGGCTGAACCTGAGTGTCTACGTCCCAGCTGAAGGGGTGACATCAAGCAGCAACCTCCCAGTATTCGCTTTCATCCATGGAGGAGGCTTCAATGGCGGATCATCAAGCTTCCCTCCACACGACATGACCCGTTTCATTCAATTGAGCATAGAGAAGAGCATGCCCGTCATCGCTGTCTCGCTCAAGTACGTCTACTTTTTCGCCAACTATCGCAGGTGCTGACTGTATGTAGCTACCGAGTCGGTGCACCTGGATTCCTCCACTCCAAGGAGATGAAGGAGGCTGGATATCTTCCCAACAACGGTTTCCGCGATCAGAGAACAGCGCTCCTGTGGCTCCAGAATCATATCGGCGGCTTTGGCGGCGATCCAGATAACATCACTCTCATGGGCGAGAGTGCGGGTGCAGTAAGCGCGGCTGTGCATCTCCATTCCGAACAACCGTTGTTCAAGCGTGCAATGCTCATGTCTGGATCCACGCTACTCATGGGTCCTTCTCCTATGGCAGTCGCCGATGGCAACTATCAAAAAGCATCGAAAGTGCTGAGCTTGGATTCGTTGACATCACAGGACAGAATCCAAAGGCTTGTCACTATGGATGGCCAGCAGCTCAGATCGACGTTGTTCGAACAAGGTGTTGCTCCGCTGGTATCGATCCCTCTAGTAGACGGAGATTTATGCCCGGTAGGAGTTGACTTCAAGTCCGTCATGGATGGCAGCTTGAGTCTTCCAGGACGAAAGTGGTGTGAAAGCGTTCTGCTAGGAGATTGCGCTTTCGATGTAAGCAAGACCAGCTCCAGAGTCGCTCATGAATACATAGCTAACAAACAATTTCCCTCCAGGGCAGCATTCTCGGACTGCCATTGGGCAGGAAGAGAACAGGCATCGCTAAGACATTTGTGGCTTCTATCAGGGAGTCTCTTCCAGAAGACGTGGCCAATAAGCTGCTAAAAGACTACAAGATCAACTCGTCAACCAAGGACAGCGAAGCCTTCGAACGAGTCCTCCAGTTCGGCGGCGATGTCAGCTTCTACGCTGGGACAATAGCATTCGCGCAAGGTTTAGAGAACGACATGCCCGTGTACGTGTATCGATTCAACGAGCCAAACGACTGGCCCGGACCATGGCAAGGCCGCACGACGCATATCCACGACTTGGCTTTCCTCTTCCAGAACTTCAGCGAGTTTTTAAGTGGTGCGCAAAATGCATTGGCCGAGGAGTTTGCTACAGATGTGCTGAAGTTTGCCAACAAGATGGAGCCTTGGCAGAATCGGACGAAGGCCCAAAAGGTCGCAAAAGTGATCGCGACAGATGGCGGAGGTATGAAGGAGGATGTGCCTGAGCAGACTGGGAGGAGGAAATTCTTCGTGGACCTGGCGAATGAAGTCAGTCTTGATACGCTGCGTGGCGCTTTTATTCGCTTTATGGCTAGCTGATCTAATGGTTATTGGTGTATTCGGGGAAGGGATGAAACCCAATGATACGACGACAGGCCATGGTTTAAGTGAGTCCTCGCGAAAGTTTGCATTCACATCTCACCCTCACTCTGCTCTGCTGTCACATGCTCGAGTCGCTTTCAGTTTTCGCCCCCGAGTCGCACCTTCCCTTGACCTTGACACTAAACCGATCTCACCCGCACCCACTACAAAGCCACCAACTCGGCTGCTTCGCAACGCAATTTGCATCCTTTACACAGCATGCCAACGTTTTCTTGATACAACAAAGGTCGCCCGGTTACGTGCCTATCCGCATGCAAGCTGCACACCAAACTCACGCCAACAAACAATGGCCGCACCACCGAAGGAAAGGCCAAAGGTCTTGATTCCCCTGCCGCCACTTCCAGAGTTCTACCAAAACACAGCAGAAGGCGAGACCATGGCTCCATCATCCAGTTCGCACGCAAGGCATACATCAAAATCAACAAAGAGCGGCAAAAAGGTGGTGGCGGCTGTTGAGGTCGGACTCAGAACAACGGCTGACTCTCGTCCGCCCGTGGAGCATGTTCTACCGCCAGCCAAACCTCTGTCGTTTGAAGTTGGAGTCGATGCGAGACCTGCGGCATTCTACGGTCACTCACAACCTCCTCCTGTGAAGCTACCGCCCTTCCCTCCACCTCCACCTCCGCCACCTGGGTTCGAGTTGAGTGACCACGACAAAATGACGCATCGATACTCATATCAACACCATCACACCTCCAAGCACCACGAACCCAAACCTACGAAAAGATCGCAATCCCAGGGTACCCGAGTCATCAATATTCCACCGCCGCCGCCAGGCTTTCCGGGTGTCCCAGTCGTTCTGGTAGAGACCAAGCCAGTCTCGCAACCCACACTTACCGTCTACCACATTTGTCGCATCTGCTTGCGTCCGAGGAGTGAGAAATACCACCTGGAACACCCGGTTTCGAGCGACGGGGTGCTGCCGCCACCAGGAATATGCAAGCGCTGCCGCATCACAAGTGTTGAGGAGAAGAGTGACCATACAAAAGTTGTTCGCGTGGAGGAGAGCGACAAAGTGAGGGTTGGGATTTCTGCTTTTCTTCCCAAGGACAGCCTGTACATCCGCCAGGAAGCAAGCGAAGCCATCAGGAAACAGCGCCGTAAAGGTTATGGCGACGACTATGTCCGCGAGGGCTCCTCCAAGGAAGAGGAACCCGATCGAGTCGTGTATCGCTACGTTAAGCGGACAACGAAGTCGGCGCCAGATCCTCCTTTGATAGAGCGTCCAGAAGTGTCGGCCGAGAATCTGGCTGCTATGAACTTGATGAACGACCAAGTTTCGCCACCACCTGAGACAGGCAAGACCACGCTGAAAGTCAACGTGGGGAGCGACTACGTAGACTCTCCGAACACTGGCACTGTTCGCTACCCAGCACAGAACGTGAGAGCCACAGAGATCAGAAGAGTCGACTGCCCAGAGACAATTGATTCACTTCCAAGTACCAGGACGGGCGAGTCGAGCACTAGTACCGCGAAGGACCAGATGGCAAGCAGGGCCAAGGCTTCTGTGTCAGTGAGGTCATCTGTGGCTAGCAGCCAGTCGAAGGTGACAGCGACAGCACAAGTGGCCGCTCCCACACCGCATGGATACACACAGTCCGAGATCCGCACTTTCGCGCGAGATGAGGTCGAGCGCTATCGCCAAGCTGAGCGTATGATGCATGCGCACCCAAATGCCTATGCCCATGGAAGAATGGTGCCCGTTGCTCTAGCAGTGCCAGTCGAGCGTAGGATCGAGATAGTCAGAGATACAGCGGCAACCAGACCATGGGAGGCACCAACATCGCCACCAAGAGAGGCTGTCTTCGCAACACTCGAATCATGGAATGCTTCAAAAGCGAGCAAAGACGGAACAGGCCGCATGGAGAGAGGTCCCAGTGAGGATTCCAGGCACTGGTATCACCCATCGAGATCTTCCCCTCCCGCCAGCAAATCAGCTTCAAGTACAAGAAGTTCTTCGACCGTGCGGCAGCAATCAACGGCACAAGCTGACGGGCTTGATAATACTAGATCTTACGGATACGACACAGCGATCACCTACCAGCACGAAAGAAGAACGCAAATCCCACAGAGACAGGCACAACGTGAATCTTCTACCAGAGTGCAGCTCAAAGAAGTCGTGGGATTGATTCGTGAGGAGCTTGATCACGCAAACCAGCCATCGGGAAGCAATGGGCGCAAGCTTGAGCCAGACATCATCGAAGTCACGGAAGAGATCGAACTCCCAGCAGGAACTCACCTTCGGGCTGCATCAATCCAGGCGACAGATCCTGCAATTTCACAGCAGGTGAAGATACTTCGAACTGTACGCGATTCTGATCGGCGGCAACGAATGCGCTCGCCGCAAAGAGACCGCGAACCAAGCGACAGTAGAGTGGCTTCCATTCGAACCGACAAGTCATACTGGGAAGACGAAGGCGTGGTAAGATCGGTTAGCGGCCTATCATCTGTTCGGCAAGACACGCGCGCCGAGAGCGAAGTTAGACGCAGCGATCACCAGCCCCGGAACAAGCCAGACGTTGCTGTCGAAGAGGCCAGAGAAGTGTTTCTGATGCCTTCCCCAAGGCAATTCCACCCCAACTTGAGTAGCCACGGTCGGTCAGACGATGATTCATGGTACGCATCCCGCGTCAAGAGCGTCAAGAAGCATCAGCAAAGGCCAGACCCACCAGGTAGCCCACCGAAGCCGCAAGAAGACACAAGTGACAAGACCATCTGGCCTGTAGATGAGGCGCCCATCAGAGCTCCAGCTTCTAGCAGAATGTCCATGGTTGAAGACGGTGAAGATGAAAATGACTGGGACTGGGAATACAGGACGCGCATCTTGACAGCCTCCGACCGTCCGCCAGGAAGAAGAGATGACGAAAGCGCTCCTGGAAGACATTACGTGGATACTGAGCGCACATATAGACGTCGAGTGCCTTTCCAGCCGAGTGCGCGCGAGCAAGAGATTTCTACTCGCAGCAGCCACACACAGGCGAAACCACCTCCGAGAGAGCCACCTCCGGGAGAGCCGTCCCCAGAGCAGCGGCGTCTAAGAGCACCACCAGTTCCCGAGATTGTCATTAGCACAGAGATCGAGCAGGAGTCAACGCATGATCGCGGGCGAGGACCGTACATGCGCACTTCAGAAGAATCAGCGCATGTGCGCTTTGCGAGTAAGGTCGAGTTCTCGCCAACGCCACCGAGGAGTGACGAGTCTCTACCAGAGCAATTCAGACAGAGCAAACCTTCCAGTCAAGTCTCCAAGGGTTCGGCAAAGAAATCGTCTTTGAGGCACCAGATTGACGGCGGCGCAAGCGAGCCGCCTGAGTCTGCTGAATCCCTACTAGCGGAGTATGAGACTACTCGCGCAATTCGAGGTACTTCTGTTGAAAGAGAGGAAGAGCTGGAGTACATCTCTGTGAAGCATACTAGCTCAGCAAAAGGAAGTGCCCACTCCGGCTCAGCAGCACAGAAAAGCACGCGATCTGAGCCCAGGAGCTTTCGTAGCCAAGAATCTCGTCGCTCGACTCGCACACGCGAAAACGATGGTCTCACGCAAGACGCGCCTCTTGACGAGGTTGAAAGACGAAGCGCACGCAGTGGGCGCAGTGGGCGTTCCGCCCGTCGCTCGTCGGACGAAGCAGAAACTGCAGCACAGCGCAGTCGCAGCCGAAGACTCGCTCGCGCACTCAGCGGAAGCCCGTCTCGCGAACGCTTGCAGCGAGATTACGTCCGCGTGCAGCAGCAGCAGGAGCAGAGATCGGAGACTGTGATTTCCCGAGGCCGCCAGCAAGACTGGTATGAGCCGCAGGAAGACGGCAAGGGACCGTACAGAGAGGAGAGGAGGACGGAGAGCATGGATGTATTGTATGGGAGCGGGCATGGTGGGCCTAAGAATAAGCAGCGCGAGTATGTGGTGCGTGAGAGGTGGTGAGTCTAGTCGGTTGATACTTACATTGAGAGGGCATATCCTGCGTGTTGCCTGGATAGTCTCTGCGGGAAGACGAGGAAGTCTGGCTCTGGAGAAACGATCGGTCTTGGGTATCATAACCTTAACTAGTCCTCCTAAGCCTTTGACTTATCGATACGTTGCTAGCCGTCATACCAATAGGAGAGAATTGCGAAACGAAGGCACAGCGAGCAGTGTCGGAAAAAAATTGTTTATTTCTGTCCTTCTTCGGGATCTGTTCCTTTCCTCTATAGTCTAATGTGTAATTTATACTACATTCTGTCTTATGCCTCGCTTCGATTAATCCAAGAAATAAAGATCCAAGCCACCAAATGCAAATGGATGCGAAGTCGTTATGAATGAGAAAAAGAAATACCACAATGCTCGCGGTGCTTGTAGTCTCCAACTAGCTAAGCTTCTTCATCTCGAAGTCTTGCGTTTGGCTGCGGCCAGGCGGTTGGAAACCGTCAGGCGCATCTTCGACCGTGGCTCCGTAGGGACGACTGCTAGAAGTCGGTAGGACGTCAGTCGGGATGCGCGGAGGCATTGGCTCCCTCTTCATGCTCTGCGCGTATGAATGGTCGCTCTCGTTGGTTGTTGTGCGCCAGGCGGCGGAACTGACAAGGCCTGTTCGTGGGTCGAGACGTTCGGTAGATTGGCCGGCGCTTGGGTGTCCGGAGTTGGCTTCGGGGATGTCAGCCATGCCCTTCTCCATCAAGGCGGTCTCGTCGTGACCAAATGTGCCGGTACGAGCGCGGCCGAAGAAGCGGTTGCGGTGCGAAGAAGCGCGGCGGCGCGAAGTATCAGACTCCATGGAATGGCGGAATGTGTTGGAGCCTGTGTCGCGGGATGTTGTTTGCGCGAGATCGTTGCTGCGTCTTTCGGCTTGAGCGTGACGCTCACGGGAGCGTGCTGCTTCGGCGATGGTGGCCATCTGGTTGCGTTGGCGGTCATCGTGTACATCGCCTCCGAGATCGTCGTACGCGTAGTCTTTCATTCCCAAGCTGAAGTCGACACGCTTGTTCATGGCAGCAAGAGTTTCGTTGCCTCTGCGTGCGGAAGAGCCGTTGCGGAGGATAGAACCAGAGCGCATGCGTGTAGCAGGCGGTCCACCAGCATCGGTTTCTGCTCCCACGAAGGGCTCGTCCTGATGAGCGTTGGGATCGAAGCCGGCTGGGTTGTCGGGCTGTCCACCAGTGCCCATGCTGGGGTTTCCAATGTGAGGGACATTTTGCAGGTACATGGGGAAGCTCTGCTTTTGACCAGGGAAGCGCATGTATGGGCCCTCGATACCGAGTTCCTGAATGCAGACCATCAGGGCGCAAATGAACTTGTTGCGACGAGCGAGACGGAGACCTTCGTTCTGCCAGTTGGACTTGTAGAAGAAGACGACGTTGAGAGTCATTGAGTGGACATCGACAATCTCGCGCAACTCCGTCAGAATGTTACCCTGGTATTCGCGCTTCTCAGCCTTGACAAATTCAAGCAGTTTCGCACGGAGGCCTTCGATCTGGTCAAGAGTAGTACCAAATTTGATAGAGATGGGAACGGCTTCCGCAAGTCCACCGGATCGACGCTGGTTGAGGATGAAAAGGGTGTTCAGGTAGCTGTTCGGTGCTTGCACAATGTGACCTTCCATCTTCTTGAACTCAGTGAAGAGCAAGCTGATTTCTTTGACGAAATAATCGTCACCGCGACCCAGAGCACCAGTGTTTCCGTAGACGCCGACACGGTCACCAACATCGAAGGGATGTTTAATAAACACGAAAACAACGGATTGCAAGAATTCCTGAGCGGTGACCGAGAAGAGCCAGGACAGAGCCAGAACAGCAGATCCAGCGGATGTCAACACACCAGCAGCCGATGTGGAAATCAACGAGATCAAGACAAGGATGGCGATGACAATGACGATGAACATGAAGACATCGTCAAGTTTTCCAACAACGGAGTCCAGGTCCTTGAGAGAAGCAGTAATAGACTTGCGCTCACGACCAATCTCGACACAGACTGCTTCGAGCTCTTCCATGCTGATGTCGCCGTTCATGTCCTTGTCGAACATGCTGAAAGCTGCTGTTGACTCTTCTTCGTTTTCGTAGGCATTGTGCAAATCTTCTTGGTGAACGGTCTCGGTGTCTTCTCGTGCAAAAGTGCGGTACAGACGGCGAGCAAGAACCTGTGAGCCTCCAACAGTGCTCAACAGCGTAATGACAACCTGGTTAGGGTGCGTACTCTTCATCACACTCTTGCCAGTAAAATCACCTGCAATCTTGCCGGTGACATCGCCAATCTTGCCAACAACTTCTTTGGTGGTCTTGGCAGCATCGTTGATGAAGGCACCGGGTGTACGTGCTCCAGAGACGGTGCCCTCACCTGGCTGTTCGAATTCAGAGTCTTCCATGGCAATCTTTGTCTTGGAGTAGATGTACAGCTTGACGAGGGATCCAATCTGGAATTTGTTGAGCTCGATTCGGTCGGCGTAGGTGCGCAGGTGGAAGCTGATTGCGATGAGCTGAATAATGATCTTCTCGACAAAGTTCAAGACAAAGCCGACCAGTAAAGCGACTAAGATCTTGTTCATGGTCTTTTGCCAAGGGAGGGCGACTCCCTTAGGGTGATCAGGCATATGGTTGGTCATCGTAGGCAGGAAGGAGATCTCGATGGCAAGCCACCAGAAGAATAGTGTGGCAGGTAGCTCAAGCTGCTTGCCCATATCGCGCCACTTCTTGCCGTTGTTAGTGAACAGTGTCGACACGACTCCAATAGGCCAAGGCAAACATTTTGCCATGATGCGACTCGCCCAGAGAGTAAGCCAGACAATCTCGAGCCAGATCATGAACCAGTACATGGTTACGCCACCGACCTTACGGTTTTCGAAGAGGAAAACACCAAGCAACAGGGGAATGAGCAGAATAAGGGCCAGTGGTGCAATGTATGTGAAGTAGCGGATGAGCCAGTTTGACTTGTGCACCTTCTTGAAGAATTTGGCGAAGTTGGAGCTGGGGTTCTCGACCGGCTTGTAGACCTGCGTCTTCTCGTGTACCGGGTTTGTGGCAATATCGAACTCATCGATATCTTCGTCCCTCTTCCGTGATTTTGAGCGGTGCATGCTCTCGCTCTCATTTTCATCTCTTTCCTCGATACGCGAGATCTGCCTCTCGATCTTGAGCAGCTCCAAGTCGTCATCCAGACGGCGAGCCTGCTCGCGGGTCTGGGAGGGAGACTTCTGGCTCCTTATGTCGTCGTGGCGATCATATTGAGTCTCAACTGTGAGTAGGGTGTCGGAGCGTTTAGGGATGGTACCAGAGAAGTTCCTGTTGTTTGTGCCGTCGTGCTCACCGACCATGGTGCCTTCCTCGTCGGAAGAACGCTCATAGCTCTTCCTGCCATTGGTCACGTTGTACGATGGCAACGGCGCAGGTGCTTGGTTGTGGCCGGGTTGTCTCGGTTGGTCGGTGTAATATGCGTAAGTCGGCTCTGGCCGCTCGTCGACCGGAGTGGTCATCTTGTGCTGGCGATACAGGTACACCAAATAGGAATATACTGTCCCGCAGGCTCAAGAAGAATGGTATGCCGTAGCCAGGTGGGCCTGGGAGGAAACGAAGACTTCCAGCACTTGGTCGACTTGAGAATCCCTGAGCAGTGACGGAATGGCCAAAGTTTGAAGACGCTAGCGCAACGGTTGTTGAACGAATGTCTCCGTGGTTCCGGATGCGCGACACGTGATAAAGACGTGAAGAGTGGCAGGTGCGATGTTCGTGAAGCTGTACAGAAAAATGGAGGGAGGACAAAGCAGATGATTATTCAGAGCAGCACAAGCAGAGGACAGCGCAGAGTCCGAGAATGATGCGCGCGAGGGTGCGAGGGTACTACTGGACGATACCTCTCAGCGGTTGGGGAGAGAGCAAACTCTCCGGCCGCGTATCAAAAGCCCCACAGCTCTGCGACACCGACCAGCTCGATCGCACTACGCATGCACCCAATCGCACACCCAGAGCACCCTTTTCGCAACCCTCACACCCCGAGGAGCTTCTCTCGCCTCTCAACAGCAGTGCTGTGAGACGCGCGGGCTGCCAGTTCTAATCGCAGCATATGTGGTGCTGTGGTCGACTTAGCGACTGTGCAGCTTTCTCAATGGACGCTTCAGGAGTTCTCAAGATCCGTCAGGTTAAGATAGATCCCACGGCGTCCCTTGCGCTGCCATTCTCCCCATCCGTGCAGTCTTATATGGGTCGCCGGTGGTGGTCCAGGCCTTCGTCGACTTCTATGAACAATCAGTCGTATGTTTGCTGTTGTACTTGTGCCATGGAATGCGAGCGTATTTGGCACATGTAGTTTTTGACATGTGCTCGTTGAATCCACGCAGCTTTGACTGCCACCTACGCCATCGCCAGGTGCTGACCCGTCTTCATGCATTTTGGCGAGCGCCACACCCGTGTCCACCGTTTCGGTACATCTGCGCCGCCCGCTCGCCCCTGCGCTAGAGCCTGTCAGCGAAGAACGGGCTCGAACGTCTCGGCAGACGCGGTAACAAATATAGTAATAATAGATGCGATAGATTGTAAGCTCTGAATGACCAGAGAACTTGCGGTGACTTTGTTCTTCGGCATGTGATTGAGATGGCGATCGTGATTTCGGTACGAAATATCCTGGACCACCACATAATGATACTCGCTCACAGCGTCGAGCAAAGCGAAAGTCTTGTCTCACTCAGACGCACTCGAAACATCGCTGATCTGCGCCTCCTGCATGCACCCTGCTCATCAATCATGCAGGCCTGAGACAGAACATCTTCATGTGCAAATGTTTTGCGCCAATCGTCAGCATGTCGTCGCTCGCGGGATGTACTGTTGTATCTGTCAACCGGAGAGACGTACATCTCGTTGAGCAAGCCACCTTCGGTTGTCAAGCCACAGTAAGCAAGGTGTACAATAAATAATTTCTGACATGCATTCGCGGGTTCCAACACATGTACTTGCTCGGTTGTTCTTGTGCTTCGCGTGGCTGGCGGAGCATCCTCGTATCACAGGCAGGGTCTTTTCATTCATGTAGTGCCATTGAGATCATACATGTGTCGCTCGGGCAGCGATCTCCAGCAGTCAGCGTCAAGAAGACCTAAACTGCGGTTCGAGTCAACACACGGAGGCAGAACAATTCAGCTATGACACGTTCCAGTTGCCAGACTATGTATGTATTCAGGCCTATGGATAATACATGTACTTTAGATCCTTGTAAATGTGATTCAATGATGGCGATAAGACAATGAGCCCTAACCCTGTTAACCCCACGGTTCTTTCCGATGTACACAATACATGTAGCTGTACTAACGATGTATTATCGATGTATCGACCACCATCACGATCCTTGTATGATCTTGTCTTCTTATGTTCGAATACAGGTTGATAGCGGATGATTTCTGTGTCTGTTGCTGCCATGTGCGTGTAATCATAGACTACATGTCACGGACGAAGCGCCTCTGAGAGTTACCAATAGCCCTGAATATACTATAAAGTACGTGATGCAAGTGAAAGACATTTAGTGTCAACATATGCTTAAGCTAAAAGGAGACGTCTACAAGGCAGATCGCCTTGGTCTTTGCACATAGACCATGCAGATGTCTTGATGTCAGATTGGCACACATGCTGGCGGTCCAGCTTCAAAGTCCTTACTCCTCGCTCCAACGCTGGAGACCAATACGGAGTCTGAACTTAGACTGTGAGACATGGCATATCTGAACTAATCAGAATCGTTATACTTCTCGACGAAGAAACCTCCCGACGCTTCGGTCCTTGGCTCGGCTCTTGCCCGCACACGGTGGCACTCCACGCGATGTCCACGCTCTATAGACTTTGGGAGAGCCGTTGAAGGCGTTTGCGCTAGCGCCTTCTGGCACACTATCGTCGATGTTGTCAGTCTGCGTAGTCAGTTGCTCATTATGCTGATAAGGCAATCGGTGTGGCCCCTCAACGATGGCTATTTCAATCATCTCCTTAAGATGTATATTGCAGTATGGAAGAAGACTGTCCGGGCAGCACAGACAAGATCAACGTTCAGAGAAAGAACGCACACGCCTCTCGCAAAACCCTCATTGGTAAAGCTCGCCCACACGCTCGGGTCAGACAGCGACTTCACTTCAGACTCAGCTCCGTTTCCCTCGAGCGGTGACGCAGACACTGTTGTTGTTGGTCCATCAAAGTCTTGTACAAATCTGCCTCGAGACGGTCTCGCCTACCCATGCCGCCTTGGGTGAACATTTCTCCGCCCAAGGCTCATGTCCCCACCCCAATTGATGAACTCTGACGCACATCGTCCGCAAAAGAGTGAGTAGTTCAACGGTCAACATGACGCGATCAGCCACCTCTCGACAGCGCGCCGTGAAGTTCAACGCCTCGATGGACGGACGATAGACCGAAGCGGTATCGTCCGATTTCGTAGCACACTCCGCTTATCGGCCTCTGAGAAGGTGGACCTGCACGCGCAATATCGACAAGAGGTAAACGCTACGTCCACGTCTATATTCGGCCTCATCCGAGACCACCACGTGGTAGACACGTGACGGAAAACCTTACCGAACGAACCACACGCCTGGAAGTGGAAGTCACATTTCTAAGTCTAAGTCTGAGCTGATGTGATGTGACTCAAGCAGGAGCATGAAGATGTGGAATCCCAATTGGCTGGGTTTACCTTCTCGCGTGCGCGAAGCAGATTGAAGCTGTGGGCGAAATCCTGCGGACCGGGTCTCCGGCGCTAGAGGGCGAACGAGCACGCTGCACTAGAGGTCTAGTTGTGATAGCCGTTGGGAAGCGATTCGATTCGTAATCTGATTTCGAGGTCAAGGGGTGGAATGGAAGAAGCATTTATGCTGGTTTATGTAACATCATGGGACAAAACACGAGAGAAAGCTTCGGATGCATTTGCATAAAGTGCTGCATTAGTACAGATAGTGATCAACATAAAGGAAAGCACAAAGTCTATAGCCGATACACATGAACGCCTTAATAATCCCCCATACTCCTTCCCCAGGAGCCTGCGCCCCATTCGGCAAGGCTCATCACCCATGGCCACGGATGAAGCTTTGGTCCCACCGAGACGCCGTGCAAGAAAGAGGACCAGTTCGATGCTCCAACCAAGACCAGAAAAGCAAGCAAGCAAGCAGTTGATGTCGAAATTCCAAACGCCAGCGCCAGACCGTTTGCAAATTGTCTTCAGCCAGCCACCGAGCCGCAGTGCGATGTCCCAGAAGATTTCCTGCACTGCCACATGCTTGGCCCTGTAGCTCGATGCCATCCTGAGGGAAGTCGTTAGCATGACGTCGAAGCTTTTCGTAGTCTGTGACTGGAAAATGACTTACCAGGCGTGCTAGTTGACCTCGGTGCCGCACTGCGGGCAACGCTTGCCTGGAATCACCCAGACGGTCTGGCCGCGGGCAATGCAAGCCTGGCACCTTTTGCCCGGAACCTGGGAGATGTCAGTTGAGATTTACTTCACGCGAGCACCAGAAGATCCAATCACTTACGGGCATTGAGCGCACTGGGAGGTTGCCTGCAAGAGGAGAATCACGCTCATAGTACGCGCGCTTGCCTTTTGAAGGACTCATGTCGTCGTAATCACGATCAGCGCAGAGGCTGGGAAGTTGCTCGACACCCAGACGGCAAAGGGTTTGGTAGCGGCTTTTGCTGTAAGCCATTGTGACGATGAATTGGGTGGCTGTTGTTTGCTAAAATGAACAACGGCGTGGATAACAATCGATTGATTGCGAAGATAGTAGGTGATGTCTTCAACTTGTAACTTTGAAGGGATCGAAAGGCAAGGTAGTATTGAGCGAGTGTCACAATGTGGTGTTGAATGAGAAAAAGACAAACCTGAGAGCTACAGCACGAGGATATACTTATACGCATCGAACTGGGGAGACAGAGTTTTGTCGATGCGTTCACAATGTCCATCACTTTGTCCAGGGTGTCTGAACATATGCAGGCGACCCGACCACATGGTTAGTGACCTATCCAAACGTCGAAACCTGGGACGAGAGCTGGAGATAGTGCACAGGGACGAGCCAGAACCAACCGGCAGGAGCCGACGTTTCTCGTCGTAACATACGTGACCCGGTGTACAGCTCCTCGCCAGTCGAGGTTTTGAAGGTCGCACTTGCACACCGTACGGCACCTGCGACCCCGGTTAGCCTTCGCGAATGTCAAGTCGGATGCATCGGCTCGCAGCCGCGTGCCGGCAGACCCGCGGCGGGTCGAATCTAAGCAAGCGATGCAAACAAATCCGTACCGGGTACAGAGGAGCAGGCTTGCTGCTGCGCGAGCGATCGCAGGACCAGCGATTTGTCTCAATCTCAACCCGGGCCCAGGTGCCATGTGGACGGCGTACGAGCTAGCGAGTCGCGGGCTTGGGGAGCCCTACGCCTGAATCCTACATGTACGCACATGTCAATGTGTGGCTTCGTCGTAAGAGCCACCGCGCAGCAGATAGACCACGGCCCGGTCTGATGCTGGACGACAGTGGTGAGAGGACGCGCTGCCGGAACACGGAGCGGCCGTGGCGATGCAGCAGAAAGATTATTCGCAAGCTCGCGAACACGACGGGGTGGGTGGCACAATGGGCTGGGTGACAGCCGCAAGTGCCGGGTGTCGCGGCGCGAACAGCGGATTGAGTTTCATGGGAGGATGCACTTGGACTGTCTGTCTCGCGCCTCCCGGAGCGGTGCGTTTGACACGGGCAGAGAGGACCGTGGCGTACATATGTAGCGTGTGCGATCAGGAGTGCTTTGTGACGTATCGGAAAGATGCCTCACACCTACCAGGTAATGCAGATGCGCAGCGACTTCAATGCCACGGAGCTGTATCCGACGAGACGTGTTTCTTGGCGGAGCAGCAAGGACGGCGAGGCGAGCAGGAGATGGATGTGCTTGAGTTCGACCCTGCCGGGAAGTGAACAAGGCATTGCATTAACGCGTGCACGTTTGAGAGACGCGATGGCGCAACCCTCGCAGCAGTCGTTCACACGGCAGTCGTCGTATGGCACACGGCAGCTGGTGCTCTATCAGATCGAGAGCTTCTGATTGCCATTTCATAGACACGTACGATCTGTATACATATCGCGATCACAGCCTCCCAACAACCCATCCATACCCACAATCGGGCATTGCAATCTCTCTCTTTCTCCCAACCCAACCAGTCACAAACTCCCTGGTACCAGGTACACACGAGCAACACACTACGGCAGTCGTCCGTCCTCGTGCTCCTCATGCCAGCGAAAAGCCTCCCGTCCGGCAAAGCAACGCGGCGCGAAAACTCGATCTGTCCCTCGTCAGGGAGCCAGGATGGTCAAAAAGTGATTTCAAACGGGGCACTAACATATGCCCTTCGACAAGACCAGAACGGGTGTCGGTGAGGAAGGCTGCATGGTGGCTGCAGATGTCGAATCTAAAAAGCCCTGGCGCTGCTCCCTTCGCTTCGCTGCGAGATCGAGTGTTTCCAGACTAGATGCACTCTCCCCGGACCCCGGATCGATCCCCCATGGTAGGCTACACTTAGGGGAACACCGGCTGACTACATACTGCCTTGTCATGTTCCACAAGGTTCGATCACAAAAGTAGGGCAGTTGAGCCAAACAGTGTCACTCCAAGGCAAACGTTGGGAAAGAGAGCTGTCATTCATCAGATTTCGTCCATGCGGACACGGCATAGATTGGTGCTTCTATTTTCTGCCAATATAAAAAAATAGGTCATCATCCCTTGTAAACTATCTTCGAGCTGACCAGCAGCTTTCCACCAGTGGGCTTCCCCTCAATCCCATGCAATGTGAGCAGCTGCAGGCCCACAGGGAAGCGGTCGAGCCTGAAGCACGCCCAGGCAATCATGCGGTCCTTCTGGAACGCATCGTCGTCCATGACCTTGAACCTAGAAAAAAAGGATCGTATTCGTCAGCCTAAGAGCCCTGTAGGATTTTTCCCTGTACGTTTGTGGTGGCGCATTGACGAGACCGTGTTCTTGCATTATGCATGCCGCTTTCTATAGCGACGAATCCTGCGGGTAACGGCCGTTGCGTGCAATGCCAGCAAACTGGTCGCCGGTACTGAGGTGTCGCTTATGCGCATTGTCCGTCCGGTATTGCATTCTCTGTTGACACCGGCAGCGTGCAGCGAGTGCCGTGCACGAGCAGAGACGCGCAGCGCCTAATGGTCGCGTGCTACTTGCTCAAGTCCAAGCGCACGATCCAACGAAACACAAAAGACGGCGGTGAGGCGTCTCGTCGAATTACTCGACAAAGCGCAACTCAACAGCACGTTGCTCTCTTGTTTGCGCGTGCAACTACCAGGGGCCCCCAGCGCAGCTTCCCGCGGCAATACACGACAGAGTCGTCGTGCCCTAGGAGGATCGCCATGATTGTGAAGCGTCGCATGGTCACGCCGGGGTACACGCAGGGCAAAGTGGACAGAAAAGGAATCTCTCAACTCACCTCACAAAACTCAATTCTGGAACAGCTCCCGCGACTCCGTGGAAGTCCATTTTTTCGTCGGAGAAGTCTGGGTCGTGGCTGCGCTGGACGGCTGTCTTGCGCTTCCACTCGCCGCCCTTGTTCTGCCCGCCTTTAGGGATCTGACCGCCGTATTGCTCCTCTTGGCTAGCGACGTGGAGCTCGCATTTGATATATGCCTGCGAAAGTGATCAGTCTCAATGGTGGAGATACCCATCTCAATGTTGGTCAACCCACGTCTGGCGCCTTCTCCGTAGGCATGAGCCCTTGTGCAGCAAGTACTTTCACGGACAAGTCAAAGTCACGGCGCTTGATCTCGCCAACTTTGCCGTCAACCCTACGGTAGCCCTCTGGCTTCAACACCCATCCTTCAGTCCCCCGGAACATAGCTTCGTTCAACATGATGGCGGCATTCATCTGCTGCCAGTTCAACGCCACCATTTGTATGCCCAAGCGCCAGAACGGCGTAGGGTTCAGGTTCGACGATCGAACTCTCGTGCCCTTCGGGTACGCACGCATCAAATAGTCGATGTTGTGGTTAAACACCGAATCGGGATCTGACTCATGCAGATCCAAGAGCTTCTTCTCGGAGAGAGCGAAGATATGCGTGGGGATTTTGGCTTCTGGCTGCTCGAAGCTGTCGAAGTGGCAGCTGCGGGTGTAGATGCCGAGCTTGCCCAGTGATTCGATGATCTTGCCCTTCTTCGCAGGTGCGGTGGCCAGGTCGTCTTCGGAAGACTCGTCGTCGTCGTCTTTTGTTGATGATCTTGAGAGATTCTTGCTTGCTTTTGAGGCGGTCGCCTTCTCCGGCGGTGTAAATTTCACTTTGATCAGGATGCGCTTCCTCATGCTCTCGAGTGGAGGCAGTGGCGTAGTTTCGTCAAAGTCCGCCGGGATGGGCACCAAGTAGGCTCCCCAGTAATCGTTGATGATCTCCACCATGACCTCCTGCTGTTCGTGGCTCGTGTGCACCTCGAAGCTGACCACGAGCGGCAAATCGGTCTTGTGGAATGCATAGTCCCGCACAACCTCTGCTACACTGCGGAAAGGTAGCTCTGTGGTAGCAGTATAGCCGTGGTAGACCATGGGCTCTGCCCGTCCACTATTGGTACGCCACGGCGTGGGCATGCGCGGCGGCTGCTCGATCACAGGAGACACCGCTGATGTTGCTGGCGCCGGTGCTGGTGCTGGCTTCTTGCTGACCTCGGCCTCCTTGCTGCTGCTGTTCGACCTGAAGCGGTTCAAGCCTCGTTTGACGAGGCCGCGAAGTTTGCCTACTTCGGCATCCTCACGCTCGCCTTCTTCCTCATTATCAGAAGACGATGCCGAGGAGTTGGACGGCGTGTCGCCGTCCCAAACATCGATCTCAATACAGCGGCAACCACGCTTGAGAACATCTTTGTAAGCATCCGCGCTGCTTCGGCTCCAGAGTTGGTTGCCAGTGAGATAGGTGTTGTGCGAGCTGGAGATGAAGTAGTTCGAGATCGGGTGTGATGTGTCTACCGAAGCTGGAGCTGGAGCTGAGGATTCATTCGACGTAAGGCCTTTGAGGAATGCATCGAAGCCTTTGCCGTCGTTGGTGTCGCTGCCCGTGAGTTTCTGGTTAGTTTCGAATGCTGTTTTGGCGTGCCTGACGATCGCCGGCGTCAGCTCAACTGGAGCTGGAACTGGGGCGGGTGCTGCCATTGTTTCTGTCGCCATAAGAGCACTGGATACCTTGAGCTGGGTATTTGTCGAGTGTAGGCAGTAGAGCGCCGATCACGGCTTATGTGCTATGATACGCCACGTTATCTAGCTGCCAACAATTTGCTTGCTTGCTTAGGTGGGCACTGCCTGCAGGAGCTGAGGGAAGGAGGAGGACGTGGCTCGGCGTAGCAAATGAACAGCACAACAACACAAGGACAGCAAACAAAACGCTAATGATACGTCAAATGCAAAATTGTGTCAGGAAAAGCAAAAACATGTTCAATTAAACCGCAAGAAATCAAGGATTTGTTCCGCCCCTTTAAGCACACGCAATCGCAATATGTTTTGCGCGCCTGGCTTGCCGTGCGTGCCCTCCACGTTTCCCTGCTGGTTTCAGGACCCCTCCTCGCGATCTAGATTCACACTCCGTTCTAAACTGTTCGTGAGTCGGCGAGCAGTAAGGACTTTGAATCTAGATCACCAGCCATCCACAAGACCAAGAGGACGTCACTCGGGTATTTGATCCTTCAAGGGTACAGCAAGGATGTCACAATGAACGAAACGCTGTACGCACGTGTACAAAAACGACATCACGGGCCTGAAACATACAGATAGCCTGGAAGCCCATCACCACCACGTAAAACCCATTGCAACCCACTCAAGAACCCAGGTGTACATCATGCCACAATCCCGCGCAGCAGCCGAGAAAGAAGTCGCCTCATGGGGCTTCAGCCACATCTTCACATGGTCGGACGGGCCGTAAGTCAATCCATACCGCAATACCCCCATCAAACATCACCAAATGACCCAAAAAAACCGAACACAAACAGTTGACTTACGTCTTCGATTCGCTGCGACAACAGGAACGCATACTACTCGCCACACAAGCACTCCGGTCTCACGACACATTTAATCCTCAGTGGCGAATTGACCGTCTCATATCCCGACGACGCGCAGCCGACGAAAGAGACTTTTAGCGTTGGGGGCAGGTTGGATGTTGATGCGGGCAGGAGGCATGAGGTTTGGGTCGGGGCTGAGGGGTGTACGTATGTTATTGGGGAGTGATGTGGTACAGAGGAAGGATGATTTTGGGCGATGAGATGGAGACGATTGATGAGAAAACACTCAGTAGTAATGTGAACAACGCCTTTTTGTAAGATCTGGGTATCAATGATCTATGTTCTTCTTCAATTCTCCACTTCTTCGGTGCATGTATGCATGATGCATTTTTCTCCATCCTCCACCAGTCCTTGCGCCGTGAAAACCCCAGTGCTATGCCTAAAGACTCGCTCAAATCGCCAAACAAAGGGGAATAAAACGTGTCGTAAAAAGATAAGTGTGCTCGTCGTCGTCAGAGCTGTGTGTCATATCATGTCTCATAGAAACACACAAGAGCCTTAGCCAAAGTACGTCCTCAGACTCTCATAAATCGTAAAAATTAATGCAGAGCTGGGTCCGCTTCGGAGCAGTGTGATGCCGCATCCGCGATAGAGGCCTTTAAGACCGTGGGTGTGGAACAGAGCACGACCGACGCCGAAGAAAGTCTGACGTCCTCCGCCAATGGACGATAGATCGCCTGTCTGCATCTTCGACTTGATTGTGTCGGCTGGATAGAATGAGAAGTTGTATCCGAGTCCAGCTCCGGCTCCAGCAAGCATGCTCTGCCAGATCGGAAGGGTGGGGTCCTTCTCGCCTGTGGCTGCCTGTGCACGTTGGCGGAAGAACAGCGAGAAGGTCTCGTAGCAGCCGAACCATGCAGCTCCACCACCAGTCTCACGCAGCAATGTTCCTAGTTGTCCCCTCCAAAACCCGGCAATGCCTTCTCGTCTGTATACATCTTTCATGACTGCGGCTGGGCCGATCGAACCATTGCGGAGGGTGGGATCCATGGACGAAGTGAGAGGAACCTGCATGCGGCACTTGACGAGCTCGATCGGCGTGAGGATCAGAGAAGTGACGGCGCCAGACATTGCACCTGCCGCAACGAGCTGGGGCAGCGGCAGCTTGTCGTCTGCCTTGCTCTTTGTCGTCGGAGCCCTAAAGACGCGAATAACGTCCTGCGCAACCCTGTACGAAAAGAAGAGGCACGAGGTCTCCGCGGCGGCGCCCAAAAGCGGAGCGCTGACGCCTCTGTACAACCCCCTCACGCCATCCTGGTGGATGCTCTGGCGAAAGCAATCCAGGGGACCAGCGTATCGTAGCGGCAGGTGGTCGGGCTGTGATTGCAAACGGACCTTGACGGTGTCGAATGGGTACTCGACGATCTTTCCAAGCATGCCGGCAATGCTACCAAATACAATGTCCTTAAGCGCTTCAGTACTTTGCGAAGCGATCTGCTCCGTCTTCGGAGAGGCCATAGCTGCCTGTGCAAGCGGTGAATCGGCGAACGAAGGTGAGGTCTTGGTGTCCATGGTGGAGTTGGTGTAGTGAGTGAGATCAGACTCAACGACGGCGGGGTGGCTCTTGGTTTCTGGTCACATGGAATGGCGCAAGTGAGTGGTCTGAAGAGAGTTGAGAGGAAAAGTTCACCGCGATCTTCTTTAGCAAAAAGAGCTCAAGAGCAACAGCAGCAGGGCAGAGCGAGGATGGGTGGTGTTATCATGGCAGCATGGCGTAGTGAGTGAGCCCAATGGTCCCCACTTGCTCGGGATGAGTTGAGAGTTAGTGAAGAAGGGCACGTCGCGTTGCGGTGTGTGCTGGGTTTGCATCCGCAATGACTGAGAGCGCTATCGATAGCACGGCTAGCGCCCGTTTGCCCGTGTGGAGGGCTGAGAGGCGTGTAGAACAGACATGCGCTGCGTCAATTATGGACAGGAGGGACAGTACATCATTGGTTCAAACACGAGCATCCGTGGCTACCCGGAAGCTACCACTCCCCTGACTGGCCTTATCTCGCGCATCCACGTAGGCACATTACGCACGACCAGAGTCTCGTGAACAGCCCTCCCTTGACCCTTGTCGGCCTGCCTCAACTTATCTGATCCGCTCTTTTATCTGATCAAATTTTTATCTAGAGCCACGCTAGCGCCGAATCTAAAGCCCGGCCAGCCTTTTTCACGTGCATGCAGCCGATTCTTCACCACCTGCAGCCTGGGAGAACCCGATCGATAATCGACAATACCACACCGCCGCTCCACATCATAAACAATGGCTGTCGTACCCGCTTCCACCCCAGCAGCGCCGCTGAGTGCCAAGATTCCTCAGGTCACTGGCCAGAAGAAGAACGGCAAGAACTGGCACGAGAACAAGGCAGCTTTCCGCCCGCTCGCCGGCCAGACTAGCTATGAGAAGCGTGCCGCGAAGCAGAAGCAGGAGGCCGAGGTGAAGAAGATGGAGAAGGAGATGAAGGAGGAGAAGGAGCAAGAGAGACAGGTATGTTTCAGCTTTGGAATTCTGTCTTTCAGACTACATGAGGGGTTTTACACCTCTGCGCGAATCATTTTCTGACCCTTTATCTCTAGAGGAAAGTCCAGGCAATCAAAGACAAGCGCGCCGCAAAGGAAGAGAAGGACAGATATGCGCTGCTCGCGGCCAAGATGCACGCGAAGCGTGTCGAGCGTCTCAGGCGCAGAGAGAAGAGGAACAAGATGCTCAAGTCCTAGAGCAGGAACGAGGCTCTTGGTTGATTGTTTTTCCCATTTGATACCCAGTCGGCATCCATGCTGAGCTATTTGAACGCCTTCGATCAATCGCAAACCCTCTATGGTACACTCCGAAATAATCGCAGAACGCCGAAACAGAAACGAACAAAGTATAAGTCCCGCCGCGGATGCAGCATTACAATTGGATGGCGAGAACTGGAAAGTCTCAAGCGTCCGGAAGAATCGCTCTCCGATGCTTAAGAAGAAGACCTATCTGGACGCAAAACTCAAGCTTGCGAAGCATGCCTGACCTCAATGTCGGAATCTTTCCAACTCGAAAATAGAGAATTCTTCCTGGATTCCCTCCCTTGCGCTTCACCGAGGCCTCGGGCTACGCGACACCAGAGGCAGCGAAAAATAATATAGAACCAATGCATCGATTCTGGGGACCTGAAGGACGGAGTAGTGGTAGAATCTCAGTTGCTAGGCTCGAGGACTGCAAAGCGATATATAGCGGACTTGAGTTGCCACCCTTGTACGATCATATCGAAGCTACACCTCTCGAAGCGCATTTTAGGATATCAGTGTCTGGTGCCATATTAACGACGGACTTTGCGCAGTCCGATTGATTTTCCATCGATCTGAGGACTCTGCACTCCCTGTCCGAGCCAACTTCAAGTTCACCTCGGGCTGTGATTTATAGCGCGGATCCAGCGCTCCAGCGGAACATACAATAATTTTAGGGAAGTTAGCAATTGATATCGGTGTGATGATGGTCATGAAGCACGATGCAGCGTACGCAGGCTCACGTTTTTTTGTAGAGAATAGAAGATTTGCACGCTCGTGATCAAGCACATACGACCATAGGTCAGTGAAAACTGGGCATCCCGTCCGCTCTGCCATACATAAGCACTGAACCGGGCGACTAGTACTAGAGTGGGTGACCATCTGGGAATCCCGCCTGTTGTATGTTTTTTGTCTTTTGCCTTTACAATCACGGTCATGAAGAGGGCTGCCTTTTGTTCTGGATATGAGCTTGCGAGGTTATTGGCAAGGGAGCGTTTAAATTGAGGTGGAATGGTTTGAGGCCCGCGCTCGTGCTCACAGGCTATCTACGTACGCGTAGGCTTCGTTTGCTCTCTCAAGTCAAGACCAGGTCTAGTGAGCTGTGCCGTTGCTCTTTGCGTCGAAACGATCGAGGCGGAAGTAGCCAAGGATCGGATCGCTATGACCGGTGAGGACTTTCTCCGCGATCAGTTTGCCCACAATCGCAGCGAGGGTCACGCCAGAGTGCATAACTGCAACATCAAGTCCTTCCAGCGGAGTGTCTCCGAGAATCGGCAGGCCGTCTGCAGGATCGGGTCGAACGCCGAGCGTGTAGTAGCCGTACTCGATCTCTTCGCCGCCCTTGAACGCTTGCTGGACTTTGGCGATGATTTCTCGGGCTGTCTTTTCGGCGTCGACGCCGGCGTCGCTGCCTGCGAAGCTCTCGCCGGCGAGGATGCGGCCGTCGCGCGTCTGGCGCATGTTTAGGTCAGGGCCGTGGAAGAGGGTGTTTAGGTATTGCTTGTTGACGGGGAGAGTGTTGGCGAGGAGACCTGCGCGGCCTTCGACGGGGAGTTTGATGTTTTCTGTGGCGAGCAAGGGGACGCTGCCGAGACCTGCTGCGAGGATGACATGGTTGCCGTGGATTGTGCCGTTCGCTGCTGTAGTGACTCCTGTGACTCGGCCGGCTTCTTTGACGAACCCGGAGACGCTGGTGGTGAGGACCTTGGCTCCAAGAGCTTGTGCTTCAGAGATCAACATTTCAGCTGCGGTTTGAGCTTCGATGGATCCTTCGTCTTGCACTCGAAGGCCCCATTGCCACTCCGGGAAGAAAGTCTCCTCAAGCTCCGGCTCAAGAGCAGCCATCTCAGTATTACTAACACGAACAATGTCCGTACCCGCTTTCAAATACCCCTCCTGAGAAACCGCAGTCTCGTTCTGCGTCGCACTCCAGCTCAGTGCTCCTGTCCAGGAAATTGGCAGGTCTGGGATCTCCTCGGTCATCTCCCGCCAGTGTTGCATGGAGCGATTCCGGAATTCATAGTACGTCGGATCCGCAGGTCCGCCAGCGTTGATCCAGGCGAAGGAGTTGGGGGTTGCTACGCCGCCGAGCTTTTCGGCGATGATGGTTACGTTGGATGAGTGTGCTAGGTGCCAGGCGATGGAGGCGCCGATGATGCCGCCGCCTATGACTATGTTGGTTCCCGCTTGGATGTCCATTTTTGGTGGTCGTTGGGAAGGATTGGTAGAAGGAAGTTTTGTTGGTTTCTGTTGATGAGAACTATCGTTCTCTTTATGTATATCAGGTCTACACCCGTGGCCAAGAATCAGTCTAAAGTACATTGCAACGCGACTCCACTTGACTCACCTTGGCGGGATGTCTTTAGAGGAATGACTTGTTTCCATCCTTGCCGTATCCATGTTGGCAGTTACTCTCCGTTGTCAACTTCGTTGAGGAGAGCAGCGACTCGTCTGAAGTCGTAACCGCGAAGCTCTCCACTGTGATGGCGTTTGCGAAGCTGTGGGTCTCGAGACTCGTGTCTCATTGGAAGTAGGAGGTAGAGACGTTATCTTGTGAATGCTTGGCTTATAGAGCCTACATTGGCATCAATACATCGAAAAGTTTGCCTTCGCCTAGGTATCATTCGGCATTTGCCGCAGTATTACTGTTCACTTCCAGTTCGCGGTGCTGCAGCTCGTGCTTGCAAGGAAGGCCTGCGGCTGGACTTGCATCCTGCGGGACTAGACGTTGCATTAGTCAAGCACACGGATCGCGACTGCGAAACGACTTTCAATTCCTGCGGATTTATCTCTCTAGTGACGAAATATGCAAGCTTGTAGCGAGAGAACAGGCGAGGTTGTTGGCTTGCAATTATGGTGCAGCACGTGCGCAATTGTATCTCGACACCGCCTGAATGCGCAGGAGTAAAACTCCGAGACGAGAGAGGCGTGTCGAAAATCACATACGCCGAACGGGCCTGCCCGCTCTAATGACAGAATTTTTCTGCAGATCAAGCAACTTCGAAGCATGACTGAAGTAGTTTGTACTACATAGAAGTCAAGGTGATTCGCATCATCTATGCGGTCAAACGGACCTGGTTGTCACGTAGAGGTGATCGCTTATCGATAACACAAATTGTTGTAGCCAATCTCACCAGTCAACCGCGTATATAGCAGCAACGATCCCGGGCGAGGTAAAAGCCACGCTGTAATTAGCAACATAAAGACAGCTGGGTCGCGCAAAATCTCGAAACATGTTGGAGGCGTGATAGAAGATGACAGAGAGGAAATGGACCATTCGAGAGAACATCAGGCGCCACGAAGCAGCAAGCAGCCGGCTCAGGAGGTCGTGGCGATGTTGAGTCCTTCAAACTAGTCCATTCCTCGCACCGTGCTGACGCTATCTCAAGTCGGCCTTTTTCTCAGCGAAAGGCTCTGTAGGGTGTAGCAACTAAACGATGAAGTGACTTTGGTGCTAAAACAATGGTACCTAGGTAGTGGCCCATCAATGTGTTCATGTTCCATTCCGGATGATGAATCTTACAACATCGTGGCCTGGTGTGTAACATTTACTGTAGTCGCTCGGCGTCGCCGAAACACGATCGCACACACTCTTGTATTACATGTCTTCACACTTACGTTAAGAATGTTGTCTCAGTGTTTCATAATCCACCAGATTGAGAGTTCGGCTTGCCGAACCCGGCAGCACGCAAGCCAGAACGTCGTTTTTTTCTTGCTGCTGTTGCAACAGGCAGAAGCCATTCTATAGCAACGCCTTCATGTGCCACCGGCATACTGTTGAGCCGAGATGTCGGTGCTGCCGGGAAATTGGTGCTACCATTATTGTTTCCTGATTATGGGGCATCGCCGAGTTTCGGGTTCCCTTGAGGTTGTGGAAGACAAGAGGCATACCTGGTTGTTCGGACTGATTCCGCTTGGCAAGAGACGTCTCTCATGATTTCCGTGGTTTGCCTCTTGTGGGAAGGTTACAGCGTAGCCTCGCACTGGTCGCCATGTGAGCAGGTCCGGTCAAAGATAAGTTCCTGTAGTTGCACTGCAGCTGCAGTCATGGCAGCACTCGGTTACAAGCTTTCATGAAGACGGCGACTCGGCTGAGATCTCAAAATGACACCACACGTTACTACGACTCTGTAGCCGTTGTTCTAGAAAAGTCAAGTTACCGTGTGATCGGGATGGATCTCCCAGCGCCTTGGTTTGTGTCAACGGTTCTTGTGGAAATTAGCAATTCACGGCCGTTGAAATCTCTCCGCAGCCATGGAGCCGGTCCTGGCACATGAGTGCGACACTTCACACTCAAGACGACACCGAGGTACTGTAGTAGAGACTCGTATAGCACGGTCATCTAGCCCTATGTTCTGCCCGAGAAAACTAGCCATTCTCAACGAAGGTGTGAAGCTAGTGTTCGAGTGGCAGACGAGGCAGACAAGGAGGGCCAATGAATCCACCAGTCCAAGTACTAGCCTGCGGTAGTCACGCCACGGGAACGAACGCCGCCCTGTCACTGACGGTGCTGTATTTGCAAGCGCATTCAACTGAGTGGGTTTGTATAATGGAGAATCTGAGATGATATACACGTCATCTCTTCAAGGACGCGGTCCCCGACTTCAGCCCTGCTGTAGGGGGCTTTGCTATGACCCTACGAAGTGACAGTCCGATTGCTAAAGGAAACGACGCCTGCAGCGGAACAGATACCGTACAGATGACTGACCTCGACTGTGTAACGTTAGGGTCAAGATGCTACGAGGTAGATTTGGGGGATTCGCGCGTTCGATGACATGCTCTGGCGCGAGCGGCCGAATAGACGTGAAAGAGGCTGGGGCCCCTAAGGAACGTCGGGCATACACCTTGCACGGGGCCGATGAGTATTCACCGAGGTCTGCGCATTGCGGCCCATAGCCTTCAGAACCCTAATGCCTCTCAAGCGGTCACAGCCGTGTGCTCAGCACACTGCATGCGTTAGGCAGTCTGTGACAGATCCGAAAGTCGACTGAGCAGTCAACATGACCACAGGGCATCGTGTCGAGAGATCCCGTGAAGAGACCTGTAAAGAACGGAACTTGCCTTTACTCCGCTGATCTGCGGGCCACCGTTTGGCATTCGATACATGACTCTCTTGGAATCATGCCGTTCTGATGACCATACCGCTGGGCTCGTGGGGCGTACATTTAAGCGTAACGGTAAGTTCCTTGAAGACCGGCTGATGAGCATCGGGGAGGTCGTCCCGTGCATTCATGCTTGCTTGGCCACAGCTGTCAAGTAACGGGTTCGAGAGCCCTTGTGGGAGCTGTCAGGGATGATGCTTTGCGGTTGCGGTTGCATCAACGATCATAACCGCATCAGCTTGACATGCGCAATCGCCTCGCTACATATGCGGCTGCCTGCTTAGACAGATGCAGGGCGTTTCGGGGCTGGCGTCAGTTTTTAGTCCAGACAGTTCCAGAACAGCACACCTGCGGCCCTGCGGGACTCCTCATTCGCATGCTTTTTAAGTTCATCCTCCCCAACGCTAGCGTACTGACGTGTGTGCTGTCGAGGGTCGGAGCTAGGAGAAGAAGCATGTTCGGCGAAGGATGGCTTTGAGGCGGATCTGCACGCACCGACAGGCTACCGGGAGATTGGAACGACCACGAGCCAATTCGAGCAGTGTGGTCACTCGGTCCTCTGGCTACCTTCAGACTGCTGGGATGTTGAGTAATAAATAACACGATAGTTGGAACCAGGTCCTCAAGCCGTGCCGCCTGTGCAAGCCTGCAGGGCGTGGCGTTCAATTCCGCAAAGGAACTACCCTGAACAGTCTTGGGGGCATTGCCATGCATACGGTGACAGGTTTCAGATCAGCACGGTCGGACTCATGCACCAGTATCTCGGATGATAGATAATGGAGCGTCTAGTAAGCCCAAGCAGTTGGGTTAGTCTTGTGGGTCCGTTAGTCTTTGCTGAGAACCATTCGGGCTGTCTGTCAGTGCAGACTGCATGCGGGCGCACAGATATCTTCAGGCTTCGCCCTCAGATGTGTGCTACGGGCATTCTCATTGTCGCACTGTTGTTGGTACTCTCAAGCTTTGCCAGGGAGACAAGACACTTGATAGGTATCACTGGACTTGAGGCCCCGGCAAAGTATTGACACTCGGCAATAGATTCATCGCGTGTTCCTCGCAAATTACCCACGAGGCCTCCAGAAGGTCGGTCCCAGGAAAATTGCCATCATGTCTTTCTCCTCGAAGTACCGAGATCCATTTCTGGTCGAGCATATTGCTAATGGTTGTGTCTGCCAGGTCGTAGACATGACGTCCGCCTCAAGACCAAGTCACAACATAACGTCCAGGGCGAGCGGACGTGATTTTAGTGCCTTCGGTCTCCAGAACGAAATCAGCTGTGTGCCAGTTGACGATGTAAGCGCGTCCTTCACTGTTATAGCTTATCTGGCTTACCATATCAGGACGAAGATCATTTGTTCAATGGCTTCGTCGAGAGACTGCGCATCGACCACGGGCTGCCGATAGTGCCTCCAGAATCCTCGATTGACGAACTTGAGTCGCCGGATGTGCTCGATTGCGGCTATGGTACTGGGGAATGGATTCGCGAATTACTGGACATGCTGGACATTGATGACAATGAAGGAGTCAGTGAACCTGAGTCAATTCTCGGGTGTTTCGCACTGGACGGGCGCTTCTGATGATGCACTCTTTTCGGCGCCGTCAGATCTTCGCTGACGCACTTCAGATCTTGGGCATCGACATATTCGACCGACAGACTGCTGGTCTGCAACAGTTCCATAAACTGGCATGGAATCTCAACGCCTCGTTGCGAAACGCCCCGAATGAATATATAAAGCCCGATATGTTCGATATGATCAATAGTCGCTTCTTAATTGACGGCATCAATATGGACCGTTGGGAGCCTTTGATCGCAGAGTACAAGTATTTACTCAAGCCAGGCGGTTGGTTGCAGATGGTTGAGATACGTTGGAGATTCCATTCGCAGAGTGATCATGATTTACTCAATCTGACTGCGTGGACGACTGCGTACGAGGAGTCGTTGGGTGACATGCAGAAGGACCCTGATATTACTGAATCTAGATTGGAACGGTTCGCAAGATGGGCGGGTTTCGAGCAAGTCCAAAAGCATACACGCCGTGTACTGGTCGGGAATTGGCGACCGGGTAGCTACCTTGTGCATGTTGGTTATGAGCGTTCAAGTGCTGACTGGTGTCCAGAAGACGACGATGACGATGAGGACGTCAGTGTCATACGTTATGTTCACGATATGCTTGAGTCTTTCGCATTGGTGCCTTTCACGCGAAGCCTAGGATTGGATAGGGAGCATTGCATGCGAGTGATTGGGGCCGCACAGGCAGAGCTGCGAACGCCGAATGCGGACATATCCTTCGAGCTGTAAGTGCAGTGAAGGGTATCGTCGAGAATCAATACTGACGAGAGAGTAGCACTGTGGTGTACGGTCGCAGGCCGGCGAGCTGATATGCATCGAGTAGAAGAGCCAAGCCTAGTGGTCTTGGAAAGGTACAAATATGCAAAGCAGTGGTGTCCATGTCGCGGCAAGTCGAATCGTGTTTTTCTTTCTTAGAGAAGTAGCGCCCGAGGATATATGCTTGATGAACAGCCTCAGCATAGGAAGGTCCAGAGAATTGAGTGATGATCTCTCAAGTGGACACGGCTACCTGTCTGGCGTGGTGGTGGCATGAACAATGGCTGGTCCAAGATAGTGTGAGATGAGCTACTGTCGTACGTGCTTGGAGCTGCCAGGATGATAAGGCCTGCTTGGCAGATCTGTCGCGTGCCAGGTCAGGTAGACTAATAAGGGCTTAATTGTGTGATTGAGATTCGAGAGGCGTGGCGTGCAAAATGGAAGGTAGGACAGCTCGGGTCTACAAAGAAAGAAAGTTGGATCCATGCATGTGAGGGGTTCTCGGAGCTCGTGCACTCAAGAGCAACATCGAAGTGGCAGTTCGAATCGGGAATGAACTCGTGTGCTGGCATGAAAATCCAAAAGACTTTGCACTGCGCTTGGCTTGTCGCCCGTCCCGACATACTGGATACTTTCACTGGTATGAACTCACGACAAAGTCTGCGATGATCAACACCCCTGCCTCGTGTACATCAGAAACCAAAAGTAGGTGGAAGCATGGTGCTGGACAACATCACATTGCGACGACCTCAACACTTCACCCCGAACATGTTTGCCTTGGTTCTCTAACAGCGCTAAGAGGTACGAAATCAACCACAGCATCAGGTACCTCCCTATGCAGCTACAGATTTGCATCGTCCATCCGACCCAGTCTTTCACACAGAACTAACCGTTCGTTGTCCGTGCAGACGTTCAAACAGTGTTACCGCCCTGTCAATGACCCAAGACACCGAGATCGATCCTACTTAGGAGCTTTGATACTAGCACCTGTTTAGCTTTGACCTGACATCCGCGAGTTGACATACAATGATACAGCAACATTTAGACTGCAACCGCGCGATATTAGAAAGCCCTTGAACTTGCCGGCGTATTTGTCCGGTTCCCCAAGGGAACAGGGACAAATCAAGAAAACGACATGGTGGAATGATTAGTAGCGACTAATGTACGACGTACCCATGACGGGCTTGCCGACATACCGTGAAGGTCCGGGAGGTACTTGTACCTATGTACCTTTTAGCCCTCGGAACAATTTCGCAATCAGACAACATGAAGCCAGGCCCAGGTGGAAGTCAGCATTCCTCTGTCCTCAATTGATGGCCAGCGGCCACATCAATTTACAACTGCCCATCCGCCCATGGAGCTTACATCAGTCTAAGGTCGGTGACATGCGATGATGTTGAAAGTATATTTATCCCACAAGTGGCGGGACCGACGTTATACGTAGTACGGTAGACTAAAAAGTAAGTGGGCCCTTCAAGTCAAGTTTCACGTGAAGCGATTTGGACCTTCGAGAATTTAACGTGTGCTTCATTCTTTGCAACGGGTCAAAGTATGTCGATATACCACAGGTTCATTCTCACATTGCGCAAATGGGTCTCACAATTGCGTATAATATCATGCTGTGGTTTTTGTCGCCTGAAGACGGCCATGAGACAGTCAAAGCGCAACGGCCCAAAACTGGACAGCGCCGGGATTTAGGCCCGATGGAAGTGAACTTCCGGACGCAGTTCTTGGAACGTGCGCAGATGGGGCCGCAAAGACATCCTCGTAGCTTTGACGGTTTCACCAACCAGCATGCTGCAAGCGATATTGCCACGTGGATCTGTAGGGGTGATAGGAATGCAGGATTTGGGGAGATACACTGACCTTGGGGAGATACACTGGCCATGGGAAGGTTCTCGTGCCACGAAGGTTTTGATGTTGTTGAATGTACATTTGACTCATCTCCTTGCGGGAATCAGAAACTATGATAACACGGCTGAAAAGTCTGCGATGATGAGCCGATCACGTCTTCCCGCTCCTCATCTCGCCTCTGCAACAAACTATTGGCACTGGTCTCTACCGCTCGGCTGTAGCACAGCTCCGAGGAGGGAGCAACGTGTAGCAATGCTTGAATCCCAGGTCATGGCGGAGACTGACCCAACACACCGGTCTTCTTATCAATCTCTGATCACCGAGTGCCGGTCATCGCACATGGGCCCGTAGAGGGCACTTGATTCGGGCCTGAATCTCCCGTGCGTAAGCGGCCAGCATCTTGAAAGGCCAATGCGCTGCCGCGGCGATATTAACGACAGGCGGTGTATGAATTCGGCAAGTAGGGTCCAGCAGATAGCGGTGGAAAATCGATCAACTTTGCAAACCAGAAAAGCGGTATTGTGCGGGTATCAAGAATCGCTCGATCTGTGCTGTAAAGACCAACCTCCAGTCCCATTGATGTAACAACATTCAGGCCTCCGCATCCACCTCCTCGGACTTGCGCTTCTTCTTTGACTTCTTCTCTCCGTCTTCCTCGCCGTCCTTGCTCTTCTTCTTTTTCTTCTTCTCCTTCTTGACATCGCCATCCTCTTGAGGAGCGTCGTAGTCTACCTCGCGCTTGCGCTTGCGCTCCTCCATCTTCTCCTTCATAGCATCGTCTCTTTTTTCCCTGACGGCACGATCCTTGGCCTCCTTGCTCAAGAAGTACTCGCCGCTCTCGATCTGTTGGTCCACCTTGCTCTTCTCCTGTGCTGGCGGGAATGGCGTGTAGACCTTCTTGCTCTTGTCTGTGACGTTGTATGGCACCCTGCGCTTGGACAAGTTTCTCTTCTTGAAGTGTGGCAGGAAGCGATCCCAGTTCTCATTCTTTAGCTCCGGGTCCTTTGCAAGCTCACGCTTGATCATGAGCTCCTTAATGTGATAAATGGGGTGAATGTTGGCCATGCAGTCGTCGACAACACGACGCACTTCCTTGAGTGACTTGTAACCGCCCATGACTGAGACTGTGTTACCCTGAACCAGGATGTATGTTTGTGTGAGAAGTTCGAGGGCCTTCAGAGTGCTTCCGTTGGGTCCGAGAATACGTTGGCGGCGTTTGACGAAGCGGTCCTTGTTGCGTACTCTTCCTCTAATCTTGATGACATCGCAAGACATGCCATCTTCCAGAACCTTGATTGCTTGAGGCGCAGGAACGCTACGGGCCAGAAGCTTGATCAAGTCGCGTGCGTTGAGAATGGCGGCGGGATCGTAGGTCTTTCGGGTGGTCTTGACGGTCATGCTGCCCTCAACGAGATCGAGAGTACATGCGATTCCGTGCTTCTCGAGCGCTCTGGTGATCATGCCCCATGATGCCTTGAGGTATGTCTCACGGTATTTGGGGAAAAGAGTTGCGAAGCTGGATTCTTCACTGAGGGTTCCGCCAAGGTTGTGCTCGGGTTTAAAGGGCTCCTCGTTCCATTTGTCGATGTCTTCCGTATCCCACGGCTTATCTTTCTTGTATGTTGACGGCATCTTTGCAGGTTGATACCGGGTGTTGTGGTGCAATGTTGCCTTCGCGCGAAAGAAAATAGATGGAATTTGCCTGGAAAGCGGAAGGCACGTGAAAAAGAGAAGCCGCGGCTTTGCTTCCGCCTATCAGATCGTACATCACGCCCCCCGCAATACTGCTGATGTTCCTGCCGCAGCTTCACGCGCCAGCACTCGAACTAGCTGCAGCCTCTGCCGTCCTTCGACTATCAAATACTCGACATCTCGCCGTGATGGCGGCCGCTAACCGACCTCGCACCTTTCTCGACGTCGACATCAACGGGCAGCCTGCTGGCAGGCTCGTCTTCGAGCTCTATACCGACCAGGCGCCGAAGACATGTGAGAAGTACGGCAGCAAATAAGGCGTCCGACGCACCAGCGCAGAGGATGCTGACAGGAGCCACGTAGTTTCCGCCAACTTTGTACGACCGAGCACAACGGCCTGTCGTACGCCAACTCGCCTTTTCACCGTGTGATCGAGGAGTTCATGATCCAAGGCGGTGACATTGATAAGGGCGATGGCACGGGCGTGGCCAGCATATATGGCGGGGAATACGAAGACGAGAACTTGGGATGGCGCGACATTGATGCTGCAGGATTATTGTGTTCTGCCAATCGAGGGAAGGACACAAACGGCAGTCAGTACGCACGCTTCTCGCTTCCGCGACCTCCGGCATTGCACAATCCATGCTGATAGGCCAACCACAGGTTTTTCATCACTATCGACAACTGCTCCCACCTGAAACTAAAGCACACTGTGTTCGGAAGGATGGTTTCGGGTCAAGACACCCTTGACAAGATCATCAACGTTGCTGTCGATGCAAATGATCGCCCTCTGCAGCCAGTCCTCATAAGTCGATGTGGCGAGCTTGAGAAAAGGCAAAAACAGAAGCAATCTGCTGCACAAGACAATGCAGTTTCGTCTCACAGCCGCGATCGGGGTCGAAGACGCCGAAGCGGCTCCTCTGATGTCAACATGAGTGCCAGCCCACAACCACAACCTGTACAGAGACACAGGCGCCAGAGCGACAACGTCATTGACGAGGGACTTCGTGGAAGGCCCAGACAACGCTCTGCCTCGCAGGCTATCGAGGAGAGTGATGAAAATGATAACGAGTCGGCGACAGAGAAGCACAAGCGTAAGCGCTCACCAAGCCCAAGCCGACACAATGCTGCACCTATGCCACGCAACGACGAGACTTCGCAGGGCCAACGTCGTCGGCGTAGCCTACCAAATCAATACGCTGAAGAGCGTAATCGACGGAGCTATGGCGACGAAGACAGGTACCGACCAAGTCCTCGGCGCGATGACAACAGATTCGCAGGCCGCGACCGCCCAAGACAAAGACAAGATGATCGCTACCGACCGCGCAACAACCGCTTTAACGACGAAGGTAGGCTTGGTGGTGGCGAAAGGCTCGGTGATGAAGGCGGTGGCGAGAACGATCCACCAGTAAAGTACAAAGGTCGTGGTTCGATGAAGTATCGCGAGCCTGGACGTTTGTGAAGTGCGTCCACGAGGAGTAGAGGCGATCGCGATATCACGTGGTCATGGACACTGGTCCGATATCACTCATTGGCGAAGGACTCCAACAGTAACACATCCGACTTCCGAGGTGCCGGCAATTCCGACCGACGATACGAGTCCGTCTTGAATGAGCTTTGCATGGCGATGGTTTTACATGCTACGAAATAACTCGAGCCGCTTTTCCGACAGTTCCATATCGCCAGTGGTGTAGTACGCAGGTACATCGGAAACCACTCCGCGAAAATGCACCTGATACATTCAAGGTAAGGTAGGCGGAGCGATTGGTACACACTGCAGACGATCACAGTATCATTCTATTGGCTCTTCAACTAGGCAGTAGCTTAGTTTTCTTTGCGCGCAACGATGAGTTAGAACGCGACAATCGAGTCTGTTCACGAAATTGTGCTCTGCCGACACGTGTGAGTGATAGAGCAAATGCCAACCTATGGCAGACATTTGCCAGTGTTGTTCGGGAGGTGTCCATGTTCGTGTTACACGTGTCGCTGACGTTTTGTGGACCTGGAAGCTGTATTAAGTTGACAAATCCCGCATAGCTGACACCTCGAGAGCACACAACCTTTTCAACAAGCTGGCACTGTCTTTCCGCGGACATCAGTGAAGGGTGCAAGTGAGGATCTCTGCGTAGCACAGCTGGAAGATTGCGCTTGGACATAACGATTCGCCCTTCCGCTTCAAATCAAACACGAACTACCCCGTCCAAGCGCAAAGCACTGATCACAGAACTGTGTATGAAAGAGAGTGGTTGCGTACGCGGCTCCAGAGTTCGTCGTAAGCAAGCTCAAGCTCCCCACAACTCTCACGTCCTCCCCACGTTGGAGCTTAAGACTCGGCGAAGCTTAACTTCGACGACTGCAGGACTCCCAGCTATTGTACTGTACGTACCACTTGGCTGTGAGGCCTCGATTCTTCCGAAGGACAACCGTTTCGCATCTCTCTGTCAACCAAGATGTATACAATCCACAGGATCCTATCTCAAAAATTGACCGTGATCAGTGACTGAACTCGACAAATCGCAACCGGAACATCGGATCCGCTGCTTGAGACCAATCCCCGGCTATTGCGGCTATAATAGCAATGGACAACAGCAATACGAAGAACGGTGACTTTTCAATAGCCCGGCGTACTAGAAGCATCTGATCCTTGGACTTGAATGTAGTCAATTATCCCGCTGAGCTCCGCGGATACGAGTGATTAAACTCACAGCATCCTTGAACAATTCTGTGCGACAGTCTGGGTACGCCTCTGCCACTGCCACGATGTTCTCTTGAGATGTCAGCAATATTGGGGACCATCGATTGATCGAGTTTGCAACAGTAAGGTACACTACCTCCGTTGTCAAAGCTCTTGTGTTTGTAACATTGATGACCGGGCATATCCGCTAAAGCTATAACGACCATCTTCTCACCGGATTGCTCACTTCTGCAGACACCATGGTCGTACGTAGACTCACGCTCTATACTGGCCTGTAGCCGCAACGGTTGCTAACATTCAACCTAAAATGGTACCCCACACGCAGCTCAAAAACGCCTTGATCGCTACTGACGCGTTCCTGATGATCTGACGTATAGGTACACACGACATCCCTGTCTGCTCGAGGATGTGAGCTGGTTTCCTACGAGAGCTACACTCTAATCCGATTTCGCCGAATCAGAAGCCAACAACCATAAACACTGGGTCAATCTATTTATGGCTGTTGACTCTGGAACGGTGGCATGCATCTCTGTGAGAAGCGGATTGCTATGTCACGATCTCGATGTTCTGGCTTTCAACTTCAGGATGAAGGCACACGCTGGTTGACATAAAAGACAGGCTTGCGCCCTTAACAAACTACTCCTCTCCTCATCATCTACTAAGTCTCTCGGGACTACTATCGCTTCACGTGCAACAACCTCATTCGTTCTTTACTAACTACAAGCCTCCAGATGCATTCTAAAATCATTGCACTAGCTGTCGCCGGCAGCAGTGCTTCTGCCTTCTTCTTGCCGAGAGATGATGGCTGCTCCTTCGAAGTTACCGCCTCTGGAGGAAAGTCTGGTACTGTCGGCCAACTCGGCGATGGACAGAATCGAATCGGTGGCAGCTTCGCTCCTGCAACCTACCACATCAGCAACGGCGGTATCACCGATGCCAATGGTCGTGGATGCATCCTCACTCCGCCAACCACCCAGTGGCAGTGTGACGTCGGTGCCACTCCTACCACTGGCTTCTCCATCTCTAGCTCTGGTGAGATCGAGTACCACGGTAGCGGCACGTTCTATGCTTGCGGTGCAACTGATACCGAGTACAACATCTACACTGTGCCGGTCAAGGACCAGAAGAACTGTGTTGAAGTCACTCTGTCCTCCGGAGGCAAGTGCACCAGCAACAGCAGCGGTGGAGGCGCCAGCTCATCTTCTCCTTCCAAGTCGACCAAGCCCACTGAGACTGAGAAGTCCACTGCACCCGCACCATGGACTGGAAAGCCTACTGCCTCGGCCTCGTGGAACGACACCCAGCCGTGGGGCTCCACTGAGAAGCCCTCGCCTGCCACCACTTCTCCTGTCAGACTGACTACGTCCACAGTCTACACCACTACTGTCGACACAATTACTTCTTGCGCTGCCACCGTCATGGATTGCCCCGCTGAGTCTCAGAGCACCGTGCTTGTCACGAAGACTATTGCGGTTTCGACAACTGTCTGCCCTGTCACTGAGACTGAGAAGACTCCTCCGGCAACTTGGGAATCTAAGCCATCTCCGCCGGCGACCTGGGAGTCCAAGCCTTCTCCTCCAGCAACTTGGGAATCCAAGCCATCTCCACCAGCCTCCCATGAGTCGAAGCCAACTCCTCCAGCTTCTCAAGAGTCCAAGCCAGCTCCTCCAGCTTCTCAGGGGTCCAAGCCAGCTCCTCCGGCCTCTTACGAGTCTAAGCCATGGACTCCAGCCTCTGCACCTCCTGCCTCTGCACCTCCCGCCACTGCATCTGCTCCCCCAGCATCCACACCTCCAGCGTCTGCGCCCGCAATTTCCGCGCCAGCAGCTTCTTCAAGTGCCCCTGCAGAATGCCAGCCTACGACTGTGTTTGTGACCGTTACCAAGGAAGCACCCCTTCCCGTGGTCCTTCCCAGCACCAACGCTTCTCCTAAGGGCCCTGCATCCAGCGCCGCACCGTCTCCTCCTGCAGAGTCCAGCAAAGCCCCTGCTCCTCCTGCAGGCTCAAGCAATGCCTCTCCTCCTCCAGCTGTCACTGCTCCCTCTAGCAAGTCCCCTCCTTCAGAATCCACCGCGAAACCTGTGGCTAGCGCTCCTGCTACTCCTGCCGCGCATGGTTCAGCCTGCCCGACATCTCTCACTGGTGCTTATCAAACCCCTCACCTGATTGTTCCTATCTCCTCTGAGCACCCAGACTGGGCTTACGGTACCAGCTACAATGGTCAAATAAACTCGACCACGAGCACTATCTTCAACTTCGATATCCCGCAGGACTACAAGGGAAAGCAGTGCTCGATTGTCTTCCTCTTCCCCAACAAGAAGGATCTCGAGACTTCTAGCTACGAATTCGGTGGCTCTGGCAGTCTCGACGTCACAGAGCTCAGCACCGCCGCGAGCCAGAAGACCTCTTGGAGCAATGCTCCATCTGTCAAGAAGGACCTGGGAAGTATCACTCTTCAGTCAGGCAACAGCTACGTGGTTGCCACTGGAGATTGCCAGGCTGGCACTACTCAGTCTATCGAGCTCTCATCCGAGGGTGGCCTGAGCTTGAACTTCTTCGAGGACTACAACCCGTCTCCGCTGGGGCTTTACATCACTTCCTGCTAGAAAATCTACCTTTGAAAAGAGTCGCCGGAGTCAGAGAACACGAAAGATGAAATATGGAACGAGAGGTGGTGAAACCATGATTCTGATTACGAATTTTCTTGGAAGACACGTTGGTCGATCAAGACTGTTTCGATATATGTATTAGCTTTCCTTATAAACACAATAATATATTCGCTCCTTTACCGTGTATGCCTTAGTCGAACGATCATCCCCAAGAGCCAAGACGGAACCATGTTGCCTTTGCTACCTACTCTAGCCATGCTGATGCAAGGGAATTCTGGAGAGCGTCTACCTTGATGAGAAGTGGTCATGAATTGAAGACTATGTCGGTGTACTTGCCAAAGTTGTCATATGGAGAGGTTTTGAGATCGATGGCCCATGACTGGACAGTACGCCATGAACTCGGACCGTCCGACAAGTCTCACATAAAATCGCAAAGTATGCAGCAACGGCGCTGGTGGACTGACAGACCACCTTTTCACAACACGATGAATAGATCATATCAAAGATGTGATTATTGCCAGGCTTTCGCCAAAACCCACGTCTATCGATGCGCTCTAAGTACTATTTAGTCATGCACGTCACATTGACCAAGATCTGTGACACCCCAACCCGAACCCTGCCAACATGTTATCAAAGCCTGAGGCACACACGAACCCCTTCTTTCGAATCTATCCACGACCACACACCATCATCAACAACGCAACGACGATCGTATACCCACAGCTCCACTATGGGCCATGGCCATCTCAAATGCCCATCATCAGAATATCCGCTTGATCGACACCACGCACGTGGGAACGTATCGGCACTAGAAATATATCTCCACTAAGCAGGGCGCCGAATAGCAGACTCCATCGGCGACCCTGCGTTCGATATCTTCCAAAGCGTTCAGGCTGGTCGGGTTCTGGCTAGAGATGTGCGAAAGCTGTATCTGAGCGGCGAGATAGTCCACTACAGTCCCGGGCCAGCTTCCGCAATGCCATTCGGGCCTATTTCACGATAACGTATCAATGGCAAACATCATTCTGATGATATGCTTGCGGGGATTCTTGGGGAACCCGCCATGTCCCCTCGACTCCAGACTTAACCCGCAAGCCCTTGTTCAAGAGTCGGTAGACCTCATCTCTACAGCTGTCGCTGGCAAAGAGAGGAAGGAGCCTCAACAATCGAATGACCGAGCCAGCGAGCCGAGCCTATGACATTGCGCGGCTGCCACATCCACGGACATCGTGCTGCAAGCCGAGAACGGTGTATCAGTGCTGGAGACGTGTACGACAGCATCGCCGTCGCTTCAAGTCAATATGTTTGCGCCGCGGGGCTACAACGAATGTGAGTGTGATTGGATCGCAATTCGCGTGACCAGACTACGGCTACTGTACGAGGCATCTCAAATATCGGAAAGCGGGTATACGGTCTGGCATGTGATTGTTGTTGGTCTCCACAACGCTCGCGACGATCGCATGAAGCGTTTCGAATGTTCGTGGTGAGTCCTGACTACCCCGAGAGCACCAAATCAACACACCAGCAACTCAAGTGCATAGGCTGTGGATTGATACGTTCAGTCTGTATTGCACCAACGCGCTGGCGTCTTTGTGAAACATCAGCCGCGTGGACTCACTGAACAGCGGCTTCTACATAATCTCCCAGAACGTGCCGAAAAATATTCCGATTAACCGACGGTGTCTGCGTCGAATCAGGATACACACAGTCCAACAATAACGGCGCAAACCCCAGGACGATAGTCCACCCTGCACACAAAGACGGGACAGAGTGTCAGAAAGCTTTGTCGTCGCCCTGTCTTCCGACTCCTCCACATGAATGAAATATGGGTACAGGTCATTTGCAACATGCGTGCAGACCCGCACCGAAGGAGATGGTGCGAATCCTATCGCCGATGTCACGTGTGTTGTGTGTCACGATCAGTTGCAAATGCCTCAACGTTTGCGCTTGTCTGGGTGGTGTTGACTGCCACGCATTTTTCCAGATATCGCCAGACTTGAAAACATTGACATGATCGTTACCATAGACGTCACTGGCTTGGAAACCCTTACAGGAAGCAACCTCCGTCCGAAGTTTCTGCACTTGGCACCTTGTCAAGCGTTGCACCAAAGACACGAGCTTGTCCGGCTGCATGAAGCGGATGAACTACGGTAGGCACGAGCCAAGATGCTAAGAGTCCAAGCGTCTCAAGCGTCTCCGAAGACATTGCCATAATGCCACAAGCCGCGGGAAGATTTGGCAGCGTAGTCTCAGGTTGCCATCGACTTTGCTTAGTCGTTGCACTGACTTGGCGAGAATCTGAGGGAAAATCTGCAATCATTTTTCGACCGCATTAAACGGTTGAAGCTGAAGGCCCTGCCAGAGTTTGCACCTGGCAGCAGGGAAACGAGCCGATGCGGCACTTGATGCGCCTAAAGAAGGGTGGCGTCAACCGAGCCCCGGACGATCAATTAGGTTGCGAGCGTGATGACATGTGCCAAGAATCACAACGGCGCAATCGAATCAACAGCACCCGTTGAAGATTGGTATCCCTACGAAGTCTGTCCTGCGTTTTCGTCCGATGAGCAAACGCCGAAGCGATTTTTCACAGATTCTCGGATCGGATGAGACTCGAAGTGGCAAGCCCGCGATTCTCAGCACGTGGCAAGCATTTCGCTTATCCCCACCAAGTCTTTGAGGCCAATGATACGGCTCCACCTCCAAGCCCCAGCACTTCTCCGTCCTCAAACTCCTCACACTCCACGGTGTGAGTGGCTCCAGACGATGTCATCGCTCTACAGTACCCTACAACGGCGCGCCCGTAGCGCGTTGACCTGTTGAACAAACATTTTGTCATTGCGTCTAAGGCCGCCCCACCGACGACTATGGTTGTGGGCCCTGGTAGCAATCGGCTGCCGCATAACGCGCCTGGTGTTGATGTCGGAGGCACAGGGTGTGCCCGTTGGATGTATCGATGCCTATATAACTGTCTACCCTCCTCTGCTCCGCCAGTTCTCCACGATCCCCAACACTCCTCTTTCCATTCCGAATCACGTCAAACATGGGCGTCAAAATTGCCGATGGCGGGGTGCCTACCTACTGGGGCACCTCTGGACGAAGGCTCCAAATGCTCATCTCTACTGTTGCAGTCACCGACTTCTTGCTCTTCGGTTACGACCAGGGTGTCATGTCTGGAATCATTTCATCCGACGCTTTCGTTGATCGTTTCCCCGAAGTCAACAAGGACGAAGAATACCAAAGTTGGGAAGGCTTCATCGTTTCCATCTACGCGGTTGGATGCTTCTTCGGTGCATGCTTCATTCTGCAACTCGGCGACTGGCTCGGTCGTCGCAAAGCTATCTTCATCGGCGCCTGGACCATGATCATCGGTGTCATCATTCAAATCACAGCAATGCCTGCCACAGACCGCAGGATTGGCCAAAGTGTTGGCGCAACCGCTCAGTTCATTGTTGGCCGTTTCCTCACCGGCATTGGCAACGGAATCAACACATCCACCGTGCCTACCTACCAAGCCGAATGCTCCAAGAGCCACAACCGTGGCAAGGTCATCTGCATTGAGGGCAGCTGCGTTGCCATCGGAACGTTGATTGCCTACTGGATCGACTTTGGCTGTCTTTATGGCCCAGCCGAACTCACCTGGAGGTTCCCTATTGCCTTCCAGCTAGTCTTTGCATTCGTTGTGCTTGGCCTCACTTTGGGCCTGCCGGAATCGCCTAGGTGGCTCACATCCAAGGATCGCGGTGAGGAAGCCCGCGTTATCCTCGCAGCTCTTGAATCGAAGCCAGTCGAAGACGAGATTGTCGGCCTCCAGCTCAACGTCATCAGCGATGCTATCAGGGCCAGTGGCGGAGACGGCCACAGCACTCCTCTCAAGGTCCTGTTCACCAACGGAAAATCTCAGCATCTTCGTCGTCTGCTTCTTGGTGCTGGATCCCAGATGATGCAGCAGCTCTCCGGATGCAACGCTGTCATCTACTACTTCCCAATTCTGTTCCAAGACGCCCTCGATACATCCCACACCCTAGCACTTCTCCTTGGTGGCATCAACATGATCGTCTACTCGCTTGCCGCCACTTCATCATGGTACTATGTTGAGAGGATTGGCCGCCGCAAGCTGTTCTTGATCGGAACTGTCGGTCAATGCTTGTCTATGCTTCTCACCATGGGCTGTCTGATTCCCGGGGACGCTAACTCTGCAAAGGGTGCTGCTGTTGGTCTCTTCACCTACATCGCCTTCTTCGGCGCCACTTGGCTCCCTCTCCCATGGTTGTACCCCGCCGAGATCAACCCAATCCGGACTCGCCAGAAGGCAAACGCACTCAGTACCACTTCCAACTGGGTTTGGAACTTCTTCATCGTCATGATCACTCCGGTCCTCATTCAGAGCATCGGTTGGGGTACATACCTCTTCTTCGCTGTCCTCAACGCCATCTTCATCCCCATCCTCTACTTCTTCTACCCAGAGACTGCTGGTCGTTCTCTCGAAGAGATTGACCTTATCTTTGCCAAGGGTTTCGTGGAGAATATGAGCTACGTCAAGGCTGCCCAGCAGCTACCCAAGATCGCCGACCACGAAGTTGACCAGCGCGCTCGCGAGCTTGGCTTCAACTCGTCCGATGACGAGAGCCCAGTTGCAAAGGACAGGATGAGCCGCGATGTTGAGAAGGCGGAGGGCATGAACACCAACCCCGGTGGCCTTGCTGCTTAGATGTGCGAGTGCCGCAATGACTTGAGGTCCAACCTCACCAACAAGATACCCAGATGGTCCCATACCTCTTCATGATCAGAGGATAGGATTTTCTACCATACCCGCATGATTTTATAGACTTTATTGCATTGACTAGATCGCATTGGCTTTACTCACATGAGCAAACCGTCGCATAGAACTATACATAGATGATAATAGATCGATCATTGCTCTATCACACACTGTGCCTTGTTTCATCCCTTGGTTTTCGTTCAAGAGTTTATTTCGCTCTTGCCAGATCAAACATCTCCCCAATAGATTCGCGCTCTCCAATCTCGAAGCTTGAACAACTATACAAATTACTAACACGCTTCTCGTCATACTACCGCTGAGCAGATGTTCCATACCCAAGAAGTCCTGAAGTATTGCTCGACATAGTCCAACTACACCTCGCATATTGGTGACCTGGTAAGAGCTTGTGCCTCAGGCCGTCAAACCCAATCGTGAAAACATCTTCACCATGTCTGACGATGCGTTTTTCAATCGCTCTTCTCCGACATTTCGATCTCCACACCACAGAAGATTGAGACCTCGCGATCAGTCATATGAATCTACGATACCCACCAAAAAGCCATCGACGACATCCACTTCAATTCCTACAGAGTGTTCTATCCACTTTGCGCGCGACACGACGCACACACCTTCCAACACGCTCAACGGACATTGCTCCGTGGCCGCCGTAATGCCGAGACGGTGCTATGTCGGCGTGCCCCGGACGAGTCACTGAAGGGATTATATTATTTCTCGGTGCTTGACGACATGGTCGTCAGCGGCGTCTGGGGAATGGGAAACTTCACACGCTTGGGCACGCCTTGTTTACGCCCAACTGCTGAAGGATCTAGGGCCTTGTCGGTGACGAATCGTTCACCGCAAAAGGTGAAAAGTGTGATTGAACGTGGCCAACTCTTTTGCCGTCGAGGCTTAGGCTTAGGCTCAACATCGTTGGCGGTCCCTTGGTCCCTTACCCCGTCCTATCTCACATTCGTAGTCTGGAGTTTGGGAGTAGGGTCGGTCTTTCCTCGAGACTTCGTGACTTGAGCCTCTGATGTTGTCCAAGAGGTTTGTCGATTTCATCAGTAGGAAGTATCATGCGGTGTGGTTCTCAGGCGCCCTTCGAAGATCTGTTCTTCTAGAGGCATGATTGCCCGGGAACTCACCACCATGTGTGTATACCACATGTTATCAGAGACAAAGTTATCCCCGAGTCCTTAGAAATGCCTGTACTGTTTTGGAAGGCAAATGAATCTTCGAATTTGACTTGATCTCATGTTGTTATATGAAATGCCGCTCGAGTGTAGGCAGTTTTACTGTCTCAGACTGAGACATGGTTGAGGTGTCTTACAGAAGCTGCACTACGTGTCCCGACGTGCTGCAAAGTACGCAATGGGCGAAGTACCGTGCCTTACCTGAGGTAACGGAAATCTACCTGCCACGGAGGTTTCTACCTTGATGCATAACCCTCTGAAAGAATGATTGAAATACTCTGCCCTATGCCTCACAGACGTCCTACGAGCCTCTTGGACAAACACGCGTCATGACATGCAGTTCCAGCTCGCCTACGAGTGGTTTCAGCTGCCTGGTTACATGCATCCAACGCATGGCTGACGCCTTCCCACCTCCTTGGGCCCGACGCTCAGGTTCTGATCGAGAACCACAGCAGTGGTCGGCAAAATATACTGAAATGTAAGTTGTTGACTGCTTCTGCAGGCCTGCGCGTCGCCTTTTCGCCTTGTCGGAAGCCGGCCTATATTTGTCCTGAGGCTTGTTGCAAGCGACACGCAATGCATTAGCGGCTCATGTGGCGCCCAGCTCAGTTGCTACGCGGTTAATTGAACGGAAACTTGTTAGTACCGCGCATGTCTTCTGCTTGAGAGGGACTCGGAGAGTGGTGACAGAGGTCAAACAGCGGCTGACTGCCGATACCTTGTCTATTTCGCGGACGATCGCACATTCTCACTTGGTACCGAGTTGACTGCATTGGTGGAGTGATCTCTACAAGGGGCTCCCGATGGACTGGTAGCGCCTTCCCGTTGTCAGGCGCGCGTGCTCCTACGGACGCCTGCAGACATGGTTATCAAACAAGTCTCGCCAGTCGACTGCAGTAGTCAGGACGGCCTCACTTCTCGGCTCACAAAGCAACCTGGGCCGGCCTCCTGGATATGCAGACTGTCTACTCGGCTGTCTAGCTTTCGACGCGACCAATAGGATGCACAACGAGCTTCAGCTGAACGATGGAGCGACTAGTGCTGCAAGCATATCTGCTTTTTCCTTGGACTGTCTGCGGCCTCCACCGCCCCCTTTCGGTTTGATCGACGAGGTGTTAATCTATTCTGCCTCCTCAGCCCGGCCCTTGGTAACGCTGCGGCGGCTTCTGGACATCATCTCGTATACCTGAGGCCCCATAATCCTGGACACCTGCACGAAATTGGGCAAGGCGGAGCACGCAACGCCTCGATTCTTCGCAGCCACCAACAATGATTACAAGTCTGCGCAGTGATCCGTGCAGGGATTGTGAGGTGTGTCACGACTCTGTTGTCAGATGTACCTACCGATACCGAAGCCCTGCAGCCACACTCTCCGGACCATGCGCGTTTCCGCCCCACACCCTTCCGATACCACAGCCTGAAGCGTCAGTGGGCACATCGAGGTATGGTCTGTTGCTTGCAAATTGTACTGACGGCACAGGGGCATGGGCGACATAGGTCTATCTTCAGCCCAGTCTTCGCCTACCCCTCCTGCTACCTCGTCAAAGCATGCGCTCACGCTTGATTGGGACGCGTTCCGGGGAGATCCCGCTATCAGGCGTCGAGGCAAAGCCTTGGTCCTGCATCACATCGCTGCACCCTGCCTTCGCCCTGTTGCTTACCGCGACGTCTAACTCGTGATTTGTCAAGCAGCCAATAGCCCGCGATGGCAAGCAGCCCTCGACTGGGCTTCGCCCTGGCCCCGCGCGCGAGGCGCCTTCCGGGCCTGTCCATTCGCCTTTTCCCACTTCACCGGAACAGTACGTTCCACATCCTTGACACTGTCTACTGTCTACATTGGGACTTGAGGCTCTGCGCGAAAGACCATCCCACTGTCATAGCAAGCGACAGAACATATAATGGCTTGCTGCTAGCAAGGTAGACGCAGCATATTCATATTGCCCAAGCTAACGAAACCTGTCTACATTCATTCCATTTAGCGACATACCTTCACACTAAGGTCGTGTGAAGGCTCCCCATCATTTGTTGATCGCTGGGACCCACAACCTTGCCCTCTGCATACATATGCTAACCAGCCGATACAATACGCGCTTTTGATCCAGCTTCTTCACTTATCCCATACCGTCCGCCCCTTATCGGTCATCCATCATTCACAACGGATTGTCCGTTATCACTCCAAACCAGAAAGGTATCCACTCTCGCGAACTTACGCCTTTGACGCTGCCAACTGTACGGCGTTCACTCCGCACTGTCCAATTATCGATTCCTTCTGATGCACTCCTATCACCCATTGTTCGTCGCGACACGAGCAAATCAGTCGGAAGTGCTTGCAATCAACAACGAATCTACTATGGCGCATCAGGACTACCTCGGTCGAGAATATATGTGCACTGATTTGCATCTCAACGACTGCAGCGAGGGCTTCGATGTGTCGCACTGGCCAGAACACCCACTGGGACCTCAACGACCACTCGACTTGTACTATCACTTCTCCAATGGACCCCAACTGATGGGAGACCAAGGTTGGGTCCGAGATTTGGACATCACTTCACCTGCGTACCACCTCTTCTCCAGCTCGAGATACCCATCCTATCACTCTCCGAATGAAGAGTTACAATACCCATACTACAGCTCTCCATCGACTCGGTACAAAAGCAGCAGCGCAAGCAGCGACAGACTGTCGCCATCGATCGGATCACGAGCCTCGAGTCTGCTGCCGTCGCCCGAGACCTGCTACATTGAAGTACCCGGGCTCGAGTTCACTCCCAATAGCGACGGGTTCTACGAGGATTCACCTTGCGTTGCTATGCAGAATGTCCAGAAAAGTGCCGATGCGATGAATGAAGACTCGGTTGACGACTACACCGGCTACGAATACGAGCCCCAAGAGCTCGTGCCGGCGGCTTCTGAGTATCACGAGCCAGCACCCTCAGCGTACGGCCAGCTTCCCATTCCCGTCGCACACCAAGATGCACGCGACGAATCGCCGTCAGAACCGTCCCCAGAGCCTGCGCCAGAATCAGAGCCAGGCTCAGACTACGAAGCCGACCCAGTTCCAACCACACGCCGCCGCCGAGCACCAAAGAAACCCTCGAATGGCACAAGAGGCCACAACGGAGTGAACAAGCGACGATTGACCCAACAAACCACCAAACCATCGCGCAGATCCCGAGAAACACCCCGTGCCTTCCTCTGCCCACTCGCGCCTTACGGCTGCAAATCTGTCTTCAACGCCAAAAACGAATGGAAACGCCACGCCATGACCCAACACTTCCGCATGGGATTCTGGCGCTGCGATCAATGCACAGACTCGCCCGATCGACCCAACGATTTCAACCGCAAAGACCTCTTCGTGCAACACGTCCGACGCATGCATCGGACCAACACAGTCGTTCCGACTATCAGTAACAGCAAGAAAAAGGGTTGCGTACAGGGTAGGGTGGCGACGGTGGAAGCCGCTCTGAACAAGATCGCTGAGCGCTGCTACCAGCTCACGCACTCGGCGCCGGAGAGCTGTTGTTGTGTCTTCTGCGAGGAGACGTTCGAGGGAGAGGGTGCTATGGAGAGTCGCACGGAGCACGTGGGTAAGCACATGGAGAGCCGGAGGAAGGAGAGCTTGGATCCTGTGGCTGTGGGAGATTGGCAGGAGGACAAGGAGTTGGAGTCATGGTTGCTGCGCCATGGGATGATTGTGAGGAAGAGAGGAGTGTTGGAAGTGTCGAAGTGAAAGATGCTGGGCTTGACTCGTTGACTTTGACTTTGGCGTTGGAGTCGCATTTCACAGACTATCGTCTGATCTGAACTGTCCTTTCCTTTTTATTGATACCCCAATTCTACCGTCGCTTTCGTAATAAACCTTTCTTCTCAGTCAGCTCGCTGTACCTAATTTTCTCCCAATACCAGGTTTCCCTATCCCGCAACCAATCTCCCAACTTACTCCCACTCGACGCCCTTCATAACACCAACCTTCCCAAACCATCACCCAACCCGATCATCAACAACAACTCCCCTGCTCCCTGAATATCCCAAAGTCGCACAGCATTCCCGCCACGCCCTAGGGCCAAGGACAAGGGCACGTCTCGCTTCGAGCCGAAGCCACATCGCCCCGAGAACAACGCCATGCAGATCCTTAAGCCACGCCGGCGACGCCGACTGCTGTGCTGTGCTGTCGATCAGACGCGGTCCACGTGGCATTGGCAGGCTGCATGAGGGCACGCACGCACACTCTCTGTGTGCCGTCTTTGTACTGCGTGGAGAAGCACGGGATGTGTTTCTATTTTAGAAAGGCGTTTCAAGGCGCGGGAGGAGGTGTCGCGTGGGGATGGGTCTTGGAGGGTTCTTGGAATGTTGGTCACGGGTGGATGTAGAGCGAGGAGGATACTGACGATACGATTGCGATAACCCTTTTTGCGGGATTTGAATTCGTTTGGGTATCATTATGCAGCAGCGTACAAGTTCTTCCTCTTTCCTTCCCTTCACAGATCTCATATGCCCTGCATATCGTCTCTAGCCCACAGCTTGACCGTGCGATCACGCCCGCAAGACGCAATGAACCTCGCATCGTCCGTGACATCTGCAGCCAGCACTGTCCCGTCGTGACCCGTCAGGCTCTTGCACAACGCCCAGTCGTCTGCAGAGAAGATGTTGACGGCCTTGTCGAAGCCCGCGCTGACGACAAAAGTGCCGGATTTCTTCGGCTGCATGGCCCCTGACTCGTCGCGGTTGATCGTTGCCCCGGAACAAGGCCCATCCGTGCCTGTGAACCATTTTAGATCGGTGACGCCGCCGCGGTGCGCGCCGATGGAGGCTGTCTCGCGAACGGCGCGCAGGTCCCAGCATTTGGCGAAGCCGTCTGCGGAACCTGTGAGTACTCTGTAGCCGTCAGAGCCCCAGTCGAGGGCGTGGATGGGTCCGACGTGCGCATCGAGGAACATGATGGTGCGGCCGGAGCGCATGTCCCAGATGCGACCGATGGAATCAAGACCTGCGGATGCGGCGAGGGATCCATCACTGTTGAATGCGACTGTGAAGACCTCTTTGCTGTGACCTTCTTGGAGGAGGAGTTCTTGTGTGGTGTTCACATCCCAGAGGCGCCAGGTTGTGTCGTAACTAGCACTCGCGAGGTAGCGGCCTGAAGGGTGGAATGCTGTGCGAACGGCGCGGGCAGTGTGGCCAGAGAGGGTAGAGATTGGTGTGTCTTGACCAAGGGACCAGAGGTGAATGTCACCATCACCACCAGCTGAAGCAAGGTTGAGGCTGTCAGGGCTGACATTAGATGATGGCAAAGTGGCGCCAGGATACCACGAGATGCCGCCAATCATGGACTTGTGGCCTCGCAGGGTCATCTTCGTCTCCAGATTAGGAACGTCAAGCAACTTGATGCTTCCACCCCAGTCGCCGCTCGCAATGAGTTCGCCGCTCGGTGAGAAGCGGACCATGCTGACAGGCCTCTCACCAGCAATCTGCGAACCGAAAAGCTCGAAGCCCGATAACCGCTCTTTGATCTCCTTGCGATGCTTGACATGAGTCTCTACCGGTATCGTGCTCTCTTCTTTCTGATATGCGATGCGCCGCGCCGTCCGTGGCAGACTGTACTTTGCAATGTCTCTCCGCGCCTGCAGCAGAGCGTCTGTGCCTTCTGTGTAGAACTCCTCGTCCGCCTCGTCACCGTCCTCGCTTGGTGTTTCACCGACATCGCGCATGTCCTCATCGTCGCTGCCACCTTCCTGCTCGGAGTATAAAATTGATCGTAGGCGGTCGCGTCGGTCCTCAGGTCGTTCTCCGAAAAGTGTTATGGGCTCGCCGCGACTGCGAAGCTCTGTTCGTACTCGCTTGTCGTCTGTGGGCACGGCTATGGCAGCCACTTTTCTCTTTCGTGCGAATTCGTCCAGTAGAGAGGATGTCTGTTGTGATCCGCTGGCAGTGGGGATTGAGTAGTTTGTATCAGTTGCTGGTGTGGGCATTAGCTGTGAGGTCGAGCCACTCGGAAAGCCGTAACGATCACTCACGAATGTTGTTGATATCCACGCCTGGTGCGTCCTACCAGATCCGTCCATCAGCCAGTCGTTCCAGCAATTGCGTCTGCTCGAAGGACATCGCTCTGGTTGCGCGTGAACATCTGCTTCGTCGGGTGGATGTGAGAGACTTACCATGTCCATTTCCTCCTCCACGTACGCCTGCCTGGCGGGATGGCGCGCCATTGTGAATGATTGTGATCGTACTATAAGGTCTGACTTCAACGTAATAATGCAGCAATAGCTTTCAAGTTGTTCGTATCTCGGGTGGTGGTGGTTGTCGCAAACAGTCGAAGTTTTGTTGGAGGTGGAGAGCTCCCAGGCGCAAGACAGAGCAAAGTTGCGGAAGGAAGCCGTTTGTTGGAGATACATTCAGTATAGCATCATCCTGTACCGTAACAAACCTTATTACTTCCACTACACCTACACACATTTCACTCTACAAACTCTCCCGGTCATGCTCGCACAAGATGGTTGAGGTGCCCTCGTCAGGCCTCACATCTCTCTTACTGCCTCAGCTGCCATGTCAGCAACCAAAATGCGCGCCCTCTCCAAAGGTCTGATCGGCACCACCGCCGTCCTGGCCGCCGGCCTCTCTGGACTCTACATGCGCAATGCCTCCGCCAAATCGCCCTCAGTAGTGCCCTACCTGCGCACATACTCCTCCTCCGCCTCCTCAGCACCGCCCTTCACATACCGCCTGGCCGCCGCAGCCTCAGCCAAACGCTCACCACCCCGTGCGGCCAAAGCAGGCCGCGATTACTGGCTTTACAGCTCTACGCAGAACAACGTCTCACCACCTTACATTCGCTCGACGAAGCCGGACGCGGGCGAAGATGCCTTCTTCATGGCTACTATCGGTGCCAGCGCGCACCATGTTGCTTTCGGAGTCGCGGATGGTGTAGGTGGCTGGCAGAACTCAGGCGTGGACCCGAGTGATTTTAGCCATGGCCTGTGTGGACTTATGGCTGGCACGGCACATATATACGATGGCATTGAGACGGGGAAAGTCTCCCGACCGCAGGATCTCATGCAGACTGCCTACGACGCGGTCATTGGCAACCCTAGAATTGTCGCCGGAGGCTGCACAGCAAGTCTGGGAGTGTTAGACGGCGAGGGAGGATTGGAAGCTGCAAAGTGAGCATTGAATCCTTTAACAAGTAGCTTTGGAGACAGTTTACTGACAGCACACCCTCAAACAGCCTAGGAGACAGCGGCTTCGTCGTCATCGGCCCCGGCAAAGTCACCTACCGCAGCGAAATGCAAACCCACGCCTTCAACACCCCCTACCAAATGTCCAAAGTCCCGCCGCGAATGCAAGCCCAGAACGCCATCTTCGGCGGCGGCACGCACTTCTCGGAAACACCGCAAGACGCCGACGTCACCAAACACAAAGTGCAGCACGGCGACATTGTACTCTTCGCGACCGACGGCGTGTGGGACAACCTGAGCGCGCAGGACGTGCTCGGCGTCGTGACGAAGGTGATGGAAGAGCAGGGCTACTGGAGCACGATCACGAGTGAGAATGCGGCGGGAGGCCCGGAGACGAAGCTTGATGAGAAGAAGTTGCGCGCTTTGCCGGGCAATGTGACGAGTGAGAAGGTGCAGGAGAGCTATTTGCCGGGTCTGCTGGCTTCGGCGGTGATGCGCGAGGCGAAGACTGCTGGGCTAGATCGCAAGAGGAATGGCCCCTTTGCGAGGGAGGTTAAGTTGTACTATCCCAACGAGGGCTGGGAAGGCGGCAAGCCGGATGATATTGCCGTTGTTGTCGCCATTGCGGTGGAGAACGGGCCATTGAAGGCCGACGAGCCGGTCAAGGCGAAGCTCTAAAGGAAAGGGAAAGGGAAGCAAACCTATGGGCTTACCCATTTGCAATCACTACAGGACAGGATATCTGAAGGGTTTCACTTGTGGTTTGTAACAATCTAGTCAGGATATAGATCTTCGAAAGCGCGACGCAAGTCGAAATGTATCTTTATACATACATATATCCATCATTCCATGGACGTGTAACTCTCCTGATATCGGCCAGAAAGCCGATGGCATTATTGCGATGATGATGTCCGATCTGAACGAGGCTGGTGAGATCGACTTCCAACGGTCAATTGAAGGGTTCTGATGACGCCTGACCTTTTCAGGGATATGCACACGCGTACCTGTAGGCTGTAGAATGCAGATATCGGATATCGGCAGCATGATTTTTTGACATCGACCCAGCGATTCACTGCGAGATCGAAATAGAATCAATAGCAATAGTAACGATTGAAACCACTACCTCTGCCGTCAGGGACATTGGATGACGAAGTAGTCAAACGGCTGTAGGAAGTATTCTTGTATTCGATCTGAGACACCTAAGACGTAGTAGGAGGAGGCACGCAACGGCATTGGGGAGAGCCGGTAGTCGATGCCGAAACGTCACAGGAAAGAATAGCACCCTTGGACGAGACGCCGTGAGGATTATCTCATTTCCCAGCCAGCAGTGTTATCTCCTAGCACCATCTCGGTGGTGGCCAGTAATCAGCAACACGATTTTAACGCCGTGGTGGGGATTGACAAGTAGAGGATGAAACAAGGGCGGACCCCGTCGCTCATGCTTCGAGACAGCATGCAGCACGTGCGCAATCGGCAAGTGAAGTCGGGAGTGCTGGAGTAGTAGTAAAGTGGAAGAAGAGAGCGTTCTGGATGCTAGTCCCCGTGGTCTCAAACTCTCGCGACTCTGCCATCGTGCTTCGCGCCCCTGTTCGTTGCCTGCAATCCCCGCGAAAAGGAGCCCTCTGTGCGACGTCACTCGTGGATGTTCGGCTTGTTGGTGGAGACGGTTGATGAATATCGCGGTGCGCAGGGCAAATGAGGAGGCTTGAGGCTCTCGACTTGCGAGCATGGACTTTGATATACCTAACTAACACCGTTTGTGCGGCGGCGCGCGCATGTCTCTCCCGCGATGAAGAGTAGGCCATCTATATGCTTCTTTTCCCTTTCATGTTGTGCTGCTGCTTCTTCAACTCATCACCCTAAACACCAACACCTACATCGTGCTCGTGCTGGCCACTTCACGACTCCTCACACCTCTCCAGCCATGCGTTCCTCACATCTCGTCTCCTCGCTGGCCGCTGCTGTCCCCATCGCCACCGCTGCTCCTGAGCACTGCTCAAAGGACTTCTTCGCCTCCATCCTCCCCGAGAACGCCACTCTTCTCTTCGCCGAGTCTGTCGCGGAGAACGGCACTTTCAATGTCTCGCCTGCGAACATCGCCTACCCCAAATCGCCCACCAACCTCCCCGCCTCGTGTGCTTTGCAAATAAACGTCACCTCATCAGCGACATCGGCCTTCTCTTTCGGTCTCTTCCTTCCGGATCCCAAGACCTACAACGACCGTATCCTTGGTGTGGGCAATGGCGGTTTCGCTGGTGGCGTCAACTGGCTTGACATGGCTGCTGGCCTGCACTATGGGTTCGCTTCCTGGTCGACTGACACTGGCCACAACTCAACGTCTGGCGACCTATCTTGGGCGCTGAAAAATGAGGAACGCCGTCAGGATTGGGGTCACCGCGCAATCCATGGCTCTGCAGTCATGGCCCGTCAAGTCGCCGAAGCTTACTACGATGCTGAGGCCAAGTACGCCTATTTCTCTGGCTGCAGCACTGGAGGTCGCCAGGCTATTCGCGAAGTCCAGCTTCACCCTGAGACCTTTGATGGTGTCCTTGCTGGTGCTCCTGCCTGGTGGACCGACCGTCTTCAGACCTGGAGTCTGTGGGTTGGTCTCCTGAACCTGCCAACCAACTCCTCCAGCCGTATCCCTCCCGAGGCCTTCCCAGTGATCGCCAAAGAAGTCATGGCCCAGTGCGATTGGCAAGATGGCCTGAAAGACGGCATCATCTCCGACTCCGCCGGCTGCCGTTTCGTCCCCGAGGCCCTCCTCTGCAGCAGCTCCAACGAACTCCGCAACCAGACCGCCGCCGAATGCCTGACCCCCCACCAGCTCGACACCCTCAAGCAAATCTACGGCGACTACCGCGGCGCCGACAACGCTTTCATCTTCCCCGGCCTCGAACTCGGCAGCGAAGAGCAATGGGCCTTCCTCATGGGCTCCGCCAAACCCTCCACCTACGGCTCCGAATTCGTGCAAGACTTCGTCCTCGACGACCCAACCTGGGACCCGACAACCTCCTACAACAGCACCATCCCCTTCACGGCCTCGTCCCTCCGCCCCGGCAACGCCTCCGCCACAGACTTCGACCTCAGCCCCTTCCACGCCCGCGGCGGCAAGATTATCCACCACCACGGCTCCGCCGACGGCCTGATTCCCACCGGCTCCTCCGTCTACTTCCACTCGCAAGTCCAACAAACTCTCCAACCTCGCGGCGTGGAGCTAGATGATTTCTACCGCTTCTTCGTCGTCCCCGGCATGCAGCACTGCGCCGGCACGCCCGCCGACGTCGCTGCGCCGTGGTACTTCGCTGGCCCCAACCAGGCCGCAAACCTCGGAACATCCGCTTACAGCACGCCCGGGTTCTCTGATGCTAAGCACGACGAGCTGCTCGCGTTGATGGCGTGGGTTGAGAAAGGAGAAGCGCCTGAGACGCTTATTGCCACGGAGTGGAAAGACCAAGATGTCAAAAACGGCGTGCTGAGGCAGAGGCCGTTGTGCAAGTGGCCCGAGCAGGCACGCTTCCTGGGAGAAGGTAGCCCTGATGAGGCGGAGAACTGGAAGTGCGAGAACATCCACGGCGATCACCAGCCTGGATACGCGCAGGAGGAGCAGGTTGTGAAGAGCTATTGATCGAATTGATTTAGCGACATGATGAAATCTGCATAGCATGCATGTATGGCTTTTGAGCGACAACGCAGGGCCGCAAAATAGATACCCAATCCCTTTTCCCATTTATACACGTATACATGCAGTCGTTCTGTTGGTTTTGCCTCCCTCTCCTCCTAAACCGTCCCATAAGAATTCAAGAAGGTCACGGATATGCATATCATGACACACGAGCGCTGAATAAAATCAGAGGAAGGAGTGGTGTCAAGAGAGAAAAAGCCCGGCCTGCCGTTCCATTTTTGTGGTGCTTCTCTCTACCTTATCTTCCACCGCTGACATAGTTGTAGAAAATCGAAAAAGCAAGACCACATGATGACAGTCGGTTGCAGACACAGACCGCATTCAACGAATGCATGCGTGGATGCGCGCCCATATTTTCTCTTTTACCGCTGCTTCTCACACCACCATGCTGCGGTCTCATGTTTTTCTCTCTCTCTCTCTCTCTCTTCCGCCCCCATAAGCTTTCCGTCAACGCACAAGGAGAAACACCATAGCTAAAGTAGAGAGGAAAGTTTCTCATCTCCTCTCGTTTCTTTGCCTTCCAGATTGAAAAAAAAAGCGCTTCGAAGAACGAAAGAAAAAACGAAAAAAACAAACAAACAAACGCCATGCTGAAACGCCATTTGACCAAAAGATCACAAAGGCAGATATCTTGCTGTTGAGTGGCGCTGGGTTTTGGGTATCAATGCCGAACGCAACGGCGGGCTCTGCGTGCGATATATATGCCATGCAGACTTTTGAAAAAGCAAAACAAAGGCCAGAAGTAAGAAAAAAAGGCAGATTCGTATGCCGTTCGCTCGTGTATTCATTTCCCGTGATTTCTTCATCTCTTTCCCGCTAAACACTCCCATAACCGAGGACAGAACGCCCTCACCTCCGCCCGAGAAGCCCACTAAACCTCTTCACCTTCGGCGCTGCTCCCGCGGGCGAAGATCTCACTACGTTCGACGAGCGCTCGGTCGCAGCGCCCAGGCCCGTCGTTCGCCCGTCGAATCTCTCCCATGGTGCCACGTCTGCTTTTCGCGGCTGTGGGCCGGCGTTTTCGCCACCCATGGCTAGGCGAGCGGATGGAGGCAATGGCCAATCGATGGTGGACGCAGCGCTTGAAGCAACGCTTGGTGCAATGCTAGGCGCGTAGTGCGGCTGTGGTGTCGAGAAGTTGTGAGTGGAGTATTTTGAGGTTGGGGCGAGGAATGGCTGGGCGGGAGGGGCGGTGATGGGGATTGGTGGGAGTGGACCTGTTGGTGGAAGCGTTGTCGCGGCAGGTATTGGTGAGGACGGTGTGACTGTAGGTGTGGGCGTGTCATTCCCATCTGATGTGTGCGCGGCACGTGTGGCGCTGGCTGGTAGAGGCCAGTCTTCAGGCGTGTCTGGGTATTCGATGGGGCTTTCTGCTATGTATTCGAGTGGGCGTCTTTTGTGGAAAGGGGTTGGGAAATTTGATGAAAGCGCTTCTGAATCTGAGTGGCGGCCGTCGTTGGCCTCGGAATCGGAGTCTTCGTACCACGTGGTGCCTTGAGCATCCATTCGCATCCCAGATCTCATCACTCGTGGGATATGCTCTGGTATATCTTCGGTCGGTGGTGTTAGTGGCGAGGTGCTGGGAGTGGTAATATATGCGGGCTCGTCGCCAGCCATTTGTGGTGGTTCTTCGCCGGGTAATTCAGCTGGTCCATCGCCGGGAAGTTCTGCAATGGCTCTACCTGCGAGCTCTGCTGGCACGGCACCGCTGACTCTACGGACGCTACGAGCGCCGTGGAAGTAATTACCCTCATTCGCCTCAGGGCTGAGTGATGGAGGTGACATTGGTGAAGGAACATGAGAGAAGTATTGTTGTTGTTGACTGCTGTGCTCCATTGGTGAGGGCGCGTCCGACAAGTCAGGGTGAACTGCAATAGCCGTGGTTGTATCATATGCAACATGCGGTGCTATCACGGTGAATTTGTGCCCATTACGCACGGTAGAATCCATTGAAGAAGGCCTTGCGGACATGGAACCGATAGGCCGACGAGTAGAGGTCGAGCTGCTGGATGAGGAGGTGTCGCTGCGCCGAGACTGCCTCGTGTTTGTTGTGAATACCGATCCTGTCTCTTGTGACCTCTTCCTCTCATTCTCCAGCTTCTTCCGAGCATCTTCAGGTAGTCCATCCCATTTGCTGTTTACCTTGGGCACATGCTCTGGTAGTTTTTGCTTCGAGACACTAGTAAGGCCAACTGCACTTGTCCTTCCCGACTTCGCAGCCTTTTTTTGTTCTGCTGCGAACAACTCCAATGCATTGGTTGAAGGTTCCTTCAGAGTCAGGAAGCCTAGCACACCTCCTTTCTTCTTGTCTTTTGCTTGCTGTTGCTGCTGGTGTAGCTGCTTCCCATGCGACGATCCACTCTTCCGGGTGCCCGTCTCCATGCTGCTGGGCTTCGAGCGTTGAGAAGCGTCGCTGGTGCCGCGGTCGCGCCGCGGCGACGCAGTGCGTGTGCTGGATTGTGAGGAGGCTGTCTGGGAAGCATTGCTACTGCCGTTGGAGGATTGGGTGCCCGTTCTGTTTCGCACGGCGAGTTTGGGCACGCGCACGCTGGGCGCAGCACTGGCGATGCTGGGTTGATGAGACGACATCATAGGATGATCGGCGGCTGTTCCCAGATCGAGCACTAGGCAGCGGACCCCGCGTTGTTGGCGATTGGCGAGCGAGACGCTGTGAGTCTTCTCAGCGGCAGGCTTGGGTGAGCATAAGCATAAGAGCGAGCGGTGTTGTAGCAACTACACTACTACGGTGCGTGGAGAAAGAATGCAGTGCAGTGTGCAAGGTTTATCCAAATGAAGAGTCAAGGATAGGGCATCCGAAGCATGCTCTCCAGAGGCGAGAGAACGCGGTCGCGCCAGGCGTACGAAGGACTCGGCAGGCTGAACTAGGCCGGGATGTACACCCGAGGCGATGGTGGTAGTCTAGAGGCGCCGACCAGTGGGGAGCAGTTAACGCAGTGTTCGCAGAGCTTCCCCAAAAGGCCCGGTGCGTGTGGAAGAGGCTTGCCGTTGAGCGCAAAATAGCTGACAGCCAGGCCGGTGAGGCGTTTTTTGCTTGGTTCCGTGTGGTGGCGTCGGCCAGGGCACAAACGTGCCGTGTGTGCAATGTCGCTAGGAAGTAGCTATAGTGTTGATGACGGCCGTCTACAGTAGGACGAGCCGAGAGTAAGTGGGTTGTTGAGTGAATGAGTTGCGTAGCCGAGTAACCGAATAACTCAGTGTAGTGTAGCAGTACAGTAGTATGGCAAGATCAATGTTGTCTTCAGGTCTTGCTCTCACCGAGAATTGAGTGTGCTTGCAGGCTCAAGCCAGCACTTGCTGCTTGTAGCACCAAGGGACCCCAACTGCGCGACCCTCTCTGCTGCAGCACGTGGCCTGTCGCGTGGTAAACTCTGTATGGCGCAAAGTTAATCGAGCATAGCCTTTCCTGCCGAGGAATTCCACAATAAATCATACGAATGGCAATTGCGAGTGGTGTAGCATGTGATGGTGGAGTTGATGGTGCGATTGCTTGTATCATAGAGAGGTCAGCTATACCCAGCTCTGATGTCTTTCTTTTATACGTCAGAGCCACACGAGCATTCATGCTTCCATCCTCCATCTCCATCTCCCCCTTCTCCGTGGTCCATCGTTGCACGCAGGGCTGGCGTAGACATCCGCCAAAACGGCCACATCGGCATCGAGAACAGCTCGCTCCGTCCGCGCACCAACAATCCCCACGTATATCAATGCACGCACCTCGAATATCACACGCCATATTCCGCGGGCACCGGTGGCATGGTAAGGTATACAGTAGTACTATGTAACGTCTTCATCCTAGCCATTCGCGATACTCGGCCATTCCGATTACGCGCACAACTCCTCGCTGCATCGCCGATGGTCGCTTGAGAGCACAGAGAACGCAAGCCTCTTGTCCATGGCGCTCCACTCGCTCGAAATACTGCGCCTCTGCAGAAATGGCCGACGACATGCCTATCGCATCTCACCTCATGTGTGACTGACTCTGTGCAAGGACGCAATGCCTGCTCCTCATCAGACACAACGATCTCGATACGACATGCCTGTCGGTACTTGCCATAAGTCGCACGCTCGGTATGCCGGATGGGTATTCTTTAGCGACCGCCTTTCAACCTCCATCCCGTACAGCAAGCAAGCATACATGCACATCTTCTCATGCACCTCATGCCAGCTCACCCTTGCGCACTCATGACGAGCACTTCTCGAACCAAAACCTGCTCGCTATCTCCTCACCAGCAAGCATCCCACGACCTTCAGCTGGTTCCTCGAACGCCATCCTCGAAGATCAGCTCGCCTACATGGCTAGCTACATCACCACAACCACTCCACCAAGCACTACCTCTACTTCAGTACAATCGCTTCGGCATGTCAGCAACACTGTATACACTCCGGCCTGCAGGATCGCCATGTGTCCGCCCGCCCTAGCACTCTGTGGCATTGGTGGCGCTTTTCCTTACCGTGCGACATAAGCGCTGCCACGTTTTGACCGTCGTGCAGCATGCAGTGCTTCGTGCCATCACGCTTCTTGTGCGCCTATCATGCGGGTATTGTGCAAGGTCTTGGCGTTGTTGCACTCGACTATCTGAGCGAGTCGTGCATTTAGGTTTTGTTTCGACATCGCTGATCTGTTGCGGTGATGGCTTTGCTGCCGAGGTGAGTGGTGAGGTCCGTCCACGCATGCTTCTTCTTTGACGTGGTTGTTGGAGGTTTGCGATGTGGTTGGTTTACAGGCATATTTTTGTGCTTGGATCTGCACATGCAGACGCATTGCAACCCTCCATCTAACCTCACCGAACACTGATCTTGAGCATAGCGAACGTTCTCTCTGGACATTGAGAATGTCATGCAAGATCTCTCAGGGGCATTCAAGAAAGCTGTGATTGCAATCAAGACAAAGGTAACTCCAGAGACAAGCACTTCAGACTCGTACAAATTGCACAGTGGCAACATTCCACACGCATCTGCCTCCAACATGCGATCAAAGAGGATGCACGTAAAGAGAAGCATCTTTCAACTGGCTACACTGCGACATATTACTGCTTGGAACAGATCCCACGATACATTTCAAAGAACCAGGTAACGCTGTACATCATCCTGTCGGTTTATGCAAGCGGACTTTGGCTCCATCGGCAGGCCCTGATAAACATTGTCAGCATAGAAATGACGATGAACAGGTTGAAAAATGTCCACTCACACATGGTCAGTCCCAGACCTTTGTTCATCTTCCTCATCTCACTCTCATCCACAGCTTCCACTCCATCAAACGCCTGCAACAGCCTGACCAACAAGAAGCCTGCTTCAGTCAGTGCGAACTGCTGACCGATACAAACTCTCGGTCCACCCATGAACGGGAGGTACTGCCACGCTGGTACTTTCTGCTCCCATCGGCTGGGCTTGAATTCCAGCGCGTCCTCGCCCCAAAGATCCTTCCGTCGGTGCATTGCGTAGACACTGAACACCACAGTCTGCCCAGCCTGAACGGCGATCGGTGAGCGCTGATCGACTCCGCCGCCGAGCGGCAGCGTGGTATCTTTCACGCAGAGGCGGTTGTTAATCGGCACAATCGGGTGCAGACGGAGGATCTCGTTCATGAAGTGTTGAAGCGGTCGGCAGGCTTTCAACTCTGCAAAGTCTGGCTGGCTGCCGGACGGGAAGTCGCGCATGACTGCTTCGCGTAGGTTGGTGAAGATTTCTGGATGCAGAGCGAAACGAACAAAGCACCAGCCCAACATGCTGGCTGTACTGTCACGTCCAGCCGCCATGACCGCTGTGTCATCTCGTCAGCCTCATCATCATCACGACAGATGCGCATGCCTGAAAGCGGCAGCAACAAAGAAAGCGCATAACTTACCAAGCGTCTGCGAAACAAGATCCTCACGATTCTTCGTCTGCGCCGTCAGCGACTCCAATAACCCGCCCTCCACCATCTCCTCCGCAGTCTTCCCTTCCGCCTCCATCTTCGCAAGTGCTTTCTCCACAAACCCGCCAACAAACTTCTTCGCCGCCCCAACAGACCTTCTGAACTTTGGCCCATCGTGCAACCAGTAAAGATCCCCCAACCTCAACCTCTTAGCAGTCCCCTCATTAGCCACCCTCAACGCCTCCGCAAACTCGCTCGAAACCGCCACATCAGCACTATACGGATCCTTCTCACCCGCATCAGCAGCAGGAGTAGTGCCCTGCCCATTCTGCGCTCTCCCATAAGCTTCCAGCGCCCCCACGCGCTCCCCGAACAAGAACTCCACCGCCGTGTCGAGCGTGAAGCAGAAGAAAGCCGGTAGCACGTCTTGCGCGCGCAACCAGCCCGAGGATGGGTCTGCTTCGCCTAGAGCGATTATCAGGGCGTCGGCGGCTTGTGCTGTGGCGTCGAGGTTGTTGATGTTGTCGCGAGCGAAGGAGGGGCGGAGGAGGGCGCGCGAGTGTTTCCAGATCGCGCCGTCGCTGGAGAAGATTGAGTTGCCTAGGAGGGGGATGAAGGTTGCGCGGCGGGACTGAGGGAGGGAGGGTCAGTGTGATTAGACTTGGAAGGAGGGGTTTTTTTGAGATGAATAGACTTACTGGTCCTATTTCGAACTCCGGGAACTGGGTTGCAAGCAATGCTTGCATATTGGCAGGCTCGCTGGTCATGACCATTGCTTTGCCGTCCACGATCTAAGAAGACCGCCAAGATCAGCATACGTCGACAAGGAGCAAAAAAAGCCTCAACAAGACGCCAACAGAAAAGAAAAACCAAGGAAGAACAACCCTTCCCCCAAAAAAAACTCACCGTCTTCTTATGCGTATGCACATCTCCCAGTAAATGCTCCAGCAAAATATCATCGAGCACGTCTTCGCCCGTGGAGTCCATGCGTCTGTATCACATAGATATTGGTGAGCAAGCAGTTGATAACGACGGGTTTTTGTTTGTTTTTGGATGCACGCACACTAATCGGTAAATAGTCTCCCAGCCGTAGGGGAAAGATCCGCTGGTATCGAGCGGTTCTTCGCAACCATGTTGTTTAGCGAAGGCGCGGAAGCGGCGGCCGGTGATGAGGGACTTGACGAGGCGGTAGGCGATGTATGAGATGGTGAGGAGGGCGAGGGTTGGGAGTGTTGAGGGGGCCATTGTGTTGTTTGTTGTGTTTGTTATGATGTTGCGAAATATGAGAGACAAAAGAATCCGATTACCTTACATCAGGAAGGTAGCATTTCAAGAGTCATGGAAAAAAAGAGCGAGGAGACTGATTCATATATCTTGCTATCTTGGTTTTTGCCTTCATCATTGGGTTTATGGCCGTTGTGTGGTCCTCAAGCAGTCTAGCCCGGGTGGTATGGTGATGGTCATCCCTGGGTTTCAGCTGCAATCCGTCGCAGCCTCGTATTCGCGTGTTGGTGGTGTAAGGCGTTTGGCGTGGGCGATTCCCTGAGGGACCACATGATAAGGACAGACAGGCGTCCAGGAAGGAATACGTCTCCCTTAACCGGATGGCTTGCTCCTAGTACTGTAATTGATATTGTGCCATGTTGCTTGTGTGCTTCTAGATCGGGAGGGAGGAGTTATGGTAGGAGGTATGTAGTTTCATGTTCTGGAATTAAGGCCGTAGTAAAAACGGGGACCAATTCGTGAGCTGCTCATTCGCTGCTTCCGCCCCGCAACGTCATGCGACCAACGGAGGTGGAGGTGGGACCTTCTGCTCTGCTCTGCTCGGTCACCTGGATGTGTCGTTGACTGTCACATGAGGCGAGGCAGCGAAGCCGTTGACATTTCTACCTAGGTAACCTTTGCGCCGCGAACACCATCCGAGAACACGGTACCGCAAAATTGCGTCCTACGTAGACCCCCAGCCAAGCACACCATGCTCCAGATAAGATGGCCGTCGCTCCCCGATTTCAGTAGCTGGGCCAGCAGCGCCAGCGGCATCAAGCTGCCCAAGGTTAAAGCTCATGAGATCGAGGCCCAGCCTGAGAAGAGGGCGAGGACGCTGAAGCACCTCTTGAAAGCAAACCACATTAACCACAGCATTATCTACAATGATCTGAGATTTCACAACCACTTGCCGCACGTTCTGGGCTCGTCTTACATCCTCGGCGCGGATGCTGATCAGCTCAACCATATCTCTGAGGCAGAGAGCAAGCACCTTGAGCCTTGGACGGATAGCCCTGGTGAGATTGCTAGGCATGACTGGAGGGATTTCTTGGGCAAGCGGGAGTATGCTGTATCATAGTGTTGCAATCGATGGGATTACTAACCCGCAGCTCCAGGTACCAGCGAGCATTTGTCGATTTCTTCGAAGATCAGCTGGTGAAATACGGCTATGACTGGCGCGAGCTACTGAGTGAATTCTTGCTGCAAGGCAAGGAGCCGCTTGTCAACAATTTGATCTCAGGACTTGGCCACCCTCTGATTCACCTAGGCTACGCACACGAGCTCTCATCGCGAACGGTGGCGATCGAAGCACTTGGTCTAGCGGCTTGCTTCCGAAATGACTGGCATGTCTATCTGGATGATCCCAAATACACCAAGCCCGCGTCTAAACCTTCGGAAAGCCTGTTCGCGATTCTAGATCGCATCACACACGACAAGACCTTTGACGGTCTGTTCGACCACGCCGGCAGCGACAACATCGAGACACTGCTTGCAAATGATCAAGCCGCCGCTGCGGTCCTCGAGCACTGGAACTCATGGGACCTAAAGCATGCAAAAGATCAATTCGCTGAGAGTCAGAAACTGGCAGTCACCCTACTTGTCACAGCTCACCAGCGAGGAGACAACTCCACCACAAAGTTCGATTTCTTCCTCGTCCACCTCCTCAACACCTCACATGCTATCCGCGTGCTACTCGCAATCCTACCCTACAAATTCCACCTCCCGCTCATCCGCCAGTGGTGGCTCTTTACCATCCTCGTCTTCATCGCGCAGCTTCGCCCGCGCATCAACATCGACACCATCAAACTCGTCGAGCTCGAGAGCCGCGACTGGAAGTATGTCACAGAGAAAGCGCTGAAGGGCAAGTACAGGACGGATGCGCACTACGTCAAGGCGTTGAGGAGTATGCACGAAGCCAGCACTACTTGGGGCGATCCGAATAACTTCTATCTGAGAGCGGCGGTGAGGTTTGCTGATGAGTTTGATGGCTGGGGAGGATTTGGGCCTAGGGATGCGGAGTTGGAGGCTGCGGAGGGTGGTGGTGGTTTGGCGAGGAGATATTCTGGTCAGGGTGACTGTTTGGGCGAGACATGATCTTATGGTTTTTGTGTCATCAGGCGAAGGGGCATTGCGATGCTTGGACCACTACGGTTTGTTGCATATGAACGGGTCGTAGTGACTTCGAATCCCTTCTTACTTCAGGTCCTTTGATGATCATGATTTAAACTAGGCCAAACCAACTTCCTCAAGGGTGATTTCGCGTCAGCAATGATGGGGGGTAATGAATGCCCATGCCAAGTATCCTTGTTGCACACCGGCTCACGCGCAGCCTCCTCTGCGCCTTAGTACACAACTATCATCAGACGCGGAGACAGCGCCAGTCATATCAACCGTCGAAACATACTTCAAGTCAATATCTCGTTGGCGATTAACGCCGTCGGACACACCCAAGCAGACAGGGACCTGCACATCGGTGACGTCTCTCTCCTCCAATCCTTTAATATACTTTATCCATACACCTGCAAGCACTCCATCATACCGAAACACCGCCAACCCAGCGATACGCCATCAGCGCATAGCGCAAGCGAACAATCGAAGCCCACCACCCTTGTCAACAACATGCAGGGACCGTGCTGAAACAGGGCGCTACCCTGGTCCCTGCACCGCCTAGCCAACGAACGTCTATACCAACGACGTCATACCTACTCTTCAGCGCATACCAATCTCGGCGCGGACGTGTGGTGGGTGGTCAGTGTTCTTCCCGATCCTGCCCAACAGCAAGTTTTCGCTGCTGGTCGGTGTGCGTTGGTCGGTCAGTGCCTGGCGGCGATGCGTGCAGGTAGGAGCGCTTGGTGACGCAGAAGGCGCTTTACCTGCCACACACTCACTAGGGATAGCAAACAGCGCTTCATGTGATAAGTATCTTGTGCTGTGCTGAAGAATATTCTAAACGCTGTGTTACGCTTTTCCCCCTTGCATGCAACAGAACGCCTGCTGAAGGGACTAGTTTGATCTTTTTTGCACTGCCTTTGTGCCTCTTTTGAACTTCTCGCGTTCGAGCGCAGAAAATACTACAGAGTCAATATTCACCATGCGCTTCTCTGCTTTGATTCCAGTGGTGCTGAGCGCTGTGGCGTTTATCCTCACTTTCTTGTGTCTGTTTGCTGGATCCAAGAAGGGATTTATGGAGGACTATGCCATAGTCACAGTGAGTTCGCTGCTTTTGACACGGTTTTACGCATCGAAATATTGAATACTGACGATCCATCTAAGCTCAACACCTCCCGCATCGGCAAAGAGTTCTTCAACACCACGAGCTCGAACAGCTCAAACAGCGTCGTCAGCTTCTTCGACGACATCATCAACGATGTCCAGGAAGAGATCAACGACAAAATCAACGACGTCGCTCAGGATCTGGGCCTCCACGACTTCTACTCAGCCCACCTCCTCAACTTCTGCGAAGGCTACTTCACGCCCGCCGACATGCCAAACGCCACGATCTCGAAGAGCGACATCAGCAAGAACGTCACCGACTGCAGCAACCGCACCGCAATGTACAACTTCGACCCGCGCCAGATGATCCAGCGCGAGCTGAACGAGTCCGGCCACGGCAACATCAACCTCACAGACCTGGGCTGGCCAGACGAAGTCGACGACGCCATTTCCGCGCTCGAAGTCGCCAGCAACGCCATGTTCGTCCTGTACTGCATCGGCATCGCCTTCGCCGGTCTTGCTCTCATATCAGCGCTGGTCAGCATCTTCTTCTCTGGCCGCTTGAGCGCGTTCGTCAATATCGTTATTGACTTGATTGCTTTCCTGGCTGTGGGCATCGCTTCTGCTATCGCGACTGCTATTGCTGTCAAGGCGGCGCATATCATTAATGATAAGGGCGAGCGCGTTGGAATCAGCGCGCAGAAGGGCAACAAGTTTATGATTTTGACGTGGGTGGCGACGGCGGCTTTGCTTGTAGCGAGTCTGGTGTGGTGCTTTGACTGTGTTGTTGGGAGGCGCAACAAGAACAGGAACAGGAACCGCAAAGGGTCGTTTGGGCAGAGTTACTGAGTGATTGTGGCGAAGGAGAGAGTGAGATGGTTAGTCGGATGGATTGGACAGGGAATGAGGCTTGCTTGAGAAGCCACAAGACGAGAGCTGGTGGTGAGGAAGATTGATTGATTGATTGTTTTCTGTCTGCGACGACGCACTAGATACCCCCATGTTTGTAATGATATAATGCTATGAGATGACTATAAGCTTTCTGCGTGAAGCGTTGCTGAAGCTAGTGGCAAACTTTCATGGAAACGACTTGATCGGTATCTGAATGCTCATTTTTTATATATCGTGATCTACATATTCACATGTTTCATGCTCATTCAAGGTTCCCTAGTAGCAAGCAATTTTAAAATCACAAGAAGCCCGCCAACGCCTCCATGAAAGCATCGTGGTTCTCCAACATGGGGAGATGCCCGGCCTTGGGAATCGACTTGAAAGTCGTGTTGGGAATGCCAAATGTCTGCATCACTTCTGGCAACTTGCCATCTCCCTCGCCAGCAATCAGCAGGCCAGGAACCTTAATTCCAGCCAAGTGCTCTTTGAGGTCGTAGTTCGACAGCGCGCCGGCATTTTGCTCGAAGCCCTCGATGCTCGCAGGCTCCACCATTGCCAGCGTCTTCTCGAAGTTTGCCGAGCCGTGGTTTTCGGGCGTGAACCAGCGCTCGACTGTAATCTTTGCGAGAGCCGACATGCCTTCGTTCTTTGCGAGCTCGACGCGCTCGGCCCAGGCTTTGTTGTTGGCTGCGCCGGCGGCGACGTTGCAGTCGCAAGCAATGAACTTGGACAGCTTCTGAGGGTATCTGATGGCGAAGTTGATGGCGGTCACACCGCCCATGCTGACGCCTAGGACTGCGTGGGCCTTGTCGACGTTCACGCGATCGAGCAGGTACTCGAGGTCGTCAGCTAGGAGGTCGAAGCGCGTAGGGTTGCTGACAGGGTCTTGCTGCGAGTAGCCGCGGGAGTTGTAGCGTAGTGTGCGGTAAGTCTGGCCATTGACACCCTTGCGGAGGGCAGTAGCCACTTCGTCCCAGATAGAGAAGTTGGTGAGGATTGAATTGACGCAGACGACCACGGGGTCAGCAGGGTTGCCTTCCAGCTGGAATCGCAGCTCTGCGGCATCGGTTGTGACGACGGATGAAGCGGGTTCCTTCAGCTTCGTAAAAGTAAGGTGGTGTGCCCACTGGCGGATTTCACGAGACACGACTTTCTCCATGGTCTCTTTTCGCCACGGCGTGTTAGTGGCCGCTTGGTGCTCTGGTCCGTTAAGGCCATTCTGTTCTTCAAAGTCGTGGATGGCTAGGCACTCGACCTGGCCCTGTGGCGGCATTCCCTTGATGCCACCAACAAGCATCCTGAATCGCCTGGTGCGCAACCAGCCTGGGACTTTAGAAAGCATGCCGACGTGCTCCTCTTCATACCACTTGTCGAAAGCCTCAAGGTCTTCTTCCTTGACGATCATAGCAACCCAAATATTCACAGGCGCGGGACCAGAATAGCCAGGCTCCTTGCTGCGTTCGGAGAACTGCGAGTAGATTTTCCTGTCGAGAGATTCAAAAGTGCCCATTACCCGCTTCTCTCTCGCGGAACGCTCTTCGCGTAGACGAGTGTAGATGCGCTTCTCTAGCATGGACAGGTCGGAAACATCGTAGATTGCACTCCACTCTGGCTTCTCTCCATCAATAGCCTTGTACCGGTCGCCAGTTGTGATGAAAGGCAGGCGCAGGCGTAGAGGGCCGTGTTCAGTGTTGTACCACTCATGGAAAGCGGTTTCGTCGGTGTTAGCGCCGGGCTGGATGGCGACGGCGAGGAATCCGGGACCGTTCATGATGAGAGTTTTGTTGATGTATATAACACTTATCTGTTATTGACGCTGGGATGAAGGAACTACTGCGCGCTGGTCTACTGACATATCTTTCTGGCTACATGCTTTTCCGAGCTGTTGTCGTGGAGCTCCGAGCCCGGGATGTTCTGTCGGCAAAGGTTGGACGTGGAGGCCGCGCTTAAATATTCTTCCTCCTGCGATAGCCGAGCTGGGCTGACTAAGAGATGTGACGAATTGGTGGAACCAGAAGACATTCGTCCTCTCTCCTGAGCATACCATTTCCGAAGAATCTATGCTGTATTCACATCGAGAAGACTCTATTGGATTGCCGACAACGCCTTGATACATCCCTTTCACGGATGTCTTTATGCTGGTCGCGAAGACCAACAGGAAAGCGCTTCATGACAGATGCATCTAACAACACATGAACACAGCCGACGACAGTGATCACTCTGCAAAGGGGGTTTTTTTTTCATGATAAGGTACTGTACCAGGATCGGCTGCTTGATACTAAATTCCTCACACACGCCAACGCTTGGACACGAAATTTCGGCATGGATGACTTGCATTGTATGGCGCCTGCGACTAAGTTCAGGCAGAGTATACATTGATACCATCCTGGATAGCATCGTGGATCTTTGCCACAACTGCCTCACCCTCAGCGATAAGCTCCGGGTCGCCCTTGTAGGCCTTTTCTGTGACAGCAGCACTGAAAGTGTCGTGGTCATTGATCAGCAACTTCAGGCTGGCCAATACCACAGGTGTCAAACCAGAGCTCTCGAACTCGGGCTTCTTCTTGATCAGGACCTGCACGTCGTCTGGGATTGTGTTGCCCACTGTTTCTACAACTGTATTGAAGATACGGCGGGTGTCCGCTTCATTGAATTGCGGTGCAAGGTTGGCATCGACGAATCCCTTGCGGTTGGCGATGTGGATTGCGCCGACTGTGGTGAGGACCTGGTAGAAATGTAAGCGAATGTTCCTGTTAATGGGATTGCATCTTGGTTTCATACAGGAGTGCCCTGAATCAGGGTAGTGACCAGGTTGCCGCCTTGATAGGCCTCTGTTGCCTTGCGGTTCGCAAGCACTCCAGCATTGATGTTGTTGACGTCCTGGATTATGGTATCGGCAGTGATGATTCGACGGTGGATGGTTGCAGCGCCTGCAAGAGAAGCAGAGAGTAGGACGGCGGCAAAGCGTGTGAAGTGCATGATGAAGATGTCTCAAGTACGTTCCGGTATAGATTGAAAAAGGCTGGATATGCGAGTACGATGAAGAAGAATCCAATTGCAGTCGATATATATGCTAAGCGAGTTTCCAGTAGCCATTGTCGTTATGTTCTCGCACATGCGTGCCTCGGTATGCTGTCAGTTCATGTCGATCATAACTCAGGGGAGGAAGAAAGCCGTTGCGCTATTGCCGTTGATTCGAACTTTATGTGGCTGATCACACTCTGTATCACATCTGGTTGCCGAGGCTCTCTCTAGGTCGGTCGATCTATTTGGCTGTCTGGCATCTTTCGTATCCACAGATCTACAAAGCGAAGACGTATGTACGGTACACAGCTCGCAACATATCCAAACAAGGCAAATGGACGACCAACCCGATACTGGCGGTCCAACGGAGATGCACGCGAAGAGGTAGAAGTTATGAACTCTCGCTTATTGACTTCCATGACTACCATTCATTGCAACAGAACTCCAAGAGCCTAGAACCAGGCGCCTATTGGATTTACGGTACAGGCGCAGGCCCTAAGGCGTCATTGTCATGACCTGCCAAATGGCGAATGATCCACAGTACTGCGAATCATGCAGAAGCGGAGGCTGAACCTAAATCATCCTTTACGTTCGTGCCGAGGAGGGAGGAGCTATAGTTCGCAAAGGCATACAACGGTAGCAGCGGTGGTCATGGACCGCTTGTGATATATACCTTGATCACGTTTCCGCCCACACTTTCGGCCATCATCTACACCCCATCCAACAAGCTACACAAAAATCGCCAACTATGAAATTGCTTTCGCTCTTCAACTTTCTCCTGCTCTCAGCAACAGCAGTTTCGGCTTCCCAAGTCGACGTTGTGATTAACGACATCACTGCGCTTGACCAAGATGTTCGATCCCTGACAGCCAAAGTCCGCGCCTTCAATGGAGGGCTCATTCCCCAAGTTCCGCAGCTGTTCGGCCTAACGCAAGTCCATCTGGCTACTCGGAAAGGCTACTACTCAGCTACGGGCCTACCTCGCCCTTTGACCGAAGAGGACGGTATCAGACTGATCAACCATGTCAACGAAACGCTAGCCATCGACAACCCCATCGCCGTCGAGGTTCTCGAATCAAAGAAACAGTTGTTCGATGCAGCAGGTACTAGCCTGGTTATCAAGGGCGGATTGAAGCTGCTGCTCAGTGACCATCTGGCGTTCAGCAACGAAGTTTTGGAAAGGGCGCCTCCAAGCCTGCTGGCGGATGGTAATGCTGTGGTGGATGTGATTACCAATGCACTCCAGCACGGAATTGAGACTTTCTCACAGTAGTCTTTAGCAGCTTTGAAGTATTGCCAAAAGGCTCATCATATGCATACTTTGCTTGTAACAACGTTTCTCAACCTTGTGATAATAAAGATAAGCGGGCATATGGAGACCCAAACCATCATTGTAGTTATACGCAAGCTAACGTGCTGAGATACCACGAGGCTGCCACGTACGCGAGTTTCCGGCAACAAATCGACTTTGAGTTTCCTTATGACGCCACCTCCCAATAACATCAACTGTTACATCCACGAGTGCACACTAGAAATCGACACTTGTAAGTCACGTCTCGGCCTGCTATATGTGTTGATAGTCTGGGCGCAATCGAGGTCTACGAGAAACTTTTAGTGGGTAAAGGCCACTGAAGCCTCACTACGCCAATTCGCAGAAACCGACGAAGCATGGCGGACTTGGACACGAACCTTTACAGCATCGCCGCATTCATATGCGCGCTCTTCGTTCTCGAGTTCGGCGCTGACAGATTCATCGATCATACAGCCATCTTGGCGAAACGGACAGGCATACCGGAAGGTCTTATCGCACTGCTCACTGCGGGTGCTGAATGGGAGGAGCTGGCCGTCGTGGTATTCTCAATAGCTCAAGGTCGCAACTCTCTAGCTCTGGGAAACGTGGTAGGCTCTGCGATCTCCAACATACTCGGCGCTTTCTCTCTCGGCCTGCTCTGCTCTAGCACTATTGAGGATGGTCTTAGCTTCGATGCGAGCTCGAAACGGTATACCGTCCTGCAGTTGGCAGTTACGATTTTGGCAGCCGCCTCACTGGTTCTAAGGAAGCATTTGCATCTGCGAGTGGTAGGGATCGGACTCATCGTCATATTCGTGCTATACGTTGGTTCGGTATTCTGGGCTATCAGGAAAGGTCTAGTTACTGGACCGGAGCTCTCAGAGAGCGACAACGATTCCGACAGTACTGGCGATGGCGGTGAAGAGATCGATCGCGCAGGGGCTTTGGCCGGCATTAGAAGAAGCGCATACGGTACCTTCAATAGACAGAGGCGCCATTCAGCACATAATGCTCGCTCGAGCGTCGAAGCCCAACCACTCACGGGTGACGATACTGGGCTATTTGCCAGCACCACCCACCACAATGCGATTTACCACCTATTCCAGCTTCTCGTCGGCTTTCTGTCGCTGCTTATCAGTGCTTACGTCCTCACGCACGCCGCGACAACCCTTGTAGACCAAATCGGCCTCTCAGACGAAGTTTTCGGGCTAGTGGTACTTTCCATCGCCACTCCTCTGCCTGAGAAGCTCATTGCCTCACTGAGCGGCCTAAGAGGTCAAACTGGCATTATGGTCGCGAACACTGTGGGCAGCAATATCTTCCTGCTCACGCTCTGTCTTGGAATTGTTTGGGCTTCACCCAGTGATGGCGATAGCTATGCGGCGGTCGGTGCGACAGAGCTTGTTACCTTGGTCGCTTCGTCTGCGGCCATGTGTGTTATTGTCTTCACTCGTGGGAATGTTGCGAAGGGGCTTGGGCTGGGCTTTCTGGTCGTCTATTTTGCATTTCTCTCTTTGGAAATCGCTGTCATTCGACATGATTGATGAGCTGGACACCACCGTCTTGACCGCCAAAGGTCTAGAAGAGTACTTGTGTCTGCTGGCAATTGTCGGACTGTTCGTCTCCGTGCCATACGTTGATGCGGTCTTCTAGGCTACCAACCAGGATTTGGTCAACTGCCTTGAGCCCTTAGATAGCAATAGCGCCAAAGATGGTGTTGAGAAGACGCATCGCCTAAGCGATCCTGCCTAGGCATAAGGGTGTATTGCAGCAAATAGCTTTATACCAACATCTCTGGCTTCGCCACCGAAGGAGTGGCTTCGCTTGAGCAACAGCGTGGCTCCAATAGGCTCGGTGCTATAGTGTAGGTCTGTATACTTGGCCCTGTTGGTTCTCGATAGTGAGCATGAGTTCCGTCGTCCACCTGGAATGATATCGGTATAACGACTTCGGGACGTGTTCCGAGCTTAATGATCATCTCGTCAGTCACTTAGACATTGCTATAGCTCAGTCAATTGCTTTCGGGCTAGAAGACATAAGGTTTGGATATAATGGTGAAAGTTCCAGTCCTTCTCTTTGGCGAGAGATCAGTGTTGGCACTAAGCACAATATCGTTCCTTCGAGCCCAACGGCAGTAGAGCTCAATGCGGCAGGTGAAGTGAAAGGTAGTAACACATTATGGAAGGTTGCTCGCTTCCATGCTCTCGAGGCTGCATGTTCGCTAATTGATAACCATTTCTCCGAAAGACACGGTCACGTTATCAACAATCCTCCGCCTCTCCACCTCGTCCCTCCGCGGGATAGCTCATCCGAGTATTTTTAGCAGCAATTTTAAAAAAATTAGCGGTCAATATGCACTACAGTGAGGGGCTCCTGTGAGCTAATTAGCTCTATTTCTGTCTTACATCCTTCGTCGCCGAGCTCTTGAGCATGTCCGGCGGGGGATAACACCCGACTTCTCATTTCTTGGAAATACTGCACATCCGGAGGTTCGGTGAGAAGACGTACGTGTACATCATAATTTCGCACATGTTAGTGTCCAAGCAAGGCTGACAACATCAATCCTTTCAAGAGTCTGTCGTCAGCGTGGTGTACACGTCTGAGGATCCGGATTTGAAATCGAGCAGACGACACGTCTATGTTGCTCTTTACGGCGTTGCGATTGTGCCTCTCGCGCGTTGCTCGCGTTGGCGTTCGTGTGGATATTGGCTACCGGCGTCCAGATTCCGCATTTCTCTATCAAGTCCATGCCCTTAACGAAAGATGGCGGGCATATGCATGTTACTACACCACCGGTGGCGCGAACCAACAGCTAGTGGCGCCTGCAGACGCATCCTCCAAGTTTAATGCGGCTACCCCATTACCACTTCGGCTACTCACATCATGCTACCCATGCCGCGGGTTGCGACCTTTGTATGACTTGCATCAGCAAGTATCACTCATAATCTTTTGAAACTCGTGGTCAATGCTTGAGAGCAGGATGCCCTCCATAGCCTCATTTGGTCAGCCCACTGTTCCGTGCCACCTCTAGAAGGCAGCCCAGGATCCAACATCATCGGAAAGACTGTGCCGTAAGCGCTGTCACGCGGCGCAAGATCTGGTAAGGCGCATGCAAGTAGCTCTTTGCCGCATGCGCCGCCACTGCAAAGGCGGGTGCTGCTGCAGGGCATCTACGCTAACCTCGCCATGCGCCTCTAAATTAGTCGATCCATCTTTACACAGATGCAATCTATTCTCCGCCCGGTCTCACGCCGCATGTGTTGGTAAGTGTGAGGCTGGATGGTATATAGGATCTGTTTGTGCTCTCGCATTCTGCAACTCGCCCATCATCATCATCACATCCAGTCAATCAGTTAACAATCGACCTTGCATAACACAACAAGGGTTCACAACACAATTACAACACAATGGCACCGATCTTGTACTCCCTTGTCGCTTTGACTGGCTTTATCTCTGCCGCATACAGTCTGCCCTCGAGCGAGCGATCGACAAACGATGCCAAGGTCCTCGACCTCAAACCAGTATCACCTGGCCTGCCCCAACCTACGTCCTCACCAGCGATCATCGCCCTTGGTGTCGGCACACAAAACTATACATGCAACTCTACCACAGGCACATACAGCAGCAACGTGGCAGTCGCCGACCTTTACGATATCACCGACGTGATCAAGTCAAACACCAAAGACAGCTTGTGCAAACTCTACCTCAAGAGCTCGCAAGACTGCAAGAGCGATGGCAACCCCATGCAACTCAACTTGATCGGCGACCACTACTTCGACGCAAACAGCAAGCCCAACTTCGACTTCTCAAGGAGCGACAAAGGCCGACTCCAAGCCAAAAAGGGCGCCGGTGTTCCTGCTCCCAAGTCGGCATCGAAGGGCGTCAAGCCCTACGAGAACGGCGCCGTTGACTGGCTGTACCTACTCGACAACGGCGCTGGTGTTTCTGAAGAGCTTCTTGCTGTCTACCGCGTCCAGACAGCTGGTGGCAAGCCCCCACAGACCTGCAGTGGAGTCGAGCAAGTCCAGGTCCCATATGCAGCGGAGTACTGGTTCTACAGCCAGACATTCTGAGCGATCTTTTCTTGGTCATGATTTCCTGGCGTTTCTTTCTTTGTACCTTGGGTGGTTCTACTGCGCTGCTCTGCGATACCCTGATTGAGGGAACACTTTCGTTAACGCAAGTGCTGCAAACGAAAGTTGGTCGGATTCGGACGACAATTTCGGAAATTCCTTGTTTATAGAAATGATTAGCTTAATACCCAACGAACCTGTTCATACATCATGCTGAGTTCAGTGTCAATTCATTGTGAGGTTCCGTTAATTAGTTGATGCTGGCTTAGGTCGAGCCAGTCACCAAATTGTCTTCTTACTACTGTGATTGATCATATGGTATGCATCCATTGCACAGGTCCAAAACTCAGTATCCAATGCTATGTGTATCTTCATTAGTGGAAGTTGCATCGCCTTATCTCGTTACCTCATCATTCGTTTCGGCGACTCGGGCTTTGGTGGAGGGGGATTTCCTTCGGCCAACTCCGAAGCTTGATCTCAAGCTCATGAATTGTTAACTATCTCACTGTTTAATAGAAGTTGCTCGCAAGGTCCACGATCATAGATTTCGAGACTCTCCCGATCAATGCACCGTCGCGAATCTGCCCAACGAAGGCTGCAAGAGACAACGTCACAGCTCTCACCACAAATTGAACTCTCCACCCCAAGTCGACCTCAAATCCCATCAAAAAACATGGCCCAAGCCCGACCCTTCATAACCTGCCACGTCCTAGACACAGTCTCCGGCAAACCAGGCGCCAACATCTCCGTCAAACTCAAGCTCGTCTCCCCATCGCAAGCCACCACGTCTCACTGGACGGCCACAACAAACAGCGATGGCCGCGTGCCTGCATGGAGCTCATCAACCGACATGAACGCGCTGGTGGAACAAGTCAAGAGCCAGCTGGAGGGAGACGAGCAGATGATATGGAGCCTGACATTTGATACCGAGAGCTACTTTGGCAAGGGCAAGACTTTCTGGCCGGAGGTTGAGCTGCGGTTCGCGGCGAAGAAGGAGGAGGAACACTACCATGTGCCGCTTTTGTTGGGACCTTGGAGCTATACTACGTACAGAGGCTCATAGATGGGTCATATCGTTGTTTGCGGAAGACTACGGAGGATTGCGAGCGTACCTCCTGGCGGAGTTACCGACGAGTCTCCTTGTGTGACCTCATGCCGCTCCCTTGCATAAAGCGCCTTGAACGGTGCCGCTATCTGTAGACGCACCGCGGTTGCTAGCCACAGGTATTCGTATAGTCCTGGGTTACGCTTTACTCCGCCCCAATTTCCATTTCTGCCAGGCATCTCTCGACTCGCATCTGCTCGCACCCTCTGGACATCTTCTGCGGTCGGCGCATGAACCGTGGGCATCTCCAAGCCTCGCACGATATCTGTTCTGCTCTTGCTCAAGATCGCAATCAAACTATTGAATTCATCACAGCGACCATCGCCGATCACATACTCAACTGGCTGTGTACTCTCGTCATGTCAATGGTTTGTGGCGCGCTCACGTTCGCACCGAAACTATTCCACGACCTCACATCGACCATGGTCGGTCACATGTTCAACTGGCTGGGGACTCCTTCATGCCCATGATATACGACGCACTGAGCCTTCGTTGGGTGCTACCGACATACTGGACATCGATTGCGTATCTTTCAACTAATTACAGCCTTGTTTGCCTAGTAGTCCTATTCTCTGGGTCACAATGTCGCTTTAATCTCCTCGAACCGAAAGATACGCGTCTTCAGGCATTTTCGCTACCTATGGCTGAGTGTCTACAACACGTTGAAGCACCAATAGGCGAGACATGCGTCGTTTGCCATGATCCGGAACCCATTGGCCCAGTGCGCCTCTCTTGTCAGCACCTGTTTTGTTGCGGCTGCGCACATCTGACGTTCGTTCGACGTAATGATTGCCCGCTGTGCCTCCAGAAGCCATTACCGCTTGTGTGTACACAGAAATCCGATCACAACAACAACATCGACAATCGCTTAACGAGAATCGACAACTGCTATCTCCTGCAGATTCCTCTTATGGTCTCCAGCAACATCTTGGCTGCATATATGGACGACGCAGAGCGTACGCCAGGTATCCAGGCAATGATATCGATGCAACACCTGGTCTTCGCGCTTCTTTCTCTTGCTCTCGTTGCAGTCTTTTTGTCGCACAAAGTGGTTGCCTGGATCACTCGTTGATATGTGGCAATCCCGCGCTTCGATCACAGCTTCAATGTCTTCTTTTTTGAGCGGCCACATCTTCGTTTGGTCAACAAAGCTTTCTGGAGCTAGACAGAAGCGACTGTATTACAAACAGACCAAATACAACGCCTTGATTCGACGACCATGCAGAATTGTCTGCTATTGTCACCTTTCAGACCACGTTATAGTCATCTCATCTCGGGTTTGCATACCTTTCAATCTCGCACGGCTCCACACTGCGACACCTCCCAACCTTCGACGGCGAGCACATTGATTCATCTGGGATGCAGGGAAGTGTACTTTTCCACTTGCTATGTTACTCCCGCGCAGCAGTATGTGTGCACATTGACAACAAATGTTTGGAACATTTGGTAGCATCTGTAGAAAAGTCAATACGACGGTGCAGAGCGTCGTTGACCAATCCTTCAAAATTACTGGTTGGATGTGGACCAATAGCTTTTTGCTCGTTTGAAGTACGCGAAGTTTCCGAGATCTTGATCTGGAACTTTATTGCTGGAACAACTTGCCATGTACAAACAAAAACCACGGGTTTCCAACATGTCCAGACTTGCCCTGTTGCAACATGAATCGCTTTCGCAAAGCCTAAGATGTCGCTACAAGAAGATCAGCTAGCCAGAATGGAGAACACACAAACCACACAACTGAAATCGACCTGTTCTGTCCTGGTCGTGCACACTGCAGTGTGCTACCATCAATGTCAGGGCCTCGGTGTAGGCCTTGTACAGCGAGCCGCATGCGCCAAAACAGGCAGAACTAAAAGCGACGTCTTGGAAACACAGAAACGGGGCTTGAAATTCAGGCGCGAACAGTTCGCGGCCTCGAAGAGAAACCCACACACAAGGGCCGACATGGTTGCGCTTCTCCAGGCGCTGCACCTAGCGCACGCTACGGTCAAGAGGCACTGGCCCCAGACTGCCGCGCCAACGACTGTCGTGATCCTCCTCGGCCGCACGTGCAAGGAAGTTATGGACATCATCACACACCATATTGAACACGGACCCGAGAGCTACAAATCTTTACAAGATCCTCATCGGTCTACGGTCAAACGCATCATCAAACGCATTCACCAGATCAGGAACGCTGGTGCCAAGGTGTCTGTCACGATGTCTGATCACCATGACTCTGGCGTTCAGCTTGCGGCGGCACGTGAGGCCGAGCGCAAGTTCAAACGAGCATGCCATGATGCGCGAAAGTTTGCCACTGGCATCAATCAGCCCGAGAAACCTGCGACAGCTATCGAGCGTGCACGAGATGAAGAGGCAGGTTTGGCTCTTCCCATCAGATGTGGTAAGAATCGATGAACCTGATCGACCCCTTGCCAAAGTGCAGTAGGCACTTCACCGTGGAAGTTTGGCAAGAGGTTGTCCGCGAAACTACTGGCAGCTTCCACAAACCTTTTTGCGGATCTTCTCGCTTTAAGCGCGGGTGCTGGTAACGAGGCCTCTATACCATGAACTAGTTTATGCAAAGGACTAAATGACCAAAAAAGCAGTCGTGTAAAAGAGCGTAAACGATCTAACGATCGAAAGCAAACAACCAAACAAAAACCAGGCTCTTCTCATCATGCTAGCGAATATTTTGCCCGTGGCAAGTCTGCTCGCTCATCCGTAAATCGTAAATCGTTTAGTTCTTGTAGAACTCGAGGGTCCAGGTGGCGCACTGGTCGTCGTACTTGCCGCCCTTCTTGTTGTTTTCGCCCTCGGTGTTGCAGTTGTCCTGTGAAATTGTTAGCATCTAGCCATCTTGTCCGGAGTCATACCTGGACGTACCACAGGCTTTCTGAGCATCGAGGGGCAGAGCGCGTCAATGTTCCAGGTGCATCTGCATACGGTTAGTAATGATTATGGCAGGGGGTTGAGCGTCCGTACCCGTTCTTGCCCTGGGGACCGAGCCTGATGCTGTAGCCATCACCCATGTCGAAGGTGTCCTGTCATCATGTAAGTATAAATGTGAGCAAACAAACTAGGGCAGTGGTTCTTACCATGGCGCCGGAGTAGCCGTCCTTGATCTCCTCCCACCAGTGCTTGCTATTAAGGGTGAGTACAACATACAAGCTAAAGGATGCCGGTAGACAATCTTACGTGCAGTACTCGTTGATCTTCTCGTTGATCCTCGCACGGTCAAACTAAATTTTTGTCAGTAATGATTTGCACAAGCATTCAAGTGAGATACTTACGCCCTTGGTCTGGGTGTTGGTGTTGCAAGAAACCGAAGACATTTGCTGGACGACTTGGCGCGACACGAGCACCTTGCTCTCAACGCCCTCGCCCACGACAGGAGCAGCGGAAGCGGTAAGAGCGAGCGCGAGGCTCATAACGAAGCTGGTAGTGAACTGCATGATTGCGGAAATCGAATGGAAATTAGCCTGATAATTGCAAAGATTGCGAAAGAATGAGACAATGAGATAAAAGAGATGACTGAGTGATCCGAGGAGATGAACGACTGCTGAATGAGATGTAATGAGATGATTGAGACGGAAAGACAATTGCGCCTTCTCGTGGTCACTTATGTACTCTTCTGGCCGTGGTTAAAGCTCTTGGGTCTGAAGTTGTTTGGAGTGTTTGGTCCCGTATTGCTGAGGCATTCAGCTGGTGCTCGTATCGTGTCTCCAGCTGTGGCTGTAGCTGATGCTGTGGAGAAAGGCATGCAAGGCGTGTGAGTGGGTCAGTAGTCCGGAAAAATAGGTGGATATGCACAGCCTTGAGATATCCCTGCTCAACATCACTTGACGGCCAGTCTCCAGCAATGGCCCAATGCTTTTCAGTGTTTGCAAATGGCTCAGACGAATGTCCAAGAAACCGTCCAACGACAACGGCTCGAGCGTATAGGTTTGCTGGGACTTTCGCCCAATCTGATAAACAGGCGCGTCACTGAGTAAAATTCCGATGCCTCATATAAAAGAGTCCACTCAACAGAGCTGAAGCCTAAGCCCTACGATGTGTACAGAAGGAGAGTGTAGTGGCCAATGCCCGCCAACTTTAGCTCTGCCACATAGCCATGCCAACATGCAGCCGAAGTCCGTGCAACCGATCACAGCCTCACACGTGACCGGGGTATATCTATTATACTTGCACAGCACAATGCGGACCTGCGGTAAGCCGTCCACGAAGGAATTATAGCAGACATCTCAGGTCCAAGGAACGCATTTTGGTCGAACGGAGCCGCGCTTCGAGGCTGCACGACATCCGCCGCGTTTGAAATAGAGCACAAACGGATCTGTTTGGCCTCCGGGACCGCGTCAAACGATCGTTTTGAAGGGTAACGTGTCTTCAGCCAAATCGAACAAGCTTATAGTACAGTGGTGTAGAAAGTAGATAATTTGCACTAGGCAGCGAGCCCCGCTACTCCTCTATCAACACCCAGTCCGATTCAAGCAACGGTGCGTTATATCACCGCTTCTATCTCGTGTATGTACACAGAGCGGAGCCTTCGCCACACCGCCCTCTCTATGGGCCAAGCCTACGCACACCGCGCGTGCATGCATGATACCCACCCCGAACGCCAGGCACCGCGGCAGAAATCGGAAGAAGACGCCGACAAGCCATATGCTAAAGATCAAAAGAGCCCACCTACGCCAGGTTTATACAAGTACAGCTTCGATGCCGGTACGTTCAGTCGCGGTCGTCGTCGTCGCGCTCTTCCTTCGGTGGCTTAGCGAGCTCCTTCTTCCAGCGCGTGTTCGCTTGCGCGGCGTCGACGTCGGGGAAGACGAGGTCAAAGACTTCGGAGTACCATGAGACGGGCTTGCCTTCGATGCCTTGTTTAATGTTCTGTAAGAATGACATGTTAGCATTTGATCAATAGTACTTCTTAGAATGCAGGGAATCTTACCTCGGGCAATTCGAGCCAGTCACTCATGCAATCCTTGGGGAAGATGATCATGTTGGCACCAGCACGGCGTGCGGCAACTGTCTTCTCGCGAAGACCACCAATGCGTAGCACCTTGCCAGTGACGGTGAGCTCACCAGTCATTGCGATGGTAGGGCTGATAGAGCGGTCGAGACCAAGAGACATCAAGCTCGTTGCCATTGTGATACCAGCACTGGGGCCGTCCTTCTGCACAGCACCCTCGGGACAGTGCAAATGTATCCGAGCCTTGTCGAAGAACTTGTTCTCTGGGAATTTCTTGGCCATGAAGCCCTTGGCGAAAGAGTAGGCGATAGAGGTGCTCTCTTTCATGACGGCCTTGAGATTACCAGTCCGCTCAAGGCCGGGGCGAGAGCTGTATGACAGAGCGGTTTCCAAGATAGTCTCAATGTAAAGTGCAGCGCCGCCCATCGAGGTCCATGCAAGGCCCATGGCAACACCAGGTGGTGTCACGTCGTAGAGGCGGTCAGCAGTAAAGACCGGTGGGCCAACGAAGTCTTTGAGGTTGTCCTTGCCAATGTCCATACGAACGGTGTCAGGAACCTTCAATGCAACCCGAGGAGCTTCGACAGTTGTCTCCTTCTCTACATCCTCGGGAGTATCCTTGACATCGGTCTGATCTTTCTCTGCTTCTGCGGCGGCCTTCTTGCCCTCTTCCGTCATGGCGGCCTCTTCGCTGAATGCTTCCTCACCAAGCTCCTGGATAATCTTGAGAGCAGACTTGCGGTAAACCTTTTCGATCTGCTTCTTCAGGTTTCGTACACCAGACTCGCGGCAGTATTTGTTGATGAGCTCAGTAAGAGCTTCCTTGTCGAGTTGCACAGCAACGTCCTTAAGTCCAGCGAGTTCCTTAGCCTGAGGTGAGAGGTAGCGCTCTGCAATAGCCATCTTCTCATCGGCGACGTAGCCAGACAGCTCAATCATCTCCATACGGTCAAGGAGTGGGCGGGGAATGGTGTCGGTCATGTTGGCAGTGCATACGAACAAGACCTTCGAAAGGTCAACAGGAACGTCCATGTAGTGGTCCAAGAAAGAGCTGTTCTGTTCGGGGTCAAGCAACTCGAGGAGCGCACTTGAAGGGTCGCCTTGGTGGCCTCTTCCGATCTTGTCGATCTCGTCAATCAGGATCAGAGGGTTCTCAGTCTGGCATTTCTTGAGCGCTTGGATGATACGACCTGGCAGCGCGCCAACATATGTCCTCCTGTGACCCTTGATCTCTGCGACATCGGTCAAGCCACCAACGCTGAAGCGGTAGTACTGGCGACCCAAAGCTCGTGCAATGGACTTGCCAATCGATGTTTTACCGACGCCAGGTGGTCCGACCATACACAGAATCTTTCCTTCGACTGTACCGCGAAGCTTGCCGACGGCGATGAACTCCAGGATACGATCCTTGACGTCCTTCAAGCCGTGGTGGTCTTCGTCCAGAACGTCGCGAGCGTGCTTGATGCCAAAGTTCTCAGCGCTACGTCTGCCCCAGGGAATCTGAGTCAGCCAGTCCAAGTAGTTCCTCGTGACATTGAACTCGCTGGCAGCAGGCTCCAGGTGTGCAAGCTTGCTGAGCTCCTCGTCAAAGACCTTCCTGACGGGGTCGGGCATCGCAAGTTTTCCTGCCTTCTCCTTGAACTTCTCCACAAGCTTGTCCTTGCCGTCGCTCTCCATGCCGAGCTCGCGCTTAATTCCCTTCATCTGCTCCAAAAGCCAGTATTCGCGCTGACGCTTCTGGATCTTACTCTCAACGTCCTTGGAAATCTTGCTACTTAGTTGCGCATTCATGTATTCCTTCTTGATGACTTCAAGTGCCTTGCTCAGGCGCTGTTCGATGTTCAACGCGTCGAGTACGCTCTGCGCCTCCTCCATCTCGCCGCCAGAGACTGCTGCAGCGAAGTCAGCAAGCTTGGCAGGCTCGTCTGCGATGTTTGCGGCGGACTGAGACATGGCGAATGCTGACACATGGTCGCGGAATAAGTGGTTGACATTGCCGATATCCTTGCAAGTCTTGACAATTTCGGACACGAGCGCACGCACGGTCGGTGATCGCTTGTCGAACTGTTCATCCGCCAGGTTATCCACGTTGACAAGACTAACAGCCCAGTCGTGAAGGAAAGCTGTCGGACCAGAAGTTGCGACGGCCTTTGAAGCAGATGCAGAGCCCTTCTCAACGCTCTGCTCCTCAAAGCTTGCCACAACGTCTCCCTTCTTCTCTTCAGCCTGAGTCGGCTTTGCCTCCTCGGCAGGCTCAGCTGCGTCAATCGTCGCTTTGCCCGCTGTAATCACAGGGTCCGTCACACCCTTGGAGGGATTCACGCCCGCGCGATTGGGAGGCAGAAGCTCACTAAGCTTGATTCTGCGGTGCGGGTAAAGCACAGCCTGTAACGCCTTCTCATCGCCTGAGCCTGCAGGAAACGCGCCGGTGATCTGACAGAATGTTCCTACGTCGTAAACTTCGCTCGGATCGTTGATGACATCCTGGCTGCTCTGAGGGTCCTTGAGCAAGAATGCGCCGACGTAGCTCTGGCCTTGCTTGAGAAGTTCTTGCACTGCGGCGATGACAATAGGGTCTCTGATCGTGATAGCCTTGTAGAATCCAGGGAACAGCGGACGCTGCGCGATTGGGATAGCCATGACTTGGGGATAGACATCGGGTACTGAGGGCTTCGCCAGTTCACGTCCTTGTGTCTTGCGCTTCTTGTTGCCGCCGTCGCCACCTCCAGACTCTGCTCCACTGCCGCTACCAGCACTCCCAGCCTTGCCATCAGCAGCAGCATTAGGTATAGGTGTTGGCTCTAATGATTTGCGCTTTATCTCCACCTCTTCCTCTATCTGCTGCTGCTTCTTCTTCTTCTTCTCTTCCAGCTCTTTCTTTTTCTCCTCTGGTGTGATCTCCTCTTCTGGCGAAAGGGAAGGATTCTCTTTTAACCTTGACACAGACGTCGAGAAGTCTCGTGACCCAAAGATGCTGACTCCACTCCTAGACAACTGTACTGTCCTGCCGGACGAGAGGCGCGATGCTGGTAGTGTGGAGGGAGTCCATGATGGTGCCCTACATGCTGCACTGATGGATCTTGAAGAAGCGTAGCATCGTCGTGAGGTATGCTGGAGCGCATTCCGCCATGGTAGCACTGGGCCGTAGCCCATTTTGGATGTCTTTGGGAGGATTTATCGGACTTCGTCGAAAAGAATGAATGGATGATGTAGTGGTGTGATTAAATGGCCGTCGAATGAACCAAGGAAAATCGTAGATGTGTTTGCGTGCAGGAAGGAGGCAAAGGTGGTGATCTTGATGGTGCCCACGCCGCCACCGGAGGCCTTGCGCGAGAGCACAAACGCCATCTAAGCATGTGTCAATGCGTCATGCTGTTCGTCTGAAGCTCGGCAACCTTCTCCTTTGATCTCCGTTTATCGCCATCTTCTCCTCCATCGCTACATACTACAATACAGTATATGAATTGTACAATTGTTCTCGGCACGAGATATAGCCACTCTATCTTGCCAGCATCGATACAACGATACCGTCCAACCTGGAAGCGAGCCATGTCTCTCCCTTTCTGGCAATGGTTTGCCGCGGCTCATAGAAGCGATGCACAGACTCATGTATTACCAAGCAAGCTTTGAAGGCAAAAGTATCATTCCTTGCGATCATGATGTCGAGATCTTCCTAATCTGAAAGTATAATGTAAGATCTTCCCAGGTGCCAGTTCGATATCACCCATCGTTACTTCAATGCGCTATTGGGCTTTCTTCTCCTTTGATCTCCATCGATCGTCACCTCCTCTTCCACTTGACTACATTGCATTATTCCATACCATTACTACCTCTTGGAGGCATGTACTGTGCAACTGCTTCCATCAGAAGCTACTGTATGCGGGGATCTAGGGGACATACTACCATGCTCATCTGGCGGCGGAACAATGCCCTCTATGCCTAGACTTGATCTCGCATAGCCATCTTCCATCGATTCCTGCTGACAATGGTTTGCCACGGCTTCGAAAGGTTACGCACAGATTCGCGTACAGTATTACGAAGCGAGGTAGTCTGCATGGAGTGGGGCTAGCTGCACACAAATGATGCACCATCTGTTTTCTGGTGTGAAAAAACCGAACATATGACACCTATGGCGCCTGCTACACATGCTCCGCTGTGATATGAGCTGATGAACTTCTGGCTCTTGCCAAAAGCAACTGTACGTCCGATTGCTCGCTCGCAGGCACACGCGCAATCAAAATCTGTGCAAAGGGGAAATAACGACAATCATGCTCTTGGTAGAACCGTCCACAACGTAAGGTGCCAGCCAAGCAGCAACTGCTGTCGATGTCAGCCCCATGCAGGAGCAACAACTTAGCGATTGACCATGCTTTCAGATCGATAGTGTCCACCTTTGGCCGCTGTGAAGGCAAGCTTCGCGCTGCATCTGGTTCAAACTCGCAAGACCACGTCGCTCGCACCCACTTATGGACAAAGAGATGCCATGCACTGCGACCTCGAGCGCGAAAGTAGGAGGCGGTGACGTTTGGATCAACACCACGCCTAAGTATGAGTTCAATCAAGTCGTTATTGATGTCGACAATGGCGAAAGTCCGGCCGGCGCCTGAAGACGAGACGCCAAGGGCAGTGAACAGTAACTCGGGTAGCGACAGCGTGTCCATGTCCGCAACGACTTTCGGTGCGCTTCTGCTCTGTCGATGGCTCAGAAGTAAGCCAAGCATGCGGACAAGTCCAATATCGTCTGACCTTTCGGGCAACTGATCGTAATCTTCTTCCTTGGCTGTAAAATTAGGTCTGTCCCAAGCACGCAAATCTCCACGCAAATGTTTGGGGAATTCAACTCCAGACACGGACATGGGAGTGATTTCGGTAGCTCCTTGAAGCTGAAATGCATTCAAGTACGAGATGGATGGGTTAGCGTCTGTCGGCGGAGCATGTAAACTTCCACCTGGCTGCTGTGCTACAGACAGAGATCCGGATGGATTGTAGTAGTGCGTCCCCTTGGTCGGGACGTCGGAACCCCGTGTTTCTTCTGAAATCGATTCGGAGACAAATAAATCTTTCGTGCGGAAATTTACACTCGAAGATTGCTCCAATATCCGGTCAGTAAGCTCGTGGTTTAGAGAGTATCCTCGTACTGGCCACTCAGCAGCGCGGGGAGTTCGAGGATTTTTTCTAGACCGTGAGGTACGATCAGGTTTGTTTCTAGACCGCGAGGTGCGATGAGGTGCGATAGACATGCTGTCTTGACCGCCTGCGTCTTCGTGAGTCGGCTCGGGATACCAGGTGGGTACGACGACTTTGTCTATCTCCTCACAGATCGCTTCTGAGATCGGGCGTTGGCCAACAATGAAGATGCTGTTGATGAATGATGCGAGCCGGCTCAGGTTTAATAACCTCTTCCTCTGATACGTAGACACGCTCTGGACGAGAGGTGAACTCATAAATTTGGTTTGGGCAAGAGCCAAATGCGAACACATCTCTGGCCGTAGAAAATGAGACGGAACTCGCCCATATATAAGCCTTTGCATCGTTGCGGTCGTTATGGAATCAAACACTGTACGGTGTGCAAACTCAACCGTGATGTTCACCCATTCCGAGTAAGCTTATTCCAGATCACCAACCACGTGCAAAAGGTCTCGAGCGCAGTGATTCACATACGCTTTCGTTTCGTTGAGCATGGATTTTGCGTCTTCGCGGGTGACTATCGTGACCGGTCGGGCAAAAGCAAAATTTGCGTGATTGAGGCCATCGGACTGGCTCAGCAGCCAGTAGTGCACGAACGAGCAGTGGCGTAACACTGTTTCAAAGTTTTGCTTTCTGGGCTCTTGATCAAAGGTTGTCAGTAAAACAGCCAATTTGAGGGCTTTCGCTGTGTCGGCTCCTTCTCGACACGTCCGTGAAATCCGCTGATAGATCATATTGTCAAAATATTGCTCAAGATCTTTAGGGAATTCTCTCAGGCATCGTCGGAGTTGTGGAAGATCGGCGCCGGCACGAAGTCGTTCTGTAAGCGACGAGACGACTAGATGAACCCAGAGGAACACACCGTCGGCGAGTTTGACAATGTCATCCAACAAGGGCTCCATGGTATGTTCGTCGATTTCGCTTAGGCCGCTCCAGGAGGCGTCACCAGCTGCGTGCTTTATCCCGTCTATGAGAAAGGTCCGAATGTCTCTGCCGTTGTGGTTCTCCAGCAGTATCTTTGGGCACTCAGTGAAAGCTTTCTCAAACACAGGCCAGGGTCGACTTGAGACACAGAGTTTCAAGTCGGGTATATCCAAAAGAAGCTTCAAGTCCTCAACCAAGAGACGGTGTTTGTCATGGGGATAAAACTCATCGAGTCCGTCCACCAGTAGGAACACTTTGGTTTTCCCCAAATGCCGGATGTTGCGAAGAGACTCCACCAATTCTTGACTGTTCCGTGGCCTCCGGAGATCGCGTTCGTCGCCCTGCCATCTTTGTTGGCAAAGGCAGCATGCAACTATAGGATCGATAGAGATGACATTGTACAAAAGGCTGCGTAGCAACCCTGCATGCGGTTTTTGCAGTACGCTCCCGGCGAACCAGAAATAGTGGTCAGCTGTGATGAGCGTCGAGGTCGGCTGCCATCGTTCAAGAGCGATACGAGTCCTCGGATCGTCGCTGAGAAACTTCATGAGGGTGAATTTCCTCGATCCCGGCTTGCCAAAGACGCAAAAGAACTTTTCATCGCTCTCGAGCCACTTTGCAAACGTCGATGTGTCGGTATCAAAAGTCCAGTCAAAGGTGTTGTGGGTGACCTCTGGTATGAGTTTCTTCCTGTGATCTACTTCCGTGAACTGTAGACCAGCGAGAAGAGCTTCGCATTTCCGCGTAGCTGAGATTTGGCCCAACACTTCGCAAGATCTCCTGCTGACCACCGATGAGACTAGCGAAATTGCGGGTCACGGCTTTTGCTTGCAAAGCAAGTGATTGTTGCAGTCTGTCAGAGATTCCGACAATTTCTCCATGGAGCAGATCGGCTCGATTGCGATCGCGCTCCATCTTCTGTCTTTGCTCTTCGAAGGCATGTAGTACTTCATCCTTCAGTAGTGATATCGTGGTCCCATTCGAGATTCCATAGCGGGCAATGCAAGTGGTCAGCTCATCGTGCTGCAAGTTCACATGGCGTCTGGATAATGTCAGCTGCTAGACTTATGAAGAAAGAGGCAAAGCACTAACTGGAGCAGGTACAACAGCATGTTGCTTAGTTGATCTCGTGCTTCCTCCACTGCTTTGGCAATATTTGCGATCTCCCGTTTTTTGACGATCTCAATTCTGATCACCACTTTCAAGACTTGGACGAGCTTCGACCCATCTGCAGACTTCCGTACAACCAAAGTCTGCAGCATAGATCTCAGGGCTCCCACCCTGTTCTTGTAAGTCTCGACAACTTGATATAGCAGTGCTTCATCTTTCTCGAGCGTATGTCTGGCATCGAGCGATTCCAGTAGATTCTGGCATACTTGAGAGTCGTTATCGTTCAAACACGTAAGGCTGATTTGCTTTTGTGTGGATTCACGGGCGCCACTGATGGGGCCGTAAGCCTCGCGAGTGATCTGGGTGACGATGCTGACCAGCTGCACGACTGCAGCTGCCGCTCCCAGTGCAGTGATGGGGTCCATCCTTCGATAGAAAGAGACGCGGACCTAGCACCTTGATTGTGAGAATCTTGTGGGATGCCAGAGCTCCATCTTTCAAAACTGTCGTCGTATGTAAGCGGCAGGCCATCTGGCGTGGGAGCTAGGCTCCCTCATGTGCATGTAGCTCTAAAGATAACTACATGCGTTGTCATCTGCAATACGACGCAGCTGACACTAGGAAGATATTTTGCATCCAAAACATTGTCGCATTGATGTATACTCGCGGAGCAGAGGAAGCTGCCGTCCATGATCGCACACATTGCCAAACTGAGTACGTTGCATGATTCTGCATGCTTTTTGTATCGACTGAAGGAATTAGTGGCCACCACAGCTAGATTATTGAAGGCGAGGTGTCCGGTCAAATTAATTCTATCGCTATCGAAGGTAACTCTAGATTGACTCACATGGTACATCCTCAACGTACCTCCAACCTCAAGGCATCGTACTGTACATAAACCGTACGCGGCAGTAGCGCGCTCTCATAGTTCGTTCCGTTGAACGGCAAGCTCAGCACGATCTTGTTTTCTCCTGCTTTGAGATATCCTGCATCGAAAACAAACTTGTGCGCGATGTTATAACAACTGACTGCCGAACGAACAGCACATGATGAGCTGTGATAGTACCTGCATCATATATCAGTAAGAGACCTTTGACGATCTCAGCATTTGAACTTACGGAATGATCCAGGGCTCCAGTTCTTGTCCATTGACGGACACTGTATACGGCAGATTCGAGTAAGGCTCCGTAGCATTGTAGATATCGGTGTTGCCCGCTGCTGTCTTTGCACCAGCGAGTTGGACCGTGAACGTGGCTTTGCTCTTACGTTGAAGGTCACGCTTCGTGGTGTCAAAGGAGATTGTCCAGTTGTTCACGTCGCCATTGCCATAGTATGGCTCTGGGCGCACATAATTCGCATACCCGCCGAAGACGCTCCAATGAACATAGTTGAGGTCGGTCGCTACATCGTCTTGGCCGACTTTGAAGTTCACGCCGTCGGGGAAGTCTGTAGGGTAATCGTATGCGGCCCAGTAGATGCGATACTCTTCAGGATGCAGTGGATGGGTAGTATCGCGAGCATATCCATGGCGGTACTCGCCACTGCTGCGATCCGGCGTGCCGATGCGCCATAGTTCAGTGCCGGCCGACTCAGCCTTCCATTCAGACTTTGTCGATGTGGCTTTCCCGGCCTTGACGACAATGTTGTCTTGAATGTACTGGCCAAAGATGCCATCGGCGTAAACGGTCAAGCGGTACGTGCCAGCTTTGACACGAGGGATCTGCACAGCTCCGGTGCTCGCATCGATGTCTGCCCAGTACTGGTAGGCTTTCGTGTCGGCAACATTATCCTGGAAGTCCACCTTGTTCTGCGCTAAGATAGCAATGGGCTTCTTGGCATCACGAGGGAGGCGGATGTTGCCCTTCCAGGAACCTCTCCCGGAAGTGGGCACATAGTTCGGCACATGCTTAGCAATCGAATCGTAAAAGTCAGTGTTCCATTCCGGGTAGGCGTATTGCAGAGCATCCTGTCGCGAGTCTTCGAGTGTAGTCCCGGCGGCGCCTTTATTGAAGTGGTGATACTGTGGTCCAAAGGTCCTGTCAAAGCCATTGGTGATGTTCGGAGTTCCGTTTCCGTGGTGGTTGCTGACAATGTAGTTGTAGAGAATTCCATCGACTACCAGGTCAGAGTTCTTAGGACCGTTGAAGTACGTGTCACGGGTGTTCATCACAACCCAAGCGCCATAAGTTGATCCATCCTTGCTAGTCGAACCATCTGCGAACAGTCCGTGGACTCGGTGATCCCTCCAGATATCGGAGAATGTGTACTTGGTGAAGTAATCGGACTCCTGAATGACATAAGGGTCACTACGGTTCGGCAGAAGCCAGGTTGCGTCCTGCACGGTAGTGAACTCGCCTTTCCCTCCCGCTGCCGGGTTGGGATTGGGCAGTGGAGCGTACTGGATCTCGTTTGTCGATAGGTCCGTCCACAGCGGCGTGTTGGGCCTGAATAGCGTCCTGAACTCCTGAAGGTTGCGCAAGAATGGAGTGGTCGCATTGTGGTAGGCCAGTCTGCTGAATGTATGCAATCCAGTCTCTCCATCGCGAAGGAACCAGTACTGCTCCAAAACTTGACCAGTCGGCGGGTATGTCTCGCTCATGACAATACCACCCCATGAAGTGTTGCTTGCATCTGTGCCTTGCAGGAGCTTGTAGACTGGTGCGATTCGGCCAGGCGTATACGCTCCATTGCCATTCGTCGTACAATAGCAGTCGAGATATGGGCCAATGCCGGTGTTGCCGGATCTGGGTCCAAGTAGGTCTTGACCGTCGAGAAGGAGCTTGTTGATAGCACCCGAAGCCTTCTCAACTGAGGCGACCAAGCGCTCGTTTGTGACTGTCAGTTTTGTACCATCTTCTGTAGCATTCAGAGCCGCAAATGCTCTCGTAATGCACAACGCAACGGCAGAGTAGCGCAACATCTTGCTAGCAAAGCTGGGCAGCTTGCAAGCGAGAGGGCATGTTCAGGCCATGGAAGGTATTTAGGTCGTGGCCACTGTCCGGACGGCATGCTAATTTTCCGACATGCTTTTCAGGGTCAAATACCGTCAACGCCTTTCAGCGTGTAGTATCGAAAGCTTGATCTGCCTAAACAGTCTCGGTGGGTATTGTACCGAGTATCGTCTCGCTTAAGGAAGAACAAGCAAGCTAAGGATCAATGAAGAGGCGGGGAAGGATCAAATGATGTTTTCGCCATCAGACCGCGGCGGTACCATACCTGTCAATTAACATTGCTTGATTCTGGTTCTGTTGCAATTTCCAAGAAAGAGGATCATGGTTGAGGTGGGAGCCCAGTGCATCACAGATTCTTCCCATCAAGAACGAGCAAGGGCCTTCCTGATCACTTTTCTCCGAAAGCGCTTTGCTCATGATAGATAGCGCAAAAATGAAAAGACAGGAGAGTGAGGTACACGCACATGATACAGCCGCAGGAGTGATGCATGTTCAGGTCGACTCTTTCTGTTCGAGCGGTAAGCCACGAAGTACGGTATGTAGAGTTCTTTCACACAATGGAAGTCTGCGTACAGTCCAAGTATTCACAGACTCACCACATCTCCCTTGTTTGCAGTGGCGCCGGACGAGCGACATCAACAAAAGCACGTCGACCATCAGCATATTGCTAGCAGACTCGGGCCAGCGAAATTCTAGGATGCCAGTGATCACGATATCAGGAATATAATAGCCTTGCCTACAGCTGAGACTGTATACATCCTCCCGCACACCGACTACCGAGAAGCGTAGTATGTATTGATGCTCGCGGCGTCAACCGAAGGTAGCGTGGTAGTGCCACGATAATAAGAAGCAGTTATTGCATCCTGCATGTTGTATGCATTTGCCTGAATCACATAGGATCTGCACTTCACACCCTGAAAGTTGCACATGGATACAAGTGTACTATAGGTGAGATCCTTATGAACAACCTGCGATGGCATTCACCACACAACATATACTAGATCGCATTATATCATACAAACGCACTTTCAACAATTTGTTACAGGTTCTCTCTTCGGCCTTCAACCATGGACCAAGACGGGACACTTAACGTTTTCGAGCAGCGACCCATTTGGAGCAGACTTGCAACAAACCTCGCGTTCTGCTTCGATCTGTCTGAAGAGACAGACCTCGCCGTAATTGACAAGAAGTTACAAGATGCCTTTGAAACTCTCATCGGCAGCTTTCCTTGGATTGCTGGCGAAGTTGTCACCAAAGGCCGCAACGCAGAAGGCAACAGTGGCGTTTCCAAGATCGTCTCTAGTGGCCACACGCCAAAGATTATAATGATAGACCATCGACAGACGTCATCGGTCCCTAGCATGCAGCAGCTGAGAGAGACTGGTTACCCCGTCAGTATGCTGGACGAGTCTGTATTTGCGCCTCGCACTGCTGCTATTGCCGTACCGTTAGAGAAGAGGCGAGTACTTCTGGTACAAGCAAACATCGCGCACGGCGGGCTCGTGTTGGTATTCAGCGGCGACCATGCTGCCATGGACATGACCGGGTTGTTTCAAATCGTCCGTTGGTTCTCTAAAGCATGTCATGATGCCCGCCTCGACTCGACAGAACTCACAACTGGCAACATGAGCCGCCGCGACCTCATACCTCTGCTTGATTCCACATATCAGCCAGGCAAAGAGCTCGCCCAGCAAACACCTCCGACTGCAACGACCGCTGTGCCTTCCTCTCGGGCGCCATGCACCTGGGCAACGTTCAGGGTCCCTTCTCATGCGGTCCGCGAGATCAAGGCAACTGCAACGGCTACCTGCACTTCGCCATATGTCTCCACCGACGATTCGCTATCGGCTTTCATATGGCAGTCCGTTGCGCGTGCGCGAATGCAACGCCTGGCCCCGGGAACCATTTCCAAGGTCGCTCGTTCTATCGATGTCCGCAAAGTCTTGGGCATCCCATCCGGCTACCCTGGCCTCGTGCAGAACAATCTATTCCATCAGCTCCCTCTACACAAGCTCTCTGCATGTCCTCTCGGCGGCATCGCATCCATACTACGAGAAGCCATCACTTGCAAATCACTAAGCTTAGAATTCTACTCCCGTGCACTAGCGACCGCGCTTTCACGCACCACTGATAAGAGCTCGCTCAGAGTGGGCGCTAATCTGGACTTGTCATCGGATTTGCTCCTTTCTTCTTGGGCCACGCCGGGCGCCTACCAACTGGACTTTGCGCTTGGCCTCGGGCTCCCAGAAGCAATACGAATGACTCGCCAGGCTCCGTTCGAAAGTATGGCGTATCTGTTTCCGTTCACGCCTGAGGGAGACACTGCGATACTCATCTGTCTCAGAGATTCAGATCTTGCAGCTATGATGGCCGACGAGTCCTTCGGTCGATTCGCACAGTATTTGGGGTGATTCAGTATCAGCGTCCAAGGGAACGCCGGAATATTCTGATCTCTGACCAATAACGAGCAGGTACGGCTGAGGCGGGAGGGGAGAATGGTTCGTAGGTATATATCGGCGCAACATCAGCCGAAAGAGTATCAGCACGGAAAGCGTTGCACTCACGCTACGTCTGACCCGATTTATCTTCAAGGAAAGCGAAGAGGGCTATCAAGAGCGCGCCTAAAATATCATCAGATGTTTCACATGGCCATCACCGAGAATCAGCCTTCCAACTCACCAGCAGTAACAATGAACGCTGCGCCTGTAAACGCTGTCTGCACAGCTACCTGTACATCAACAGCATACGCCGCGACAGACACCACAATCCAGACAATAGCGAACAGCAGCGACAGCACGAACGGGATCAGAGCAATCACAGCAGCGTTGTTCCGATCCCAAGCGCGAACGAAATCCAGGCCTCCAGACCCGACATTGATGTCCTTGAGCATATTCACGGTCTGGTGACATTGCGTGTGATCGAGGCCGTCAGGGTTGAGGAAATTGACGACTTTGGAAGATGAGTAGCGGCCTAGGTCGAAAGACTCCACGGTGTCACCACGGACGATGTGACCTTGGGAACTCGGGCATATCTGTACACTCTTAGAAGCCGGTGCGATGATACTTTTGAGATCACGATGTACTCACCTTAATCCTCTCGATATACATCAACTGCCTAGGCAGGACCAACTCAGCCAACCCTCTCTTGTACTGCATCCAAAAATACCACATGCGCAACTGCCTAAAAGTGTCTGCATCACGGTTCTTCTTCACATCCTTCCGATTGAACAGCACAGGCACTGGGATCGACTCTTTCCCGACGAAAATATTGACCATCAACAACTCGTCGTCGCCAGTCCTAGAAGTATCAAGCTGTTCTATACACGCCTGTCGGAAATCTGTCTCGAAGTCGTCCAGTGGGACAGCACAAAGGTACAGCAGCCAGGATATCTTGGGCGAGATTTTCTGATTGATGGTGATGAAAGTTCGGATGCCGCGAGACTTGCATAGCAGTTTGAATAGTATCAGTGGGATCCACCAAATCGGCAAATATTTGAAGTAGCTGTAGAAAGCCCCTGCGAGTGATAGCGTTCGCCAGTGGGGTGTGAATATGTCCACGGGATGGAGATGTTTAGGAGCGAGTAGCGGATTGGTGTAAGCCATGATGATGAAGCGCTTCGTTATCACGACAGAAGTAACAACTTGATAGGCCGTGACGGTGTATACATCTGGCCTTTTCGTCGGATTAGTGTTGTCTTATATCGAAGCATGATCTGGGCTGTGTAAATGCAAGGCGACGCCAGGCTACAAGATTGTCGCTGTCAACAGCTGAATTTGCCACTGCATCCCAAAAACATGCAGGCGCTCAGCCTCAATAATTGTGCGCCACCAACTAGAATCTACAATTCTGGTCCAGTCCATACGCTGCGAGTCTGAGTTTACATTAGCTTTGTGAATGCTTTCTGTATGGCATCTCAAACACACGATGTTGATACCTAACGAAGTCTGCAGAGTAGAATATAGAATATGTGTATCGCAAAAGATTTCCGAGAAAATAGTGGTGTCATGGACTACGTTACCATAATTACCAACGTAGACGTGTGTTGCACATGTGACACGGGAAGCTGCGTGTTGGCAGCGCCACCAACGCCAACAGTGCTGCAGGTTGTCAAGAAACCGGAATTGATTCTTCAGTCATGGAGGCTTTGTGAGGTACGTACAGGGATCTGATTTAGTATAGCAGTCGTTACTTTTCATTATCATTTCAATCCGCCAACCCAGCCTCAACATCATAAAGCACATCCGTCCTGATGACATACTTCGCAGTCGGCACGCCCTCCTTCTTAACACCAGTGCCCTCGTGCAGCAAGCTACCCTCAGTCTCTCCATGCGGGAACATCGCCACACTTCCCTGCACCGGCTTGACAGAGTACGCATTCATGCTTCCCTCCCTCGCGCTAGGCATGAAGAAAGTCGTCTCGCCAGCCTCAAACTCATCATTCAGGTAGACCAAAAATGTGAACAGCGAAGACTGTTTGCCTGTAGGTGGCGAAGAGTCGTAGACGTATTTGCCTTCCTCTGAGATTCCAGACGGCGGCCACGCCCCGTCGATGTGGGCGCGGTACTCGGCGCCGGGGACGTAGCGGTAGACTCTGAAGCGTCTGTTCAGACCGCGCACTTTCTTGCCTGATACTTCTGTGGGCACGAATGGTGAGACGCGAGACCAGAGTTTTGCGGTGAAAGCTGGGTCTGTGATCCAGTAGAAGTTGTGGGCGAGGACGCTGGACTCTTCGCCTTCTTCTGTTATAGGTGCATCGGGCTTGAAACCGAGGTTTTCGCCGGCTGCGATGATCGCCTCGCATTCTGCGGGAGAAAGGACATCTTTGAGAAGGTGAAGGTTGGGTACCGTAGGGTGTTGGTGATGTGTTGTGTTTGGTGGAGTTGTTGATAGTGCGATGGCGTCGTCCTCTGATGTGTATAGGATGGCTGGGTGGAGGTTTGGAGGCTTGCGCTGGGCGCCAGGCGTAGTATCCAGGACCTTAAAAGAGGTAGCCAGATTGGGGTTTGATTGCAAAAGTGTACGATCCAGGACACTGTTGTACACCTTCCTTCGAAGGACATCGTCTCTGAGATTCCAGGTTTCCCTTGGTATGATGGGCATCGAGTGCGACATGGGCTTTGCCATTTCCACAACCGCATGATCCGTAGGTCCAGTCAGGCGAAGGACAGCGTCCAGCACCATCAATGCCTCTTCCTCGCGTGCAGTCCTTCCTCTTCCATCTTCATCCAGCATCTCTGCATACCCACTCACGACATCCAGGTCGCGGACCCAGCGGCACAAAGCTCCCAACTTCGGCGTCTGCCTCCTTATCCCCATTTCCGCCAACAAAACCCTTGCTTCTGTGTATTTTCCATCTGCTAGAGCGCCACTGATCTTCGCTGTGAGGTTTGTATCGTCGGACGTCGCATTGAGACCAGTCGTGCATGCTTTGCTAAATTCGTAGACCGCAGTGCGCAGATCCTTACAAGCCTTGGTCTTGATCACTGCCGGGTTTGCTTTGAGAGTGTTGAGGGTATCAATCGCGAGCTCGATATCCTCGTCGCAGAGGCCGATGCTAGCGATAGTTTTGGCCTGGGTGTCTGGTGGGGGTGTGATGGGTTCCTGTGCTGCTTTTTGGCGCTTCGCTGCCGCCAGGGCAGAAGCGTCGGGCTGCTTGCGCTTGTTCTTTGATTTGGCCATGTTTGGGTATTTCCTTGGTGGAGAGCAGGTTGTCTGATCTGGCGCAAAAGTACTTCGATCACAGGGCCGAGTTGATCGAAGCCAAAATGTTCGACGAGGCAAGGGTCCAGCGGGCTTGCAATGATGCAGTTGCGCCACACCGAGGTCTCTTAGGGTCAGGTATTCTTCTCTGATTCCATCTGTTGACTGCATTACAATTTTACTCAAGGATATATTCATATTCTATCTGCTTAGAGAAAAGGAAGTTCACACTTGTATTCACTTGCGATGCATGCTAGAAAGCCATCATAGTCCATTCATTGCATAGAAATTCAGACCTGAACGATACTCATCCAACCTGGTTACATTATATCACTGGACTAACACAACATCATGGAACTTTTCATACCTAAGGTAGTTACACCCAAATCACTATCCAGACAAAATATATATCGCCAGAAAACCATGCGCCGTCCCAACCACAACCCCAACCATCAAACCCTCCAGCTCCGCCCTACCTCATGCTAACACTCGTCTGCCTCTGCATAACGCCCCACTCCCACACCTTTCCATCTTCATCACCTGTGTACACCGAATTCGCCATGGGCAGCAAAGCGGTGATACCCGCGCTGATATTTCCACCGTCTTCCCTATTCATGTCGACATGGTTGAGCCTGTTCACAAGCTGCAAGTGCCAAGCACCATCCGAGAGAGTCGTCAGCGCCCACACGTTCACCACGCCGTGCGAGTGGCCTGTGAACAACAGTTCACGCTCTACCCACTCGTTGGCAGCGCCGTTGTAGAAAGCGCAGCAAAGAATCTGGTCATCGGGGGCTTCGCTGACTTTTTGCTCTACGAGGAGATGACCGTTAAGCGTGAAGAGCAGGACGTGAGAGCCTCGGCAAAGTGCAATGTGTCCGCTTGTGTTGCTGATCTGGGCGGCTTGGAGAGTCCTCTTCGTAGCAGGAAGCAATGAGCGAATGCAGTCGTGGCGGTTGAGGTCCCAGACGAGGACTTGACCATCTGCGGAGACTGACAGCAGAGTGCTGAAGACGCGACTGGCGGCAAGGATGGTAACGGGCGCACGATGCCCGAACATATAAGTCTTCCACTCTATCTCTATCGCGTCGCGAGTCTTGTTGACAGTCCAGAGAGCCAAAGTACTATCTGCACCTGCGGTGATCAATGTCTTGCTGTCTGCGAGCGTCGCCGTGGTGACAGGTCCAACATGGGTATTCTCGTACAGGCCAAGTAACCGCTTCGTGTTTGACGAGAAGAAGCGCAGACTATGGTCAGCGTATCCCCACTGAATGTAGCGGTCGCAACTTGGGAGCATGTTGAGCATACAAGGACCGGCAGATAGCAGGCGATCCTGAGTCGGCGAGAAGATCAGGTTGGCAACCTTGTGATCGGTTTCCAGGTGTGGAGCAGGAAGCCTGGTAAGAGATTCGGCCATCGTGTCCAACCTCGCAGTGTTGAACTTCTCGATCTCTCGGCTTGGGTGCGGACGTGGGAACACCTGGTAAGGAGTCTGACCGAACGAGTGAATGATACCAATAGTCGCTAACCTCTCCACAGGATCCTCAATGTTGTCCAAGTCTTTGGCACCGACATACGACAGATGCTGGAAGACATTGGTGGCTTCGATGGCAGACTCGCCTCTTTGCTTGAACCCAAAAACCAGATCAACCCACTGATGCAGGTGCTCGCTCACATACGGACTCTCCAGAGCCTCGCGATGCTTTGCGATGAACACATGTGGATCACCCTTGGCCCAAGGTGGGAGCTTGACATCGCCCACAAGTTCATTGCTTCCTTGTTTTGCGCCAAAGTCGTAGCCGTTCATGTTTGTAAGGAACTCCGGTAGATAGTAGAATTCTGGCGTCAGCTCGCGAACATCAGTCATATTCTCTCGAGAAGCCGAAAGCCATGCTCGCTCAATTGAATCAAACAGTCTGTCCGCGTGATCAAATTTGCCGCCCTGCAGCAGAAGATAGGATTGGACGAAAGGCTGCATGCGGATGAGGTAAGAGGTGACGATCATGGCCGATGAATAATGCGTCCCGTAATGAAATGGTGGAGCGTTCTCGTCGCCCATCTCAGCAAACTGCTTGTACCGATCCTTGTACTCTGCCTCTCGGAGCGGTGTCTGACAGCCCATTGGCTTGGAGAAGTCGCGGAAAGTGTTCGGATTGGTCAAATCGAGCTCTTTGCTGGTGTAGTCGGCCAGCACCCACGGGAAGACGGGATATTGAGTCAGATCGTTGAACGATCTTCCTGCCATAGTGTTGATGAGCATCAGATATTGGAAGTTTGACATTTCGCCTTTGATCCATCTCTTGGTAGTCGCAAGCGCATTCCCGCCCTTGATGACATTTGCGAATCTGGAACCTAGTGTTTGAGGCGCTTCTTCTGGATTGCGAAGATTGTCGAGGCGCCACGCATCCTCGCTAGCCACAGTAGTGGTGCTGTGCACATGTGGTGCCCTGTGTATAATATCGCTGTACAGCGCATCTCTCTTGCTCGTGCTGATACACGTTAGAAGATAGCTTCTACCATCCGTGAAGAAGACCTCCAATGAGACGTCACGGAAGAGGAATCGCCGCTTGGAAATGCTGAGGACCTCTGACCACATCCAGTTGCGGCTCGCCTGTTCTCCAATGATGTTCTTACTTCTTTGGGAGCCGACATCCTTGCCAGAGATGAGTTGCAGGTACGGATCTTTCTCGTCCTCCGGCGCTTGAGCGACACTAACGATCTCGCCGTCGGAACGTTGGAAAAAGTTGTCCTGGAGGTACAAGCACTTCTTGCCGATGACAAGCAGCCCTTCGCACGCCTCAAGACCAATGATGCGAGAGATGTTGTATAGCTGCTGCACCATGTCACCACGCTGAAGGCTAGTCATAACTTTGCGATTCTTGTCCTCTACAACGCCATCCTCACCCTCCTGGGGATCGTCTACCATCTCGAAGCCGCCTTCCAACAGCTGAGAATTAGATATCGAGTCACCTCTGGATCGGCCTTCGCCTGGCTGTTCGGAAGTACCATCTACGGCATCGGTGGCTGGAGTAGTGGGCAGCGCAGAGAGTATGTTGTCCTTCATAGGTTGGGCGACATTGGTGTTAAGAGCGAGCTTTCCGTTGTGATGGCGTTCAGAGTACTTCCTCTTTGACTGGTAGACCTCTTGACTGGGTGTCTGATCTGGCAATGTGCGCATTCGCATACGGTTGGCGGCTTCTGTCTCGTCCAGTTGCCATTTGGTGGTTTCGGCGCCTGCATCCAGTCCACAGGGTTGACGCATCAGATGCTCCAAGCGGGCAAAGACTGTGAAGATAAGATGCACGTTCTCTTGATGGTCTTGTAGCGATCTCTGCAGCTTCAGCTTCTCTTGCGCATGCACGTTGGCGCGCCAGTGATTGGTAGAAACTTCGTAGCGTTGAAGGAAATCATCGATGCTCGCTTCTTCAGTCTGCCACTGGCGTAGCTTATCCTTCCTCTTGCTCAAGCGAGTCTTCGCTGATTCTTCATTGCGGCGATTCTCATCGCTCACAAAATCGTCCCATGGCTTGGACAACGCATCGATGAAAATGCTGTCAAGGCTCTTTCGGTTCTCGTCGACCCAGGAGATGAAGTCTTCATCGTCAAGCGAAACAAGTTTCATGAATCCGGTAGACAGATGCCGCTGTTCCGAACCCATAGCGTAGGTAAGTAGTGTGGCTGTCTCGGTAGGCTTCTGCATGAGCATTGTACGCCACAGGCGAGCAGCCGCGAATCGAACCGAACGCACCGATGTGGTCAGCTTCATATAAAGCAAGTAGCAGATGAGGCGGATGAACGGAGTCTCTTGGTTCTCAGCAGAGAAGAGAATGGTCTGCCAGTAGTTCATCTGGTCCAGGAAGTCTATAGCCTCCTGCTCATCCACCGACTCGTCAAGTTCAGATAGTCGCAAGAGCATCACCCGAAGAAAGACGATGCGCATGTCTTTGGTGGCGTTAGCACAAAGCCGTACACTTTTGACTGCTGCGATGTGTGGTTGCTGAAGGTAGTCCAGTACTTTGCCGATGAAATCGATCACTGGCTGTGCACCATTGATGAACCAGCCCTCAAACACTGCTTCGGCCATGTGCGAGCAGAATTTTCCAAGATTGGTCAGTACCCTTGTGTCTTGCAGGAGAGCCTGATCGAGCTGCAAATGGTTCCACAGCTGTGAGAGAGTGTGTACCAAGACGTAAGACTCGAAATAAGCTTGGTGTTCGCGGAAGCCCGGAGGAACCTTGAGGAACAAGCCAAGACCATTGAAGTCTTTCTTGTTGCAGATCAGATCAAGGAAAAGATTTATGCACACTTCTAGTAATGATTCGACAAGAGAATTGCCAACATTGAGCTTGACTGGCTGCAAGCTCTTGGGTGCCATAGTAGGGTTGAAGCGCGCTCTGGGTGTGTTTGATTTCCGTGCCGCGTCGTTGACAAGCACGAAAGAAGAGAGGCGTCTTGGGGCGGCAATGCGCTTGTGTGGCGAAGGCGGGCGCTTCTCAGCTTCTAATTGAAGACTTCTGACAGAAGGTGGTCGCTCTCCAACAGAGTTAGAATGTGGTCGCATGACGACTTCCTCTCCCTTGAAGGATAGTGAATCCTTCTCCGCTTGAAACTCTGTTGCTGCTGAGAGCCTGTCGGATCCAACAATCACCGGATACAGGACGAACAGAATCTCCTGAATGTACCGCGACTTCGAGTAGGACGCAAACTCGCGGAACGGAGCACTTCGTGTGTACACCTCGCTGAGGAACTGTATAATAGTCTTAACCACTTTCACATCCGCGTCTGCAGGTTCGTCGGTCTTCACAACATCTCTAAGCGCAGCTTCAATCATGTTCATGATAGGTTGCAGCATCTCCGGGTGAGCAACATGAAGGCTGTCGTCGACCTGAAGCGCCTCAACTAGGTTGAATACGGACAGTCCTTGTTGCAGGGCGTTTCCTTGAACATTGCGTCCGAACAACATCGCAAAGGCAAGCAGCCAGACCGAGGGACTTCTCCAAAACACCTTCAAGCGAGCTTTTAGCGTCACGAAGCCGCCGTTCTTGTCGATAAAAGAAGTCTTGAATTCAGTTCCCATATTACTGAGGCACTTGCAAAGTATGCGCACTGTATACTCCACGACGCGAACATCGCTCTCAGACAGCATATGTGAGAGCCATCGCGGAGGTACTGCTTTCACAAATCGCTTGGTTGCGGTAGGACTGCGATCATCGGAGAGCACCTCAGTCAGCAGTTCCAAGATTTTGACCGCAAGCTCTTGTCGTGTTACGAAGGGTCTTGCAGGTTGTGCGGCAAGACCTCCCGGAGTTGTCGGTCTTGACGAGCCCCTGCGGGCCCATGAGACTGCTCTTTGTCGAATCTTCACAGCACTAGCAATGCTCTTCACAGATCTTGACTGTTGTGCCCGTTCGTCATGCAACCCGAAAGCAATGTACATGGCCAGGTCTTTGTACGAGTTGTGCGCAGGGCCAGCATCGGTAAGTGCCCTCAGTGCCGTCAACAGCGGACTCAAGCAATCCTGAGGAACTTCTTCAATTTTGAGTGCCTCCACCAATCTCTTGAGTACTCGCATCCTCGCCAGCCTTTTCTGATTGAAGCCATGGTGCTTGTTGCGATGAATGAAATGTACGAATTGACTGTAGTAGACTTGCTGTGTTTCGGCATCACAGCGCCTCCAGGTATCGAAGTCCACAAGCAGCACACGATATCCCATAGGATTGACAATCATGGAATTCTCTGGGCTGTCTTTGTCGTATCCAACAAACTTGAGGATCAGATTCAGAAGTTCGAGCGGAAGGGTTTGGCGATCTTCAAGGGGAAGTAAGGCCGACGATTTTCGTGATGTGACGTGGCTGGACGACGCGCCTGACTCAAAGCCTAGCTTCTCTCGTATGATGAGGGCCAGGATGCCAAAGCCATTGCCCTTTTCCATGGCTTCACTAATCCTCCAGCTGTCTTTGACGCACTCGAACATGATCTCTGTTGCTTGTAGAAGCGCAGTCTTTGTCGTTGCGGACTCAACGAGTCGAAGAAGTAGTGGTAAGCAGCCTGACAAACACCAGGCAGCCTCGTCCAATGGTTTTGGAATCGCAACGACCGGATGGCCTTTGAGCACGGCAGCACCGTATGGCCTACTCAAGGCATCGCTGAGTGTCGGAATAGCAGTGTTGATTGCAACCGCTTCTCCCGTTTTGATGAGCTCTTCATAACGTTGCCTTGATGCCTTGTTGAGCCCGTACTGTGCCACTAGGCTGCGAACGTTGGACATATTGGAATCGAGTATAGCCATTGGCGAGATGCTGAGCAGCAGCCGAGACTCAGGCATGACATCGCTTCCCCGGCTCTCCGTTGCCGTCACAATATCCGATTTCTCCGACTTGTCGGGGTGCAAAAGCTCGTTGTAGCGGTTAAGCTCTGCCGAGGCATGGTATGTGAGCAGCGGTCCAAGGCAATCCTGCATGTTACCATAATACCTCGGACCAAGTTTGTGGTGGACGGCGACAAGCTCATCTGTGAGCGGCACCGAGTACAAGTGCGCGCTGGCCAATGACCATCGCTCAGTGATCTGATTTCGGCCGAGGCGAGCTGCGAGATCTGCTGGCGTTCCGAAAAATGCTTGCACTGCGCGCGTCTGTCGACTCTGGTTGCGCATAGGCGAGTCGCGTGGGTGGTAGTCGTCCACAATTGGAGTATCAGGATATCCGATCTTGACCTGTTCGGCGAATTCTCCATCTACGAAGAGCATGACTGGGCTGTGTCGTGGGTCTGCGCTTGCTCGACGGTGTACGATGGCGATGTGATACCATCTTCCAACGGTGAATTTGGTGGACTTGAAACGCACACTGGGTTTTGAGGATCGTATGGATGTCTGCAGAATCAGAGACCGACTGTCTCTTTCAAGATATGCAAGCAGGAAACAAGTCTGCGTTTCGTCAAAGGCACCAAAGAGCGTAGTATGGGTTTTCGAATCAAACTCATCGAAGCGAAACCAAGCAGCCAGAGAGTAGCCTGTGGTAGGTGGGAAAGTTCGAGGCAGACTTTTGAGCTCAACTGAGGAATGCCCGGATTGCGACAAGTCAAATTGTAAAACAGCGGGGGCCTTGGATGCATGCAAGAAACTGAGCAACAAGGATCGTGCTTCTTTAGATTCGCATGCACGTCGGAATAGCAGTGCCGCATCGTCTAGTTCGCTTAGACCGAATTCCTTGAGGGTTTCAATGATCTTTCCGGCCGCATCGTGGCATTGTTCTGTTGTGTCGTGATCCAGCAAAATTTTCAAGGCCTGCGAGGTGATTCCGGTCTCCCAGAGAGCGTACCGGTTACGCAGGCATAAGCCAACAACAGCATGGATATAGGAGAAAAACAACTGGGCAAGTGCCAATAGAGTACTGTCGTCTTCGAAGGTCTCGGCTTTGAGAATACGCAACAATATTTTGACCGACAGGGCGCACGCCTGTGGCTGGACGACAATCTCGTGTCCTCGTACGGCAATTTTAGCTTCTTTTCCGTCACTGTTGGAAGAGACGTCGGGTTTGCTCCATTGTGACTCGACAGCTGAGGCTAGTTGAGTACCATCAGTCTCGCCAAACGCAAGTTGTGATACTCCGGTGAGAAGGATGACAACACGGTCGACCTGTTGCACGTCGTTGGAGTTGTCTAGAATACTTTCCAGAAGTATCAAAAGATTGGTCTGCAGTACTGACCACCCGTTCAGGCGATCTGTAAAGTATCTCTCGTTTCCTCGATGTCCACGGAAAGCTGCAGACAGCAGGGATAGTAGGCTTGCCACAGCGTTTGCAGAAGGAAGAGCAGCAGGCACATTCTCACTAGTGCCAGATTTACAGAGCTCTTTGATAGCTTCGAGGGTGCCCCCTAGTCCACCGCCACGCCTGAAAACGTCCTTGGTAGAAGAGCTCTCCGCAAGTCTGCGCTTCAGATTGCCACCAATAGTAATGACTTCTTCGCAGTCATCGTCGTGGAGGAAGGGCGACACCGAGATGAGCTGGCGACATAGATCGGCAACGCTTGAAGATTGCTCAGCATCATTCAGGCCACGAGACGCAGCAGTAGACGACCTAGGCCGACGGATTTGACCAGCGGTCAAAGACATTTCGTCGGTCAGGTCTGCTTGATTCAGGCGAACATGTCCTGCTCATGCTGCTCAAAAGCGAAGCGTATATCAAGCTAGCATGTGCAGCTACAGAGTGCTCAGGTGCTCAGCTACAGTGATACTCAAGCGGAGGCGCCTGGGCTTGGCGTAGCGCTAAAAGTGAAGGCGAGTAGAGAGAGTGAAGTTGCTGGTTGCCTGATTTGGCGGTCACTGTCTTCTCCGGACTCGAATAGCCGGTATGCTGGATGTCGTGCTGGCACAATTACTGTGTGGCTCTGATTTCGTGGCTGCAGACCAGACCAGCTTCTTTGCCGCGCGGGTGAAACAGTGGCATCAATCAGGGCGCTGGATGGATGATGTGTCGGGGCTGTGCTTGCTGGAAGCATGGGCCAGGAACGTCCAGCGAGCCGCCCGCCGCACGTGAGCGCTTGAGCCGCAGACTCGAGAGAGAGTAGAGATACCATCACTTCTGTCACTGATAAGAGCAGGCAACAGGAACGCGCGCTCCGAGGACCGATCTACAACCTAAGTGTTCGTGCATTGTGTTATGCGAACGGACGGACTACGAACAGGCATGCTTAAGCATAGCGGCGCCTTAATGCCAGTCCCAATATACAGTGGACGCAAACGAGGTCACGCCTCACGTGATAAGGTGCAATCGGAGGTGTATGATGTCGTGACGGACAGTCGTCCGCGACTTTGTTGCACTGCACCCAAGGGGGACGAGGAGGAACATCATCGTCCCGTATCACCTCATCCGCCCTTGTCTTGTATCATGAACTGTGCTGAAGCTCACCTAGATACCTACCGGTCTGGAGGCAAGCAACGATCTTAACCACAGTGAAAGTGAAGCCAGCCTTTCCGTAGCTCTATCAATCCTTCAACAAACTAAGCCTCACAGGTACAGGTACCAGCTCTGGTGGGACCGTGCCATGACTTTTGTGAGTCAGTCGATGTGGCGTAGAGATCGCTGCGATAACCGACGTATGCGCTCACGCGCCGTGTCTCACCTCGACGGCGCAGAGCTTCAGAGAGAGAGGTACAGGTACATGAGCAATTGGGGAAAAGTGAAGTCTGTTGAGTATCACTATAGATGATTATCTCCGCATTGTTTGAGTGATATTGTCCCTTCACCTCAGGCTACTCGATAAGGCACACCTTGGTGGATGAAGGCCCGCAACGAGGGAGCTCTCCCCATGTTTCTGCGAGACTAGCGGCTCCGGAAACGGATCGTCGTCATGCGCAACTCAGCCAGGCAGGTACCTTGGCTAATCGCGTGACGCCTCTCTCCGGCCACTCGACCGTCTTATCAGTCGCCGACGACCTCAACCTGCTTCCTCTCTTCCCAATCAACCCTCCTCTCATCGCTCCATCCACCTCATTGCATCCATATCAACTACACACACTGTTTGTTCCCATCTCACCAATTCACACACTGCCCATCATGCGCGGCGCCCTGGCTGGCCTCTCGCTAGCAACACTCGCGACAGCGTCGCCCGTGCTTGTCAACAGCATCCACAACGATGCTGCTCCCATCATCTCTGCCTCCAATGCAAAGGAGATTGCAGACAACTACATGATCAAGTTCAAGGACCATGTCACCCAGAACCTGGCTGTTGAGCACCACGGCTGGGTGCAGGACCTCCACGAGAAGACCCAGGTCGCCAAGACCGAGCTCCGCAAGCGCTCGCAGTCGCCGATGGTCGATGACATCTTCAACGGCCTGAAGCACACCTACAACATCGCTGGCGGCCTCATGGGCTACGCGGGTCACTTCGATGAGGATGTCATCGAGCAGATTCGCAGACACCCCGATGTAAGCTCGCTTCTCCACATCTCGGCAACACCTGAGCTCCTGCTAATCAGTCACTTCACAGGTCGAACTCGTTGAGAGAGATCAGGAGGTCCACGTTCTCGGCTCTGAGTCCGAGGTCGAGAAGAACGCTCCTTGGGGCCTCGCCCGTATCTCACACCGTGACAGCCTGAGCTTCGGCACCTTCAACAAGTACCTCTACACCGAGGACGGTGGTGAGGGCGTTGATGTCTACGTCGTCGACACCGGCACCAACGTTGACCACGTCGACTTCGAGGGCCGCGCGTCTTGGGGCAAGACCATCCCTCAGGGTGATGCAGATGAGGATGGCAACGGACACGGAACACACTGCTCTGGCACTGTCGCCGGCAAGAAGTACGGTGTCGCCAAGAAGGCTCACGTCAAGGCCGTCAAGGTCCTCCGCTCCAACGGCTCTGGCTCCATGTCCGATGTTGTCAAGGGTGTTGAGTACGCCGCCGAGTCTCACCTCGAGCAGGTCAGCATCACCAAGAAGGGCAAGAGAAAGGGCTTCAAGGGCTCTACTGCCAACATGAGCTTGGGCGGTGGCAAATCGCCCATCCTCGACAAGGCTGTCAACGCTGCCGTCGACGCTGGTATCCACTTCGCCGTTGCCGCCGGTAACGACAACGCTGACTCTTGCAACTACTCTCCTGCTGCCGCCGAGAACGCCGTCACCGTCGGTGCTAGCACTCTCGCTGACGAGCGTGCCTACTTCTCCAACTACGGCAAGTGCAACGACATCTTTGCTCCTGGTCTCAACATCCAGTCCACCTGGATTGGCAGCAAGTACGCCGTCAACACCATCTCCGGTACCTCGATGGCCTCTCCCCACGTTGCTGGTCTCCTTGCCTACCTTCTGTCCCTCCAGCCCGCCAAGGACTCTGCCTTCGCTGTCGCCGACATCACGCCCAAGAAGCTCAAGGCTAACCTCATCTCCATCGCCACTGTTGGTGCTCTGACCGATGTCCCCAGCAACACCGCCAACATCCTCGCCTGGAACGGTGGTGGAGAGTCCAACTACTCTGCTATTGTTGAGAAGGGTGGCTACAAGGCCACTCACCGCCCGACCATGCTTGAGGAGATCGAGTCTGAGGCCAAGGTCGCCAGCAAGAAGGTCTACTCTGAGGGTGATGAGCTCGCCCACAAGGTCGCCGAGCTCACCGAGAAGGTCGAAAACCTCATCGCCGGCGAGCTCAAGGACATGTTCCGTGAGCTCAAGCGCGAGTAAAGAGGAGGCTTGATATTCTACTTGACAAGCATTCTCACTTGAGAAGCCGAGCCATAGCACAGGTTTGGCAATGTGCATAAGACAGCATGTTGGTTCCTTGCATAGACTGGATGTTGCAGACGCGCTTAACGATCTGTTTGGATGGAATTATTTCGGGGGCCTAATTGGCCTGACATTTGCGCTTCTTGCAGACGCCTTTGGCCAACATGTATACATGTACGCAGAGTAGCTTTATGAGAATGCAGATGATTAATTGTGAAAGATCTTCGTGGTTTGCTTGAATGTACCTTGCGAGTGTGAGTATCATGTACCAGACGACTTGTCGTATGCTCTCTCTTGACGTGTGCCCTGTAGCGTATGCCGCTTGAGCAGTTCCTCTTCTACGCTTGATGGTATGCACAAGCAACAACGACGTGCTCTCTCGAGGTCAACGCCCATCCTCGTCTATTTATGGAAAATACCTCAACGAGGCATTGTATATTCCGGGGTCCATGTGTCATTCCACCCCTGCTGATACTACGTCTGATACGGAGGTACGGGTTACCTCCGTAAGCACTGCATCTTGCACTTCATTACCATGTGCACTATTGCATCTGGTCGTCATACTGCGAGTTCCTACTACCAGTACATTCATCTCAACCATGGCAAGCGAAATCGCTGCTCGCGTGATGGATCCTTCAATGGGATGGGCCCTTGGCTGGCCAAATTAGCTCCACTTCTTCGTTTGTGCTGGGGAAGCGTGGGAAGCTCCACGTTGCCTGCAACTCTCATCATCTAGCTTCGGTCTCCCACTTCGCCTCTGCACCACCCCACGCACATCGACAACATGGCGGACTTCGTGAGAGGTCTCTTCGGAGGCGCATCTTCCGTCTCTTCTGCCCTGCCCAGTGACGCTGGTAAGAAGAAGCGCATTCCAGCGGCCATTGAAAGCAGCACACGGACTGACATTGCCATATCCAGACTTCGCCGATTTTGCGACTGCAGCCTCGCCGTTGGCACCCTCGCATGCGGCATCTTCTATCTCTTCTGGTGCTGCAGCTGCTACCCAGACCGCTGCCGCTTACCTGAATGCCAACCGCCCTTACACCGCGTGGTACCGCGTGTGGGAGCGCACCAGTCTCTCGGACTTCTACCAGGAGCTCATTGTCATTCCCGTGATTCTCGTCATCGTCCTGGTCAACATCATCGGCACTCGCGCCAACCGCACCCGCGCGAAGAAATGGGCCTCCACCTACCTGCCCATGCTTGACAGCGAGTACGCAAGCATTGGTTTCGACACCCGCAAGAATGCTCGCGTGTCCGACGCCAAGCAGGAAGGCCTCGCGCTCGCTGGCAGCACTGAGGTTCCCGAGGACATGCTGAAGGAGAAGAGCAAGAGCGAGTACATCGCTTACTGCACAGGCAGGCAGAACGTCGCCTGGTTGGACATCAAGATCACCCTGTACAAGCGCTACAACCCCCTTTCGTGGTTCGGCGAGACTGCCATGGCTTTCTTCTCCGACAGCATGCCCGATCCTTGCGAGAGGGTTGAGGCCACCGCGTACTCATTCGATGGCAAGGAGAAGACTCTGCTCCCCTCTGCGCCCGCTAGCAAGGACTCTACCTACGATGGCTTCGTCTTCGCTGTTGTCCACAAGGACAAGATGAGGAGCCTTCGTGACGAGCGCTACGATATCTCTTTGACCACTACCAAGGACCACCCCAAGCTTCCCAACTGGGCCACTGTCATGAGCGAGAGCGCCGAGGTCACTGAGGCTATGCTTACTCCGGAGCTTATCAAGGCCGTCACTGATGCCGGCGAGGATCTTGAGGCTCTGATTATCACCGATCAGCCTATTGATGCCCCCAAGAAGTAATTACACCACTTTTTAGAACCCACAAGCTACTTTGGGAACACCACTAACCCAAACCTCACAGACTCGATGACCTGGTCCCTCGCAAGCGCGTCTACCTCTCCATGCGCCTCAACCCCAAGCCAGCCTCAACCTCCCTCTTCGCCACTTTCCTGCGCATGCCCGACCACCTCGTCAACACCGCGCACTTCCGCCCCGAAGCCCTGCGCAAGGTCCGCGCCACCCGCGAAGACGAGGCCCGCAAGCTGCGCAAGCTCGACGACGAAGAGAAGTCCGAGGAGCGACGCGTGCAAGCCGAGAAGCTCAAGAAGGAGGAGCGCGACCGCAGACTCGGCAAGATGAACGCCGACGAGCAGAAGAAGTTCCTGCAGAAGGAGAAGGAGGCCGAGCAGAGGAAGATGTCCAAGAAGCGCACCACTAGGGGTTAGTTGGTGGGTGGTACGCTTCTTTGCGGATTTTTTTTCTTGGGGTTTGTACATATTTTTGGAGAATAATGTACTTGGGGGAGGATCTGACGGTTGGGGTTTGTATGTTGATTTGTTTTAGCGGCTCTTGAAGATGTACAAAAAATAACATTTAGTTTTGACGAACTGGTCGGTTTCGGGAGCATGGACACAAAGCCCTCAACATCTGTCGTTCGTTGGATACCAGCAGCCGTTGTTTTCAGCGATCGTTTCACTTACACTGCGTGCATCCTGGAAAACTGTCACTCATAACCAACGATCGATGAGAACCGCCTTTTAGCTGTGTCTATGCCGAGTCAGAAGGAGGGATCAAGTTTCAGTCGCAATCGTGGAGCACGCAACTTATTGTCAGAAAGCCTAATGTTAGGAGAAGTCACACTCGCCATTGGTCCTGGCTCCCTCCAGGTATGATATGCTGTCTGCACGGCGGACAGAACGCTTGGTCGAAGCGTGCTTTTCCTCGTTTTGTGGCTGGATTGGTGATTGTACTGGTGCTTGGATTGGTGCTTGGACTGGTATTTGGGTTGGTGCTTGCGTTGGTGCTTGCGTTGGTGCTTGCGTTGGTGCTTGCGTTGGTGCTTGCGTTGGTGCTTGCGTTGGTGCTTGCGTTGGTGCTTGGATCGGTGCTTGGATTGGCGTTCGGATTGGAACTCTGTGTGAGATTGGTTAAGCCTACATGTGAATGTGCTTGGTTCACCACTGTGCTGGGTGCATCCGCGAGGCTAAGGTATGATCTCGGCGTAAGTAGAAGAAGATCAGGGACGCCAGGCAGCAGATGAGGCTTATGTCTTGGTGTTTTTCGAGACGGGCTCGAAGGTGTACATCTGTATGCACACTTGCCGAAATCGTAGCAGTTTGCTTTGGTGGATGAGATTTCGATTGGGAACGCCGTTCTTCCTGAAGTTGATCAGATGATGATTCACGGACGTAGAAGAAACAAGCACAGATTTGGCCCATTGAGCAATATAAAGAAGTTTGTATACCAACCAAGCGATTCAATCATCCTAGTAGATCGTACTCCATCAATTCCGTTTATGTAGGACACCTGAAATCATCGATCCTTCCAAGAACGTGAACGAAAACAAAACTCACGACACCCCAACCCTAAGGGTTATCGGTCATCTCTCACGCCAGTGACTGTGCTCATTCCTTCCAAACATCCATGTGGTGCAAAATGGAAGGGACATTCGCCGTTGTTGAGACGTGTCTAGCGAGGACTCTCGCTTGACTTTCGCTTCGACAAACAATCACATATGTATCAGCATCTCTAGGTCTCCACCAACGTTAGTCCTGCGGCGTAGCCATTGAGATTGAGCTGCTCTAGACCCAACTAAGGACCACAAAGCTGATCTCGCTAAAGGCAGTTTGTGAGGCCTTCCGACCGAGCGTTGTAGCCGACCGGAGCAAGACTTCTTCTGCATCTTCAATCCGAAGCCTGTCGATCCTACCGCTAGATGACAGAACTCTCGCTATAACGGGATACAGTTTGCATGTTGTACAGGTAGCTGTCAGCCCTAGAAAACGACATGATAGCTCCCATCTATTGAACCTTGCCTTGTTCAACGAGTCAATCAATATATGGGGGATGGAGTGTTCACCACTCCGCGTTTCCCCTTACGCCAAAGCAAAGCATACCACACAATTGCTCGGTCGCCCTACCCGATTTAATCAAAACATGAAACGTGTTGTATGTCCATCTCCATCACCACAGCCAATGACAACGGAGCAATGCAGCCTCGGCATCGTGAAGATATCACGTGCCCGCGATTGATCCACCGGCCCGAGGATCTGCACTGATCAATGCTTGTGTGTCCACGAGCAACAGTTTTGAATCCTTGCGATCTGCGTGTGCAAAGTTGCATGCGTAGTCCGAGTGCCACCTGCGAGTAGGATCTGCTAGAACACGTGGAGACGCCCGAGGTGCGATACTACCGATAACACGGCGCAAAGGAAGGATGATCATCATGCTGCTGTGAAGGTCACGCACACCTGCGAACGCATTTCATCCTCTCCCTGCCTCCCTCCCGCAGGTGCTCCATGAGGTGCCCTAAGTCGAAATCACGGGAGCATCATGATGCGATAACGACCGAGTTTCGTCCAAGAGCGGAAATTCTTCCGATGCTCTTGAGCGCAAGGTGGACAGTGTGGCCGGCAGATGCATATACTATGGGTGTTTCTTTGTCCATGGAGATGCCCAGAACTCGTTTACTGCCTGGTCAAATACGAGAAACCCTCCTTTCTAAGAAGCTTTCTAAGAAGGTCGCTTGCGATACCATAGCTGCCTGTGCTTCTTTTACCATATGCCGTGCCAATGCTACAAGTGCTGGAAAGCGAACAGAAGCGAGTTGCGCGTGGCGTATTTAGAGTCCTCGGAGCGTGTTCAGAGAAGACGCCAGCACCGAGATCCGATTCCGCGCCTCTGTTTCGAGCGAAGTATGCGAGTCAGTTTAGCACTTGCGATTATCTTAGGGCACCTGTCGGGTGAATGCGGCCCCTGCATTGGCCCTTCTGGACTGAAACCTGACAGCTCAAGGAATGCCCTCTTTGCAAAGTTGAAGCACTCTCAAGGGCACTGTGGATGCTATGAGGGCTATATCACACTCGACATATCACCTGGAATTTTCTCGGAATGCAGGAATTTCCACAGGGCTGCAGATGGATCTTCAAGCTACAGTAAGCGTGAAGTATAGGATTTTTTCGAGCCCAGGACCGCTCTTTGGTCCGTTTGTCCTACACGTCTACGTGTCTCAGATGTACGGCACTTGAAGATGTATCGAGCGGCTCCGATATTTGGTATGGCCATTGGCGAGGCCAAAAGCGCTCTGCGACACTCGGTTAATATTGACTCAAAATCACTAGTCTCAACGGTATAGACCACAGGAACATCAAGCATCGTCATAGTGTCAACTGTTGTCGTGTAAATGGTCCAATCGACGCGAACGGGAAGCCTGCGAGTCGTGTCAAGGTCTGTGTGTCGTCTCTCCACTGGATGATCTACGAGTGGATGGCTTGAAATTACCATTGCGTGATCGACACTGTCTACTCGTGGGCTTTGCAGTAGTCGCGCACATCATGTATGTATTGTGGTGTACAAACTTCAGGGTGAGCATCACGATGGTAATGCCCTATTACCGCTAACATGTTCGAACGGAATCCAGATTACTGAACATCCCCTTTCTCAACAAATGTGCACCGTGGTCGCTTGGCACACTATATCATTGACTATGAGTGGAGAATTACGGCTCATAGCTCGAGACAGGCTCACTTATCACCAAAAGAGACAGCCTATAGCAACGAAGGAGCGCTGGTGGCGTCCTACAAGCGAAATCATGTACAGAAAACTCCCAGGGCCCGCGGTGACATTCTTCAGGGTCCGCTTCCGCTGCACAGCTGCTTAGTGAGGTCGTCAAACCACTCACGTGTCGCTCCACTTACCGCGGGTGGTGAGACTTCGACCGTGCGAACCTACCCGCGTCGTTGAGACATGTGTGAAGTCTCAGGCGCGCCCTTCATGTCGGAGACCCTCGAGAAAACTGCGATCTCCTGCCGAAACACTCCAAATGCCGAACGAACTCACTCTACATCAACCGTGGCGCAATCGAAGCATGCGGAGCGAAGGAGGCGCAAGGCAGTTGCGGAAATAATGGCTGTGAACTTGTGATAGCTCACAACATGCCGCAAATGTACTACTGTTAGCCTTACCATGTACCGGGCCCACGGCACTCGAATCATGACCCTCCACGCCAACCATCCGGCTCTGAGATCCCGTCAATGCTCGCACATCCCCAGAAGTACAAGGATGTCCCTTGGTCCCGACTGTGATCGTGCAGATTCGTATCCCTGGTTGTTACATATACTCCGACCTTTGCCCTACGTCCTACATCCCCTTCTGCTGCCTACCGGCGCCACGAGGCGTCGTACTCCTCTTCACGACTCGACACTCCAAACATGTCGGCCAAACTCTTCAGCAAGCAGGCCATTGGCAATGTCATCATTCCACCACCACAACTACTACACGCCTGGCAAACCGACGCATACCCTCATGGCGAAAGGCGATCATGGTTGCCTGCGGCTTCCATTTCACTGCTGGTAGTCAGCACGCTTCTTACTATCCTACGACTGGTACTTCGATTGAGGAAACGCGGTGGTGGTTTTGGACTGGATGATGTTCGTTTGAATGAGTTGCCTCCAATCAAGTCTTTGACTGACCGTTTCTAGGCATTCCTCGTACCTTCCTGGATGTTGCTCGTAGCTTTCACAGGCGTGGTCTGTTGGTCATCTGGATCTGGTACCCTCGATCGTCACATGTGGGATGTCGACCCAGCGAAATACCCAACTGTCGCTCTAGTAAGGCTTGATTCATCGACAGTAACAGAAGCAATACTAACAAACCGCAGAGTGCCTGGCTCGGCCAACTCATTTTCCTTGCTGGAACTTGCCTGATCAGGATATCCATCTTGCTTTTCTACCGCCGCATGGTAAAGGGAACCTTCAGACGACGCTGGAAGTGGTCTGTGTGGGCAGCTATCGGCATCACCGTCACCTGGACGCTCGCGTTCTGTATCATGCTGATAGTGACTTGCAACCCAACCGATGCGTCCTGGAAGGTCTATGATCCCACTTACACGGAGGACTGGAAGTGCGCCGACACACGGAAGTCAAGCTTCGTTGCTGGTGTTTTGGCTGTGATAAGTGATTGTTACTCTCTGGTGCTGCCATGGTCTATGATCTGGCCCTTGGAGATGCCGAAACGCCAAAAGCTTGCCCTGAACATGGTGTTCAGCTTTGGTATTGTCGTTGTTGCTGCGGCTGCTTTGAGAACTAAGCACGCAGTCGCCCTTGGTACCGATTACGATTCCACATGGTACGTTCCTCCAAGCAACTCAATCCATGTGACTTTGCTAACCTTCTACAGGGTCGGGTTCTGGGTCTACTTCTGGACAATGCTCGAGTGGAACCTGGCCATCATCTGCAACTGCGCACCATCTCTACGCGCTTTCTTCCGCGAGTACCTCAAGGATTCAGTCGACAAGGCCCTCAACAGCTTGTCCGGCCGCAGCAAGTACAAGGAGACTCACAAGAGCTCCTTAGCCTCACAGCGAGCCATCGAACTCAAGCGTACATACACGGTTGAGTCCGAAAAGCCATTCAACGTGCAAAGCTCAGTGAGGACGACAAAAGACGACGATGCCGATTCAACAAGCTCCGAGCAACTCGCCAGCCTCCCGCAAGCGCACCCAAAGAACTCACATCGCAACGTTTCCATGGACATCGAGGGTTCCGACGCTTTCGTTTCCAAAAACTCGTCGTGGGCGAAGTCGAACATCAACATCACATGCACCGGCCCCGCCGCCCAAAAACCTTACTCAGAAGTTTGAAAAGGATTTTTTGGTCGCGGATTTGGGCTCTTGATGTCTCTTTTTTGGAGCAAGTCGACTTCGGATACAGGACGAGGTTGTATTTTTATGGCACTGTGAAGCACAATATCTAATTAACGCATTCGTCTATGCACCGGAATGATACTTTCAATTTGTTCTCTCGTACGCCTTCGCCATGATCGTGCCAAAAAGTTTGCTCTGGAAAGTCACACCCAACGCCGCAAAACTGTAACATCGTCCTGCCAATTCTCTTCTCCACGTATGTCCTAGATACCCATTCTCCGACAGCGCGAACGCTCAATGTCCAGGGATCGGGTGGTCGCATCCGCAGTACTGACCATTGCGATTAATCATCTGCTCGCACAGCCAGCAAAACTCAGTCTTGCACTGGGTGCAAATCATGTGACGACATCCTCCATCCTTCTCAATGCTCTTCGAGCAATTCGGACAGCGCTTAGTCAGTTTCCGAATGACGGCCAGAGCCTTGTCCTCCTCCTCAAGCCGATCTTTGGTGCGCACCCGGTACTCTTCGCAGGTTTCGTTCTCGTGCCAAGGGCGATCGCAGGGAACGCAAGCTTCGGCGCCACAGTCCTTGCAGGTGCAGATATCTGGTGCGCGTGGGCGCAAAACGAGGGCTGGAGCTGAGCCGGGTCCCATGTGAATTCGTGTTTGGACTGCGGTGCGGACGCTTCTTCTGATCCAGCCTGACCAGTTGCTTCCTTTGGCTTCACCCAGCTCGATCGGATTTTCTTTGGAGCTTGGAAGGGTTTCGTCGTCTACGCTGCTTTTGTGAACCTGGCCAGACTGGCATCCTTGAGCGAGACACCAGCGCCATCCAGGGGTGTTCTCTGCGATCCACCTGCGCTCAAGCTCGGCGTACCTGGAACTTACTGTCAGCAATTGGAAAAAGATAAACCGAGTAAATGAAAACCCACCTGGCGAACATCTTCTTCGGCACCGCCATCTCCACATCCGTGCTGGCCATCTTCTGATCACACTGCGGGCACTGGATGTGCGGAGTGAAGACCGAGGTCTCGATCTGCGACTCGATCCATTGCTTCAGGCAGCGCTTGCAGGTGTTGATGAGGTGGTCGCAGGTCACTGTAGGATTGTATACCGGAAATGCTCCAGTGGTACGATCTTCCAAGCACGTGTGACATGGATAGGTGATCGCCTTCGTCCTGGCGCGCTTGGCGGCAGGCGCCATGCTTGTGATTGAGCTTGGGTTGATCTGTGGGTGGCGTGGGTGAGTGGAAGTTCGGGAGAGGAGCGAGGTCGGGTGTAGTAGGCAGACCGAGGCGTCGCAAGCGACCAGCGGCGAGCAAGAAATTAGGCGCATGCGGTTGGTCGCGAGCGCATGACGCACGTGATCGTGGTGGGGCAGTCATGGAGGCGGAAGTGAATGCTGGCAGCCAGCCACCCGGGATTCCATGACTTCACGTCTTCGGCAGCAACAATGTTATATGTAAGATGCAAGAAGAAGAAGTTAATAAGTTAATCAAGACCAATTCAAGCAACTTACCTGTTCATGCGGCTAAGCACACTGACTCAGCCTCTTGTGCAGGCAGCCGTTGTAGCCTGTTTGCATGCTCGGGAAACCCCGCTGCTGCGTTTCAGTGAATGTCGTTGATGGACTTAGACCTGAGCAGCCTGCCGGTTTCAGTGACTTGTGCGAATTTGCCAGGAGTATTTACTGCTGCTGAAGGAATCGTGTCATCGCCGTGATACTTTTGGCTGCTGCTGTGCACGACGACCTGAGGTTGAGCGGAAGAATGTCGATGGCCACCATTGGGAGTCAAGTGAAGTATTCGTACCTACACCACACGGCCCACACCTGTCAGCCTCATTCTCCTTTCCAAAACCTATCACTGTGTTCTGGGCCAGGAGCCAGAATTTTGTTCTGGAAAAGGAGGATTTGCAAAGTCGTGCGTACGCTATTTGCTGAGTAATCTAATAGTTGTTGGCATCTCTGTTGCGCCCTGTAAGTCAAATCGAGTGTAAAAGAAGCGACGAAACTGAAAACAGGTGTCACCAGTGCGCCAATTACCATAACCTTCCGCTAATTGACCCGTGTCGCTCACTTTGTAACTCGCAACCACCTCCCTTGATGCAGTTCGCGTGCTGACGAGACCTTTGCTCTGAACGGCCTGTTGAGCCACACTCCCACGCTTCCTGCCCAACCTGGTTGAACATGGCCCAACCTCGCCTCGATGGAGGTGCATTAAGCGTGCCGCGAAATATTTGTGTTACTGCGCTGCTCTCGACGAAGACGATTCTTGACCGTGGCCCCCCAAATGTCAACGAAGACCCGACCATACTCCCACGCCACAGTTGGCATGAGGTCTGCGTGAAGCCTACTCAACCGGTAGACATTCCGTCTCAATCGTGCGGCTTTTTTGAGGATGGCGTCATCTAACGAGCCGAACGAGTTCAGCATCTTCCTCATGGCCTTCCGCATGTCTTCGAGTGTCGCACGCCTTGCTTCGTCCGCCCGTACGCCAGGGTCAGCAAGCAGGTACCGCCGGAATAGCTGTACCGCCCAGCTGTCCTCCATTCGTCGATATTGTGCACGGTATCGTCCAGGATACACCGCCGTGTGCAGAGCGCACCATTGCCTGATCTTGTCCAGGTCCATATCATAATCGCGATGTTGTAAAATGAGATGTGCGTAGTGAAGCATGTACTCGTGGTACACAGACGTCTCTCTGACGTAGTTCGTGAAGACTGGATGAGGAGTATAATGGGCGTTGGCTTGCCCGCTCGCAGCAGAAATAGCGTGCTTTTTCATGATTTCAAGGGTGTGCATTCCGCCACGAAACTCGACCCAGTGGATATAGCGAGGATCGCCGCTTACTCGGAATTGATCCTCACATGAATGGTACGCCGTAGTGTTGATCGACAAGAGATCTGTTGCCCATGCGAGTAGCGCAGGATCGTCGCCGGGTTTCAATGTTTTCAGCGGCTTTCCTCGTGCTCGGTCCTCGTAAATGTTTACCACATTCTCGATAGCGTGATGTGTGAGGAACAGCAATGATCGTTGGAATTGTGTGAGATTCAGTCTTCGTTCTGGACTCAATTCCGCCAAGAGAGCGTCTTCGTCTGGCGAGTAAGCGCAACGGAAGACCTCCTGATAAAGACCCACCCATCTGCGCAATGATGTCTGCGCAGCCCATGTTGGCACATTAGGCATGCGTACACAGCAACCATTGGCATTGATGACTGCCAGAACGTCTGCGTATACATCGTAGTCGTCTGGAGTACTGACAACATCTGGCCACATCTTGACCAGCTTGCGATCAATTATCTGTACGTGACTGAATCTTCCATTGAGCTTGAAACGCCCAATATCAACGCAGGTGGCATTACCCAGGCCCGTGTGTTCCGTGAACTCCTGAACCGTGAAAATGTCGGACCGACATTCATAGAATGGGGCCCAGTCGTCGCTGAGAATGGTGATGATTGAATTCGTGTCAATGTTTGTAGTTGTAGCAAAAAGTTTTGCGTGGATTCAGGACTGATAAATGGTCCATAACACGAGTTGATGTTGATCTCGATGTTTTCCACAAGCTCCCTGAAGTTCTTGTTTTGTAGCAGCCTGACGAGCTGCATTTGATAGCCACGCACTGTTCTGTGTCGATAGAGAGTGTCTAATGCTTCCCTGAAGATACACTTGTTCGTGGCAAGAATGGAGGTCTGGACAGGTGCCTTGGTGTAGAGCCCGGGTTGCAGCAATTCATCTCCTATGATTCCACCCCTGTCGTCACATATCGGTATGATGACTTTGGTGGGGCCGAAGATCTCGTCGTAGACCTTGTTTCGTAGCTCTGGCGGCAGTCGGGAAAGGGTGCCCAAAGAGGCGAGGCTATAATTTGACATGGTTGGTGAATATGGTAAGGTTTAATTCTGTTGGAAGCAATGATTGTGCGAAAGCGATGGCGCTGTTGTATGATATGATATTTTATGCGATGTGCGTAGATGGGTGTAGAGAGATACATTCATTTTGCTGCTCGGCCTGAGATCTGTCTGGCGTCGAAGCAAAGCGGCAGGCAGGCATCTTCGACAAGTCGTGGTAAGTGCGAAGGTTGAAGCAAGTGGCGTTGTCATGCGGCGAAAGCTGCAAGTTTTGGTGTGATTCGCCATGACACAAGTTTAAGGAATCTGCTGGTGTCAAGCCATTCCAATAGTATACATGAGTGTGATCGTGTAAAACTGCTGAACAATTCTGAATGCAGAAGTCTGACACTGTGATACTGTTATGTTAGGCTGAAGATGTCGCTGAGCTATATCGGTGATCAGCGGCTTATAAAAAGATGCTGCTGCCCTACTCCCGTTATCAATACACGTGTATGCTACAATATACATGTACCTTATCAAGAGCAGCCGTGGTCGTCACATTCGCTCCGTCTGCAGTGCAATGCCCCTTGTATTGTACCATACATCCCCGTGATCTTGAACGCGGCTCTTGCAAGCCTGAACCTTCATAGCCTCTCACATCAGTGTGTCGCATTCAACCACGAGTCCTTCAATTGGACGAAGGACAACTCGCTGCTCCGTATCATACATCCAGTCCTGATCCCTGGTCTTTGTTTTACGCGCTGCTTGCTAGCATCCACCCAGTATTGTACACATCTTTCCTTTCCCTACCAAAGTCCATGCTCTTTCAGTTCACCAGTCGGTAAACTCCCAGCCCAACCAATACACTGCTCAAACCAAAGATTCCGAGCTTTCGAGCTTGCATTGTCACTCGCGATCCGCTTTTCATGATCTCCAATTCGCGTTCACGAAGTTGTGACATGCCCGAGGCATAGCTGTAGATACCGAGACCTGTGAATGTGGCACTTCCTATATAGACAGTCACCAATCTAGTTCATTTGCGGAAGATGATATAGGCGAGAGCATACCCATAAGGCGGCAAGGCGTACAGTCGTAGTCCTTTTGTTGCTCAGCCAGGGTGTCTTTGATTTTTGCAGGCTGAGAGAGCGTGTGCACGTTGGGCTCGGAAGGCATTTTGGCGGTCTGGTCTGGCTAGAATAATCAATGTCGAGAGTAGGTCGGTATAGCGTGCAACAATAATCACGAGTTGTCGCGAGTCGCTCGATTGGGAAATTGATCTCGTCACGGCTGACTTGCCCGCCCCGCTACAGATGAACGAATGTCAACTCCTACAAAGATTCACGCTCAAGGAACACACCTTTCTAACCAACATTTTGGGTGTTTCTGAGTGAACAACTCTCCATCTCAGCAGTCGAGCAAAGACTTGACTTTCCCGCAGCTTTCACGACAACATGGCGACCATCGAAGCGCTCTACATCTTCGACGAACACAAGTACGTAAGTAGCCTCGCGATTCGTGACAAACACAAGATAGCACTACGCTGACTACCACTCTAGCAACCTCATACTTAACAATGTCTACACTGGCCGACCACCTCCTCCTTCAACGCTGCTCCCGCTCTACCTCCAGCAGCCCTCGCCGCGCCCTAGCCTGACGTACATTTCCTCGACCAATCCACCTACACTGTTGTACTCCATAATACAGGACAACCTGCTCTTCTTGTCGCCTTCGAGCTCCGATATTGAACCTCTCCTCGTTCTTGAGTTCCTACACCGCGTCGCAGATGCCCTCGAAGAATTTCTCGGTTCGCCTTTGCTCGCCAGCAGGATCACAGCCAGCTACGATGTTGTTGCGCAAGTTCTGGCGGAGATGGCAGATGCCGGAATCGTCTGCCAGGGCGAAGCGAACGTCTTGAGAGATGTGGTGGAGACTGGACCAGGAGTCTTGGATAACCTCTTTGGGAAGGTCGGACTGCCTGGCTCAAGTCCAGCACTGGGAGGCACACCCTCAAGCGCAGGAATGCTACAGAGGTCACAGCCGTCGGCTATGACGAGTCAAGGCTCTGCGATCCCATGGCGAAGGAACAATGTTCGTCACACAAGCAACGAGTTGTACGTGGATATCGTGGAGTCGCTTTCAGTCACCTTCGCGCCATCTGGCCGACCTTTGGCTGCATTTGCAAATGGCAGCATCGCATTTACGTCGAAGGTCAGTGGTGTACCAGACTTGAACTTGAACCTCTCTACTGGTGGCAAAGGTGCTGGAATGGGCAACCGAGGCGACCAGCTGCGGTCGATTATGGAGCGAGTTGTATTCCACCCATGCGTACGCCTCAACAGATGGAAAAGCGATGGTTCGATCAGTTTTGTACCTCCCGATGGTCGCTTTGCACTTTGCGGGTACGAAGCAGATCTACTTGGTGCGGATGCGCCTCTTACAACAGACAGCCGCTCTGCGCCGAAGCTTGACCTTCCTGCGAAGATTGAGATCACAACTGGCCTTGGCGCAACTGGCAATGAGTTTGAGGTGCGCCTCACCCTTCCTTCCTCAGCACGCTCAGCGGCAACGGCCAGTCTTCAATCAAACTTGAGCAACCCCGGCCGCCCAGGCGCGTTCCGCTCTACCTCAGCGAACGAAAGCAAAGGCCCTGCAATCGAGGAGCTCGCTGTCCGTGTGCCCATACCTCCAGCAGCTCGCACACTCTCCGATATCCGCCCAACCAAGGGTGAAGCACATTGGTCTCCTGCAGATGGAGCCGTAGAGTGGAAGATTTCTTCCAAAGATGTCGCCACCATTTCAGCAGCAGGCGCCGTCCTTCGCTGCACAATCCAAGGGCCTCCGGCCGATGAAGACGAAAATGAAGATGAGAGCAGCGGAATCACAAACGGTATGACGACTTCAACATATGACTACGATGACGACACCTCTACAAGTTACCAATCGCACTCCGCTGCGCCCAAATCGCGATCTAACGGTGCAGCTACGAACAACAGCAGGGGCAAGACTGATAAGAACCGCGAGCTCATGCCCACCGCTGCGATGTTGAGTTTCAGCGTCAAAGGCTGGCTAGCGAGTGGATTGAAGGTGGAAAGCCTTCTAGTCGACACGAAGAAGAGCAAAGGCTTGGGTCAGGAGGTGAAGCCATACAAAGGTGTAAAGTATCTGACTGTCAGCAAAGATGGTGTTGAAGTCAGGTGTTAGCACAATCCATCCATACACGCGAACGATCACATATTCATACGCTCTTACGGTATTGCATCCACAACTTTACTTTCAGAGGCCAAGAGCGCGTGTCTAGTGAATACGTTGCAAATCAAAGCCGTACTTGATTTTAAGTGATTGGTAAATGTATTCTTGTACCCTCGTTCCTGGATAATACGGAGCAAGAACCGCCCTTCAATCAATTGCATACAAGCTCGGGACCACTCTCGCCTGATCACTTTGGCCAACACGCTCTTTGCTAGAATGAAGACCGCTACCTTCTCCAGCGAATAGTTGATCTCTGGGATCACTAAAACGAAAATCATACCACACAACCACATTTCCACGGTTCTCACTCCACCAAGACGAAATGACGGCATCGTGCGAACAGAGCACAGAGGCCGAGGCCGTTCTAAACTTGGCATCTTCGTTGCCCCAAAATTCTCCGCAAGTCTTAAGTTCTAGTAGACACGCTTGTTGGGCCGCTTGCTGAAGGTTGTTCCTCCGGGGAACCTTCTTGGCCCTTCTTTTGCGCGTGTCAATCGATCGTACCTGCAGACATCTTCAACCCCTTCACACGAGCAGAATGAGTCTGCCTGGACCATGCAATCAAGCCCCTCTCCATCTTGACCTTTGAAATGAGCAATCGATGCACCTCCTTTCCCCTTGACGCTATCGAAAAGCGTTCGCTGGAGAGTGCGCTGTTCGCCTCTCTATAATTAAACCGTCGGCATCACGCGGCCCTTGGTGGCCCGTATATACGAGCAAACGTTCCCTAAAGTGGCAGACTTAACCTTGAACCAGCATCGATGTGCGTCCAATGGTTCGCTACCCTTCCTAGTGCCCTTATGCGGCTCGGAAGGGCAACACGCACGCCTCTTGACGTCGTCTTTTTCTCAACAGTGGAGGTATACTTAGCTACCCAATTTTCGTCTGCATTCCGTGTCTCGTTTTCTTGACATCTTGCGACATCTTTATCTTTCTGTTACTGTTCGCCAAAACCAGATCACGCCTTGTAATATACATATTTCACTAATTATGCGTTTCGGAATCCTCGCTGCTCTCGCAGCTGCTCTGCCCTTCACATCAGCATACTGGAAGGGCTTCAACATAGGAGCGAACAACGCTGATGGTTCCTGCAAGAGCACTGCCCAATGGGCGGAAGCCTTCAACAAATTGAAGGGTCTCCCGCAGCACATCACCTCTGTCCGCCTCTACGCCAGCTCCGACTGCAACACTCTCGCCAACGCCGTCCCTGCTGCTAAGAGCACAGGCATTCAAATCCTCGTCGGTGTCTGGGCCGAGGACGCCGCCCATTTTGAGGCCGAGAAGAAGGCATTGCTCAACGCCATCTCTGCTCACGGCAAGGATTGGATTATTGCCATCTCGGTCGGAAGCGAGGACCTTTACAGGAAGGACAGCAACCCCAACACTCTTGCCAACCGCATCTATGACGTGAGGGGAATGGTGCGCTCCGTCGGCGTGAACGCTGAGGTCGGCCACGTCGACACTTGGAATGCTTGGGTTGATGGCGCCAACGAGGTTGTCATCAAGGCTTCTGACTTCATCGGCATGGACGGGTAAGCACTTCCACCAATATGAAAACCTGCAAGCTAGGCGCTAACAACCCCCCAGCTATCCCTACTTCCAGAACAGCGCCATCGAAAACGCCGCAAACGTCTTCTGGAAGTCCGTCCAGGACACCCGCGACGCCGTCAACAGGGTTTCGCCCGGCAAGTGGGTCTGGGTCACCGAAACTGGCTGGCCCGTCTCTGGTCCCAACTCTGGCGCTGCTGTAAGTATTCGCAACAAATCGACAGTCAATCACGGACAAACGACTGACTTTCATAACAGGTCGCTTCTGTCAAGAACGCCCAGACTTTCTGGCGCTCCGTCGCCTGCAAGGCTTTCAACGAGGTCCACATCTTCTGGTACTCTTACCAGGACTACCACCAGAGTCCCAGCTTTGGTGTCTTCGACTCCAACAACAATGCCATTTACGATCTTTACGGATGCTAGATGGAGTTGGAAATTGCAAAAGTACCTTGATTTTGTTGAGAGTCGCTGATACAGACAAACTATCTTGGATTAATATAATTGCGTTGGAACACGTGTTGCCTTTTTTTTTTTTTTTTTTTTCCTAAAAGAAAAATAGTCAGAGTCCTTGCGCGGTGATCTTATCCGTATTTCAGAAGGATCTATACTCTACGAGCACAGCTTCAAGTACACACAGAGCTCAGTAGCTTCTGACTTGATACTTCGCAACTCGGCCATGTATTCCGGTCTCGTCTTCTCACTGTCCTTTTCCCCCGCCCCCCACACGATCGGATGCAGTTCATATTGACGGTTGGCAGATGGGTGATCGTTATAGCGATTGTATAGGGCGACGTTCACCGCCAAGAAGTGTGATACTTCGTCCAACACATCGGTGGTACTGTTAGGCTGGAGCCGCTTCAGGACATGTTCTCCGCTGTGCAGCAGAGGAACGGCGTCTGTGAGAAGTCTCATCGGGAAACGCGCTGCACGCCTGAAGAAGTCAAACATGAACTCATCATCAGTGTAGTCATTCCCATCGAAAGCTCCAGTGGCCTCTTTGTCTTTTAGCCAATCCCATTTTCCTGACACGTTCAGCGCGAGGAATCGCTGTTGGATGTCTACCCAGCAGCGCAGAGATGTGTGTGAAGCCCACGCCGCAACGTTTGCCACGTCGATCGAGCTTTGGAGGTTGTCGATGATGGCCATGGCTTCTTCGACGCCATTGTAGGAATCTGGTGTGTCTCGAACAGCTGGCCAGATCCTTACGAGTTTGCTGTTCACGATTTGGATGTTCTTGAATTTGCTATGCAGCTGGTATCGCCCAACGTCAACGCACGTGGCTGGGTCGAGTTCGACTTCGTGCACGAAGTCCATGACAGATATCCAAGAATCTTCCACCCACATGGTCTTCGAAGTGAGACAGTCACTGAGTATGAGAATAGAGTGGAGCCTGGTTAGAGGCTGCAGACGCTCCAGCAGCTTTCTGAGGTGGCGTGAGTGAAGCTTGTGCTCATAAAGATTGTGCCTGTAGGTGCAGTCCAGGACGTCAATGATCTCGACGCGTCTCACGCGACTGCAGACATCGTGACTTGGAAGCACGATATCAAGGTCGATAGGCCCGCCACGAATGATTGTAGTGTCGTACAGGACCTCAATAGCCTCGGCTTTATCACCTGACAGACAGAAAGTATTGATGTTTGGACGGCGATGTCCAGGTTTGGGTGAGAAACAAAGTCGTCATCGGTGTCGTATCCACGAATATGCCATCGATTTGCCCACAGCGCTCTGCGCCAACTGGGTATATCAGGCATCATGACTCCCCCTACACCAAACGCATAGCCATAGATCCGATTGCGGAGTTTTGGAGGTAGTTTGCAGAGTGGTGAGTTTGCGACGGATGCGCCCAGCGATGATTCGGTCGAGTTGGTGGCAGCGGGCTCGCCTGAAGAAGGCAAAGAAGAGTCATCCAGGGAGACCGACGAAGAAGCCATCTTGCTCATGGTCTTGCGGGAGCGGCTTGGCGTACTGGAGTGGTCGAGTTGTGTATATGGGTGTGTGATGCGGTGCGTACGGTGATGGGAACAAGGGAGCACAACGAGATAAAGCTGATGGGATGGCAAGTTGTGCAAGTCGCAAGCTGGGTGTTTATAAGAAAGGTGGTGGGCTGTCTGACGAAGTGTCGTGGCGGGCGGCGCGAAGCTTTGACCACCATCACATGCAAGGCAAGTGAAAGCAAACGCGAACATGGGTTCTTTGAGACTGTGTCTTCGCTCTTTGCGGACAACGAACCGCGAAAACGCTGAATGCTGTCAGCAGTGACTGCTCATCTTCACTACTTGCCAAATGACCATGAGTGGTCCTGGGAACGTGCCTAACATCTTGATAGCAAACATTGACGGTCTCCAAACCTGCAACGAATCGTGCCAGCGTGCCGTCTCTGGGGCGTGTGCTGGAGAGCATAGATGCACGCTGCCGTACTGTACCGACAGTCGCCCATGGGTGTTTCAAATGCCCCGAGTGGCGTTCTGTGCTGTCTTTAGAAATGTCTTGGTGTGCGATGACATTGTCCAGGTTGACCGACAGGTATGACCGCGGGTACTGATCCAAACCCCTGGAGATCGCTCGGGATAACCACCTTTTTCACCGTCAGCGTCCTCCGTAGCATCTTTGAGTGGCAACGCTTGTCGATATCAACTTCCAGTCAGGCATCAAAAGCTCGCACAACCATAGCCGACATCGAAGGAGATCGATCGGAATCAAATATTGACTCCGGGTATTAAGCTTATCATTACAACCGCACTTTCTCATTACCCCAACCATTGAAACCCCTCAGACCGTCATTAGCATTAGCATTCGTATGAATTTTGCTCCGTCATGACTCCTCTTCGTCCTCTTTCTCTTCCTCCACCTCCTGCTCAATTACCTTCATTCCATACCTGACGCTTGCTTCACTCCACCATTCCCTTCTCCAACTCACCCCAGCTCTCCCCTCTCAACAACTTCTTCCTCAACTCCTCCAGTAGCTCGCCCTTCTCAACCCATCTCTCCTCTAACCAAGTCCTCAAATCCGCCTCTTCAGCCGGCAAATCACCAATCTCAAATCTCCTCACGTGCACCAACGTCTTCCACCTCCGCCCCACATCCGGCGTGAGCACGCTTTGCACAAACGTAGGCGGGCTCTGGAAAGCAAACGCCTCTCTCTTGCCCTTGCCCTCGCCTGCCTGCATGTCCGCATAAGCAACACTTATGTCATATACAGCTTTGACGTGCGGAGCGGAGCGCAGGTGTTGGACGCTGGCGGCGAAGCCTTTAGTTCGAGGGAGAAGGAGGTGGTTTGGAAGAGGCTTGTTGTGTTTGAGGGCGTGGGAGGCTGCGGCGAGGCGTTTGGCCGGGGTGAGGCGGGTGGATTCGGAGAAGGAGATGAGCCCTGTTGGAGTGTAAATTAGTGATCTGAGTTGTTTGATGTAAGTCCAGAAAGTGTATATAGATTGTGGAGGAGTGATTGGGTGGGTTGGTAGATAAGTGAGTTAGTAAGTCCAGCAAGTTGTGACTGACGAACGGTCTGACCAGGTCTGATCTTGAACATGCATATGAATAGATACCGGTATAGACGGGTATAATAAGAAAGAAATGAAACAGCGAACAACCTACATATCGGCCACTTCTTCTCGACGACCCCACTAAACACCCTTTCCATCTCTTTCCTATCCTCCATCCACTTCCGGCTGACCAGCGGCATGCCCATAGCCCACAAGCCCCAGCCCAAGAAAGGCACCCACTTCAGCTCTTTCTTCGCAAACCAGCGGCATCTCGACAGCACGCCGGAGCGCAAAGCGAGTTCCTGGATCATATAGAAGTCGCTCCACTCGACATGATTGCAGACGACGATCGCGGACTCTCCCGGCGGCAGCGCATCGCCGGTGACGATGATGTTTGCATTGTTGGTCGCAGTGAAGATGCGCTGAATGTGTAGCCAAACCGAAGCAGCAATCAGGGAGGAGGCATTGTAGACAGCGGTGGGAGCGACAAAGGCGAAAGGTAAGAGGAGTGAGAGCAGGGTGTTTGCGACGCACAGGCGGAACAGCCAGGGTAGCAGATGCAGGGCGGCGCGGAACAGTTGGCGGAGGCGCTTAAGCGGCGGCGGAGTTGATAGCGACGATAAAAGTGGCATCATGCTGTTTCGCATGCTTGGTGCACTGGTGGCGCGTGGAGTGGGCGCCGGACGGGTTCGTGGCCAAGCACTGGGAGTATGATGATCGACGGCGTCAGTGTTCCTGCTGTGCTTGCTTTTGGCGGGGGGAATTAGAGGTCAGCCTGGCGGCGATCAAAGGCCTGGACCGAGGTCTTCTAATAATAAGAATGATGTTATGCAGTTGACAAGGTAAGGTACCTGATTGAATGGTCGATCTCCCAAGACTTTGGAGGCAGCGATTGGAGAATTGGCCGGGTAGCTGGGAGAGGCGTGCGATCTGTACTACATGTATGTCCATGGTAAAATGAAGAGAGAAAAAAAGGGATTTGTATCATCATCCTCGGAGGCTTTTACAATCTACAGTATGCCTTCGGAGGGTATGGCGAGCAACGTCACCGGTCTGCCCTACAATTGGCTCTTCGTACACGGCAACACACGTCGAAAGTGGTCGTAAGTCTGCATGCCTTTAGTCGAGTCGAGTCAGTCCTCGATCCCGAGTGTCTGGTCCCAGGAACTTGAGTATCACTGTAATCTTTGCCCTAGCGGCACTAGAATGCCTCATGCCATGCCATGATCTACTCTTCTACACTACAACATCTCTCTCATGTTCTTCTTAATCCGCTCGACATCTCGACATCCATGTCTCCGTATACGAGGTATGCGCGGCTGTCGGAAATGTACCGGCTAGTCGGATGTGTACTCTGGCAGAACCAGAACTAACATAAAGCCATTTCGAGCCTGCAGACGATGTCCTAATGGTCAGTCCAGTCCAGCCATACTGATATTCGGTTCGGAAGTCGCTGGCACTGCGAGCCGCAACCGATCTGAAGACAACAAAGGCCTGCCGGTCTGGATCGTACCAAACAACATATCTCGGCAAGTCAGCCGTACCAACATACGCGGCTGCGAAGTTGTTGGTCGAGTTACGTATGCGCAGAATCAGGCACTGTATCTCCGGCTTTCAAGAAAGTCGCCCAGCACTTCGCAGACACTTGTTCTAGTAAGGCGCCAGCGAGCGTTGGGGTGATGACCGTCTACCATGGTATCGCTGTTGACATGCATGTCTCACCTGGTATGTGACTGCAAGTAGACAAACATTGATATCTTGCATTCGGTACCTGCGAGAGCCTCGGTCAGGCACGGCAGGATGCCACTATACCCTGCGAGGCAAGAAACAAGAGGTGTAGACGCAGGTTCCGGCACATGCCGCCCAAGCCTGCTGTACGTCAACTGACGATAGTTTGGTCTGCGAGGCATACGAATCCTGCAAGGCCGTCCATCTCGTGAAGTTTAGGGGGCCAGTGAGCCGAAATGCTGGAAATCCTCGGCACGGTCCAAGTGTGCCTGGTTGATGTGTCCCTGGTTGATGAAATGAGGCGTTCTTGGAAAGTTGAGATGGAGAGAAGGCGAGCATGCGTGAGTCTTTCCAGCAGATAAGGCACGCACGAGAGATTGGGATGCCATCACATCATCGTTCTGTCTAGATTAGAAATTGGAGGTTCCCAGATATGCTCCATACACCTCACATTACACTCAAGTCACAAGCGTCTCTTCAGCATAGCTCCTGCCTCTAAGGGAGTAGTCCAGGCTTCTTCGACGATACTTCTCGGCTCCTTCCAGCCTTTCCGGATGAGGTGGATGCAAGTGGATGCAAGCACAAAACGGTCGAGGCGATGATTGGCTGTTGCGCGATCCTCCCAAAGCCTCGTCCCCATGGCGCCAACCGGCCTGCCACCGCTTCGCTGCTTGTGGGCGTGAGAGCGTGTGTCTGCTCTGGTCGCTCCCTTCGCCCATTTGATGCGTCGACCGTTCTGGGTCATTGCGAACACCAAAAGAGACATCCCGAGCCCTTGCACTGCTCTGCCACCACACGTACACCTATATTCGCGCACGTCCCGGCCCCGGCAGTGTCCGCTGCCTTGACGTCGACCCAAGTCTTCAGCACAATTCCAAATCCCAAGTCCCCTTCGTCTTTCGCGCTGTGCTGTGCTGCGGTGCGTGCTCGTCATCGACCTCACCACCGCTGCCGCTGCCGCTGTCCCTGTGTCTTGTCTTCCTGCTGAACTCAGCCACCAAACCTCGCCTTACCCGACTTCCACCAACACAGTCAGCAGGGTCTGCCTCTGCTCGTATCAAAGCGAGCAGTCCACGCTTTGCCGCATTCTTCCCATGCCTCGAGCATCCTCCCCTTCTTCTCCGCGGATCAGAGTAAGTCGTCCGACCGCTGCAGCTGTGCACGCAAGCCCACCTGACTTCCGGCTTCCGACACATATCACAACGTGCCTGGCTCGATAATTAAACGCCCAAAAGCATACTTTCTCTTTAGCTTAGTGCGCAACCTGGCCGAGACTCTCGCTGCCACACCCCGCAAGCTTTCGGTAGCCTTGGGTTGTTGTTTGTCGCTGGCCTATTTGTTCATCGACATCGCCGCTCTCCACTGACTGCATCCTTCAACAAAATTAAAAAGTAATACCAGCCTTTGCAAGACTGACACCTCTTGTCTCAGTAATCTGACAGTAACCCATCAACACAACCGCCACTACCACTTGGTCCACAGCCATGTCCCAATACGCTACATACCCCGTTCAAGCAGACATTGCTTCTACTTATCGTATGTCCACCATCCTCGATGGTCACTTTAATCTCACGCTGACGGCAACTCACAGCCGAGAGCCATGCTTCGCCGCAAAAAGACTCAGCAAGTCCATTGAGCCAACTCAACTTCCTCAAAAATTTGAGCAACGATAAGAAACAAACCAAAGGTGTGTATCGTGCATCGTAATAATCCGCGAGTGAAATGCTGATGATTTCAAGATGGGCAGCCTCCCAAACGCAGAGGACCTAAGCCAGACAGCAAGCCCGCTTTGACACGACGCCAGGAACTCAACAGACAGGCACAAAGGTTCGTCTTTTGCATCTCCCTCATCTTCAGTAGACATGCGTGGCGTATGTTCTGTTCTCGGTCATTCTGTGCCCGAGATGCCTAAACCTGACCGGCACGTTCGATTAATTTCGCGTGGAGACATACCAGCTCCATACGTTGTGGCTTATCATGTTCTCGACAAAAATATCTCGCGGGCCAATTTGTCGGACTTTTTTGACACTATCACGATGTTTCTCAGGAAAATAGGCATTGAAACGGTGAAGCTAACAGATCCAGGACTCATCGCGAACGCAAGGAGATGTACATCAAGGCTCTCGAGCAAGAAGTCCTACGGCTAAAGGAAATGTTCACAACCTCGACAAAAGAACGTGATGCCGTCGCCGAGGAGAATAGACGCTTGAAAGAGCTTCTCGCCAGCCACGGAATCTCCTACGACTTCGCCTCTGTCCCTTTGACTTTCTCGCGCGAGGACAGCGCCGGATACGGTCGCAGCACAGGCGGCAGCACGTCAGGCAGCTTACACCCACGATCTGAGAGCACAAGCACAAACTTTAGTCCACCGCACTCTCACGGACAACGACCCCTCCAGCCAGCACCCTCAGTGAATCGCACACAACAACCCATCCAGTTGCCAGTCAATAACTTCAACTACGACCAGATAGGCATCGACTTTGTCCTCACGTACGATTCCCAAGGCATTCCCATCTTCCCCGATCCCAGTATCGCAGGCGCCTACCCCTCGCCTTCGCCCCACCGCTGAGGAGTCTACCCATTCATTCCATCCCGGTACGCCGCCTACGAATATCCAGGATCCACACTAACAGCTCATCTGATTCCCTTCACAGGCTCGAGCGCCCATGCATGGAACACATGCAATATCTGCTCGTGCGTTCGCACAACGCCGCCAACCAGCCTTTCCACCACCCCCTCGAGCCAGCAGACGATGGTGATCACGAACACATGTCCGGCCACGCACTCATGGCCACTGCACCACCGCACTCGCACATCATGCACAAGCCCGCGGAACCCTATGGTCACCAGATGCCCGAAGGCATGGACACTGGCGCACTAGCAAACCTGCTCCACTTGAGCAACCGCTTGCCAATGGACCGCGATGGCGAGATCACGCCGGTCATGGCGTGGATGACCGTGCTGTCGGATCCGCGCCTGGGCGAGCTAGGGATGAAAGACTTCGAGAAGTTGAAGTCCAGTCTGTTGGACAAGTGCCGTTGTTACGGGTAAGTGGTGCCGTCGGTATTCCATCAACTCAACCTCATGCTGACAATGACCTCAGCTTCGGCGCCGTGATCGAAGAGTTCGAAGTCCGCGACACTCTTCTGGCCTTGTTCGCCGAGAAAGACGGTGCGCCCGTGAGGGGCCAATTCTTCGCTCCTCACGAGGTGCCTGTATACGGATAAAAGCAGATGCGAGAGAGTCATCTGGGGGATCGAGGAGGGCCAGATGTGGGTTGAAAAAAAACTATGGAATTATAATTACTTGATCTTATGTCCGCCTGATTGCATGCATACTAGCGATGTTATTCTTTTACTTCAATGACTTTCGGAATCCCTCTTTCTTCGACCGCGCAAATGCCGCCAAGCTCAGAGCTCGATCTAATGGCCGACCGACAAACAAGAGAGTGAAGGCTTCGGAACGAACGCAAGCCAAGCCGATCCTGTTGCCTCCACGCCAGCTCCTCGTAACTAGGTACACACTCAGCTCTCCCACCGACACCCACATCCCCCATCTTCGTCTCGCTTCTCCATTTCCATTCTTACATCATCGTCCCGCTTGTCAACCTCCAACTCAGCACCAACATCCCTCTCACCAATCCTCCTCCCCTCCCCAACAACCCTCCCATCCCAGTCAAGCGCCCAACAAAACACACCCTTGCCCTCATCGCCATCAGGCCCCGACTCCCGATCCAGCGAAATCGTAACACCATATGGAAACGAGCCCGGCGCTTGCATTTCGTTCGCCGAAGACTCCACAGCCTGGATTCTCGCGTCAGAAGAGTCCAGTCCGTCGGAACCAATTCCCGCAACAAATCCCCTCCTCGTCCAAATCTGCACTCTTAACCTCGTCTGTCTGAACTCGCAGAGTGCCTTTGCTGTAGGCATCGCAGACGCCGTGGTCGTCATGTTCGCGACATCCACTGGACGAGAGGTTTCAGCCTGCGATTTTGATTCCGCGCTCTCGAACCACGAAGAGGAAGAACCAGAATCGGGACCAGAAACAACCCAAGAAGCAGAAGAAGCAGAAGAAGAAGAAGAAGAAGAAGAAGAAGAGGATTGCGAAGCAGCGTCGGCGATGAGCGCGGTTTTGGAAAAGTACGTGTAGAAGCCGTAGTGTTCGTCCTCCTGGCCGCGGTTGTAGAGGCGGAGCGGCTGGGCGGTGGCGTATGGGTATAAGAGGGGGGTCTGGGGGTGGTAGTTGGGGAGGAGGAGGGGTGCTGGGATGGTTTTTGAGGTAGTGGTGGTGACGTTTTTGGAGGTTGTTGTGTTGGAGGGGCGAGGGTAGGGGTAGGGGTTGGGGATGGTGGTTGAGGTTTCCGTGTGTTCTTCTTCGGTGGTGGTGGTGTCTCGCTTGTGTAGACTAGGTAGGGGCTCGGGGCTAAGGAGGGAAATGTAGAAAGGCGTTTCCTCGCCGATAGTGGTGTTGTCTGTGGCTGAGCTGAGGGCTAGCTGGTCTGCTTCTGATGGTGGTGCTGGGTTGGGGGAGTACAGCATATGCGACCAGGTACTGCGAGCGCGGAGTTGTGATTTGACAGATGCGGGACCGGAGGAAGAGGAGTAGTTTGAGACTGGCATTAGGGCAGTGATGTTCTCGAGAGTGTGGTTGCGGAAACGGATCTCGAAGCGAAAGTTTGGCAGGTCTGTCCTCGAGCTCTTGTTTCTGGATAAAGGCTGGGTTTGTGGCATAGCACAGCTCCAGATACCTGATGGGTTGACACATGAGCTTTCTTCCAAGGAATTCTTCGGTTGGATCACAGTTGCGACGCCTGTCGGGAGTGGTGGAAAGCCGGTAAGATTGAGCCAATGTGCTTGCACCGAATTGTCTGCATGATTTTGGGGAATCAGCATGACCAACAAGATGATCAGTAGAAGAACGAGGAACATGCAGGCAGTGGCTACAAGGCAGAAGAAGCGCCTGTACCATGGCTGTCCTGGACGACGTTGGATCACCTCAGTGGCTATTCTCAACTGCCCAAAGCGATCTGTAGCCAGGCGAGGCTTTTCCGACAACATCTTTGGTGGTGGATAGAGGTCTTCGTCACCGCTCGATATCCCAAGCCCGCGAGATTCTTCGCGGCGGTGCATCGGTGGTCTATTGTCGAGATCCATGACTGTCACAACAGGATCATGAACTTTCTGCTCAGGGCTGGGAGATTGAGCGACCACTGTAGCTTCCTGTGTGCTACTGGGAGGGCTAGGTGCCCGGCTTGGTGGAATCATGACTGCTTTTTGCTCACCGTTGGATGAACGGGGACCCACCATGGTTCCCACATGCGCATTTTCGATTACTGGAGTCAGCGTTTCGATGGAGGCGCGCGGGAACTCCCCGTTTGGTGTAGCATGAAGAGGCGATGGCGAGAGTAGCTCATCGGCAGTCGGAGACGTGAACATCGCCCTCTGAGGTTGTTGCGGCGAGCCGCGTTGGATATCGATGGCGTGGGAGTCATCGAATGGGCTTTTCAGGCCGCCAGCAATCACTGCGCCACCATATCTGGTCGACTCGTTGCTTTTACTGCAAGTACTCGTACGCTTGCTCTCGCCGGCTGCGGTTGTGGCGCTCCAATCAGAAGCATTGCCATGGCGGTGGTGCTCACAGGCGCAAATGTCAGTAAGTGGACTGTCGTCCTCGAACATCGATCGCGGGACATCCATTGGATCAACGAAAAGGCTAGGAAAGTGCCTAGTCTGGTCATAGTACGCTGCAGCTTCGCCTTGGCTTGGGATGCGGTAAATGTTCATAACATCGGCATTGGGGTCCAAAGCACCTGGTGCAGTCATCGATCGCTTTGGCGCAGATCTCAAATCCGAGCCTGGTACGGCACACAGCAACTGTGTTGCCGGTCCTGATCGGGGCTCTATGTCTTCAACATCTTCTTTTAGATCTCTACGACAGACGTCGGCGACTCCCATCGCGGATGCACCACCAAGAATTGCCGTTCGATCAAGTGTATCTTCAGTTGGGGACCTCCAGAAAAGGCCATTCGAGCGTGCTGAGAACGGCGAAGTAATTACATTCCACCATCCACGGCTACGTCGCGGGGTTGGAAGAGTCGATTGGCGCTTGAGAGACCTGATCTTGTATCCCGAGAAACTCCTTGCTGAAGTCGGAGGCTGCAGATGCTCGTCTTCTTCAAAGACAGTGCATACTGACAAAGTAGCCTTGTGGCTGATTGCACTGTTGCACTTATCGTAGGTCGGCAGCTTTGACTCTTGCACATTCTGCTTGCGTGGCTGTTGTGCAAAAAGAGGTAGGGGAGGGACGGGAGGTGTCGCTGCGAATTCGGCCGTTCTGGGAGCACAGTTGGTATATCTGCTGTAGATGCTCGATGCAATCCTGTGGTTCTCTCTCTCTGCAGACAAGTACGTGGGCGGTGTAATCTCGAAATCCTCCCTTGCGGGCGTCACAACAATGGTAGGGGTAACTGCCTCGTGTCCATGCTGAGGTGGCGAGTAGGTCCGAGGCGTTGCTGTAAGTGGACTCGTGGTGTGAGTGGAGACGGCAGCAGACGAAACCGCGATTCCGATAGGAATAGCTCGATCAGATGGCGAGACATCAACCAAGGTCAACGGCGAAGGTCGCAGTCCTTTGACGCGGTTATGCAGTGCCGGCGCGGCAAGAGTGTGGCCGGTTTCGAGACCATTTGTGATGCGAGGGTTTCTATTGACATCGGGCCGTGGCGGCAGTCCAGGGTAGGATGTTTTCGCACGAACATTGATACTATCGTTTCTCACAATTCCAGCCTGTATCGTATCCCTGTTCTCAAGCTCGCGCCTCAGACCTGTGAGGTTCGCTCTCTTCCTCTGCGATAGGATCGAGGCCGTCTGTTCGGCGTTCCGTCTTTGAGACGCTGTCTCGTATGGGAACACTTCCTCAGGTACAGCCCCTTGGTGACGTGAGACATCCGTGTCGACTGCAAGTCGCAGCTCTGGTCTCAGTCTGGAGGTGATTGCTTTGATGCCGCTTTTGCTACCAGTCCTGGATGGTTTGCGGTCAACCGAGCCGCTGTTGAGCCTGAACATTATCTATCGTTATAGATGTACTGATGATTTCGTCGTGCGTAATGGAGGCGCCTGCGCCGTATGCTGGATGCAAGAAAGGTCGGAAAGTGATATTATTGGTTGGAACCTGCCAAAACACAGTTCGTGACAAAAGAAAATGCGCAACGAAAGGAAGAGCAGAACAAGAAGGACAGCAAGATGAATGACAGACTGCAACGAAGAAAACGATCGAAGATGAAGCTCGAACAATGGCCATGTCCCAGACCGTGTATTGTATATGCATACCACACTCACCAGGCGCCAGGCCAAACCACTAGCCTTTGAACAGCTACAGTCCATTGGCTTTCGTGCATGATGCAGAGCCGCTTGCGCAACGCCGTGGGCCCTGTGCACTGCGCTGTGTTGTCAGAGGTTCAGACATTACACGGCAGATGTTGTCTATTTGAAGAATGTCTCGTGAAGTCGGAGCCAATCAAGCGGAGGAAGGAGTCTTTCTTAAGCGCTCTGCCAAGATTGTGGCGTTTGGCACGCGTCTGTCTCCCAAACATTCATTTGCGGCCATTTGTTGCCTTATCGTGTGTCGTACATGATGAGTGAAGTTGTTGGTCAGTGGCATGTATTGTTGCTTATAGAACTGAGTCCGTCCTCACGTCCAGAAGTTTCATGAGAATAGGACGGCCGCAGGACTCGCTTCGTCGGAGGGAGAACGCCACTTGCAGGCATATCATCAATGCCGTTGATCATCTCTTCCAGAAGACCTCTCCATTTGCGCATTTTCTCTCGAATGTTTGGCGCATCGTCGAATGGGTGGGCGGTCAGTGTCTGGGGCTCATCTCGGCCAGGCGATTGCTCGTCTGATTGACGACGCCCTTTCCGCTTCTCGGCCATCGGGTCTGGTGTTGTGGTCAACGAACGCGCGATTGCTGATCTCGGCTGCTCGATACCGGAAAAGTTCGCTCGCTGCCAACTGGTGTTAACTCTTTCGTGTACACTCAATCAATCCTAGACTAGGTGCTCACGTCGCGGAATCTCGTTGCGATCAGAATGAGTAGCCCGTTCAGCGCTACCGCCCTCAAGACTTTGTTTTTTTGGTTGTCCGGTTTCTAGTTGCCCGAATATACCGAAATTCTTCTTGCCGAGTGCTGTGCATGGCTTCTTGTGCAAGGACTTCCGGATCAGTAGCATTAGGTTATCTAGAGAGACGTCCGAGGTTCCTAGGAACTTCTCGTCTGCATCTAGGTGGGACATAGCTTCTTGTATCACTGTTTCCAAGAGCGTGTCGTCCCACGCAGGCATTTTGAGTTGCGTCTTGGGTGCCATGGTTGCGAGGAGACAAGAGGGTTAGTAGTGCTGATGAGTGATTGCGAAGGGACGAGAGGGTTGGGCGGTGCTGATAGGTGCGTCGAAGTGTCGGACCGTTTGTTGTGGGTGTTTCGTTACATACAGGCAATGACTGGAGGCGTACATGTATTGTCAGTCGAGATCAATGAAGTGGCGTTGGCAAGCACATCGATTAACTATGGCAGGCGTTCTTGACAGGCTTCGTTCCTCCCTCGCCTTCTAGGTTTTGCCCAACTCCTCGATTGCCAATAACAATCCCGTCAAGTCCCGACCCAGCTCCTATCACGCTCACGCAAATACATTGGGTTGATCCCTCTTCTCACCCCACCATGGCTTCTGCCACATCTTTGACCAAAAACACTCCAAGCTACGAGCATCGAGCTAAGCGCGACCTTCACATTTCCCGGACTGTTCCACGCAGCATCCTCAATGACGATGATTGGCCCAACGCAGCCCTCCAAGAGCATGTACCTTGTCTTCGCTTTTCAACCTGTGGGCATCCTTCTCGAAATTCTTTGCGCCCAATCCTTTTCAAGCCACAGACTGGGAAATACAAGTCCAGAGTAGCTAGCATGCACGTTGCTTATATTGTACACGCATGTCTGGCTAGCAGTGACGATGAGACTGCTCGTGCAAGATTTAAGTCGTGGAGGCTTCCTACTCTATGAGCCGGTCCCGTTCAGCATATTTCGCGGTCTTGACTGGGGAGGTCAAGGCGATACTACCTTCTGCTGGTAGGAGAATGGCCGAACGGGTCGTGTGACTACACGAGCGCCCTTGGTACGTCGCGTGAATAGCTTTCCTCGGTCATAGAAGCTTCGTGCTCGAACTGAATATTCGAGTCAGAGATAATTGAACTGCACCAATATATATCCAAAATTGTTCTCACCCGACAAGCTTACCTGCTGATCTCCGTATCAAAAAAAAAACATGCAAAAGCAGATCGCATTACCAAATCCCGGGTAGCGTTTGAGATCGTACTACACATCGGCAGTGAATCACCCCACAACTCTAGCCACGTAACACCTCACACGAATCACGAGGATCTCGCTAAAGCAGAATCCAGCAGCTGAATGGTTTCAGCTGTTCTCGCCTACGCCAAGCGGAGATTAGAAAGGCGACGCACCTCCGATTAGGCTGATCACCGCGTCGGTCACTACATGTACATGCTTATGTACCCTCGCAGCTGTATAACAGCGAGGCGACTTCCTAGCTGAGGGCTGCAATGTTACCCAGCATTCATCACGCAGCAATATCTAGAAAATTGTCAGCAGACACCACTATGTCAATTGCCAGTAAGAGTTGCCCAAAAGTTCACAAAAACGGCAATGTCGATCCGCGAAGACGAGCTCGGACGGTGCCCATGGAGGTGTTGTCGCTGGGTTACTCGCGCACAGGGACTATGAGTATGTTAATGGTTCCCCTTTTCAGGCAACATATCTCATGGACAGATGATACACGTCTCTCGAAGTGGCAGCTGGCCATGCGTTCCGCGCACAATAGTCACGTATGCTAACCCAGCGACAGGCATGAAAGCCGCTTTCGAGATCCTCGGCATCCCATCCTGGCACTGGGTGAAGATGGCAGAACATACAGCCGATCTCGCAATGTGGATCGAGGTGTTAGAATCTAAATTCAACCCAGAAGACCCAGACCGCCTGCCACTCGACCGCAAGATCTTCGACAACCTGCTGGGTCAATTCGGAGCGTGTACCGACCAACCAGCTTCCATCGTAGCAGAAGAACTCGTTGCCGCGTATCCCGAGGCGAAAGTCGTGCTCATCGAACGCGATGTCGACAAATGGTTCGAGAGTTTCCGGAAGACGGTGGTAGCAGGGACCAACTCAGCTGCGATCCCCTTCGTAAGGCGAATTGACCATGATTGCACGGGTGCTATGGCACGCCAGACTGACTTGATTTGCGAGCACTACTTCCACGTCAAAGCCAAGCGTGAGTCCTGGCTCTGGAACAATGCGGAGTTCTTCGAGGAATGGCTGGAGAATGCGAAAGCGGCCTATCTAGCACACAACGCAGAGGTGAAGCGAGTGACACCGCCAGAGCGTCTGTTGCTGTTCCAACTTGATCAAGGCTGGGAACCACTGTGTAAGTTTCTAGGCAAGCCTGTGCCAGATGTGCCGTTTCCGAGGGTCAACGATACGGAAGAGCTGAACAAGCAGGTGGCAAGGTACACTGCAGAAGGGATGCGTCGAGGCTTGATAGATATTGCGAAGAAGGCTGCACCGGTGTTGGTACTGCTGGTGACTATTGTTGCGTGGTATTTGAGGCGTTGAGTAGAAACTGATCTAAGTTGGCCGCGAGACATCATGCAAACACTCTCATTTCTAGCGTTCGTTCAAGTCAAGGTATGTTGTTGGTACGCGGGAGGCGAAGGTCTCGTATATCGTATTGTCAACCAAAAAAGTGGTTCGACTCCATTGCGGGCGGGCTTTGAGCAAGCATTGGTGGGGCTCGACCAGGATTTCCCCTTGGCTGCGAGCCGGAGTAGGCAATGCATCGACATCAGTCGCATAACAACACCCAACGCCCACCAACGACACTTTTTCTTACTGTTGTTGACGACAGACAACCTTGTGAGGACACGATTGACGAAGATCCGCTGCGCCAAAACACATATCCCATCCAACTCCACCCATGGCAGCCCCACCTCAGGAGGTAACCAGGTCGCTGGGCCATGTCCTCGTCACAGGCGGAACAGGGTTCCTAGGAAACACGATTGTCAAGCTGCTCAATGAGCGCAAAGCATGCTCCAAGATCACCGTCCTCGACCTGAGACCCTCCGCCGACCCTGTGTCTGGCGTCGAGTACACCACCGGCGACATCACCGACACCAATGCCATGCTCGCGCTCTTCAAGCAGATCAAGCCCGACGCAGTCATCCACACCGCCAGCCCGAACGCGCACGTCAAGAGCGACGAGCTCATGTATAAGGTGAACGTGGAAGGCACCAAGAGCATGATCGCCGCCTCGCAAGAATCCGGCGTCAAAGCCTTCGTCTACACCAGCTCCGCCAGCATCATCCACGACACTCGCTCCAACCTGATCTGCGCTGACGAGACCTACCCGATCATCATGGGCAAGGACCAGCCGCAATACTACACCACCACCAAAGCCCAAGCAGAGCTGCACGTCCTCGCCTCCAACCGCACCACCTCTTACCCCGACTTCCTCACCGCCGCCATCCGCCCCAGCGCCATGTTCGGCCCCGGCGACGTGCAACTCCTCCCGCCCATGCTGGCCTCCTACTACCGCGGCCAAGCCAAGTTCCAGCTCGGCGACAACGAGAACCTCTTCGACTACACCGAAATCACCAACATCGCGCACGCGCACCACCTGGCATTGGCCGCCCTCCTCGCAACCCACGAGCGCACCTCCGCCGGCAACGCCATCCCCCTCGAGCACGAGCGCGTCGACGGCGAAGCCTTCCTGATCACCAACGACCAGCCGGTCTACTTCTTCGACTTCGCGCGCCGCTGCTGGGCCGAGATGGGCGACACCACCGACCCGAAATCCGCCTGGGCGTTGTCCCGCGATCTCAGCCTGTTCATCGCGTTCATGCTCGAGTGGATATTCTGGTTGTTGAGAAAGGGCGAGCCGACGCTGACCAAGCAGCGCGTGACGTACGCTTGCGTTGCGAGGTACTTCAACATCGACAAGGCGAAGCGCAGACTAGGCTACAGGCCGATCGTTTCGTTAGAGGAGGGTATCCGTCGTGGTGTGAGGGACGCTCTGTATCGCGGCGCTATTGCTGGACAACCGCAGGAGTACAAGGGCAATGCTGAGATTCTGAAGTCGGGTGTGCCCGGCAGGAAGGTGAGGTGATTGTGAAATGGGAAGCGATGGGCTTTGGTTGTTTTATGGGCCTCGCAAAAATGTCTTTGGGCATCTGTTGCAAAAAGTACATACACGATGATAGGCAAAATCTACATCAACCACCATCTCAGCACTTGACCTACAAGAAACCGTAACTTCCAACAATCGTACGCGTGCAAGTCAGCAAAGCTCTTCAAAATTACCTAAATTTCGTTCCCTCTTCCCACTACGCCAGCCAGCCAGCCCCTTGGATAGGTAACCACTTATTATAGTGCACGTAGCATCTCATCAAACATTCGACTGTGAATTTCGTCAAAGTGATGAGTTCCCAAAACAGCAACTCAGCTTAGACGAACAAAAGAACACAAGTATCGCATTTTTCTTCTTCTTCAAACAGAACAACCTCTCAATACACAATATAAATAAGATTTCCAATCCCCCCACGAGCCGGATATTTTGGGTATCACGATATCTACAACGACAACAAGCGACTAGCCTCCCATAGAACAAAATGAATAGCCAAGACAAAACAAAGCAAAAAAACAGACGAATGAAGAATCAGAAAGAAGAAGATAGAACAACATCAACAAAGTAAACAAGAAAACCAAAAAAAAGATCGAATCTCATCTCATCATCTTCTCCTCCTCCTCGTCACTCGGCTAGAAAGGAAAGGAACAAACGCAAATTATTACTCTGCTGCCGCCGCCACCGGTAGTTCGCTAGCAGCAGCAGGAGGAGGAACAGACTCGCTCGCACCTCTCGACTCAAGTTGGGTTGAATCTTTCTTTCCAGCAACAATATCTTTCTCTCCAGCCACTCTCAAAGCCGCGGACTCAGGAGCTGAAGCTGCCGCGGATGCCTCGACTTCGCTTTCGGGCTGTTCAGAAGCTGCTGGCTCAGAAGCGGCCGCGACGTTGGGCGTTGCCTCAAGTGAGGTCTGCTCGCGCGGTTGCGTTTGCTCGCGAGAGACCACCAGCTCGGAAGGACGCTGCGAGACTTCCCGCTCGCTCACTGCGGGCTCGGTGTCTCTCATAGCCGTATCTTCCATTCCGCGCCAGCGCGCTTCTCGCTCCTTGTTCTCCTGGTCTTCGCGCTTGACACCCAGAAGAGGTCCCTCGACCCGAGGGAACCAGGCTTCGGCCGTACCCTTAGAAGACCTAGCCGAGCTCTCTTGGAACATGCGGCTCATCAACTCGCGGTGTCGTAGTAGCGATTCGGACGTCTCTGCCTCTTGAGAAGCACCGTTTCTTCCCTCTGATCGTCCCCTGTCCGTCTCACCGTCCATTTCCATGTAATCTCCTTCCTCCTCGTCCGACAAGCTAGAGCTGTTCGCGGGTGCCAGTGATCGTCCAGATGTTGGGGTGCGGCCTTCCATTTCCGCCTTCTCGGCCTCTTTCTTCGCGTGCACTTTGCGCAGGTTGTTGGCAGAGCTTACGCTGCGCATGTCGGGCCGACCATCCTTACGGATTAGTACCCCATCCGAATTTCGTATGGGCTTTGTGCGAGTTTTCCTGTTTGCCGAGTCGAGATCGTTGGCCATAGAATATGGATCGGCGTTCGATGCTACAGGTGTCGCAGGGAATTCGTGTTCGTGTCCAGCGGGATATGGTAGGCCATGGTGCTGTGGTCCTCCGGTGTGCACGGCTAGATCGGGATGAGGCTGCCGTGAAGGGTCCGGTGGGGAATACGCGTGTTGCCCGGCATAGTGTCCGTTAGAAGGAGGTTGTTGTGTGGCTGGCCACGGGTGTTCCCTCCATTCAGGCGGGACCTGCACACTATGTGCATGCTCAGGAACCGGCGCATCTGGACCCAGTGGTGACGCCTCTGCAGCGCCAGAGCTACTTCTACCACCTCTTCCTCGGCCACCTCGACGTCCGCCCCGGCTGCCGCGGCCACGGCCACGACCAGTTCCAGTGGTGGAGTGCTCGAATCGGCCACCAGCAGGATCGCCTTCTCCGGCTCGCCAGTGCTCTTGAACATCAGGCTGTCCTGTCGATGTTATAAACCGATATGAGTTTCCAGCCGTCGGTCCGGGTGCGGGTGCTGAGTTTGTTGAAGGGTGAGGCTGAAGCGGGATATCACCAGATGGAATGCGACCACGTGCTTGATGCGCTGCTTCAATGTGAGCTGGCTGCGCATAGGGTGATTGGTGGTGATCGTCGCCAAAACTGCTCCTGGGCTTTAGAGGCGCCAACTTTTGTCTTTTGGGCGATCCGGGTTGAGATGAATCGTGCTGAGGGTGATGCTCGTCTAGAGAACGCTTTGCAGCTTGTCCGAGGTTGACAGCAGCCCAGCCACTAGCTGGAGGTTCTGCCTCGTTGGGATGCGCGCGCAACGGATGGCTGTGAGCTTGCGGTGGAGGCGCTCCAGAAGGTGGGTAGCCTTCTGCAGCAGGGCGCCAATTCGAAATTGTAGCTGGTGGTGGGAGAGGCTCTGCTGGTCTGAAACCAGGCTGTCGAGCCGCTTGTTGAGCTTGCTCTGCAGCATTTGGCTGTCGCTCATGAGCAGCATGGAAGCCCGCCGAGGTTTGAGACTCGAGTACTGGAGGACCGGCGGGATGCGCAGGCTGTCTGGCATGTTCGGCTGGAAGCGCGGCACCAGGACGGTTCGGTGGCTGAGGGTGGCCTTGAGCTTGCTGCAATTGCTGAGCACGCGCTGCCTCATAGTGATGTTGCTCTGGACGGCCAATGATTACTGCAGGCTGTTGGCCTGGGGTGGCAGGCGTGCTTTCGATGCGCCTGAATCGTTGTTTCAAAAGCTCAATCGAAACCTTGAGATTGTCGATTTCGTTGGCTTTGTTGGTGACGTTAGCGATTTGGTTGGCCAGCACTTCGACGTCGGCAGGATCGTAGCGAGCTGGGTCCAATGGTTTGTTGACTGAGATGCGTCCCGTGACAACATCCTTGCGGAACTCGTCGATGACCACCACGATCTGGCCGATTTCGTGCTGCACACGAACGACGCTGTCACTGATTCGTTGGATCGCCTGTTCGTGGTTTTGGATCATACTGTAGTTAAAAGCGACCTGCTGCTCAAGGCGAATAATGGCATGGCTCATGTCGGAATCGCCAGGAGGGCGAACAGCCTGGGGATGCTGGCCTGCGGGTGCGCCCATTGAGTTGACTCGCGAGTGGCCGTGTGGTTGCGGATGTTGCGACTGCGGATGTTGAGGTGGCGGCGGTGGTGGTGCCTGTGCCTGTGATGGAGTCGATCCTTGTGAAGGCTGTGGTGGCGCGTCTCTGTAAGCAGCAGCAGCAGCAGCGTCTCTAGGCGCAGGCATTGATGATGGTGTTGGTGGTGCGCCAGCAGCTGCCTCTGCTACCCTCTCCTTCTCCATGAGAATGACGATCCCATGCGACGGGCGAGCAGACTACTTTTTGACTCAGGCGCAAGGAGGGCGCCGGGGGTTAATAGACGTTGGCGCTGTATACAAACGTGCCGGGCTTGGCGGCGATCGCTGGACGAGATCGTCAGTTGCTGTTTCACTGCGCGGGAGGCCGGGCGCGCGCGGTGGACGAAACACTGCTACTACTACTGTGCGTGCAAGTGGGAGAAAGCTTGCATGTAGTAGTGGTATGTAATGGTGGTGGTGGTGGTGGTGGTGGTGCGTGCTGCTATACTCGAGAGGGAGAGTGTGTATGTGGATGTATGTAGTATGTATGTGGGTGGTGTGTGTCAAGGGATAATGACAGACAGACAGACAGACACGATAGAATAGAATAGAATAGGATAGGGATGACTAGGGCGATGGACGTACCTAATAATTATGATTATTACCAGCCGCGCGTGCGCTCAGTGCAGCAGTACTAGCAGTAGTGGCAGATCCACGGCGCGGGTGAAAGCCTGATCAATCTTGACCAGGAAGCGAGAATTGGGGACAGACAAGACTGGGAAACGGTAGACTGCGAAACTGCGAACATGCGACATGCGACATGGGATGCGAGAAGCTAAGATACGCACGCAACAAACAGCAGAAAAGTAGCTTTGGTCGCCTTCATAGTAGCTTCCCGTCGAGATTAGCAGCTCGCCTCCACCCAGACTACGCCGCTTTCGTCCTCTATACTAAAACATCCGAGCCAATGGCCGGCCCGCGACAAATCAGCATCAGCCAGCAGTGCGCGCGGGTATAGCACATGCCATCTCGTTGGGACGCCCTCTGACACTTCCTCCTGCGCAAGGTCCTCCCGCTAGCAGCCCATTATGCCCATTATTCTGGCCACCGTTGCCCTCCTAGCCTGCAAATCGCCCTCTACCCGCTAGCCCTTGCGCGATTGCGATAGTCAACGCTGCACGCCTATATTACAACGAGCCCTGCGATTGATCACCCTGTCCTGGCTGATCCTCGTAGTCTTGTATTGTACTGTACTGTATACATAGTAGCATCCAATTTGACAGCTGTACTGCATGCCTGCTCTACCTTAGCTGCCTGCCCGCCTGCATCACCTGTTGCGTGCAGGGCCAAGCACCAGTTGCATGCTGAGGCCAGATGTATACGAAGTACTGCCATCCCAGTCTAGCTCGTCATCAAGTCTACTCAATCAAGCGCTGACAAGTGCCCAACCCAAAACGATAAATCCGCCTCGCGTGCAGCGAAGAAAAACAAACGCAAGGACAATGCTTCTCATCCTTCCAGTCCTCCTCGGCGGGAAGAGCCCACTCGCTCGTGTAGCACCGGGGCACGCCGAGCTATACGAAAAGCAGAGCATCGATAATCTCCAGTTAGCTAGCCTCTACTAATCTGTGACACGCCGGGAGGAACCGCACTAGGTCGCCTGCTGCTCGTAACTTTCTTTTCCAATAACTCCTAGCGTGGCACAGCACCACGGCTCCCTGCAGACTTTTTGCGTAATGTACAGCGAGTACACTCTCTCACCGCATCCAGTTGCAGCGGGCTTAGGCAGTCAACATTAGAAGCGGTCGGCAGGAACGAGCAAGTGAGCAACAATCACAATCGCTTCCAGTGCAGAAGCGTGGCGTCCTGTATCGCCCATCGCGATGTTGCCCTTACTCACTTCCTCGACGACGATTGGACGCGCAGTTAGAAAATCCATTGAGCGGGGCCACACGCCGCACAGCTTCGCGTGGCGCTCTGGATTCAGAGCAGAGAAGCACTGGCCTCGGAGATGAAAGATGGGCCCTGGATCTTGCTCTAGCACTGCGGGACCCCGAGGGTCAGCGACCAGACTACCGTTCCTACTAGACAAGGAGCTGCTGTATGTAAATTGATCAAGTACGCTGTGCCGCAAATCGGGGACGTGCAATGGCCCGAATCGGTTATATGCGTTGTTTGTCGTCCAGTCGTCTTACTGGTCAGGTGATGGCGACGATGATGATGATGATGACAGTACAGTATTCCCTAAGTCTGGTTCAGGTAGTCAGTTGCATGTCTCACAAACAACCAGCACAGTGCACACACACAAGAAAAAATCTGGAACAACCGATCGTCGAGATCCGGGCAAAGAAGCCACAGGCAAGCGAGTTTGCGCGGGCCACCATACGCTTACACTTGCAAGCAAGGCAAAGCAAAGTTTGCGCCTCGAAGTATTATCCGATCTGTCAGAAATTGGGATCCGGTTTAGGCATCGGCTAGCGCGACGGCAAGGTATAGAGCCCTACACACATGTGCCCAACCAACGTGCTCTCTCCCGCCCTGCTCTCGTCGCTCGTCGCCCAAGGTGTTAGCGATGGCGGAATCGATTCCTGCGAGATAGGCTATCTTGCTCATACCCCTCCCAGCTTCCCTCGATGGCCACTCTCGCTTGGCTGAGATAACAATTCTGGTTGGGCATGATGTGTTTCTCCCTCTATATCTAGTAAGAGGTTGCACACGTGACCATCCGATCGCCGTCGGGCGGCAGCACCGAGTCACGCACGCACCTATGTTTCAGCGATCGCCGCAAAACTGCTCGACTTCACCTGCATAATCTCGATCAAGCTTTCTGCCTGGAATTGAAAAGATGACACTTGGAACAAGTCTACTACTCTCAAACCAACGTTTACAAAAAGGTTGTCCAACGAAAGTTTCACAAAATTAGTTTTCTTTTTATCGTTTCAGATTTTTTTGTCGAGGACAGATAGCAGGAGAAGCAAGGACAGCTGGCCGCATCACCACTACTGCCAACTACACCACTGATATTGCCCATTATTTCGGGCAATTGCGACATCGCTGCAGCGATGTGGCACAGTCTTACCATCCCGTGCTCAGCCGCCGGGGCTTATCGTTACGCGCACGCGCAATCTGCTCAATGTGGCTTGTAGTGCTCCATGTGGCGCGCAGCAGATGATAACAACATTATCTCAAGAGAGAAGTGTGGATGATGTTATTGCACAAATAGCGTCAAACAGCCGATCATCGTTGCTATACAGCCTCACGTACTGCCGTGAAAATCACCCTTGTCGCAAACTGACAGACAGGCGGGTACTATCTCGCGCCAGCCACTCAGCGAGCACTTTCCAACAAATCCAAACGCTAAACCGCGCTGCAGCCACTCACAGGCTCGCCTCGGAACAAGCGAACAAGCGTCGGCAGGAGGCCCCGATAGCCGGGTCCACGTTTGCTCACGTCTTGGTCTTGACGACGCGTAATATGGTTCTTCTGGGTTTGGGCGAAGCATGTTGTTCTCAATCTCCACGGAGCAGCAGGTAAGTCGGGGTTTAATCTATCTTGCTCCAAGTTTATATACCTGGTATGCCAGTTTTTGGCAAGGCGACGGTGGCTTTTCTCTCGAGGACGTGCATACAGCATGCCTTCGATAGTCTACGCCCGGGTACTGGTAAGTGAACTTGGTTTTTCTTGAGTTCTGATGATGACAGGGAAGTTGCTGGCGCGATGTTTGGGGATTCCTTGCAGTGAGAGAACTACCGACAATGACAAGTCGATGTCTAAACACATCATCCGGCAATACCAGCACGCAGAGCTACCGAGATATCCATTGCTACAAGCTTGAGCAGAGACCGTGTGTCCTCAGAACAAACAACAAGGCTTTCAAATCGTGACCAGACTGAAGGACTGTTGACTCCAGTGTCACCAAAAACTGGCGGTTACACAAGGGCCCTGCAACGAACTCTGCAAATGCATCGCTTCCCGCCACCCCTGGTATCAGGCTTGCATACTGCGATACACCTGAGGCATCTATACAGTTCGACAAGTCGCACAAGAATGCAAGGCTAGCAATCAATCGAGACGATGGCACATATCACTCTTTTATCACCCTGATGCCATCCGCTCGCTGATCAGTGCATGTCCATGCCAACGCTCTACGCCAAACAACCATGAGACTACTTCCACACACATGGGAAGGCCTTCATCCGGCATTTCCCAGCAACCCCAGCTCTTCCGAGTCGCATATCTCTGTTGGACTACCAGTTGCTCATCCATCACTGGACATCATATCAGGCGGGAGCTATGGTTTCTGCGCTCTTGCATGCGTCGCAGCAGCAGCGGCCGTGAAGCCCACGAGCTCACTCCCAGCTCACAAGACTGTCAGCTTGCTGATCAAGTCCACCATGCTGGCCGCCACACTGGGCGTCGCAGGGAGCGTCAATCATGAGCTGGGAGAGCGTCGAGCAGCCTCGATATTCCTCCGTAGTCGTCACATTGAGCCTCCGCCAATCAAAAGGGTCGACCGTTCCGCATCGTGGGATGCAGACAACTGGAGCTTCTTTGGTGGTCTGGCAGGATTGCTTACAGCTAAATTCAGACCATGTCCTCTTCCTTCGATCTCTCGGACGTTGTGGTACGCAATACACATGATGTCCGGAATCCGGATCGCAGGCTGCGGCCATGCAGCACAGGAAGTTGCGACTGTGGGTGCCAAACTCTCTCTGCACCGGGCGACGCACGAGAGAGCTGTCACTATGATACAAAGAGTATCCTACCAGCCTGAAGTTGCACGCGAAGCGGTGCTAGATCTTTTGACTTCCGCACCCGGAGCACTACAGCAGGTGCAGATCGGGACGATCAAGCTCAGCCCAGAGATCGAAGCCGCTCTGAGGGAACGTGCCACTTTCTGGTCCTTCGGGCCCCGTGGACCTGTGAACGACTCGCAGACGCTCGTCGAAGAGATACTCGATTACCCCAACTACTCCGACGGCTTCCACAAAACCCACAAGCCGACAGGCAGCGTCGGGCCGGTGCCATACTCCACGAGGAACTACAACTGGTCCCGCAGCCTACAGCATGCTGGAACCACATATGAACTAGAAGAGCACGTCACAGAGCTCCGCAAGAAACGACAGCAACGAAGCAACGAAGCAGAAGCCGTTCGCACTTGCCTCCAACAACGAGAAGCCGACTTCTACACCCAGAAGCTCAAAGCCGCAACTGACGCCGAAATCCGCGCGCTCAAGCCCGAACAGCACTACCTTGAAAAGCTCGGCTTTTGGTACCTATTGCGTGGATGGTAGTGAGCGAGTGCGACTGGATGATCGCAGGCGCTACAGACCACCTAGCCTTCTCCAAAGCCACGCAGCAAGGCCTCGACTGGCCGCCACCAGCACACTCAACTACCAAAGCGCCGAACGTGAAGCTCGAGCACATACTGCTCATGCTCCCCGGGAATCTGAAAGCACTGCAGGCCCAGAAAAGGCAGCTCCCGGCTCTCATCGCGCAGCTCAGGAAAGACGTGCGCGAAGCCTCAAAAGTGAACAGCCCGCGCCGCGCGACGATCGAAGAGCAGATCCGAAGCTACGAGCAGATACTGAAGGTGTGGAATGATGGGATAGAAGCCATCGAGCGTGTGTGGTGGGACGCGATGGAGAGGTCGGAGACTGGTGATGGTGGCAGCGATGAGAGCTCGAAGGACAAGTAGCTCTGTTCGATTGGACACAGAGTGCCAGTAGCCTCGTCCGATCGACTATACCGCGCGAACGGCTCTTTGAACTTTGATGACGACCAACTTCTCATTCAGCATGTGGATCAATGTCACAGAGCACATCATGTAATTCCCGTACTGTCACAGGACCTGTTCGCCTATCTCAAGTTGTAATCGCACCTGGACAAAAGAGACGGAAAGACCACATGCTCAGCTCTTGACACTGCATCTACGTAACCTGCAACTTCACCACGTAGCATGGAAGTTACCACATGTGCACTTTCAATGACTATCTTTCTCTAGAAGCATCAAGGTCTACATATACACATGTACGTGTAATACTGTCAGATGATATAGGCTACTGCCAGAAGTCCACGTGTGTGGGCTCACACTTTTGGCGCACTGGTCCTAGCATTTGACAAATACACACAATATAAAAATGCCCCCTTAACGGCACAGACAAAGGGTTCGGGTTAGGTTTGCGAGAAATCGTGATTATTCGCCACTTCTCTATCCACACCAGGCCCATGAGCTATCATCAAACACAGCCGAGTGGGTTTCAATTTCAGTCAATCACTTGCTATTGTTGAGTTGGAATGTACGAAGTTGTGTCGGCCTTTCAGGGCAAATCTTCTATCGGCGAATTTCACTTACATCATTCAGCTCGAGCTCAGACACTGGATGATTCTTGCGCGTATGTTATTTGGTTCCTATGGTGTTACTAACGAGCCCATACTTGAACAATCATGTCTACACCACGAGGAGGGAGCAGTACCACTGGGAAGTTGCTAACGTCAAAAGGTACGAATGTCGTAGGTGGCACACTCGAATGATTAGGCATGGCATCGAATGCCGTTTCTTGTCGTCGGTTTGCTACGGCTGAGACATGCCATACGCACAGAGGCTCGAGCAAGACCACTGCGAGTTCGGCAAGACCCATGAACGCGAAAGTAAGGCCTGCTGCTTCAGCTACAACCCCATCCCCAGACCCATCCACTCGTCCCATCTACTTAACAGCAATGAACCCAACCCCCTTCCTAGCCTTATCGCAAGCCTTCCTGAGCTTCTGATCCTCGACATCCGTCCACTGCACACTCAACTGATCCCACTTCTTCACCTTATACTCCTGCTTAAACCTGCGCTGCAAATCCTGCATCTCCGCCAACTCCCGCGGATCGCCCGAGCCAGAATACACAATAAAAGCCGTGCAAGGCGGCAGCGCCTCGTAGACCTCGCGGATATAATTGCTCGTCTGCGCGACGACGTCCGCCAGCGGCGTTTCCGAGCTAGAAGATGTGGTAGCGTCGCGGAGAGATTCTGCATCGGTGCTCTTGGAGCGGTTCCACCAGCCTTGTCGGGCTTCAAGCTCGCGCATGCGCGCCCAGACGAAATCGACGCCGTCTTTGGGCATTGTCGCGCCCGTTTCGTCGCCGGCGAGAGCGCGCTTGATGCCCGCGACGACGTCGGCGTCGGTTTCGCAGCCGATGGCGAGTTTGGCCTGGGAGCCGAAACCACGCATGGGCTCGCCCCAGTCGACCACGGCGCCGGTGCGATGCTCGTCGTCGCCGACGGGGTTGACTTTGTCGCGTTTGGGGCGGATGGCGCGGCCGAGGCGCTTGAAGATGCTTTCGCCTGCGGCGTCGGAGGTGCCCCAGAGCTTGCCGCGCTCGCATTTTTGTTTGACGAGATCTAAGCAGGCGCGGGCGTCTTCGACACTGTTATGGCCGGTGGAGCCGGAGCCCTTTTGGATCTCGCGCGACAGGTATTTGCTGCAGAGCCATTTGAGGGAGGACTTGAGGGGTGGGCCGCGGGGGTGCGGGAATAGCAATGCGGTGTCGATGATGAAGGGGTGTGTGACGTGCAGAGCATTGAGATCGGAGTTCAAGCTGTGTCCGATGAGAATCGATTGCGGTGTCAGGATCTCGAGAAGCTTCTGTTGCACGTCTTCAAGAGTTGTGGTCACGCCCTCGAGCATCTCGGGTGTGATTCCCGAGTATTGTGTCAGATAGTTGGTGATTGGGTTCTCCGGCTTGACGAACTCATCCAAGACAACCTGACCATCCCAGTCGATGATACTGATTCGGGTGAGACTGAAAACCTGTGGCGTCACACCCTCCGGCGAAGTGATGCACATCTCACAATCCATAGCCAGGACCTTCCTGCCTTGTGTAAGCGAGCCCTCCTCGATCTGATCAGCCGGTGCATTTCCATCCGACAGCTTCTCCAAGCCCTTCGTATCAACCCAGCCATCTTCCGCAGTCTTCTTGTTCGTCCGTCTGTTCTCCGCCTCAGCCCGCCCAAGATCACGATCCTCGGCAAAGTGAGCAGGGTGCATGACATAACCCTCCTCCATCAACTCCTCAGTCGTAGCCAGCATCTCCGTGACCGGCGCCCGCTTATTCTTCCAATTTTTGCCCTCAGCCGGCGGCTTCGGCCCTTTGTGATTCTTCTCCTCTTTCGTCCTGGGAATAGTCGACGTGAGCATAGCAGCCAGCGGTGAATGCATCTTCGAGTTCCTGTCATCTCCAGCAGTCTTGATCGGCCAAAGATGGTCGAAAGTCTGGCCAATAGGCAAGAGAGGTTCTGGCACACGCTCCTCGTCAAGTTTGGTAGGATAGTAGTCGTCGGGCGAAATCTGCAGTTTGCGGCGGTTGGCAGCAGGCTTCGGTTTCAGAGCCACTATCGCCTCCTCTGGAAGTGTATGTGCCTTGACTTCCACTGCCACGCCGTTCTCCACGGCAGGCGCTCCGCCGAAAAGTTGCGCACCAAGCAAGACACCATTGTTATCGTTGCTGCTGCTGTGCTCGCCATTCTCCTTCACCTCCTCCATCTTCTCATCCTCCCCAACCTCCTCCTTCTCCCTCTCCAACTCAACCCCCCCATCAAACAACCCCGCCTCCAACCCCGGCACCATCAACGCCACAACCTTCCTCACCCCCGAGTGGTGCCTAATGGAACACCACTGCGGCGCCGTGCCATCTGCCAGCAAATACAGCACCAAATTCTGCAAGTCGTAGATTTTGACATAGCTCTGCAAGCGCGCGTGCGCCGAATGGCTGATCTCAGGATAGTTGCCCTTCTCTTTGGCGGGAGCCTTTTTGCGCTTCTTGGAGCGTTTGGAGCCGGCGATCTCCCAGTCGTCGCCGTTGTCGTTGTCGTGCTTGGAGGGAGATTTGGGGGCTTCGGTGGTGGTGGTTGTTCCGTCTGTGGGTTTGGGAATTGTGGCATCGGGTTGTGGTGATGCGCCGTTCAAGCGCGCGAGCGTCTGGCCGACGCTGTCGTTGCTGCGGGTGTCGTAGTCGTCTTGCGGCCTCTTGCGTTTCGACATGGTGGCGGTTGAATGTGTGTGAGTGATCAGAGTGAGTGCTGCAAGAGCGAGCACGTTACAAAAAGAAAAGTTCGAGTCGCGATCGTTGGACCTCGAATTGTTCGTCTCGAGGATTTGGTTTGAGTTTGCGGGGAACTGCAGGCACGACCATGGGGACCCTGGAGGTTTATGCAGGCAGCCAGCAGCCACGAACCTCTCAGGTTTGGATGAGAATAGCAACGACATTGCTCAGAACCAATAGTGTTAATACAAGAGTGTCATGTGATTAATTGGTATATGTAGGTAGGCCAAACGTGTTTCAAAAACATGGATGAGAAGATTCACACTGCTGCCTTTCATCCCACTAGATAAATGCATATTTATTGCTTTTGCCTCTATGCTACATCAAGCAGCGTTTTCTACTCTGCCAAAACGACACGATGCCACTCATAGCTTTTGCCACCCCCTTCACAACCACTCTGTTCCCCAATCTAGTCAAGCTCGACGTAGTTGGCAGGGAACAAGCCCGACTTGCCACCATAGTGGCCGAACCACCAATCGTCGTCGGGGAATTCCTAGGAAACCAAGTTAGTATAGGTAAATCTCGATGTTGTAGGTATACGAATAAACTTACAACGCCTGTGATTTTTCCGCCGTCAGGGAAGCTCAGCTCGTTGTCCTCAGCGGCCTCATAATCGTATTGCGCGGTGGCGGTCTTGCCAGCCGATGCCGGCGCAGCAGCAGGTGCAGGTGGTGGCGGCGCGGCGGTCTCTTGCACTGGTGCAGGAACAGCTGCGGGAGCAGGAGGAGGCGCGGCACCACCAGAACTGGCCTCGACGAGTTCGACGTAGTTGCTAGGGAACAGGCCCTTCTCGCCGCGGCTGTTCTCGCCCATCCACCAGTCCTCGTCCACCATGTCGATGTTGTAGACACGCTCGCCTTCGCGAAGCTCGAGCTCGTTCTCTTCGGCTTTCTCGTAGTCGTATTGTGCAACAGCTTCGTGGCCTCCACTGTTGTCGGCGCCGGCGCGAGGGTCTTCGGTTTCGCCGAATGTTGCGGTCGCTGCGGCCTGACCGGCACCGCGTGCTGGGTCTTCCTCCTCGACCTGCGGCTCGGGCTCTGTGAGATGAGTCTGTGCAACTGCCTGGGCAAGGGCCTCAGTAGGCATCGCAGGCGGCGGGGAGTGTGTATCCGCCTTCTCGAGAGGTGCAGGTGAAGCTCCACGAGCAACAGGCCTGGCAATGGCGATAGGCGAGCCACTGCCCTGTGGAACGTCATCATCATCTGACTGCTCATCCACAGGCACAGGACGAGGAGGCGGAGGAGGCAGGTTGACGTGCTCTTCGGTCGGGTGGCCTGCAAATTGGGGACGTGCAGGAGGAGGCGGTGCGGCGTAGTCGTCCTCTTCTTCGGGCTCAGGCTGTGCGGGAGGCGGAGGCATGCTCATACCAGGAATCGGCACACCGCGGCTGGCACCAGCATTGGGCTTGCTGGCGTTGTCGAGGGGTGGTGGTTGAGGAGCGCTGGGCTCGGGAACCTCACGAGCGGCACCCATCGGTGGCGCATTGCTGAAGCGGTCACGGATGTTGCCAATGCCGCCGCTTGGGGGTTCCTCGTCGTCTGGTTGCTGCTGTTGCGGCACCTGTGGCTCGTCCTGGCCAGTCTTTTGCTCGCTGATACCACTGCCGCCGGTCTTAGAAGGAATCTGAACACCCCACTTCTTTCCAGCGTAGCTGCTCTGCCATCCTCCACTCTGTTGGCTCTGGATGGGGCTCGCTGCAGCACCAGGGCCGGTTGTGACAGGCACTTGTGTTTGAGCTGCGCCACTGTTGCCACGCTCGCGTGCCTTCTTCTCGGCCCATTGCTGAGCAGGAGTCTTTCCAGCAGAGTCGGCGAATGTGCGACCTGCTGCACCAATGGGCGCAGCGGTGGAGACAGGCTTGGATTCGAAGCCGCCAGGTGTTGGGGCCTTGGTGCCAGCGAATGAGCTAGTATCAGCACCGAAACGGTTGGCGACCTTCGGCTTGGGGAGGGAAGTCAGACGCTCAGAAGCGTTGAAAGCGGCAGAACGGTCGGCCAAAGATTTCGGCCTTTCCTCCTCAGCATCAGGAGCTGAAGGAGGAGGAGGAGGCTGTGAAGGTGCATTGTTTGAAGATTGTGCTTTGCGACGGATGTCGGCAATATCCACCTTTCCAATTGGCTCGTAAGCGCCCTTGACAGTTGTAGGTCGGTCATCTTTCACATCTCGTGCCTGCGCACGAATGGCCGCGATATCCACTTTGCCAATTGGTTGGTAGCCGCCTCTGACCACGTTGGGATCGCTCGGTGCCGCGTTGGGTCCTGCTGATCTCGAAGCATCATGGCCAGACTGTAGCGCGGCCATGTTCACCTTTGTAGGCTGGTATGCGGAGCCCACCTTCTCCAGCTGAGAGCGCGACACCTGCGGCGCATCGTCACCCCAGCCATCGGAGTCCACCTTGGCGGCGGGCGCAGGAGCTCTGCTGCGACCTCCCATGGAGTAGGATCCAGTAGTTCCAAAGCTCTTAGTGGGCATGCTTGGCTTCGATGCAACCGGAGGACGTGGTCCGGCAGAGGGCGCAGGTGCGTCTCCGCTGCCTCCGCTGCCTCCGCTGTACTTTGATCCGGAAGAGTCGGCAACCTTGCGCACGATGCCTTCGGGTGTGAGATCTTGGTCAGAGCGAGCAGTGATCTGGACGTGGTATCCATGGAGGAGCTTGGAGACGACGCTCATGTGGCTGTTGAAGTAGCCCTTGGTCCTCTCGGGCACGCCCTCGCCGCACCAGCAAACAAGCACGTTCTTGGGCAGGCCGGAGTTTGTGTCCTTGACCTTGACGAAAGCAAACTGGATCTTGCCGTCGGAAAGGTCCTCGATCATGTCAATCAGCTCGCCCTCGCCTGTGGACTGGACCTTGAGCACGCTTTCCTTGCTGGGATCTGGCTGGAAGGCATTGGCGAGAGGAGCCTGGACGGCAAAGACGGCCCATTGGGCATAGGTGGGCGAGTTTGCAGCAGGGCCGGTGGGGAGGGGAGTGTTGACGATCTTCTGGTAGGAGGCCGAGATGGACACGCCGTTGCTGGAGGTGTTGAGCGAGGACATGGCGGGCGTGAAGACAGCTTGCAGTGGGGGAGGGGGGGAGATTGGGACTGGCTGGAGGGAGTTGTGGCCAGTCGTGGGTATATGAGAGTGTGTGAGAAGTGCGAGAGTAGGAGTAGATGTCAAAGTGTATAACAAGGTTGTTATGCTACTGCCTTGTCCGTGAGACTGCGTAGACAGACAGTTCAAGGTTACCCTAGACTAGTTGTGCTCCGCCCAGCTCGCGTTCCAAACCGAACAAGCCGACACCCATCCCCATCCCCATCCCCATCCACCACCCTACGTCAGCAGCACGTGACTTTCAAAAGCTGAGGTCAACCTTGGACTTCCAGGTTGCTTGCTTGCTTGCTTGCTTCAGGGCTTCAGGGCTTCAGGGCAGATGATCTCGAGATGTCGGCTTCGGCTCTTGCTTGCTGCTCGCCTGCAGGCGCCGATCAGCGACTGCCGCCCGCCAGCTCGCCCTACAATTCCACGAGTGGCCTACATCGTCGTGCCGCACACCACCACCACCACCACCACAAAACAACATCCAACCATCCTCGCCCTGCTTTCAATTATTGCCTGCACACCTGCACACCTGCACACCTGCACACATACTCACGCCCCGTCGCCGGCTGCCTCTGCTTCTGCCTCTGCTTCTGCCTTGCGCTCCATAAGTATTGCTTGCTTATTTCCTCACTGTCCCTGCCCTACCCTGGCTCAAGGCTTCTCCTCCTTGAACTGGGCTTTGCGCTGCGACCACTCACTCCACCTTCTTTTCCCCAATACTCCCACAGAGCTACTTTCTATTCTCCTCTAGCTATGCGCGCTGCTTGCACGTGACAGAGAGCTAGTCAGACCATAGATACGCGCGCGGCACCCATGGCCGACACCAACGGTAGGCAGGCGAGCGAGGCCCCCTCCTCCTCGTCTTCTGATCTGTATACTGCTCATACAGCAGAACCCATCATATCGCAGCCACCTGCAACGAACGGATTTCACCTACCGCCGAAGCCCGCGCAATTTCAGGCTCAGCCAGCCCTCGAGGACGATGGAGATTGCTCGTCGGAAATGGACGTTTCGGACGCCTCGAGCTCTGTTGCGCCTGCACACCTGCACGCGGGACCAGCGCATGCCGGAGCAAAGCGCAAGCTCAGTGATGCGAACCTGGTGGATGCAAGCCCGGCCAATATCGCGCAGGACGTTGTCAAGAAGCCTAGGATATCCTTGCCCATCGCGAAACCCGGCCCAAGTCTTCTCATGACAGCTGGTTGGCCGCCGGAAGTCTGGCAGCAAGTCTTCACCCATTTGTCCCCGGCAATGCTCTCGCGCTGTCTTCGTGTGTGTAGGAGCTTCAAGTTCTGCCTGACACAACTGAAAGCCCCGACTGTTCCGCGCAAGAAAAATACTTCTCTTGCTCGCGTGCTGGAAAGCGAAGCATTGTGGACACAAGCCCGGAAGCATGCATACCCTACTATGCCTAGACCTCTGGTTGGTTTCTCTGAGCTTCAAATGCTTCAGCTTGTCGGAGGCACCTCATGCCTGTCGTGTGGAAAGCCTCATGTCAAATCCGCTGTGACCAACGTCTTCAATGCCGGCCCTGGTGAAAGCGGTGTTCGTGTCATCTGGCCATTCCGTGTCCGCTTGTGTGGTAATTGCTTCGTCAACGAATCGCTCACGGTAAGATAGTATGCAATCTTCTCTGTGTGAGGTCCAGGCTTACTTGGAATTAGGACATACAAATGCTTTCAACAAAGCATTCAGCGGCACCATTAACACGAGGTCTGCCATACGCATTCCGCACTCCCGACGGCCACTTTGTACCGGATCACATACGACAAAGCCCGAACGGAATGCCCGCGCAAACTCGATTACAAAAGACGTTCTACAGAAAAGATGTGGATAACATAACCGCAGAGGTCGACGAAGTCAACAGCTTCGGCGACGGCGCCGCCGACGAATGGCGTAAGGGTATGACCCAAAGAGGTAAAGACGCCATGGCGGACTCTTCCCGATGGGAGAGATGGGAAGGGACAATGCCTATCGGCAAAATGCCTGCAGAAGTGCTCAGGGAGTATGATCTCGCTTCCTTCCCCCGTCTGTTAGATCAACAGCAACGTCAGCAACGTCAGACAACAAGTCAGTATGCACATGTAGGTGGTGCTCTTGCAGCACCTCCCTTTCACGGTAAGCAAGAGTCATCTTCTAATCTCTATTTCTTTTATTTTTGTCCTACACATTATAGAACAATATTACTGTACACGGTAGTAGCAAGGCAACAACCCGAGAAGAGAGCAATTGCAAGCCTCACAAGTGGACGATTGCTACATTTGACCAACCACCGCCAGTGACTGACCCGTCCCATAGGTACTCATCCGTTGCCTCAGCCAGTGCACGTCTTTGCCAACACACAACCTCACTTCCAGCATCACACTTTACCTCCCGCACATCCTGCTCCGCATGTGCAACGTCCCGTTCGCAATGCTCACGAGGTCGAAGCTGCCCGTCAAGCTCGTCGTGGAGATATTGAGCGGCGCTGCCTGGAACTTGATCCACCTTTACAACCCAACGCTCTGCAACACATCAAAGCTTTCCGGGACACGATGCAGATCACTACTCCTATGACTGACATCCAATGGGAAAATATGCTGAAACCAAAAATTCTGGAAGAGAGGGAAGCTGCCGAGCTTCAAGAACATCAGCGTGCGCAGCAACTTGCTGCTCTTCAGGCTGCAATTCCATCCACGGTTTCCGACGAGGCTTTCATGCGTCCCGCCAAGGAGGTCTACGACAGAGACTATGAGCACTCCCAGGAGCCGTTGCGTCAAAAGTTAGGTGAGTATGCATCTGATCACATCAACGGCCATTGGCTCCAAGGGCGCGCCCTGGATCGGGATAGTGCACCTCTTTTTGCAGTGGACGTGCTACTCCATGTACGCCAACGCTACATCGTGGATCGAGATGCTGGCAACCTGGATTCAGTGATAAAGGATGCGCCTAAGTTTCACCTTTCCAAGCAGTCTACTCCGCCTCTGGAGCCTTTCCTGTCCTTGGACAACATGAAATGGGTCTTTGACAATAAAGTCCGAACTTACACGGATCCCCTCAGGCGTGAGCTATTCATCTGTGCCGGATGCGCTGAAGATAGGAAGCCAAAATGGTTTGCGTTTGAAGGCCTGATTCAGCACTATGGAGCTAAACACACTTCCGCTTTCAGCAAGGGAAATGTTGTCGTTCACTGGCAGACCGCGGAGTGGCCGGATGAGCCTCCTTTCTTTGAGAATCCGGCTGCATTCGTCAAGGCTGAGCGTAAGTTCACTGGTGCCAAGGCTCATGGACGATCCAGAGGAACACCGCAGGGCAGTGTTGATGAAACCGTTCGCTCCCCGGCTCCAGTTGCTATGCTCTCTGACAATCCAGTGTTCTCTGCCGGAAAGTCCCCAACTTCGGGTCAGAATGGACATCATGGAGTCGTCTATCCGCCAGGCGGTTATGGATATCAGTACCAACCTCCAGTACAGCCGAAGCCGGATTACAGCAAAGCATCGCAGGTTGCCAAGGTATCTGCAGATGCTCGTGAAATCTGGGATCAGCTGGAGGGTGTCAAGGAACTTCAAGAGGCATTGGAATGCGTGCGCATGTTTACCGTGCTACACCACATGGTAGGCCGGTTCATGTTACACTTCGGCCATGCGCCTCTTCTGGATACCATGACTGATGCTCTGGCTACTAATGAGTTGATGAAGCCAATCAAGAGCACTCATGCTCTTGCGTGCAAGATTTGCACAGCTAAGCAGAACGATGGCACGCCTGACCAGTTTTCATATTATGCGCGGATCCGCAAGATGAGGATGTACAACATCAGTGCACTCGTCACACACTTCAAGCTTAGCCACCAATCGGACGGCGTTCTCAGTTGGGACCTGAACCTGATCGAATTGCCGGACAACGCTTTGGTTGGAGAGCTCATTCGCAAGCCCGGCATGGACGACAAAAAGCTGAAACTCATTGCTGCTGCATTTCCCGATGCATTCCCTTCGCCGCTTCCTTATATTGGTACCGTTTCCGAGGCGCCGCCTGATCCAGGTCCCGACACTGGACTTGCTAGCCGTCTGGTGAAGAAGCTCACAAAAGGCCAGCCACAGGGCAAGAAGAAAAGGAAGGGCCAAAACTTTGCGCATGAAAGGAACGTGTCGATCGAGCCCAGTACAGACTCCAGGGAGGAAGAGTACGACCCACGTCGGCCCATGTTTGTGGACAAGAAGCCAGCGGAGTTCGATCCATCACGATTTGACACTGATCTGGCCCGCAAGGATGAACCGTCGAATAGAAGCGCGAATGGGAGCGCGAATGGAACATTCAATCTTGCACCTGAGACGCTTGCAGCGCTCAATGCTCTTCAAGTTCGTTCTACCGCGACGCCAGATGAGCCGGAAACAAGATACAGCACCCCTTCGATCAGACGGTCAGATTCTCGTCCTGCGAGTGCACAAGATACAGCGCCACCATCGCTCCCGCAGGTCACACCGGATATTGCTGCTATCTTAGCTACACTAACTGGACAGACCCAAGGAGCTGCTGCGTCGACCACGCCATCGGCAACCTCTAACCAAGGCCCATCACGTACGCCTAGGCAGCCGCCTTACGAACAATATGCTCCTCCTATCCAGCAGGCCTCTCCGGCATATATCAATCCTGAGAGTCGCCGTCCTCAGAGCCGCTACGTATCCGGTGGCAGCTATCCAAGCTCGGTGGAGCCTGCGCCTGCACGTTACGATGGACAGGACCTACAAGCAGCCTTGAGCCGCAACGCCCATCATTACGCGCACAACGGACATGCGAGCTACGCTGAACCAGCACCAGCTCTTGCTCACGTTTCCAACGCGCCCGCGCCCGCTTCTGCACCACTCTACGCCGCACACCCCGTACGCTCCCCTCCCCGCTACCACGTCGTCTACGAAGACGAGCCTGCCTACCCCCATTCCCGCCCACAACATCACTATCAAGCACCATACGACGGCCAACCCGCCTCAATCCAATACGTCCCCATCCCCGAATCCAGCCACCCCTACCGCTACGAGCAATACCCTTCTCCGCCCCCGAAACCCATATACGTCGACCAGTACGGCCATCCCGTCGAATTGATCCCGATAGACGCCGCGCCCGCACCCGTGCAGTACATGCCTCATCCTTACGACCTACAACAGCAGCAGTATGCGAGACCACCAGCTGCTTATGCTGGTGCACCGCAGTATTCTGCGCCGCCGCCGCAGCAGCCTGCTGTGTACTACGAGCAAGCGCCGCCACATGCACATCATGGGAGATACGTGTATGAGGACGATGGCAGGGGGAGTGTGCCTAGGGCTTGAGAGTTGGGAAGTCGCGAGGCGTGATGATTGATGGACTGTGGAAGCCCGGTATGCGAGGATTACTCGCAAACGAACAATCGGAGATTTGGCAAATTGCCGTTGAGGTGCATCTGCGTCGAGTGAGAGGAGGACGGACTGAGAGGAAATGAAGCGAGAGAAATGACTGCGACCATGACCAACAAAGGGGAGCATCAAGAAAAACCTGTATACTAGCGCAGAATAACTATGTACTACCACCACCAACAACAACCGCTCAACATCCGCATTTCAAACCTTAAACATCATGTCCGTCCCAATCCTTTCTCAATTCATCTTTGCCAACTTGTCGATGAAGTGGAATTTGCGTCAAGTGAGAGGATGACTGAGATGGAAAAAGAAGTGAGAGCAATGAACATGGCCATGGCTATGACCCAAAGAAGAAGCTTAATCAAAGGGTAGCATCGAGAACAAGCTTTATACTAACGCGAAATACCATGTAACCTCTACCAATCCCGCTCAACATCCATCCGCATTCAAATTTTAACATCATTTATTTACGTCCGTGCCAATCCTTCTCTCTCTTCCTCATGACAAACCTTCCATGCGCATAACATCCCATGCCATTCCTTCCACGGCCACGTCCCACAACCCCCAATCAAACACACACCTTTTACTCATCCTCCTCCTCCGCCTCCTCCAACCCTAACCACGCAGTCCGACACTTGACAGCCTCAGCCCTCACCCTCCTCCGCCCATCATCAAGCACTCCACTCAACCTCTTCACAATCTGCCTCCGGAACGGCACAACCGCCTCGCGCTTAAGCTGCTTCGGCACGAGAGCTAGACACTGCAGCGCTTTCGCGCGGACATCCGCCGCGTTAGCCGGCGCAGCAGTACTGTTCAACAACCTCGTGATGAGACTAGAAGCGTGCTCCACGACGAGCGAAGGCGAGTGCATGAGCAGGGACTCGAAGATTAGGAGCGAGGAGGCTTTGACGGGGGTGTCGTGGAGGTCGAGGGTTTGGAGCAGCGGGGCGACGAGAGAGGGGAGGGCGGGCACGAGGATGGAGTAGGGGAGGTTGGAGAGGATGCCGGAGAGGGCGAGGAGGTAGTTTTGCTTTTGCGTCGCTGGGGTAGCGGTGCCGGCGGTGGAGCGCAGGGCTTCGACGATGGGGGCGACGAGCTGCGCGAAGGCTTTTTGCTTGTAGAGGCCGGAGATGGCGCAGTGGTTGGCTTTGCTTAGGATGTCGTCTGGGGCGAGGAGGGTGGCGAAGAGGCGGGCGCTAGGGGCGGTGGTGGTGGGTAGCAGGCGTAGGAGGAGTTGTAGGTAGGTGGAGGTGAGAGCTGAGGCCTTGCCTTGGATGAGGAGGGCTTTGGCGACGGCGAAGGAGAGGCTGATTTGTTGGGGCGAAGGGTTCTCCGAGAGGAGGACTTCGACGTCCAGGCCTACTTCGCTGAGCACGGCTTGCATGGCCTTTGAGTTGGCGAATTTGTTGACCAGGAGGGTGATGTGGCGGAGGAGGACGCCGTGGCTTTGGTCGAGTTTCGGCGCGCTCAGGACTATGTTCACTTGCGCTTTCAGCACGTTGAGGATGTCGGCTGTCTCGACCACTTCTGGCCTGATGGCGGCGTAGTAGTAAATTGAGAAGGGAGCGACCGCATGGATGGTGTCGTGCGCCGCTCCTTGTTCGGCAGACGGTGACAGCCACTGGACAGTGGTGTTGTAACTTGTGCTCTGGAAGTGTGAGATCTGGGACCGCAGGAGGGTGTTGCAGATGAGGCCAATGACCTCTAGTTCTGCTGCGTCCCACTCTGCGGCTGGTGTCTCCTTGACTTGGCGTAGTAGTGGCTCTGCATAATCTGAGAAGTATGAACTGCGAATGACACCATCTTCAATGGCGGGCGAGCCATGTGTGAAAGCGTAAAGGAGTGCCATGAGTAGAGCTTGTTGATAAGCCTTTGGTGCGCCTTGCTGTCTCGCTGCAGTGTGTCTGTTCTTCAACCTCAGGACGATTGTATCGAATGCTTCTTTGGCGCTGCTCAGTCTGGCAAGAGCCTCCAGCACTGGTACATATGAAGTGTCGTCTTGAGGTACGTCGGGCAGTTCGGCGACGAATGCCGGCATAGCCTTATCGCTCACAGCATGAGGAACGGTGTATGCCATCTTGGTGAGAGCATCGATGGCTTCCGCACGGATGTCTCCATGACCATCGAGGTGCTCGTGCAGTACAATCTCTGTCACAGCCTCCACCGCGCGCTCCACATCTGCTTGAGGGAGCAGGCCTCGGATAGCGGTAAGCTTCACCAGACCGTCAAGAGACACCAGGCGGAATGACACTTCGGACTTTGGAGCGTTGGTCAGAGCACGCAGTAATGCCACAAAGGCATCGTCGCTATGTGCTTGTAGACCCTCCAAGATGAGTGTGTCGCCGGCTGCTGTAGTCTCGATGTACGCTTTGACCACATCGTTGAAAACTTCGAGCAATCCTCTGCGTTTGGAGATTGACTGCGAGGACTTGAACAACTCAAACAGCGCAGGCAGAACACCTTTGGCGATTCTGTCTGCTACAACAGGAGCAGCTGACGAGATAGCGTGAAGGATCCTACCAGCAGATTGTGACTGTTTCGTTGGTGCATCCTCAAGGTGTTCGTTGCATTCCTTGATGATAGGTCGGAGGTAGGCGTTGAGCGGACCTTCAAAGCCGGTAGAAAATGATGCTGCGATCAATCCTAGCGCCTTCAATGCCTCTACAGCAAGATCATCTTCTTGCGCGGCCAGGACCTCGAATTTGAGTGCGTCCCACAACGTGACGGAGTAGAGGTTGACGGTCTTGGGCTCGTAGCCTGCAATACAAGCTTGAAGTGTGTTCAAGACATCGCGCTGCCAAGGTCAGTCATCGGTGTAGCGAAGGTCGTGGGATTAAGAATACATACCTTGGTGTTCATGGACGATGAGTCAAGTTTGTCAAGCAGCGCAGGGAATGCATACGGGGCGAAGTCGGAGGTCGCCGCGATACAGTCCCTCAGCCTTTCCTTCAAATCCTGCGCAGTGATACCGTATGGATCATCTGGTGGTGGTTTGAAGGTGATTGGGAAGTAGTTGAAGACGGAGTCGAACAGATCTTGTGCTGAGCTTGAGACATCCCACTCCATCATGGGTACCTGTAGGAGCGAGAAGACGATCATCAAGTTCCTGGGGTCTTTTTCTCCATCGAAGAAAGCGATGAAGTTTGGCAGGAACATGGGGTCTTCGTTGTGCAGTTCGTGAAGGGCTTTGCGGTATTTGGCCAGAAGCACGTCGATCAGCTGGAGAATGCTGTAACGTTCGCTTTGGAGCTTGAATTGCTTCAATGGCGATGCATGGGAGATGAAAGTGCTCAACACCTTCTGTGCCGTGGCTGCATCCCATTTGCCACGCTCCTCGAGTGCGAGCAGTGCACGTGCAGATGAACCGATGCCTTCGACATCGCCCTCGATCCTGCCGAGTACAAAGTCACAGAGTAGGCGGCGCTCCTGGTTGGAAAGCACCCGTGGGCCAACTGCACTCAGAACATCGGCCAGGTATGCGACAGAGTGGCCTCGAACGGCAGCATCATCCTTGTTGTTGATGTACTCTTCCAGGCTTGTGATCAGGTCGATTAATTTCAGATCCTTCGTCTCCAGCTTCTGGGCGCTCTGTTTGGCAACACTCTTGGCCTCGGTCTTGTTCTTGTCTACCTCGAAGAGGTATAGTTGAATGTCAGACATCTCTGCCACATCTCTCGATTGCTCTCTCACAAATCCTCAAGCCAACAGATGACACTGACTGACGGCCCGCCAAGCGATATCGCCCGCGCGACGTCAACTGTCCAACGGCAGATTTTCTAGCGGCGGCCCGCTTTGAGACTAGCGCCAAGTCATTCGGGACTTTTGTTAGGCATTCGCAAAAATCTTGAAGTCAAGTCACTCAGTGAAATGGATTTGTAGAGCGTGATATCATTTGTGTCCCTATTGACTGATTGCCTTCTTTCGTGGGTTCTGGACGTCGGCATCCTGGCTTGACCTCGAAACTCTCTTTTCTGCTTCTTTCTATCGTTCAACAATGGCCGCTCCCAACCCTGCCCCGGTAGGCTCATGTAAAGTCGTCCTGGCTGCGTCCATTGCCAAACAGCTGTCTCAGGAGGTCCAGGCCAGTCTTGCAACCCTAGACAGGAAACCTCACCTCCATGGCTTCCTGGCCAACAAGGACCCCGCTGCACGCATGTACGCCGAGTGGACCGGCAAAACATGCAGGGACAACGGTTTCGACTTCACCCTCCGTGAGGTTGAGCGCGAAGACCTCGAGGATGAGCTCAGGAACGCCAACTCCGACGATGCAATCGATGGGGTGATTGTCTACTACCCCGTCTTCGACTCCAAGCGCGACCGCACCCTCCAGTGGACCGTCAGCATGTACAAGGATGTCGAGGGTCTCTCGCCACAGTTGATCAGCAACATGTACCAGAACATCCGTTTCCTCGATCCTCCCAACAACTTGCAGAAGTCCATCCTGCCCTGCACACCGCTGGCTTGCATCAAGATCCTGGAGCACCTCCGCGTGTACAACACCTTCCTCGATTACGGCAAGCGTCTCTTCGGACGTCGCATTACTGTCATCAACCGCAGCGAGGTTGTTGGTCGTCCGCTTGCTGCTCTTCTTGCCAACGATGGTGCCGAGGTCTACTCCGTCGATGTCACTGGTGTGCAGCGCTTCAGCCGTGGCAGTGGCTTGAAGAAGCAAAAGCACGATGTTACAGACCTCGAAGGTTGGGGCCTCGAGCAGTGTTTGCCCATCAGTGACGTGGTCATTTCCGGTGTTCCTGGAGACAGCTACAAGGTGCCGACGCACTTGATCAGAGAGGGTGCTGTTTGCATTAACTTCTCCAGCGAGAAGGTGGGATTGATTACTATGTATTCCGACTGTTGTGAATATTGTGACTGACAATTATTACAGAACTTCAACCCCGACGTCAAGGAACGCGCATCGATCTATGTTCCCGCAATTGGCAAGGTGACCATTGTCATGCTTCTGCGCAACCTTGTTCGCCTGGTGCAGAACCGCCCACGCCAGAACGCCGTCGAGGCCAACGGCGTCGAGACTGCTTAGAAGACTTCGCATGTAGAGAACTAGCAACCACGTTGCCTAGATTATGACCTTTCGGTATGATGGGATCAGGTATTCATGAAAATTGGGGTTTGGTAAACATAGAAATCGCTTGCTATGTCTATTGTTTTACTGCGAAATTCTCTAAGTTTGAGCCCAACCGGAAGTATGCTAGACCTACCAGCATAAGTCCCCCGGTTGAAGAATCATTCTATATCGACGTATAGAAGCTCCATTGTGAAATAGGAGCCCGTAACCGAGCGGCACAAACCTTCCCACCATAGGTGTTCGATGCCTACGAGGTTTCTGAACAAAGATGCCAGAGAATCATCGATTTCACCGTGAAGGACGAAACAAAAGCAAAAGAATGGGCGGTTGCCAGGACTCGAACCTGGGACCTCTCGCATTCGATGTCTTTCGACAGCCCTAAGCGAGAATCGTAACCGCTAGACCACAACCGCTTATTTGATGAAGTGAGGTCAAAATAGTGCAACCATAGCTACTCGACCACATGCCCTGCATTAGCCCTGGAGGACCTGCTGCCACATCGTAGGCCAGAACAACAGTAAGACCGGTCCAGGGGTGCTTGAGCGAATGAAAGGGTAGTCCAAAAGTAAAATTTGGAGCATAGTGAGATGCTCATCGAAAAGATGACAAGAGCGTAAGGTATGATCCAAACTGGAGACCTGGTTGATGGAACATGCAGGAGCTTCAGGACGTAGCGGCTAGTGGCTGGATGGAAGGTGACGGCAGCTCATCGTTTCTGGATGATTTGAAGGCATGAGAGCATCAGAACCGAGCACAACGAGAGGCAGAGCTATTGACCGAATGTGAGGAAGAACTATGATGTTAATTGTCGCCTTGTAAGTCTTCGCCTCCTTGTCCGTTGTGATGTTGCCCAAGCGACGTTGGAGAGCTTCATGCGTTGAACTTCAAAACAGCTCAGATCAAGTCACGTGACTCGGTCGTCCTTTCCCTTTGCGTGGCTTCTAACGCGCAACAAGCGACCTACATCCCACAACTTTCTTCCACCAACACCAAAACCAGCAAATTCCTGGGCTCACATATTCACTCATTCAATCATGTCTATCCACATCTACGCAGAACACTTGATCAATATCCGCACTCTCACCATACAGATTTCTCTCCCCACAAGCAGTGATGCAAGCACCACTCTCTCTACAGATGGCAACACCCTTGCGCTCTCTCATCAAGGCGAGACAGCCCAAGTCACACTCCCAGTCTCTGTACCAGACTCTGAACGCGCGAAACTCAGCCTGTCTCCAGTACCGAACACAAATCTGAGCTTCCGCGTGAGACTTGATGACACTTCACCGCGAGACAGCCAAAGCGGCGAGACGGTCGTACCCTGGACTGCTTCCTCACTATCTCAGCTGGTAGAAATGCAATGCAAAACCTGCCATGCTGAGATCCTGCCACGCAGACAGATTCAGACATGGAAAGACCTGCCCTCAGAAGGATGGGCCGAGATGATGGAGTTCTGGCACTGTCACAAGCCGAACGAGCCGCATGACCATGAGCATCAGACTGACAAGAAAGGCTACTCTGCCGATAGCATGCTAGCAATCACACCGTCAGTGGGGCTGGTCAATGCGACAAGCTTCGTTCTTGCTGCTGATGATTGCAAGAACATCAAGGTAGGTCGCAGAGTATCTTCTCAAATTTCATTCTCATCGAGGACTTGACAGACAACGTGGGCACTAAAGAACCGGCGCTTTCCAGCCGTAAGGCTACCATACATGGAAGATTCGGGATATCGCTGCCCTAGAGCAAGATCCTTTTTACAGAGCGCGGAACCAGCTGCAACCCTTGCGCAAGCTGTGGGTTCTCTGGTGAAGCAAATGCTCAACATCTTGCGAACTCATTCGTCGCGTCGTAGAGCTCATTGACGTGGCGTATATCAGCGCATAGATACATAACACTGTATATTATCTCACTTTATCTTGTGCACTCTTCTCACCGCATGTTGACCATCTGCTGACAAGGTCGCCGCGTAGGTGATGGAAGCTCCTCACGGCTCAGACGCTGCCGCCCATCTGGATTGCTCTTCATGCAATGCGACCATCGGTACTCTGGATGCCGCAACCAGCAGCTACAAGCTTTTCAAGCTGGCACTCTCACTGTCATCCAAGAATGACCGCAAACAGACCTTCGACGTCACCAAATGGCTGTCATGCCACCTCCTCAACTCAATGGATAACCAAGGCCTTCGAAAATTAGTCGTCACTCCAAGCCCGGCCTTGCAACCCTCCCTGTTGATCTGGCTATTCGCGCCCGATCTCAACACCGCTTCATCAGCAGCGGCGCACGATACACCCCTGCGCGTAACCAAGATCCTGTGGAAGTCGGCACCAGCGCAAAGACAAAACACTCTTCTCGACAAGCAAAGCATGATTGAGGGCGAGATCGAAGTTCCGGACTTCGAATTCGAGGCACTGATGAACTCCCTTGAGCAGAGTGCTGTCCTGCTGCCAGAAAGTGCACAACGCTTCCAAGATTGGAACGTTGCTTTGCTTGAAAGATTTGTCGCCAACGACGGGGTCTTGCAGTGAGCTCTAATTGATGCAATGAGATCGAACGTTCAAAAAGAGATGAAACGTAGTGGAACTAATTCGGCATGATGATATGTTCAGTACTATCATACATCGCTGCTCCTACTCTAATTTGACGACCGATACTCTAGAACGGTACCGGCGCCTGCTGAGCTGCAAGTCCCACCGCTCGTCCAATATGTACCACAGCTTCGATGCTCATCGTACGCTGTCTATCGGTAGTGTCCTCGCTCCATGCCGACTGGGAAGAACCAGAACTCTCATCATTACCAGAGCTCCCCAACCCAGAAGCCGGATCAGACTCCACCATCACCTCCTTCCCACGACTATCCCTCCGCCAAATCCGGTTGAAGACCTTTGAGATCGACGACTCATTATCTCTGCTATCTTGGCCTCGTCGGAATTTCTTATCTGACTTCGCCGCCTTCTTCGCAAGCTTGACCTTGAGCTTGATGGATGCTTGCGATTGCTGTCTACACTCGGAATTGAGGCGGCGATGAGGTTTCCTGTACGTCTTTTCGATCCCGGCGGTGTCGAAAGCTCCCTGCGCCTCGGCTATGCGCAGCCCACGTTCAATCAAGACCAGGCGACGTTCCGGGCTGGCGTCGCGGAATTCCTGCTCTTCGAGTCGCTTCAGATAATTCTTGTTGTATGTCAGGAGCTTTTTCGGTGGCGCCGGCAGTGTCTGACGACGCTGAGCCGGTATCACAACTCTCCCAGAGACAAGTCCAGTCTGCGTAGATTTCCTGCGCAAACCGCGAATCCACGGCCTCGATTGGCGTCCACGACTCCTCATCTCATCTCCACCGCTCAGCTCATCGTCCCCATCACGACTTCTCTCCCCACTACTCAGCGAAACAATCGAGCTGCTACTCCCATCCACCCTCCCCCTAAGAGCCCTCCCCTGCCTCGTCGGCACCACCGAATCCCTCCTCCAACTCCAACTACTAGTCCTCCTCTTAATCGCCCTCCCAAACCCCGCAAACCCCTCCCCAACCCTTGCCGAAAACCTCCTCTTCCCCAGCCCCAAGCCCAGCCCTCTGGACGAACTAAACTCTCCCATAACATCACTCCCACAAACAACAACCGTGCTCCCGCCCGCCCACGAGTCCCCAAAAGGAGCAGAAAGACGCGCGCCAACCCTCGCGAAAGTTCGGCGCAACATCAACCCCTCAACTTCAGGCTCGTCCTCGTACGGCGTGGCAATCTCATACTCGTGCACAGCCGTACTCGAAGCGTTCCAGTCCGGCAGCTGAAAATAGCTGCCCATAGCTGCGGAAGAGAAGATGAGATCGGGGTCCATGTCTGTGGTTTCGAGGTTGCTGCCTAGGAAATCTGATGGGCGGCGGGAGGAGGGCGAGGGGGGCATGCCTTTTTTCTTTCTTTCCTTGGTTGGGAGGTGCGGTGGTGATGGTGGTGTTGTGGCGAGTGGAGGTGTGTGGGTTGTAGAGGCGAGGCGCTTGTGGTGGAGGCATGTACGGTTGGGTTTTTGTATGGATTGATATTTCGTTTTTGTGCTGGAGGTTGGCTTATGGCTAAGAGTCTCATGTGTCGCGTCTGTAAAGGTGCGAAGAGAACCAGAAATGCGACAGCGAGGAAAGAACGATAGTAGAAGGGAGGGGAGGGGAGGGGGGAGGGGAGAGGGGCATACCACAGCACCAGACCAATGCCATTTGGCCCCACGGTGCCAGCGAGTGCGAGAGTGCCATACTGCTATCAGTGCGCATATCACCCACCATGTTGTTGACTACAAGTGGGGTAACATATACAAGAAAGCTGAATGATACTTACAAGCTTACTACAAGCTTGGCAGTGGAGGTGAGGTCAATTTTGTGGAGTGAGGTTCAAAGTTGTAAGAGCTTGTAATACTCTGTTCATGACCTCCCGCTTGCTCGGTTGAGGTGGGTGAGAAAAAAGCTAATTCTAATGCTACATTGTCCTTGTCCGAATCCTGGTCCTTTCCCTTCCGAGCCTTGAGCCTCAAATCTGGGCATGGCAAATCTTATTTTCCTTCTGGCCTTTGTGGCCGAATACCATCGCCGCCGTTTATGACATTCTGGTTGCGCTTCTCTTTCAATCACAGGCGACTATGCGCCATTATTCGGTCTTTCGGCCTTTCTCTCTCATCTTCGAGTCACATCGCTCGAGATACACCAAATTATGTGTATGCAAAACAGTAAAGAACTCGCTCAGAACGCCGATGTCGTGAAATTGTGATCGTAAGAGTTCGTTATGGTGGATTTTTTTGTGTTCCTGGGTAGTCGCTGTTGACTCTAGTGGTTGTTGTTCAGCTCTGGGAACAGATCGTGGAGCACGCTGCTCTCAGTGGGCATGCGCACGGCTGGCTGTTTGCTGTTGCCGTCGAATTGGCCGCCGAAGTTGCCCCAGCTACCGCTGCCCTCGGCAAGGGCTGGGAACATCTCACCAGCTGAAGCTGTAGGTTGGCGAGATCCAAACAACGTAAAGTCCTCACCAGGGGCGCTCGCAACTGCTCCGTAGCCCTCATCGACGTTCATGCCGTCGTAGAGATCCGGAGTGAAGGTTGGGTCCTGAGCACCTGGTGAGACCTGCTGCTCGTGTGATGTAAGGCTGACACCTCCAGACGGGTGGCCGTGGTTGTGTACTTGGAAGTTTCCAGTGTTCATGCCTACGTTGGGGTTCTGGGCAAAGTCCTGGAAATCGTACGAGAAGCCTCCATAGTTCGTATCAAAGGCGAAGTCGTTGGGAGAGAGGGCTCCTCCGAACGTGCTGTTGCCCTCGAACAGCATACCGGAGTCGGATGTGCTCGAAGAGCGGCGGTCCTCGCTCAACGCGGGTGTGATTGGGAAAGCGTCAATGTTGTTGAAATCAAAGTTGAAATCCATGTTGAAGTGACCGCTGAAATCAGGCGATGGCTGGATCATGGAGGGTGTTCCGAAGTGGCTCGGCAAAGCAGGTGGTGCCATTGAGCTGTGGCGGGATCCGCTAGCCCAAGATTGGGATGTCATCGAGGGCGACGGGGCGATTGGTGTCAGGGGAGTGAGCGAAGTCGAAGCTGGCGACGCAGCAACGGAGCCCTTCGGAAGGCGGGCCACTTCAGATGCTTTACCCTTGCCATTGTTCTTGGAGCGCACGTAAACCCAGTTGTGTGCTTTCTCCATGTGTTGCTTACAGTTGCTCTCCCTCTTGGAAGTGTACGGGCAAGGCTTGTACAAGCAGTGGTACAGGGATGGCAAAGTCGAGTGCTTGTCGTTGACGTGACGCTCGCATTCCTTCTCGGTTGGCCATCCGAAATCGTGGTATTTGCACTTCTCATTCGGGCACTTGTAGGGCCTGTCGTGAGTTTTGATGTGCTTGGTGAGGTCGCAAGGGCGCTTGAACTCCTTGTCGCATTGAGGACATTCGTGGATCTCAGGTTTGGCGTTCTTCTTGCGTCTGGCCATTGAGCGAAGTGCCTCATCGTCCTCAAGGTCAACATCGGACATTGGGCGTTTGATAGTGGTTGCTGGGGGTCCCATCTCTTCGGATGAGATGACGCGTCCAGTTGCAATAGAGATGACCTTGCCATCCTTGTGGCGGACAAGTTCAGCGGGCTTGCCGTTGCGAGTCAGACCTCCGTGGAGTGAGACCGACTCTTCTCTGTGGGACGGTGTTAGCTCGTGTCTCTCTGGAGCATGGGACTGTGGCTCTCGAAGTCGAGTAGAAGAGGCCAAGGAAACGTACGGTGAGTAATCCATCTCGTCGGGTTGCTCTCCTTTTGCTTGTCTCTCACGTGTTGCAGCCAAGATGGTGGCGTATCTGCGGATCTGCGGAATAAAGTCAATACAGGCCAGACTCAGCGTAGAGTCAGAACAGCCAAAACACACCTGCTCAACCAAGTCGAAGAAGTAGCCTTGCGTATACGGGCGATCGGTAGGTGCGCGTTGGTCGCTCTCGTGGAGAGTGGTGACTGTCGTGTGCAGAACTCGAATCGTTCGTTCGCAGAAGTGTAGGTACTTTCGTGGTGTGCGCGAATAATCCTTTACGCCAGAAACCCAATAAGTAAATGCGCAACCCATGTTACGATCGCTTGAACTTACCGGTGCACAGAAAATCAGAGTCTTCTCAAGATCACGCAGGTTCTTGATCTCCTTGCTGCCAATGCGGTGAGGGACGTCCTTTACCAGCTGGTGGAATTCCTTGAGAGAAGGCTCGCGGAGAATCGGCTGGATGATGTAGCGGTGAATCTGCTCTTTGGCGTACTCGCTGAGACCACGCTCTTCGGTGGCAGCAGAGATAGCTGACATGGACTCCGAAGTTGGAGAAAGGTCGTGAGAGTCTGAGGGGATGTTAGCGGGGAATGCGCAGGTTAAGTATTGCGTCTGCAGGGAGGCCTCACTAGTTGTGGCACACTTGCCAGAATCGGAATGGATGCTAGATCCAATGCCAGAGTCCGAAGAGCGGCTGCGACTGGACTGGCGGGTGCGGGCAGCGTCCAATGTTGGGACGGGGAGAACTTCCGGTTCGCTTAGGACGTGAGCGAGGTTGGCGAGATTCGATTGGGTAGCGATGGCTTGGTCCACTCTGTGAAGAAGGTCGACAGCACGACGTTCGCCAGAGCCGATGAGGAGGTCTTCAAGAGACTGCGGGCAGGTGGTGGAGCGTGCCGGCATGGAGGGAGTGGTCGATTTTGACTCCGATGCTAGTGGGTCCCAGAGATCCTGGTCATGCTTGTGAGGGACATGAAATGTGTCCCCTTTGCGGATGGACATGTTCTGGAAACAGTCGAGCAGAGAGGGAGTCACAGAAGGGCTAGCGGGCCGGCGTCGAGGGTGCATGTTGGTAGAAGACATTGTCGGAAAGGGTCGCAGATAGGAGCGATTGTCGAATCAATGACCAGGATGCGGGTGAGTCACAATGCGCAGGCCAGCAGGTGCCGGGTATTGGCAAGGCGGCCTCTCCGAGGGAAAGAGATGCAGCGAGCGATGATGCTGTCTCGAAACGGGCGGTGGTGAAATAGAGGTAGTTGAAGCAGACGCTTGCGATCGCCACGCAGAGAGAGCAGCAAACGGAAGTCCAGGAATTGTCTGCAGCGCGAGGATGGGGTGGCGAAGTGGATATAGTAGTAACAGCGATTGCAGCGGCGGGTTTCAGTCGAGCATCCGGTGTCCTGAGGAAGTTAAGAGGTGGTGGGAGGAGTCAGAAGATCAGGTGGTCGTTGGCCTTTGAGGCGGAGCGCAGCCTTGAGAACCAGGCACCGTAAACGCGACTGCTGCCTAGAAGGATGCAGCCTAGCGCTGTAAGCAGCTTAGCGCCTTCCAGAATCGCGAGAGCGATAAGTATACATAGAATGCCTCTTTCTCTCTTCTTCAAGATTGCTGTTGATGGTGAAGCTTTTTCGATACTCTCAACCTCGCAATACCGCTGTATCGTCAATCACTTCATTCGCGCATCTCCTCCTCTTAGTGAGGACGACAAGCACTCCAGCATGCCGCTGGTCGAGAGTCAGTCGAGCTAGGCCTCAGGCACGCGATTCTTCACCGGAGCGGCAAGACGGCAGCACGCCCTGGCGCCATTCGGAGACGGGGTGATTGGTCACCCGCGACGCCGTCTCTCTCTCATTTTATGCTCCGCCACGCAAGCTGTCCATACCTGCTTGAGTCGCCGGAAGATGTGAGCTGTCACTTTCGCAGACACCGGTCGCTGTCGACGGGAGCTTGTGCGCGGCGCTATTGGTGTCAATGCTGTCGTCATGCTTGAGCTACCTCCTAGCCCTGCGAACATGAAGCTGACACGCGTGAAAGCACCCGCTTTCTTGGGATCTTCGTCTGCCGGAAGCCCTAGTTAAGCGCAACCCTCCGACTCTCTCGGCCGAGGCCTCAAACTGGTCGTTGCGATTCGCACGTTCGTATCTTTTGCAGCTTGCTTCGGACTCGGTCCGACCGCACAAACTGCAGAGAAAGATCTCGGTGTGATACGTGAAAGAAATGCATGATACTCATTTTCAATCTTCACACCACCCATTCTTACTCACCTTCCGTGTCAGCTGGCTGGACCCCAGAGGTGCTTCTCGCAGTTCACGGTCCACGTCTCATCTAGAAGTTATATAAGTGTGGTTGTCGTTGACCTACCACCAGCCACAGGTATCTCCAGATACCTGCGAATCCATCAGGATGCGTGGCGCAGTGGTAGCGCGTGTGATTCCAGTTCCCTTTGAGACTTATCGTCTTAGAGATTTTCGGGATATCCACAAGGTCATCCGTTCAAATCGGGTCGCGTTCATCGGTCTACAGACTCATGGAAGCTTGTTTCTTTTGCTTTTTGACTATCTTCCTACGAAGAAATATACTTCTGGTCGACATACTTGCAGGCACAGCAAATAGCTTTTCTTGTAATCTGCAAGAACAATGCGGTGGACATTGTCAAAGTTCTGGAGCAAGAGAAAAGAGAAGGAGACGTCATTGCTTGTTGGATATTTATTGATTACGCTTTCGAAGGATATGCGTCACATTGGGTGAAGCGACCCCTAGCAACGAGCTGTGATTGATCTCCATCACTTCAGGAAAGAAAAGCACCGGTTCCAAAGTCGATCTCGAGCACTTGTGCTTTTGTGAGTGTCCTTGCAGACTCGACTGAAGTGACGTCGCACGGCGATGGTGTTCAAGAGCTAGAGGAATCTCCATAAGCTGGTCAAAAGCAGACACGCTCAAACACAAGCACGTATATCATCACAGCATACTACAACACGCCTGACACAACATTCTCCCTGGTGACTTGAGCACATTTCATCCAATTAGCTCACAGTAAGATCTACCCAACATTTCACGCGGGACATATATCATCCTGCAGACAAACACCCCAACCACCTCAACCTGGTTTCACTTCCCAACATCATCCTCCATTCCAATAACCCCAATCGCCCAATTCAACCTCGCATTAGCCTTAACAGTCACCAACCTCCGATCACTATCGTCCATCTCCTCCGGCTTCGTATTCGGATCCGTCCTCAGCTCCCAGCTATGATTCAGCCTCGGGTCGTCCGAATGGCGCGGCATTTCCACCCTCTGATAAGGCGGTCCGCGACCCATCTCCCCAGCTTTAACCCACGAAGTCTCAATGCCCTTGCCGATGAGCTCGGCACTTCCCCAGCCCGTGCGCAATGCGATACCGTAGATCCGCATGACGGTGAAGTGCCGCTGGTCGGGACGCTGGTACTGGATGGCAGCGAAGAAAGAGGGCATGCAGCTCTCGCACAGCGAAGATCCGAGGGTCGGGTTGAGAGGCTCGTTGGCGGGGCCGGGCACAATGCCGGCGGCTATGCGGCCGATTTGCTCGGCGTAGAAGGCTGTGTCTTTGGCTGCGAGGCCTGCGGCGGCGTGGGCGGCGGGGTGCATGTGGGGGTGCGAGCGTATGGCGATGATCTCGCACATGTTATAGATGGACCAGAGGCAGCCGATGTCGTAGGAGCGGTAGAAAATTGCTGGTCCGAAAGGCGTGGGGATTGGGGTCTGCAAGTCGACGTCTAGTGGCTGGAAGGCCGGAGCGCTCAGTGCGGCGACGAATGCCTTGAGAGCTGCGCGGATCCTTCCGTATTCCACCAGAGCAGCAGCTGTTGCGGTCTGTAGATCGATCACTTCCGGGGACTCGTTGTTTTGCGAAGGCGTCTCTTGGTCGACAGGGTTGTACGAAGAAGGCATTTGGACGTTTGACCTGGGAGGTGGTGCCATGCCAAAGAAGGTCGGAGGAGCTTGAGGTGGTGGGCCTGCTGGAGGCCCTTGGGGAGCGCCAGCACCGGCTGAGGGTGGCGGACCAGAGGCCCTTGGTGGGCGGGGAATATTCATGCCGGGAGCAGGTATCCAGTTACCGCCCTGTAGTGCCATTTGTCTGAGCTTTCGAACTCTATCCTTCGAAGCGAAGTCTGCAATTCTGCCAAGTAGTAGTATGAGATGGTCGAACGAGCCATACACAGCGTCAGCTCTTCCCATAGATGCACGAGGCGGGCAGTCAGCCCAGCGGTGGTAGTCCATCCTGTATTACATGTCAGTCATTGAGATTGACAACACGAATCATGGGCAGCACTTACAACAGAGGGTTGCCGCTGACGATACTCTGATAAGCATCCTGCTTGCAGTACCACCAGAAGAGGTCCTTCAGAGTCTCAAAGTTGCTCAAGTCAAGTTCTTGGGGGATCGTGCTCCGCTCCGTCTCAACATATCCTCGTTCATCCTCGTATCGCACTTCTCGGCCAACAAAGTTGCTAATCATCGCTTCGTCAACGTCGTTAAATTGGTTGGTCATGTCTTCATCTCGGTTGAAAAAGGTTGAGATCGAGTTCCTGCGAAGTCGAACCTGGTCACGAGCCATCTTTTCTCGCTTCAGCTGTCGATATTGACGGGTCATGCCAGCAAAATCCGTCTCGACGAATAGCTGCTTAGCGCCGGCAAGATGAGTGTTCCACTTCATATGATCAGCTGTCATAACTTCGTAGAAGCCAAGGAGCATTGACGCTGCAATGGTAGTCGCGCGAAGACGTTTCTTGCTGTCGCGGGAGCTGACGCAGTTATGGATGCGCTTCAGAGCCCACGCGTAGTGCTTCATAGAAGGAGTGGTGTCTCCATTCTGCAGTCGGGCAATGTGCAAGCTCGACAATGCTAACATAGCGTGGAGCAGTCCTTGGTGATGAAGCGCGGCCATTGGCATTGTGTAAGTCCAGAGTCCTTGTTGAGCCAGCGGGACTGAGCCATCGGTGAACAATACTGAGGAGTTGACTGGATGTCTCTCGAATGCGGACATGCTTGGCCCAGTCGCGGAGATGAAGTGAGCGAACACACGAGCAGTAGCGGGATTTCGAAGTGGGTTCGCATGCCATTCGACACGATAGCGCTCCAGCATGCCTTCCTGTAAGAACGTATCATATCGTCGTATTTGCAAGCTCGAGACGTCGAAGTGTTGGCCCATGAGAACCTTGTTGAGGTTGCGCTGCCTTTTGGTGTCTTGCGCAATCGTGGTCGGCCTGTCAATATCCATGTCCTCATCAGACTCTACATCCCAATAGTCGTCGTCCACCACTTCCACGGCTGCTTCGGCAAGCCACTTTGAGTAGTCTGGATTCTCCGGGAACTGTGCTTGCTGTTCGAAGAATTCAGGCGTTGGTGGATCCGACAGACTTTGTGATACCAACGCAGGCATAGAAGGGGGAGGAATCGCAACAGGCTGGCGCAGGCGCACCTCGCTCGTCGTTGGTGTTGGTCGATAGTCAATAGGGTGACTCAGTTCCGGGCGAGGCGTGTAAGTGGGTGCAGTCCATGCCTGCGACGCATTCAGGCTGATTGGCGCTGACATAGGCTCGTACTTTCTCGGTGGTGATATCGTCGTTGGAGTCGCTTGAGACACAGGTGTGGCATTTGGTACCGATGTGCCTGGCCATGATTGCTCATGACTGGCTGGTAAACCTTGAGGTATGCCGGTACTTTCAGCCACGCTATACGCACGAGGTATCTGAGTAGGCGTCTGGAAATGTGATGCCGGCAGGGCTTGGCTAGTGTTGGGTATTGAATGGGTCCGAGCGGTGGTAAAGGGCGTCTGGATGGCTTGTTGCTGTTGTAGCTGATCGTTGTAGGTCGGAACGAAAGGCGTCTGAAACTGTGGTTGTGCCTGTTGTTGCTGGTATCCGTTCATAGCAGGGTTGTAGCCCAAAGGTACGGCGTGCGATACAGCAACTGGTTGCGATGGCATCCCAAAACCAGGGAACGGCATCAGTGGAGCAGGAGGCGCGAAAGTGCTCACCGGCTGTTGTACGTACTGCATAAACTGCTGATCAGACTGTGGTACCAAGTTGGGATACACGTTAGGATCAGTCCAATACTGCGGCATCTGTCCCGGGTGCATCGAAAGCATTGGTGCCGCCATAGGTCCAGCCTGGAACGTGATATGGGCTCCGCCGTTTGGCGCAGCACGATACTCAAAATGGGGCGGCTTGAACACGACGCGTTGACTGTAGCCTTCGCAGTGTCGTTTCGATTTGATGCAGTTCTTGCACATGGGGCGTTCTTCGCCGCACTTGATGCGGCGTTTGCGACATGTCAGACATCCCGTCTTGGTCCGTTTGCGTGAGAGTTTGGCTTTCAAGGCGGCCTCAGCCTTGCTGGTGTCAGTGCCATCGAGCTGGTATTTGTGGTCGCTGTCGTCGTCAGACGCCTCGTGCCCGGCGTTGGAATCCATTTGGCTGAGGATGCTGTCGTCGTCGCAGAATGAATAGTCTGGTAATGAGTCGAGATGGTGAGTGCATAGTTTGGAGGAATGCGGAGAAATCAAGGGCCTGGTCAGTCTTAGTGATCGTGTCGTCCTCGCGAGGCGTTAGCGTAGAGCGCGTGCCGCCTGTTTGCCGATACGAGCCCGATAGAGGCAGTCGAAGGCCGTAGTGACAACGTCTGGACGGTCCTCATGCAACAAGGTACAGCATGCGCAGGCGTGGAGTTGGTGAAGCCAATGGGGAAATATGCCTGGCAGCGATCGACCCTGCTAGCCGCCAAGCGCAGATGTCACCACGTGCGAGGACGGCGTGGCCGCGAGTCTATCTTACACAACGCGTACACTAACTACTTACTGCAGAGGCGTGCAGGGAACGTGAGGGAGGGAGTGACAAGGGGACTAAGATGGGGGACGGGCAGCCGGGTTGACATGACGGCGGAAGCACGCAGGCAGTGGTAGCGCGCGCGCCCCGAACAGACGACGTTTGGGTAGCGGAAACCTTGGATTGGAGGGCTCCTGTGGCTCGAAAGATGGCGGGCAGGGTCTTGTCTCTGTTGCCCCTCTCGTTCTGTTGCCGCCGGACAACCATGAGGCTTGTGCGCCGATATCAGTGGTCGCAGTGCCCTTGGGGAGAGGCTGCACGCCTGCAAGGCAGCCTGCCGGTGAGGGAGAGCATGGAGTGAGTCGTGTTCTGCGTGGTCTGGAGCACACAGCAGCACACGACTACTGCATCCATCTAATCACCACGCTCAGCACCTACCGACGGAGATGCAAGACAAGTCTTCCCATTGGCGTCGACGCAGAGAGCTTGACATGGGACATGGGCCGTGGCCCCCCGGTCGCGCCAGAGCTCTGGGTGCAGGCTGCTGCAGTTGTGATCCACGGTGCAGTCGGCCTTGTGCCGGTGGAGATCGAGCTTGTATCTTGTGTCTGCCCTCTCGAGCCGCTGTCTTTCTGCTTGTGGCAGCTGAGCTGCAACCCGTCGCCCAAAGAGAGCTTCGTCGGACGCTTTCGCCATACCGTAGCCCTCTCGGCGCCGGCACTGCACTTTGCCTGGGCACATCATGCCGGGGGCTTTACAGTTGTAGATACAAGATATAGTATGCTCCAGTCTTGCGTCTAGAGTGCCCGACATCGCACCATCAAACCGTCGCGCCATGCCAACGCCAAGAGAGCAGACCTCATTACAGCCTGTGTGCCTGTGAAGTTGGACCCAGTAGTTCCAGTCGGTCCGCCACTCTATATCGAAGGATGGCGCGAAGGATGGCCAGATACGAGCATCGCGAGTCTTCAGGACAGGACACAGGCCAGGACAGCCCGTGGATCGCAACCGACGATACATCATCATCAACATCCTTCCTGCAGACACGCAACCACAGATCACAGCACACCTCTCGGAGAACAGCGTGCCAAAAGCTAACCGAGCCCACCGAACATACGGGGCTGCCGGGGCGAGGCTTGTCGATCTACCCGTGGGTTGGTTGCGCAAAAGGCTGTCGCGCCTCTCGAGCGCCAGTGGCTGGCTGACGCTTCGCGGCACAAGAAACCCAACGTGCTAGTGCTGCGGAGAGCGGAGAGCGGTATATCAAGAAACCCTCCGAACGAGTCACGAAGGTTTGTCGAACGCTAACTCTCATTAGTCGGCAGCGCAGCGAACTCGAGTGAGTACATATTCTTGCATATATATAGGATCAGATAAATTCGAAGGCGTCGACGTGCAATCTAGTACCAACACGCCGGTGACGTAGGCGGTTCCCGGAGCACGCTTCGCTTCAAGGCAGTGCAATATAAACCGCCTGCATCTCGATCGTTGCGACACGTGGATGAGGAAGGTGCGACCTGCATGACCTCACTGACCCCTACCGAAGATCCAAGCACGGGAAATTGGGGATGCGCGGGAGGATTGGGATGAATGTTGGCTGCTGCTGCATTGAGCGCAGGCTTTGGGGCTTTTCATGCGACTCTAATACGTGGAAGATTCGGCACCCAAGAAAGAGACCTCGGCTCCGTCGTCGTCTGTGTGTATGTGTATGTACATCCCGATTGCATGTGCCAACATCTCCTACATGCTGTCCTGCCGCCACTGGCTCCTGACCTTCTTCCAATCATCCTGCTCCTTCCTGCCACCATCCTTCTCCAACCCAAGGCCGCGCTCCACCCATTCCTGGCTGCCCATCTCGCTCAATCTGGACAGCGCACGAGCGAACGCAAACGCCTCTTCGTCGCCGGAGAAGATGCTGCTACCCTTGAGCATGTTCATGTTCATGCCCAGGTCGTCCATCAGACTACGCATGCTGGCGTCCAAATCTGCACCTTCGTCCTTGGCTTCGGTGGCGGCCTTGTCGCCTAGTTTGGATGCTTCGTCCATCACCTTGTCTACCTCGTCGCGTGACATGAATAGCTGAGTCAGCGGGACTGCTGTGGTGAGAACGAGCTTCGCGCGACCTTCATACACGGCATCGACGAATGTGATGAAACGTCTGGCCAGATCTCGAGAGCGGTAGTTCATGCCAGGCACGTCAGTAACGACAAAGGTATCGTAGCTGCGCACCAGCTCAATGTAGTCTGCCGCACCGGTAGCTTTGCCCAACAGCTCGTTGAATGTGAAATGACATGCTGTCCCGCTGGCTCTTGGAACCTCGATTTCACGACCCCAGACTGTTTGTGTGGCCTTGTGCGGAGGGTCGTTGTCGAAGTCTCCGAGGAACTTGAACCAGTGCTCAGCATGTCGCTTTGCGGCCGCATCGAGAGGGTGGTGGTAGACGCCTGAAGGCGGGCGAGGAATTTTCCTGTAGTCTGTCGTTGAGTCCAGGTTGAGGACTTGAAGCCTGGTCTCAAGGAGCTTGATGCATGGCACGAAGGACTCGCGCTGGATGCCATTCTTGTAGAGCTCTGTGGGATGTCTGTTTGAAGTCGTGACCATGACGGTTCCGTGAGCCATCAGCGACTCGATCAGACGCCTCAGAATCATGGCATCCGCAACATCCGTGCATTGAAACTCGTCAAAGCACAAGACAGACGCATCTTTCGCGATCTTCGCGGCCACGAAAGGCACAGCATCGAAATCATTTCCTTTTGTCATCTTGATCTTGTGCAGCTCTTTGTGTACATTTTGCATGAAGTTGTGAAAGTGGATCCTCGTCTTCGATTGGATGTTCTTCGGCAACGTGTCGTAGAAGAGATCCATCAGCATCGTCTTCCCACTGCCCACGTCGCCGTACATATAGAGACCCTTAGGCAGATCATCTTTAGGGTCCATGCGAATCTTCTCTTGCTTGCTTCCGCCAAACAACGAGCCAAAGAAGCTCATTTTAACAGGTTGCAGCGATTCCAAAGTAGGCGGTATGACGACGGGCGGTGTGTAATCCACAAGTCTGTTGTGTAAATCCTGGAGCGATTGTATGAGCGTCCGCTGGTGTTCGTCGTCTCGTAGCTTGCCAGCTTTCACTCTTGCGTTGTATTCTGCCATCGGTCCTTCAGGACTGTACTCCGAGTCTCTGTACTCGGCCATGGTAGCTTGGCCTCTCTTGAATTGTGTCGCATCGATCTGTATGCGCGGAGAGTTTCTGATTGTGCGCAATGGCACCTGGCGACCAGCACCAGCTATGCAGTCCACGCATAGTGTTCGCCGTTGCTGTTGCGCCAGAGATCCTAGCCGCTTGTTTCGCGCCAGGCTTCGCAGCGCCCTGATAGCATCCCTCGACGCCATCAGTGGCTTTGTAAATTGTTGTTTCGATCCGTAGAATGTGTGCGCACCAATCGGGCTTCAGCTGTTGGTGGTGTCACAAAGCTCCGCAGCGTGGTAAGGTTCGAGGTACCTGACTGGAGGCAGTATTGGGTATTTGTTTGCTCGAGCTGGTATGTCGTGCAGGAAGGATTCGCTAAGATGTACAGGAAATTAGCACAGTGCTCACACGCGAAATCAAGATACACGAGAGGTCAGTAATCACCAACAGAACGAGTCTTCACAATGAGCATGTGAGCGACCCTGGCACTTTGGCCAAGTTGTCGACCTCGGCGAGTCTCGGAAGCTCCCCAACTCCTCCAGTTCCAGAGAGCGTAAAGTACGGAGTTAGTTTCGTCCGGTTTACCGGATAGCAACTTTAAAAGGTACTTTGTAGAAGCAATGTAGGTGGTGTTGCGAATGAATGCGTTTAGTTTCAGCAAAAACATTTCCACAAGTGAAATTGCACAGTGGCTCCGATGGTACAGGCACACGAGCTAAGTCGCTGGACGAAAAGCTGCCGAGTTGGAAGGCACTCTTGCTATTTTACATAATGTACATTCTCAATATTTTATACACGTCCCTCCTCCGCGCGAAGGACTTGCAACCCTCTAGCTTGCGCGCTCTCGGAGAATGGTAAATCGATACCTGTCTGGCCTGTTGCACTTGATATCTGGCAGGCCATGAGCTGCATCATATATCAACCAAGCAGCTCCTTCACAATGCCTGGCACTGTCGACTTCTCCACGTTCTTTCCGTCCAGGCTGCCACCCGGCGCAAAGATGGCCTTCATGACTGGTCCAGCCTTGAGGTCTGGTGTCTTCGCCTTGAGCTCGTCGATAGTGCTCTTGATAGCAGCCTTCACATCCTCGATTGCCATAGTCTGGACGCCGCCAGCGTATTCGTCCAGGATGTCGACCTGACCTTGCTCTTTCTCGACCAGATCCTCCCTACCAGCAGCTTTAAATTCCGCACTGGCGGCCTTTGCAGCGACTTGACGCTTCTTGAGCATTGACAACAGCTGCATGTCGGTCTTGACTGGGTTGGGCGACTTTGCAGCGTTTGTGACTTCGGCTAGAAGGGATCGCAGGACGTTTAGGCGTGCGGTGTCTTTCGCGCGCATTGCAGTCTTGAGGTCGGTCCTGAGCTTGAGGAGAAGAGGTGGTCCAGCGGGAGTGGCTGGTGCAGGCGCAGAGTAGTTGCGACATTGTGAGAGGTACCAGTTCCTGCTGGGCAGCTGGCGCAGCATTGGGCTCCTGAGTAGACGTTGTGACATTATGGCTGATTGTGATGAAGTGGTTTATTCCAGGTTGTTCTATTGTTGTTCCCGTGAATATTAACAATTAAAGTGAAGACAGAATGGGTGGGTACATGTATGGTTGCTGGTGATCGTCACTGGCGTGGTATGGGACGCAGATGGCTTTAGCGTAAAAAGACTGAGAGCTCGAACTTGCTTGCTTGGAGACGCGCTGAAACGCGACGACCTGCCTCTCACTACACCACCCAGACAATAAGCCCCACCAGCCTTGCTATTGTGCTTTCAGCGGCACCGCGACAATAGGAATCTCTTCGCCCGATCTTTTTCTTCCTCGCCTATGGACCACATGTAATTCGACTCTTACCGCTTCCCATCGAAACTCGCAAGCACATGCAAACGAACACAAAGAACCATCACACCGACCATTGAACCTGCGTCGCGCCGACAAGACTCCCTTTCACCCCATACACACGCAATGGCTGCTGTCGCCCCTCCTGCGACGCCTCAACGCAACCTTCCCGGCGCATACTTCAACACGCCCGCTCCGGCGCCTTCAATCTTCACTCAAAACGCTCAGGCTTTGCGCCAGCAGCCTCCGCCAGGCCCTGCGCTCGCCCAGCAAAACGCAAACACAGTCTCTGCGGTCGAGCGCGCGGCACGAACGATCAATGACACTCTGGTAGCCGAGGCGCGCTTCCCTGAGTTGGAAAGCTATGTCACCCAGGGCGTGAGCGGAGACTACGATCTGCCCAAAAATGCTGCTTGGAACCCATACCAGCCGCTCAAATGGCACGATCTCCCACCGCGGATCTTGGAGCAGGCCAACCTGGGTAACATCGCAATGAAACTCGGCTTCTTTGCTCCTCTTCGACATGCGTGGGCTGCTGTGGACAACTGCCTCTACCTCTGGGATTACACAATGCCCAATCCTGATCTGATCGGATTCGAGGAGAACAGGAATCCGATCGAGACTGTCAAGCTCGTCACACCGAGACCTGGCGTCTTCGTTAAGGATATTACACACCTAATCGTTGTTTCGACCACCGCTGAGATGCTTTTGCTCGGAGTCGCGCCAACGCAAACGGAGACTGGTGCGCAGACTCTTGCACTGTACAACACCAGAATGTCCATCCCAACACGAGGCCTCAATGTGAAATTCATCGAAGGCTCTAAGAAGAGCGGAAGGATCTTCTTTGTTGGAAGCTTCACCGAGGATATCTACGAATTCAAATACCAGCAAGAGGAGGGGTGGTTTACCAGGAAGGCAGATTCTATCTGTCACACCACCTCTGGTGTACCTTTCATCAATACAGGCAAAATCAAGGCAATTACACAATTCCTGGGCCCACAGCAGAGATCAAGCGCACTCGTGCAACTTGTTGTGGACGACACACGCAACTTCTTGTACACACTCAGCGACCGCAATGAGATCAAGGTGTACATGATTCGCGATGGTCTGTCCCTTGCGCTCGCTCGTCCGTACACAAGCCTTTTGCAAAACACAGGACACTTCAACACTCGCACTGAGCTTCTAGTTGGTCGCGATGTGCACCTCGTGTCTCTCAGCCCTATTCCAGCGACAGAGGCAGGCAAAGTCGGCTTGATCGCAACCACCAGCACCGGGTGCCGACTGTACCTTTCGCTCACGCGAGGCTATGGATTCCAAGCAGATGCGTCTAACGGACCCACCAGCATGCAAATCCTGCACATTCGTTTCCCTCCCACGGATCCCAACGCTGTCCCTACTGCGCCCCAGCCATCAGCTGCCGTCACACCTTACAACCAGCCCGCAGTCCCAGGACCTGGGGCTCCGGATACGACTTCTCGTCACCTAGACCCAACCCAGGTGGCACTTCGCTTCCCTCCAGGATACTTCCTTGCGTTCGGGCCAGACCCGGACAACGAGGGTAAGGACCGAGTGTTTTGCACGGCACCAGACTCTGCACGTCTCAGGAACCCCCAAGACCCGAGTCAGCTCAACACACGCTTCTCAGAGTTTGGACAATGGATCACGCTGAACGGTGCCACAGAGCAGGTCTCGCTCATGACGGATGATTTTAGAGCCAGCGGTGTTCCAGCTGGCTTCGGAAACGAGATGGCGGTGCAATTTGACCTCCCCGATACCGAGATTGGTATCTTGACCGGGAACGGCATACAAACAATTCGCCGCAGGAGACTTGTCGACATCTTCGCTTCACTCATGCGTCACGCTTCTTCTGATGATGAGGGATTAGAGGGCGATATCAAACGATTCGTCCGCACTTACGGCCGAGGAGAGACTGCTGCCACGGCACTTGCTGTTGCTTGCGGGAAAGGCGTTGATGTAACTCCTGATTCGCGAGTCGCAAGTGTGACAGAGCCTGACGTTCTGGAGCGAGCTCGGTCAACATTCATCGAACACGGTGGCAAGCCAGAGTACAACGCGAACGCTGTGGTGGACGGCGGAAATCCCATCGACAGTGTTCGCCCAAGTCCCAGGCACGAGGGTCTCGCATTGTACATCAGCCGGCTTTTAAGATCAATTTGGAACGCTCGCGTAGTCGCAGTGCAGGGAGCTCCGGGTGTCGTTGGAGCTATTCGCTCAACTATCAACATCGAGAAATTGCGCAACGTTCAGCGCGACCTGACCGACCTGCAACGATTCCTTGAGAACAACAAAAGCTTCATTGACGGTCTTTCCGGGCCTCAGGCATTGGGCAGAGTTGGGTCGAGAAACGAAGAGGTCGCGCTGCAGGGCGAGCACAGAGCAATGACTGGTCTTGTTTCGTTGATCGCCAAGATCATCGAGGGCATTAGTTTTGTCCTCGTTTTGTTTGATGAGCGGGTAGAAGACATTCTGGCATCACTGCCTGAGGAGGGTAGACAGCAGGTCAAAGACCTGACCTACGAAGCTCTGTTCGTCACACCTGTGGGCCAAGACCTTGGTCGACAGCTCGTAAAGGCGATTGTCAACCGGAACATCGCAATGGGCAGCAATGTCGACACAGTCGCAGAGGCCCTCCGCAGACGATGTGGAAGCTTCTGTTCTGCGGACGACGTGATCATCTTCAAAGCTCAAGAGCAAGTCAAGCGTGCTGTTGAGGCAGGTTTCCAGACTGAAGCTGGTCGCACCTTGCTCAATGAGAGTTTGCGGCTGTTCCAGAAGGTTGCTGGCAGCTTGACCATTGGTGAAGCTGGCGAGAATGGGCAGGACGGCCATGTGCAATGGGCTGTCGACTACTACCAAGACATGCAGTTCTATGCTGGCGCCATCCAGCTGTGCCTTACCGTTGCAGACGAAAAGGACAAGTCAGGGCTTGCGATAAGCTACCTCAAGGACGAGAAGCCCGATGCCGATCCCAGGCAATCAGCGTACCTCGTCAGAGAGCAATGCTACCGTTTCATTTTTGCAATGATTCAGAAACTGGATCAAGAGACACGCTCCGCTACCGATGGCATGGAGGGTCAATTCAGCGTCGCCGCCAAGCGTCGCAACGAGGCCTACGATGTCGTCAATGGCTCTGGTGACATCGTGTTCCAGACCTGCCTCTATGACTGGTATCTTGCTACCAGACAAGAAGATCGCTTGCTCGAGATCACAAGCCCATTCGTACCCCAATTCCTCCGTCAACGAGCCAATGACTGGAACCGCGAGGCGGCTGACCTGCTCTGGAGATACTACGTGCACAACAACGACTATTTGGAAGCGGCTGACACTCAGCTACACCTTGCCCGTGGACAATTCCCGATCACTCTCGAAGAGCGCATGGCATATCTGTCCCGCGCCCGCACCAATGCTTCCACACGCCAATCTGCTCTCGTAGAGTCACGCCACTCGAAACAGCAACTTTTGAGTGATATCGACACTCAGCTTGAGTTGGCCAGCATTCAAGACGACATCTACCAGCGCATGAAGCACGATCCACGTGTCTCTGAAGAACGCCGCCCCGAGATCCTCACTTCGCTCAACAGCACCATCCTCACCATCGACGAACTTTATAACACATACGCCGATCAAGCTGGATACCACGATCTCTGCATCCTTATCTACCAGGTTGCCGATCACCGCAACCCTGCCGACATCCGCGCTAGCTGGCAGGAACTGATCAATCAGACCTCCCGCGAGGCTCTCTTGCTCCGTGACGCGCTACCTTGGGAAGCCGTCGGCGACAAGGTTCGCAACCTTGGCCGACGCCTCCAAGGAGCCGACGCCACCTTCCCAGTACAGACACTCCTCCCCATGCTCGAGCGCTACTCGCTCGAAGACGCTGCGCGAGGCGCTCCCAAGACCTGGGCCATCGACATCTTCCTCAACGTCGACATCCCACACGAGTCTCTCCTGCCTGTACTTGAGCAGATCTACTACAGCAACGAGCATCCTTTCGTCGGCACACAGAGGAGGATCATCGCGGCCCACATGGCGTATGTCGTCAAGACATGGCTCGAAGGCTCATCTCGCAGGGGCGAGAGGATTCCTTTCGGCAGCGAAGAGAACGCGGGTCTGTGCGTTGATTTGCTTAGAACCTTGCTTGCCGCCAGGGATGCTTTGGTCGGCGAAGACAGGCAGGACGCCGAGCAGCTGCAGAGCGCTATCCAAAGGCTGTTGAGGTAGATGTGCTAGTAGAGCCACAAGTAAAATTGTCATGGACTTTTTGGACAAAGCGGCTTTGCTTGACATTGGGCAGGAGCATCAGTTGTCAGACATCGCAGGACGGACGGGTTGTGTTTTGTTTTTTTTTGTTCTTGAAAAGTTTCTAGCAGCGACGGCGTTGTATTTAGGCATGGTCACGGTGGTAAGAAAGAGAAGAAGGATGTACCACTATTGAGACAATATTTTGAGTTACGTGTGCATTCATTGACTACTTCTCAATCATTGACAATCATCTTGTTGTAAGCTGTGTAGTTCGGCAACGTGTGATCTATATGTTGTCAAGTATACACGGAAAAATTCTAAGGATGTGTGTTATCCTTATATGCAGGAACTGCCTCGCCATCCTGTTTGTCTATTTCGTGCCCAATTACCACCATTCAGATCTGATTAATCCACGCACGTAACCGGGCGGCTTTTGAATCTGCGAATTCGAAAGCTTGATTTGCGCCACGCGCCCGAAAAGATCTAGACAGCAAACGACAAACGTCAATATATTATTACGCATCACCCCGCAGATTATTATAAAGACTCACCTTCTGCGCGTGCTGAGTTCCCAAAGCAAAGTAGACATTTCTTGCCAAGCGCTTCTTGGGGTTCCGATCGTTGAAGGACCTGTATGGTGGCGACGCGATGGCGCCTATAGAGATTCTAGACATCGGCGTTTCGACGGTGAGGGGACAACCAACATGGATGTTATATAAAAGATAGGGCTCCCTAGCTGATTGTATGCCCAGGTTCTCGGCTCTCGCCAATCCCAAGAAGATCGATACTCGATATCGAAACTCGGAAGTCTCGCGTACGACAAATCGCTCGCGTGCTTCGCGGTCTACGACGGGCAGTACGTTGTGTTTTCCCCAACACCTTGAGAGGGAGCGAAAGAGAGCACCACTAAAAAAACTAGTGGCGGCGCCGAAGTAGCCGAGCACGCTCGCGAAAATCTCACCTCAATAATCGACCGCCGCCTAAGCCTGTGCGACGATTTCGAGCAAGCGATCAAAGACGCCATGGTGGAAGAAGACACGGCGATCCGGAAAACTGGCATGCTGCAGCCTGGCTCAACAGTAGCGTTAGCGATTGTAGACGTCAAGCGGGGGATTGTCGTGGTTGGTGATTTGGGCGATTCTCACGTCGTGCTGGCGGAGAAGAATTCCGAGCGGAAGGGCGATTGGAAAGCGAAGTGTCTGTCTTACGCGCAGAAGCCGTGGTCGAAAGAGGAGAGGGAGCGGATTCATGATGCTGGGGGGAAACTTAATCGCATTTATGGAGAGACGAGACTTGGTGAGATTGCATGTTGTACTTTTGGGAGTTGGAAGCTGACTGGGAGTTTTCAGGCGCATTGAATATGTCCCGCTCGCTCGGCGACATGGATTACAAGCAGCCAGCTGCAAGCTGGATTACCTCGTCGTCAGTCATTAGAGACGATCTGCCCAAGAGAGAAGGGTCGATAACTGGCGATCTTATCTCAAACGAAGCACATACAATGCAGCGGGACTTGCCTGACCGCTGTGTACTCACACTCGCCACGGACGGTGTGGGCGAAGGGCCTGCCGCCGAACGTGTCGGCAAGATGGCAGCAGAGATGTGGGAGAAGAAGATTTCTGCACAAAAAATCGCAGAGCAGCTGGCTCGCAAGTTGGAGAAACACCGTTTCGCTGACAATTGTACGGTGATTGTGGTGTGTATGAAGAGAGCGGTAGAGAAGTAAAGGGGTCATGATGAGGCGTGTCAATTGTACGAGTACACGAAGGATACCACATACGATACCAGGCGCGATGACAGCATTTTGGAAGAAATCGGTGAAAGGAGGCATGAGACATATTGTAGACAGCTGTGGGTTATCATTCATTCAGATCATCATTCTACATCTGCGACTAGTTAATCTTAGTGAGAAGCTTGCCCTGGTTGGCACCAGAGAAGAGACCCAGCCAGGTCTTGGGGATCTCGTCAAAGCTGGACTCAACAATGTGCTCGCCCTCATCTCCGATAGTCAACTTGCCCTCGGAGATAGCCTTCTTGAAGGTCTCCAAGTCCTGGGCGAACTTGTCGGCGAAATCCAAGACGATGAATCCCTTGATCTCGATTCTCATGGTGATGATCTCGAACCAGTTCTTCAGGCCGGTAAGGGCATCCCCGGTGCTGTTGTAGTTCGAGATCGCACCGCAAGCAGCGATACGGCCGCCCTGAGCCATGCGAGTGAGCAGCAAGTCAAGAATCTCACCACCGACATTGTCGAAGTAGACGTTCACGTAGTCGGGTGTGGCCTTCTTGAGGTCGGCAGCGAACGAAGAGGACTTGTAGTTGAGGCACTCATCGGCGCCGAGGGACTTGACCCATTCACACTTGGCGTCACTACCAGCAATACCGATAACACGCTTGCAGCCGATCAGCTTCTTGGCGATTTGAACGGCCATGTTGCCAGTGGCACCTGCGGCGCCTGAGATGACGACAACATCCTCGGGAGATGCACGTGCAATGTACTTCAGACCGCCGTGGGCAGTGAGGCCAGGCATACCAAGGGCTCCGAGGTAGTGGGTTCTGCTAAGGCCGTTGGGAAGCTCAGGTGCGGGCTGGCATTGACTCGCCGGAACGATAGCTTGCTCCGCCCATCCAGAGGCCGCAAGGACGATGTCGCCCTTCTTGAACTTCGAGGAGGTTGACTCAAGGACTTCGGCCAGGCCACGAGCACGCATGACCTGTCCGATCTGCATGGGAGGGACGTAGAGGCGGGATTCGTCCTCCATGTCACGGAGCCAGCCACGCTGGGCGGGGTCGTTGGAGAGGTACTTGGGCTTCACGAGCAACTGGTCGTCTTTGAGTTCGCCCAGTTCAGCGGTCTTGATGGTGAATGTGGCATCGGCGCCCTCGAGGACTGGCAGTCCGCTGGGCTTGTTGTTCAGAACCCATTGGCGAGTCTGGACCATGATGGCGATGTTTAGTTGTGATGATGTGTTGGAAGAGGGGAAAGCGATGTTGGTGTCCAGTTGAAGTTCGATTCGAGCGGTTTTGGAGATCTGAAGAGCGTGAGTCACAGCGAAGGAACGATAGCTGTCACATAAATATCGACAGCATAACAGTTGTTGTTAACCGCGTGTACTTGAAAAAGATGCCTCGGCTCCAACCGCCCCACTTCGTCACAATCTTTTGCTGATAAATCGGTTGGGTTATGCATGCCGTAAAACGCGAATGAGATCTCATCGTGATCTGACCTTCGTCCACCGTCATGCTCACCTTCATATCTTGTGTCACGAAATGTCACTCAACTTATGGCCTTGATTTGGGTGTCAAGGGTGCTGGGATGCATTGTGCTGTGTTTGAGATGCCGTCACAAAATCGCACATAAGGTTTGATCTACTGCATTAATTCAACGACGAACGAAGGTTAATCAGAGCTTTATAGCTACATTTAGATGTACTACGTGTAGTACCAATAAGTATCCTTTAATACAGTTGTACGAAAAATGCTCATATTTTCATGTTGGCATTGCTCATTCCATCTCCCGGGTCTTGCACATCACCTCAACCCTATACCCTAAGCATATTCACATAAACCGATCCATGTATGCATTCATGTTGAAAACGCATGCATTCTACGCGCAGATCTAATCAGACCACTCGGACTGAAATGATAGAACGCCATCGAAATGTCAAAAAGCAAGCGGCCAGTAAGAGGCCCACATCACCGCCAGATAGTCAGAGGAAGTTCGCTGATTCGTTCAATCGTATCTGCAAACAATCCCATAGATAACAGCGTACATGTGGTCAGCTCACCCAATTTTCGACAACAGGTCTGAAGGAAACTCCGTACAGCACCTGCCGAGGTACTCGACAGCTATGTACAGCCATTGGTGGTATCATGGAGTTAGCTCTTGAACAATAACGAACTCTGTCTCGATGATTGTTAATATGATTCGGGCATCTGGTAAGTCCGACCATCCAGATGTCAGCGTGAGCGCCATGAATACATGCGTAGATGTCCGGGCGAGAGCTGAGTTGATCTCTTCCGTGACAGGTCGATCACTTGTAGCTGAAGATGTAGACTTTGACGACTTTGTTCCCTTGGGCGAGACCTCATCAAGCCAGATATATTACGCAGATTCTCACAAATCGCCATGAGATCATTGGGTATCGTCCTACTCTGAGACGAGAAAAGGCTCCCGACAGCAATGATCTCCAGTATCGTAGCACTATTGAGAAGGCCACGATTACAAATCCTGGCTTTGAGTTGCTCTGCCATATTGCTGAGCTGACAGCTGAGTCTCATGCAAAGGGAGACGCAAACAAGTGTGTGAGAGGCATGAGTGTTTGTCATGAATCGCGAAGGGCTGCGGTCGAAGTAAGTAGCACGCCTTGTGATTCGCGCGAGAGGGAAAGAAAACGCATGTACATTCGCTGCAAGGGAAAGAAAGATAACGACCCAGTGTTGACATAGTTGTGCTCAAAGGGAAACGCTGCAGGAAAACACATCTCAGCATTGCTGCAGAACTGGCTTGGGAACATAAGCAAACCCTCTCAAGTTCAATCCTTAACGCTTCATGATCCCGTATTCGCCACGCTAAAACCTGGAAAGAATTGACTTGCCGCTCGAACGTAAATGCAGAAATGGAACATCTCACACTCATCTCTCGCCTCGCCTCCCCAGTAAGCTCTTCCTGTCGTGAGGGACCGCACCCTTACTTGGTCTGGCCGTTGGTCGATCCGTTGGCTTTCTTGGCGGCAGCGTCTTCCTGGAACTTCTTGACGTCCTTCTCGATGGCTGTGTCAAGTCTGGCCTTCAGCTCGGGTCTGTAGCCAAACATGAACAAGACCTCGAGCCAGACGAAGAACGGTGCCTGGAACAGAGCCTGGACTAGGTTGTCCAGCAGAGCAGGAGCACGGCCCTCGAAGACACCGTGACCGATGAATTGAGCGACCCATGCGAAGATGTGGACACCGATGGCGATCTTGTTTGCTGCTGAGCCATAGTTTGAGACAAGGTGGTTGGCGTAAGCAGCGCCGCCGAGGAGGACAGGCGCGTAAAGGCCTCCCGCGACCGGCTCCATGAGGACATACAGAGTGGCGTAGACCGTAACGACGATGGTGCCAAAGTTAGGTGGGAGGTTCGGAACGCTGAGCCAAGAAGGGATTGGGACTGCTGGTGTGTTGGCTCCCTGTAATTTGGAGTTAGTGGCATGTTTTACCCAAGTTAGTTGGATGTACTCACAAACATGACCGCAGTGAACATGATGGCTGGGATACATGTGATGTGAATGGCGATGTTGACCTGTCAAATGTGAGCATGTTGGAAAGCTTATTTGGCAAGACCATCGCTGATGTGTTGAAATCCGAAAGTCATCTCAGTTTGTTGAAACTTGATCCTGCTACGACTTCGACTGAAGAACTACATGCGAGTTCTTACAAGGCCTCGCGAGTTAGATACATGTATCCATCAAAGTGGCTGACGTGGCTGACTGGATGGAGCTTCGAATTTCAACGCAACAGCGAGGTAGCTCGGGCGTGCGGACAAACCGGATTATGATGGTAGGCGCCATACTTGGAAGTGTCAGTATTTGCTGGACGTATAATCACTTTATCACTGTAGACAATGTCCTTACGTTTTGCAGCGCCTTCTCCAAGTTGAGCGCCATAGCGGGGAATGAGCAACTGAAACAGGTACCGGGTACAAAGGATACGGCGGAATCGGAGGAGTAGGTTCAAAGTGAATAATAGATAGATAAAATTAGCGGGTCGGGAGGATGAGGAGGCGTATGGCAACAGTGGAGACAGTGCCGGCGGAGAGAGTGTCTGGTGTGTAGTCCTGGCTTCTGCTGACGACGAGATCGAGCAAGAAGTGTAGCAGTTCAGCCCGCACGCCAAACAGTGCTTCAAGCTGGCCTCGCTGGCTTACTGGCCCCAGCCGAGACGGCGCTGATGGCTTCCGTGAAATCCCGTCGAAGGCCTGAGGCATAGGCTTCACGCAATTCACAATCTTGGGCAGGAGCTTGTGAGAGAAGGTGCTACCAGCTCGAGCTCAATTCACAGCAGTACGCAAACAATATAACAACCACTGCACCCGATCACCTCTCACTACTACACACCCTGCCGTTGCCACCCGTGCCCGTGATCTCGTTGACGTCCGAGTGTTTAGTCTGCTTCTCCTAAGTCGCCAAGGCGGGTCCAAGCGCAACTTCCGAGAGCGAGCGACGGGAGAGCAAAGCTGTGTTCTCGCTCAACTCACCCGCGAGGCCATCACCACCACATCTCCTCTCTCCGCTACATCATCCCCAATTCATCGCCGCATTGCTGAGGAAGCGGTCTCATCATACCACTCAGCATCATAATGTTCAGGACCGCTCTTAGGACGAGCCAGCGCGCGGCCGGCGCCGTCGCTGCCAGCAGCAGAATTTCTGCGGTATGTACCTCGACACGCCCCTACGCCTCGCCGCCGGTGGAGCCCATCGCCAGTCGCCTCCCTGGCCGCCGACTACACATCTCAATGGCTACTACCTTCATCTGGGGTGCGCATGGGATGGAGCGTCGCTGCTTGGGATGGCGCTGGTATAGCTCCGCCGGGCAAGCGAGCGAGAGGGGAAAGACGCCGCCCAGCTTTGAAGCTGGCTTCAGGGAGAAGCGCGCTAACGTCGGTTCTTGCATATAGGCGCGCAACACCGCCCCCATCGTCAACACCTTCGCTCGCAGCTATGCCGCCGATGCTAAGGCTACCCCCACTGAGGTCACCTCTATCCTCGAGCAGAGGATCCGCGGTGTCCAGGAGGAGTCTGGTCTCGCCGAGACCGGCCGTGTCCTCTCCGTCGGGTACGCAAAAGCAATAATAATAATGATATCAATGGACAACATGAACTGACTGGAACCCCAGTGATGGTATCGCCCGTGTTCACGGCATGAACAACGTCCAGGCCGAGGAGCTTGTCGAGTACGTCGCAATCGCAATATCCGCCAAATTATGAGGACCACCCGCGACTAACATCCAAAACAGGTTCGCCTCCGGTGTCAAGGGCATGTGCATGAACCTCGAGGCCGGCCAGGTCGGTGTCGTGCTTTTCGGTTCCGACAGACTTGTCCGTGAGGGCGAGACCGTCAAGCGTACTGGCGAGATTGTATGTGCAACTTCATCCTCAAGAATCGCCACATGAACTAACAAAATATCCAGGTCGACGTCCCCGTCGGCGAGGCTCTTCTCGGCCGTGTCGTTGACGCTCTCGGCAACCCCATCGACGGCAAGGGTCCCATCAAGACCACTGAGAAGCGTCGTGCCCAGGAGAAGGCCCCCGGTATTCTCCCCCGTCACTCCGTCAACCAGCCAGTACAGACTGGTCTCAAGTCCGTTGACGCCATGGTCCCCATCGGCCGTGGTCAGCGTGAGTTGATCATTGGTGACCGTCAGACCGGTAAGACTGCCGTCGCTCTTGACGCCATCCTCAACCAGAAGAGGTGGAACAACACCAACGACGAAACCAAGAAGCTTTACTGCATCTACGTTGCCGTCGGTCAGAAGCGTTCTACCGTCGCTCAGCTCGTCCAGACCCTTGAGGAGAACGACGCCATGAAGTACTCCATTATCGTTGCCGCCACTGCCTCTGAGGCCGCTCCTCGTAAGTCTTCCGCTGAAACCATCTCTCTCAATGGCATCCACTGACCGGAAACAATACAGTGCAGTACATCGCACCATTCACCGCTACCTCCATGGGTGAGGTAAGTCAATTAACGATACTCAAATCTAGTTATATGGCCAGCAGCTAACACACAAATCAGTGGTTCCGTGACAACGGAAAGCACGCCGTCATTGTCTACGACGATCTGTCCAAGCAGGCCGTCGCCTACCGTCAGATGTCCCTCCTTCTCCGTCGCCCTCCGGGACGTGAGGCCTACCCCGGTGACGTCTTCTACCTCCACTCTCGTCTCCTCGAGCGTTCCGCCAAGATGAGCGACAAGTTCGGTGGTGGATCTCTCACTGCCCTCCCTGTCATTGAGACCCAGGGTGGTGATGTGTCCGCTTACATTCCCACCAACGTCATTTCCATCACTGATGGTCAGATCTTCTTGGAGGCCGAGCTCTTCTACAAGGGTATCCGCCCTGCCATCAACGTCGGTCTCTCTGTGTCTCGTGTCGGCTCCGCCGCTCAGCTCAAGGCCATGAAGCAGGTCGCTGGTTCCCTCAAGCTCTTCTTGGCCCAGTACCGTGAGGTTGCCGCCTTCGCCCAGTTCGGTTCCGATCTCGATGCCGCCACCAAGCAGACCCTCAACCGTGGTGAGCGTCTCACTGAGCTCCTCAAGCAGAAGCAGTACCAGCCCATGGCCGTCAACGAGATGGTTCCTCTCATCTTCGCTGGTATCAACGGTTACCTCGACAGCGTCCCCGTTGCCAAGATCCTCCAGTGGGAGTCTGACTTCCTTTCTCACCTCCGCACCAACGAGCAGTCCTTCCTCGACACCCTCGACAAGGAGGGCGCCCTTTCCAAGGACCTCGAGGCCAAGCTCAAGGACATTGTCACCAGCTTCACCAAGAACTTCTCGTAGATTAATATCGAGAAGTCGGGTGTTTAGATGAGAAGATATGGCCGGGAGACGTGGAAGTTTCGTGTATAGTACAGAGAGCGGAGAGCGTAGAAAGCAATTGAGTGTTTCCTCTTTACGCTTTCCACGGCCCACCGCGCGAGAAAAGCCCGCGGTGTAGTAACTTGTAGATACGCGAGTACCTGTTCCTTTTGTTACCGAAACCTGACTGTCCCAATTTCTCAACCTTTGTCGAATCGAGACTTAGTAAAACTGCATCTCGGCGGCGAGATGTCTCGCTTCCATTGCCGAAGTATCTCATCGCAGTACGTCGTTGTGAGAGCATCCCAATGACCAAAGATACAAGGTTGACACAATCTGTAGGGTTAACATCGTGAATGGCGATATGGAGTTCCGGGCGCTCCGAGACGACTCTTATTGGTCAAGGGCTCAATCTCGATTAACGCGGCTGCTGATAGCAGCTGATGTTCTTTAGGAGACACTTCCTTCGTGTGAAGAACAATCTAACATCGTGCTACAGGCTATCGCTAGGCGTTCGCTGCAACACATGTCTCATTGGTACAAGCATTAGCCCGGGCTTGCAGCGGAGTCTGACGTTGCAAACTACGAGTAAACATGCGAATGAGCATGGCAAGCAAGCTGTTCAGAGGTAAGTTAGCAGGATCAGTCAAGATCTCACGAGGGCGCGCTTCGTACGTGATGGGGTTGCAACCGTCCGCATAGACTGCGTCGCCCGCAGATTATGACCTCTTGGGCAATCTGGACACTCTCAGTGGGAGCTTCGCGGGTTCTCTTGACAATTCACATGGTGGTGGCGCTTTAGCGATGACATCCGTCGAGCGGCTCGATTGGCAGCATCCTAAATACCCAGGTAAAGATGTATTCATATACTGACGGTTTCGAAATTTCGCGGCAGTCGTTGCTCTCTATAGCATTCAGGGAACCTTCTCGTGGGCCTCAGGAACAATCACGGTGACATATGTGGTTACCAACAGCCTATCTTGATATTTTGGTCCCTGTGTGATATTGAGTGATCTCCAGCATCATCTCAATTCGCCCCCGAGAGGCATTCGTACCCCTCGAGCAGAAACCCACGCTCCATAACAAAACATCGGTTTCTTGTGAACGTACCACAGGAAAGGTTGTAGATGTGAATGAGCATTTACTGGGCATCGTTCTTTTTTTCCGGTACTTTCAACGTTTGGAGCCCAGGCAGGAATAATGGTCATTGAAGGCAATACAACTCGCTGGCGCTCAATTCCATCAATAGTCTAGTCATGTGTTCTTATCTCGTTAGACATACACCATGAATGTATACTCCCATGGCTGAAATGAACTGCTCAGGTCAACGAAGCTGCTCTCAATCATGAGTAGTCATTCACCCAAGCACGATGATTCTCGAGCAATATGTCGAACATCAGGAACTGCAATGCAGGAGAAGTCCGTTTCCTTAATCCCTCCCCCCACCAACAAAGTAGGAGCAAGATCCGTGTTTGACGGTCAGCCGTTAGCTTCCGAAATGATGCACCATTCACAGCTCGTCGAGCTGGTGGGTTGTAACCCTAAGAACCCCAATCGTGTACATACATGTATTCGTTCAATGGTATTTGACAACTTGAACACACATGCAAGTACATGTATGAGAACACATTCGGGGGGTGGAATTGAAGTAGTAATATTTTTCCAGTATCTAATCCACACATGTTGCAGACATGCTGAGGGTAAGGGAGATTGATCTAGCCACAATGAGTGAGCAAATGATCGTTTTCACACCACCAGGCTGATACATCGATCGTTCGGGGCTACAGAAGGCAGTACGATTCAACAAATGCACGAAGTTGAAGTCTTGTCTGATACCCGGTGGTGTCAGGGCAGGCAAGAGCAAACAACGCACCTGTTCAAAACATCGACAAGAATATTGGAAGACCCGTGCCAGACAACAATCACGTTTCGTGCAATATTCATTTCGTCAAAGGTTATCGTCATGATGATCTACATCGGCTATACATCAAGCAAGCTCTTGCTTCTCATGGGTATCTCAATCTCCTCCGGCTATTTCGATGGGTATCGTAGTATCGCCGCCTCGCGGAGGCACTGCATGCGGTGCCCTGATACTGGTACTCGAGCACCCACAAGACTTTAAACAAAGGAAAACTCAACGGGAGCTGACCAGCAGCTTCTTCGTCGACCTCATGGCATGTAAGCAGAACCAACCGATCCAAACCCCAAGCGCTGATAATACTTCAATGTGAACCGCGCTGTTCTTGACAGCGTGCTCATAAACCATTGATCAACGGTGGATGTGCCCTGCTCCTGTTCCAAAGCTGCTTGGAAGTGTGACTGGCCGTATATGTTAGCGGTATGAAAGAATGAGTATCAGATCGAGCATCTTCTGAGACTCACCAATCTCCAAAGCGAAGCCTGGTTGATTGACACCTATCCAATCCCTGATCGCCAATTCCACCGAGAAAGGGACAGTCTCAGGTCGACCTCGCTCAGACCCGTGACGAGCCATCTCGTATGAAGGCGGGTTTTCCGGAATAGGTCTTTCCCGTCGTCCCACTGAGTTATTGCTCCTTGTCATGCTCTGGCAAAAATCGCTTGAAGCAGCGGCCGGATAACAATACACGAAGCGGTTCATATGAGCCTCTATCATCGCCGACCCAAGAACGCTCATAACCTTTGCTAGAGTCTCCACACCACATCCCGCAGCAGGACTTGAGCGGTTGGTGACAAAGATGACGCCCGAGCAGTTCCTAGCAGCCGCGTCGAAAGCGTTTCTCGCTGTGGGATCGGAAATGATGCAAGGCTGGTAGCGTTCGCGGCCGTGGCTGGCCTCGAAGTGCTTTGCTGTTTGGGCGGCTTCTCTCGCGTTGGCGACGATGCCGCGGACTGAGTGTTGGTGGTCGAGCAGGCGGTCGATGATGTGCATGCCCTGGCGTGTGTAGGCGCCGATGACTAGGACCGTCGAGCCTTCGGGGAATGAGTGGAGGTTTACGCTTGATGCGGAATCATCGTGTAGGCACTCAGAGTAAGCTGGCGGTAGTGGGCATGATCGATATGCTGGTAGGGGTTCGGACATGTTTGTTGACGTGTTTGTTGGCTCCATGATCTGGTACGCAGGCGGCCACGAAGGATGTCTGCGATTCCATTTCTTTTGCATGCTGTCTTGGGATTGCATGCGCTCTAGGAACCTCGGAGCCATGATTTGCGTTTTACGAGGATGGGTTGTTGGGTTTGATGAGAGTTTGTGATTTGAGTGAACCGTGCTATTCGTGGCGCGTCAAGGTATACAAGGTATCAAGGTATAGCTGACAACAGCTCGTGTTGATCTGTCTGGGATCAGGGATTATTTACCTCTGTTGCTAGAGCTCCGAGGAAGTCAATTACAGGGCAATCGCTTCTGTATCAGGTGGCAGGGCTGAAGCGGGCTCTTGTTTTACTGGCATGAAGGTTGTTGCATTGGTTTCACGATTCAGCTGGCGTGAAACAAGCGGCGGGACGCGAAAGCATGCGCAGTCTTGTTCAGGCATCGTAGACATGGTATACTGATATTGTCAGGCTACGCAGTCTATAGATAGACAATGCGTATGCTTTAAAGATTTTCGACCCATTTCATTGCATTGAAAGAGCAGATTTGGTTGATGATATTGCGGCATTCAGGCGTGTTGTGAATGTCGTGCTGGTGCACGGTCAGCCTCACTCGCCTCCGTGCCGCACCAAAGCTGCGCCAAATTGCCGTTGGATTCAAGTTATGTGCCCAGCTCCTCAAAGATCATCATGCTCACGTTGCATGATGCGGCATGCATGGTCTGCGAAGGTCTAGATGCGTGCGTTGTGTTGTTTACTGATGAACGTCGGGCGCCCCGACTTGAGTTTTACCCCCCATACCTTGCCGATCAGTTATTGTTATCTCGTTCACGCGTGCTAAGGCGTGCTGCAAGTCTGTCATCACAGCTACGCTGGATTTTGTGCAATTTATCTTACGGCACGTGAAGCCAATTTCTCTCGGTAATGACATTAGCAGGTCGGCTTCATCGATAACTAGGAATGCTTGCTGATATCTTGAGAGTCCGCACATCGGCTTTATTAGTATTAGTGGTGTGTACTAATGAATAGTGAAGAGACGGCTGCGGTATACACGCCTGTGTACGCGAGCTGCGCGACCAAACGTGGGGATCGAGATATTTGCTCTGCCTCTGCAAGTGATGCGGTCCTGTAATCGCACCACAGCACAACGTGACGCAAGTGCTTTCAGTGTATCTTGGTACATAGGCTCAACACACTGACATGGTCACAAATGAAGGAAATGCAATGAACTTTTAGAAGCTGGTTTAGTCTTTTACGATGCTATATGCTTCATAGAAAAAGGGTATCCATCCGCCTAATACTAAGCAGTGAAACACAGCAGAGTACCGTCGATCCCGAGAAATCCTCTACTTGAGGGGAATGAAACGGGAAGAGTGGGTGGCACCGATACCGGGGCGACCGTGACGGACGGGCTTGCTGTTGTGGTTGTTAGCATGCTGTTCGGTTGCAGAAGAACCGCATCCGGAGTGACTCACTAAGAGATGGAGAACTCGGCGAGGTAGTGGCCGACCATCTCGGGCTTGATCTCGACCTGGTTGAACTCCTTGCCGGAGTAGACACCAACGACGGAACCGATCATCTCGGGGACGACGATCATGTCACGGAGGTGAGTCTTGACGAGGTCGGGCTTCTCGTTGGGCTTGGCCTCCTGCTTGGCCTTGCGGAGCTTCTTGATCAGACCCATGGGCTTGCGCTTGAGGCCACGGTTGAAACGTCTGCGGGCACGAGCGTGGACGACATCGCGGAGCTGCTCGCTGGAGAGGTCGAGGAGCCTGAGAGATGGAGTCAGTAGGACGTCCAAGATATGCGCGCGCTCGTCTGCGACTGCGCCGATCCAGTGTGCGTGTGTGCCAGGTGTTGTACGTACTCGTCAAGGTCGATGCCACGGTAAGAGAACTTGCGGAAAGATCTCTTGGCCTTAAGGGCTATACCACAGATTCCATGTCAGCCGATATCCTATCTTCCACGCCCCTTTGTGGCCTATCCACAGGGTTTCATCCATTTCGAAGGGTAGTCGTACCGGCAGCCTGCTCGGGGTCCTGGGAGGAAAGTCAGCATTATTGCGCATAGTGATTTCATGTGCGCAGTCGATGTGAACGTACGTAGTCCTGGTCGGCCATTGTATCTGCTGTTGACGGATAGAATGAGTTGTCGGCGGTCGCTTGATCTGAAGCAGTTGGTGTGCGCTTGCTGCAAAGTTGAAAGCCAGGGCATTTCGCACTAGCCTTGGCACGCTAATTGGCGAGAAGTTTGCTCCGCTTCGCAGCCATAATTCTACATACCATGCTCAAGCAAATAGTTGCATTGATCAATATTGGCATCTACAAGGACTGGGAGTACAAGTCTAGCCACTGTAAAGGCGATCGACATGTACTATGGCAATGCCCATCAATCTTAGATTCAACCCCAATGCAAGTCACAGCACAAGCAGATTGCGTTCTCACTGCCTGACAACTTGTCGCGACAACTTCAATAAAACATGGAGAAAATCATAGTCGTAATCGATCAATCGTTCGATGATGAAGGTTGGTTTCATTTCACGTATAACCAGGCGCTGCGCTTCCACTCTCGCGAACAGCAAGTCCACGACACAGTCATGTCTCTCGTCCTCCGCATTTCTTGGGGCAGATCGCTGGCACCCTTCCTCCACCAAACGCCATCCCTTGACCAGGATTTCGCATCAAACATCCATTGCCGGAGTTCGCGCTTAGTCGAAGAGACCGAAGCCCATGTCGTCGTCAGACTCCTCCTTCTCCTCCTCAGCCTTCTCGGCCTCGGGGGCGGCCTCAGCGGCACCACCAGCGGCGGCAGCACCACCGGCAGAGGCGGCACCAGCACCACCAGAGGGAACGGAGGCGAGCTTCTCAGAGCCGGAAGAGATCAGCTAGATAGTGTGTTAGTCGTCGCATGTCGCAAAGGCACTTGATATGTGCGGGGTTGTGCGAATTTTGCATGTCGAACTTGTGCATACCTCGTTGATGTCCTTGCCCTCGAGCTCCTTAAGGAGAGAGCTGAGGCGCTCCTCGTCGGCGTCGATGCCAACAGAGCTGAGGACGGTCTTGATGTCCTCAGCAGAGGGGGAGGAGTTGCCGGCCAAGCCGAGGAGGAGGAAAGCTGCGAGGTACTTCATCTTGACGGTGTCTGGCGCAAAGGCGTTAGTTGTGTGCTATGCGGTCGCAGAGGCGTTGGTCGCAAGCAGGAGTGCACTCACTGTTGGGTTGGTTGGTTTAAAGACAGGAGAATCAATCACGTTTAAGCGCAAGCGCAGACTGAAGCTACAATGTCCTGGATGGGTGGTGGTCGAAATTCTTCGATTCTCGGTAGATCGCGAATTGGGAGAGAGCGACCGTGGCCCATATCTTGGCATGACCTGCGATGGAAAGAGCCTGCCGCGGTCGGCCCGCCGCTTAACTGTTTCCGGACGGTTACCCTCAAGTGACTAAGGCATCGCGTTCACCAGACTGAGGCCCTGTTGCTCTTCCACACATATATAAGACTGCCTCTGACCCTCTTCACTGCACCACCACCAGCCATTTCCTATGTTGTAAGCGCCTCGACTGGGCCAGGGGCAGCACATCATTAATCACCACCACAACTCGCATCATGTCGTCGGTACGTCATTCTTTGCGTTCTCCTGTGCACTACACCGACACACTCACTAATGCCACTTGTTCAGTTCGCCGCATTGCTCGCATCAGTCGGCAAAGACGGCCAGTCTGCGACTGCGCCCGTAGCAAAATCCCCAGCATCAGCGACCGCCGCGCCCCGACCGAGACCCACGATGGTCGCAACCGCCACAAAACCTCTCTCGTCAAACAGCTCGCCAACACTCAAGAGGAAAGCCGACGACAGCGACACTGGAGCCAGATCAAAGACCATCCGAACCGACTCGAATCCCATCATTTCTCGTAACACTCTACCCGCGAAGGTACCCACATCGAATACCTCGAAGCCTGCACCAGCTGTCACGGCCGGATACAAAGGAACTGCCCGAGCTGCCGCGACCACAACGAACCCCATCAAACCTCGACCCGCGCAAAATGCGCCCGTAAAGCCCACTGCCGGCTCCAGCAACCCAGCAGCGACCGCATCTGCATCTGCAGCGGCGCCCGCACCCAAAAAAGGAGGATTCGCTGCGACCTTGGCCAGAGCTCAAGCAGCGCAGCAAGCACACAAAGCAAGCGGAGGAATCAACATAGTTCACAAGCCCGTTGAGAAGCTCTCAAAGAGAGAAAGAGAGCGAAAGCAGCAGCTGGAGGCGGCCGAGAAGCAAAAGGCAAAGGGCGCGCCCGTGAAGGGAAAAATGGCCCAACAGGTTGGCAGGAGCAGGAGCGGTACACCAGGAGACGGCAAAACATCATCACAGCCGAAGAAGGGACCGGTGCAACTTGGATACTCTGGCACGATGCGCAAACCCGTCGAGGTGGGCTACACAGGCACTATGCGTGCTAAGGATCCCGCGAAGTCTGTACAGCCTGCTAAACAGAAGGACAAGTTCGGTGGACAGGACAAGTACGGCGGATACGCTTCTTGGTCAGATCTGTCCGACGCTGAAGAAGAAGATGAGCAAGACTACCTTTCCGATTCGGACGACATGGAGGGCGGCTTCGATGATCTTGAGCGCGAAGAGGCTGCAACCGCCCGCCTGGCCCGACGTGAAGACATGGAAGCACAGGCAGAAGAGGAGAGGTTAAGGAAAGAAAAGGCCGACCGCAAGAAGAAGCTCGAGGCGATGGCCAGACAAGCTCAGGCGAAGAAGAGGTTCTGATCGACAGGAGGAGTGCTTTTTGAAATTATTTTGATGCGTTATTCAGCGTTTATGGTTATGAGCAGCGAGCTAGCGATTCGGGTTTCCTTTTCTTTCTCTTGTTCTTAGTTTTGGGTGGGGTTGGAGTACTCTGGAACGAGAATATCCTACAGGCTTATAAGGTAGAATCTCCTAGCTTCGTGCATTGCTGTGGCGTGCATTTCTTCCTCTTCTGCCACTTACCCACTCACTTGTCCACCTCTCAACTTCCGATTTTATCAGCTTGGACATATTTAGTACTTTTCGATGACCGCCCCTCACGAGAGACTCCTTATCGCGTCCTAATCACTTCTTTGGAGCCCCGCTCTTATCACGTAAGGATTGACCGTATACAAATTACTATCCATGATCCACCATCCTCCATTCACCGATCGACCTAACGAAACATAACAAGCTACGATTGAAATATTGCCATGCCTTCGAGGTTATGAACTGTGTATTGTCTGTAACATAGGTAGGTCTCGCCCTGTGCGGTACAGAGCAGATTGATGTCCCTCACAGTTCGCAATTACTGATTTTCTCTCGTGACGAGCCGTCCCAACTCAAGGACATGCTTTGAAGTGGCACTCGATCGTCCCGCTTTGCTGAGAGATGGACAGTAATCTCGTCGCAGGCCACTCTATTCAATCTTCTTTGACGTGGTGATGATGTCGTCCTGTTCCATATTTGGAATCCTCCTACAGTCTCTTTTGAAGCTACGCAAGTGCTTATCAAGGTTTGATGCTGCTTGGTGATTAGACTTCATCGATGTTGTTTCAACGAGCAGCATATAGCGATCCGCCGGGAAGAACAACAGCAGTCAGCCCTACTAGACATCGATATGAAGCAATAATATCAGAATATGCTACTCTCCTGCCAGGGCCCGCCGATACTGCCGCCCCGCCCGCCGCAACCGACTGCTCGCACTGGCGCGCGTAGAGAATACGGCCGACGCATCATGTGGCAGGCCTCGAGTGCATTCTCTGCCAGCAGACCCCAGCACAGGCCGATTGTCCTCAAGCCAAGGTGGATGTCTGCCGCGGACGAGTGCTCGCCCAGGCCATGGAGACGGCGATGCGAGGCCGGGGCGTTGATGACGATGCCTTGGCGGGAGGTGTACAGCCCAGTAGGGCTGAGGCTGATGGAGTCGGTATGGAGAGGGTCCCTTGTTTGCGGAGATGAGATGTGATTTGTCGGTGGTACGAAAGAATCTCGAGGCTGGCACGGGCGGGGAGGAGGGCAGAGATGTCTCACTCCACACCGACTGCGGTGTCAGTCGTAGCAACAATGTATAGCTATGCTACCAGCATGGCTTCATCAGCAGCAAGAAGTGAATAGCACCCGCGTGACGGTAGCATGCTCTCAACTCCCTTGCTCACATGCGCCTCAGGTCTTGCAGCTTGGCGGCGTGTCCTTGTCATGTCCAGGCTTACGTCAATGCGTCCCACTACGAACAGCCCCGATCGACGCGTGCCCGCAGAGCAGCGCAGTGCGGATTATGGATGCACTGCGCAGTTAAAGTTAGCTGCATACCACCAGCCGCGTATGTCTGGCATTATTGCCCGTTGATTTCACTCTGTTCCTTGACTCCGCCGTGTGCCCGTCCTTCGCTGCTGCCTCTCATCCTTCCCTCCTGTCCTTTCTTTCCACCATCACCGCCGCCATCATGGCTTCATCCACTAACAATCCTCAACCCACCGTCATCGGCAGCGATCCCGTTTCCTACCCCACCTTCGATGGCAGACGAGTCCAACTAACTCCGAACAACCGCGCCTCGAATCCGCCACAACAACCGCCATCGCCAAAAATGGCGCGACCTAAGAGGACAGACACCATGGAGACCATCACACCATTCGTAGACGCACAAGAAACTCTGGCCCCGCCAGACGCCGAGGAGCAGCGCAGGCAGCAACTACAGCGCCTGCACTCGGCCGTCTCATACAACTCCAAGATGTCTGTGCCACCGCCCGGCTCCGTCTTGACCGGAAAGCAGGAGCACTATCTAAAGCGCGAGTTGATCAGCCAGCAAACACAATGGGAGATCCGCGAGCTGTCACATCCTACTGCGTTGCGTCGCTTTGGCGCGCCTTTCCTGTCGGATGCTGGCGAGGTTGCGCCGGAGGACTCGGAACTACCACTGCTGCGCTTCATATTCGTACACTTCGTGCGCAACTTCCCATTTTTGAACCAAGCACAAGAGAAGGAGTTCTGGCAGGACAAGCTGCAGCTCTTCCTTGAGAGCTTTGCCAACAAGCATATTTCTGGATCGGAAGATCGATCGGAGGCGACTAAGAGATCAAAGCTCGCGACCAAGGCGACGAAGTTGGTGGAGTTGATGATGGTGTCTGGAATACCCACTGCATCAGGATATGAAGAACGGATTCGTTTCAGCGAGATGGAAGTCGTGGACCGGGGAGCCAACGCGGATGGGTTGGTAGTCAACCAACCAGAAGGCAACGAGATCAACGGGTGGGATGTGAACGTTGAGGGTGTGCGCACAGTTACACAGAAGAGGCATGTCCGAAAACATTCGCATGCGAGCTTTTTGTTGCGGGTAAAGCAGAAGGACAAGCCCGAGATCCACATTGCACGTCGATTCGGAGATTTCGCAAAAATGCACAAGAAACTGCGCCAGGAGCTTCCTGGGAAAGTGCTCACGCCTTTGCCGCGCAAGAACAAGAATTCGTCTCTGTTTACGAGTGCCGACGATGATGATGCTTCAAGCACGTCCTCGATTTCAACGATGGCGCCTAGCCTGGCACCTCCCGAGCCAGTCCAAGAATCTGGTGGTTTCCGTTCATATCTTTCGTCCTGGACGGGCGGCAGCAGTACACCATCTCACAAGCGTGCACCTTCACTAACGCCAAGTACTGCCTCGCCTCGCCCTAGCATAGATTCGAGTACTGGTCTGGCGACTGGAGCCACTCCCAGGTCTGCTTCACCAGCTCCAGGCCACATGCTGGTACGAGAAGACCAGCGAGTATCCTTAAGAGCGTTCCTCCGGAACTTCCTCCAAAACGAGACCATCGCTCAAAGCAAAGCAATGACCGAGTTCCTAACAGCTGATCCTACGAAACTAACAAACGATGAACTGGACGACATAGCACGGCGAAAGGAGATGGACGAGAGACGAATGGAAGAACAGCGGAGATTTTTCGAGATCGCCAGCCAGCGTGCGAAGGAGCTCGATATTCACATGGAAGGCTTCCGAAGGACAGTCATCGAGAAGAATGGGCTACGGAATCTGTTCGCCGAGATCAAGATCAAGAACAGTATCAGCGAACTGGAGCCTGAATATCAGAAAGTCTGCGAGTGGCTGCGTATTGAGGTTGCTGCTACGTTATATCACCTCTTCTTGGCAGAAGACAACAGTCCGGAGCTGTTCGCGCAGCTCAAGAAGATACACGGTCTTGTTCCTTATGGAACCCTAAAGCAGGTCATTCGATTCACCAACCCTGCGGCGGTCATGAAGGGTGTTCTGGATCTCTTCATGGCACAGCCACTCGGCGCAAAGAGCTTGTTACAACGGATGTTCGGATTTGCCATTGGCGATGGTGTTCGAACTATACATCGTTCCATCGAGACACTTACTGCGAAGATCGACGACAGCATCTACTGTGAGAAGATTAAGAACTTCACGTACCTGCCTGAAGAAGAGAAGAGTGTCATCCGAAACGAGGCGCAGGATGAGCAGGTCGACCTCCTAGTCAAGATCATGCAGACCGACGACGTTCACCCGCCCCTCTCTTCCGAGCAGATTGGACAGACTTTCAACGCATACGTTGCTTGGGACAACGCCGTCGAACACGTCGACGAGTCAATGCGTTCTGGCGCAGAGCTGTTTGCGCGTCTGAAGCAGCTGCTGAAACTCTACACTCGCAAGCGCGACAAGGAGATGATGCTCGAGGTCATCGAAGAGCCTACAACAATCTACCTATTCCGCGACCTCTTCACAATCTTCTACGAGCCTCTCGTTCGAGTATACAAGAGCGCCAACGTCTACAACAGCGTGACAGACTTCGCACGCTTCGTCGACGACGCCATCCAAACAATCGAACGCGCCCAACGCCAAGACGTCAGCGCCGACCCCAACCAGACAGTACAATCCTTCATCGACCTCTGCGCCCGCCACGAAGAAGACCTCTACAAGTTCGTGCACGAGGTCCACCTCCACGACAACGGCCTCTTCGACAAGCTGATGAACTGGATTGAGAACATCCTCGACTTCCTGCGCAACGGCCCCGCCGGCGGCAAACTCGACATGAACGCCCTGTTCCTCGGCGCCCTCGACATGAAGCTCGTCGACAGCGACAAAGTCGTCCGCGAGATCAACTCCCTCATCCGCTGGCAAATGGCGCGCAAAAAGTGGCACCAGGATAAAACGCGCCAGAAAATGGCTTCGGGCGGCGACGCCAATGCTGGCAACGGCATGGGTGGTTTGGCGTCCACTTTCAAGCCTGGCGACTTTGGGTTGAATGCTATGGATTTGCAGGATCTGGATATGGCGGACGATGACGACACGGAGAGCGAGAGCGAAGACGACGACGATGGCGATCCTATCGAGGCAGAGAGGAAAAGGAGAGGTCGCCAAAGGGACTTGCTGAAACGTTCTGCGGGAGAGCCGGTCAAGCCGCATATCGAGGAACTGCCGAAGATGTCGGAGCAGTTCACAGCGATGTTGCGCATGGTGCTTGCTGAGTAATGTAGCGGCTGGTCTCTTGGATGGGCGCAGAGGTGGGCAATGTAGGCTATTGGATAGAACCGCGAGCGGAAGACACGGGGTTGGAATACATACGTAATGATTGGTGGGAAAGCAGTTATTTACGCGAGACGAAGTCCTAACGATAGATGAGAGATATACATCAGTAAAAAAAAATCCTAAGCGATTGACATTCTCATGTGCGAGAGCAAGAAGCGTCGTCTTGATATCTCTCGTCGCTATCTATGCTAGGTAGTAGTGGTCAGCTACGGCAAACTGGCGATTTATTGTCCGAGTAAGGTAGAACACCCGCCCGTCCTGTCGACGGGCGGGCTGGAAAAATGGGATAGATATCTTTTATTCCGTCTAATTGTAAAAAATAAAATATCGTGCTAAGAAAGTCATAAGCGTCCACCAAAGGGACTAATAATAAAGACAGCCACACGACATCCAGTGCCGATGGCCCCGTCACCAAGAAGAAGCCAAACCATTCCCTCAACCCCTTCCTACTGCACCGTCTTCTTAATCCACCTAGCCACATCCCCCGCCGACGAACCGTACGAAATATGCCCGCCGTGCACCCACTGATCGACCTGCCCGTCCTGGCACCTGTCATCCGAATCGCCGCAGACCTGCAGCACCTTCTCGCGGCTGACGTTCTTGAAACTGTTCTCGCCATTGAGCGGGTCGCCGAAAGCTACTACTGCGGCGATCTCGCTGCCGTCGACGGGGTGCTCGCTCTTTTCTAGCGCGCCGTGGATGCAGCGCGCGCCTTGCGAGTAGCCGGCGAGGACGATTTTGGTGTCGGGGCATTGTCTGTGGGCTTCGCGGGCGAGCATGGCCTGCGAGGACTCGATGTTAGGTATGTTTGCTTTGGGTGTTCAGCTTGAAGGGGGAAAGTCTTACCATGTAAGGTCCGCCAGAAGCGCCGTATCTGGTGTTGCCTTCTGAGTTGGCAGGGTAGTCGACACCTTGGACGCTGAGCGAAGGGATCTCTTTGCGCAGGGCTTCGGCCAACTCGGGCCCAACGCAAGTTCCCATGTTGCCGACTTCGGTTGTGCCGCGAGCGAAGATGAGCGTCACGTCGCTGCAGACCGGGTTCTGCATGCCGAACATGAGCGTGCCGGCTTTGGAGATGTAGTTTTTGACGTTCGGCGTCACGACTCTTGATGCGGCTCGGAATCTCTTGTTGAGGCTGTGAGATGTGCTGGTGGTGATGGCTGGCGTAGCGGTGGTTGTGGAGTTGCCAGGGATTGGATAGATGGCGCCAGAAGATCCAGGAAGTTTGGCCGACGGTGATGATTCTCTGATGTCGTCGTCGTGTACGCCCTTGTACGCGCCAGGCTTGTCTCCGAAGAAAGTCGGAGGGCCGTACTCTTCACCTGGACGCTCGCTTCTTTCGGAAACATGTTGTGTGGTTGGATGGACGTTCTTGTCAGCAGCCAGGTACTTCTCGACTGGTGCAGCAGAGACCGAAAGGGCCAATGCCAGAATGGCGCTGTGGAAGGTTGACTTCATGTTGATTGATGATTTGTTTAAAGTGAGGTAGTTTTAAGATTCCAAATTGAATGTTGTAAAGAATGGCTGCGACCCGATCAACGGTGTCTTTTGTAAAGAATGAACGGAGCGCAAAAGCGACTCGTCGAATCGAATGATGGAACGGAAAAGTAAAAAGATTGACGACGATATCTTACGAATGCAAGAACCATGGGCGATGGGTCATCCGGAGGAAGGGATCTTATACATCGACGAGATCGACCGCTTGTGGATTCCATGTTATTGGTGTATGAAACATATCGCTAGCAGGTGGCAATGACCAGGAGGTCAGAGACATGCAGACCCGCAATGCTCGGAATGCTGGATATGCTAAGCACAACTTTCATGACTAGAGATCCGGGTCAACGAATAACGAGGCATTATGGGCTATCGGGTGACCGCCTAGAGGCGGAGTGCGGTTCGAGGCAGACGTTGAAGCCGGTCCAGGGGTCTGTGGTTGGTCTGGTTCCGGATCTGAAGCGCGTGCGGTCCCAAGGCGCTCGCGCGGGAGCAGGGAGTGGTCGATCCGCCTTACGACCTACTCCTCGAAGAGGTGGATCGTGAAGAAGGTCTATTTCTCGAGTTATCCTGCACAGCCATTAAACTATCGCCAACATGGACGTACCCGGTGTTACAATAAAGGCCACATCGGTCGTCGATATAATGTTGACTGTCAGCAAGCTCACAAATCATGCTAACATGTTTCATGGATGGTTCGGCGGCAGTCTGCTCCTGGGTGCGGGCTCGTTTCAGGAGGAGTAGCGTTCGCTGTCTAAAGATCGCTGCCGCTTCGGCTGCGCTGCACCGAGACCCACAGTGCGTTTCAGATGACAGGCCCTCCGGATTCCAGATCTCCTGTGACCAGGAAGAATAGTCTTCACATGCTCGTTATCGTGCTGCTCGGATCCCGGGATCCAGGGCGCGTGCTGCATAGCGGCCATGATGGAATCCATGCGTTGAGTATGCCGCTGTCTTGCCAGCACGCGCTCCGTAGCCTCGACCTCACACTGACCATGGGGTTGCTGTGATAGCTCGTGCGAGCATGTCTCCATCCTGATGGCTCGAGTCCACAGCACGGCCGACTGCTTTTCACCTCGGTTTGCAGAACAATTTTCGTCGATAGTGCCGGACTGAGCCTCAATGCTCAGCATTATTTTTCAAGGCACACGGATGCTCATGGGCGCGCTGCAATTAAGCGAAGCGCTCAACGAGTGATCTGACTGTGTCGAAAAATACTGAAGGTCCGATGTTGCTTCCTCCCCTTGGCTTCATTCACCTTCTGTGTCGCATGTTTGGCTTTGTCGTGGTTGCAAGAAGGAAGCAAGAGCAAGGACTGTGACCTTCCATCTGCCTCAAATTAGTGACCATAAGTCCAAATGCACCCTCAGTGAACCGAAGTCTTAGTTTTGGAAGCATTAGCGCCTTTGAAAGCACACTTTGCTTCTCAGACAAGATAGTTTCGGTGTAAACTCCTCAAAACTCCGATTGAAAGAGTCACCGTCTACGTTGACGTCTGGTATTTAATGCTAGATGACATCGACGTCCAATCAAACGCAAACTTATGCAAAGTAGGCTTGTCTCTATCTTTCGCCGCGGTCGGACCGGAGCCGAGCCTTAAAATGTTTAAACATGAAGTGTCTTTCGTGATGGCCAAAAACATCATATCGATTTACTGGCATCAAAACACATTGCACCTGGAACAATATCAAAAGGGCGTCGAGGGTCGTGTAATACCCAAAATAGACGATGCAACAAACACCACTACCACATCGAGTGGCAAGATCAGCGCAGGACCTAGCATCTGCAACTCTAACTGGCGCGGCGTTTGAACTCAAAGATCCACGGGATAGCAAGCACGCAGCAGGTACTTCCTCACAAGCTTCGACTTCTCTCACACATCTATCGAGCGGAAGTGTACATCCAAGGCCAGGAATCAATGCTCGAGGTAGCAGTTTCAGAAATGAGACGGACGACAACGTTCGAAGGGAAGCTGACCAGGACTTCGAGCGATTCCAGCAATTGGACGATTTCCAATCGGAGTTCACTGCGTTTCTCTCATCCTTACGAGATACGTTCGAACCACAGGAAGGCTCAGATGATCTTCGCGGCAATTCGCTCACGGGGTCGAGTCTTGAATTCAATGATATCGTCGAGGCTGCCGAAACCATCACGATCGACACAAACGAGTCGATGTTGAGACATGAATCGGCTAGCGAATCGATCTCAGAGAGAAACCTAGACGCACGTTTGGCTGCAGTCCGAAGGCTTAACCAGATTGGAGCCCATCTGCAAAGGAACCTAGCAATGCAAACGCTGCAACAGGAGACGCACATTCAATCGCACGCGTTGATCAATGAGACCAGAACGCTCGTCACGGACCAGCTTCCACGGCGAACTGATGTTGAAGTTCGAGATACAACTCGTACGGACGAAGCAAAATCGTCGGTACAAGGCGTCCACAATGTTGTCGCTCCACAGCATCAGACCTCAGTTACGAGTGTTGAGAGTCCGTCGAGCTCATCGTCAGAGAAGGAAGAGAACCTGTTACAGCGTCAATTCCACTGTCCTTACTATGCATGTCACCGTAACCTGAAGCTGCATTTTACCATCAGCTCGAATGCGAACCAACGACGACAATGCGTACATGTAAGCTGCGGTTTCACCGCCGATACATTCAGTTCCTGGGCCGAGCATATACATATGCCGCATCACGATCTTTTGGGCTCCCTTTGAAGCCCGGTAGGATTAATGCAAAACCTGGCCATCGCAGGTGACAGTGTACGTCATGGAACAGGGCTATCAAATAATATCAATATTGGACCAAGACGAGTTCAATCTTCATTTCTGGACGAAGCGCTGATACGTACTCGCCATCCCTTCAGACTCGAAGCATCACTTGATCGAGACCAGCACTTCGCCTGAGTCTCTCTCATGCGCTCGAAGTTACTCGGACAGACGATCCCACTGAGAATTTATGTGCTCTGCAAGGAGTACTTACTCCACCAGATCAGTGTGGCCGAGCTTTTTGCTGAGGCCGCACTTCCTAACGGCGTAATTCAGCATTCCTTGATCTCAGGGAGCTTCATCGACAGCTCCTCTGGTACTTTGTCGCCTCCGTACGCACCCACAACATTGCCACGGCTCTTGAGATAAAGGTCCTTCGCCGATTTGAGCTTAAGTTTGCTGGCACGTTGCTCGTATCCTTCTAGGCAAAACTTGCTGTTGCACTTCGGACACTCATCTTTCGAGTTCTTGGTGGCTTGAAGTAAGACCTGGAACGCACGTGATGCTTTCGCAATCAGCGGGGCTGGGTCTATACGAGGTTGAGGCTGAACGTCTTCTTCGTCACTCGAAGTAGGGGGACTCGGCAACACGTTCAGCTCCTCTTGTGGCTCGTGTGGGGCGGCGGAGATCTAGTCAAGTCGTTCGGTCAGATACGTTCAGTGAAATGTCAAAATATGTTCTCACACACCTGTGGCTGGACGGTGTCCTTTGTAGAAAGCAATGGAAAGGATCTCTCATCCTCAATGCTGAGAGTCTTTCCGGGCATGAGTGCGGCAAGTCGCTCACGCCTTGCGTTGTAGATCTTTGCTCTCTCGTCAAACTCTAATGCACCATCGAGGGAGTAATTCGTGTTGAGTCGTACTCTGGACGACTCCCGTTCACTGAATGCGGCCACCAGTGCCTTACGAGCAGCTTCTTCCAGGGTCGGTGGCTTCGTTTTAGCTGGCAGAGACTGCTGAGCCTCGTTGCGCGACGCCTTTTCAAGCTGCGAAGTATCGATGAACCTGTGTTGTAGACCACTGAATTCAGCGGGCTTGACGTTCTTGTAGATCGCCGCAGTGGTGCCGAAGTTGGAAGTGTCAACCATGTTATTGGAGTGAGCAGGTCCCGCAACACTGTTTGATTGGACATCTGCCAAAGCGTCAGTGCTACACTCAAGATAAGCACAAAAATTACCATACCTTCAAACTGCGCAGGCTGGAACTTCCTGATAGCTGAGCGCCTAGCAATCTTATGTAGAGATCCGGCTCCCGAACCCTCTGCCGATTGCTCGTTGAAGTTACCCGAGGGTTTCTGAGTGTGCTCGAAGACCGTCATTGAGGTATCCACGGCATTGCGCGTTGTCTTGGACTCAGTGTATGGTTCCACGGGAGCGGATCCGGGAAATGGTTTGATAGTGGTAGACTCAGTGGTCGCCACTTTCTGGCTTGTTGCCTCTGTCGCGTTTGAGGTTGATACGGGTCCCTCTTCAAAGTCGTTGTGTATGGCGTCTGAGGACGTTTTAAGCGCCAACAATCTTGCAGGATCCGGCGGACCAAGACCTGGTGGAGCAGTACCTACTGGAGCCAGCACGTCAACTTGTTTCATAGCATACGGGCGCCTGCCGCCGATCTTACGTGGAACAAGTGCTTTTGTCTGCCAGGTTGCCGTCTCAGCGGTGCGTGTTGCCGTCGCCTTCGGTGGAGAGGTCTGAGCAGTCGGGAGCTCTACGGGCTGTGTTTGTGTTTGTGTCGAAGGCTCTGCCTCTGCCTCTGCCTCTGCCTCTGCCTCTACTTTGGGCAGATTGACTATTATTGTCAGTGAGACTCAATGCAAGCGGCAAGGTGTAGGTGCGAGTTACCTTTGACGTTTGTAGTCTTATTTGCAGCCTTCCTTCTATCTGCCCAGGACCGCTTCTCACTGGGTCGCCCGTACAGTCGACGCAGCATCTGAGCCTGGAGGAACACAAATCGGATCTGCGCCTTCGAGAGGAGGAGGAATGTCAGGATAAGGCATTGTACTACGATGCAGCCCAAGATTGCGAGGACGCCGAAAGCAAGCTCTTTAGTGAAGCTCAGAGCGGCAGAGAAGGAGGAGGCCTGGGATGTCAGCTTTGTCTCACAGCCATGCTTGTTTGCCAACTTACCGCCATATTGGTGTCTGGCCGCCGATGTCACCTCGTGCTGGTTGAAGTGCATTGGCACTCAATGTTGTGGTGGTGTCGTTCGTGCGGGTTCGAAGCAGAAGTGCGAGCGTTTTTCGAAAGCGCTTGTTGTGAGCAAACGCTCAGCGGAGGCTCCCAGGGAAAGAGAAGGAGCGAACGAGGTGGAGCACGTGATGGGATAAACAAACACTTATTTCATATACCTACAGATATAACACGCCCCTCACCCAAGCGGGTTTCCCTTCTCTTCCACATCGGTGAACCTTGGTTCAGGTACCATATCAATCGCCACCACACCCTCCTCCTCTCCTGCCTCGGCCTTCTCCGAGTGCTCTCCCTCCAAACCGTCTCTCATCATCGAGTTCTTCTTCTCTCTATCCGTCTGCGCACCTTCCTGCTCACCTTCATCCCACTCGCCTCTGGTCGCGTCCAATTTTGTGGCTGGCGGCGAGCCCGGAGTGCCACTCTCTTGCTTTCCATCCGGCGATTCGGAAATGGACTCCATCCTCTTCCTACCTCCTCCCAAGCGTGCCGCACTGGGAAGGCGAGACATACTTGCGCGCAGCGCCCGTTGCTGTCCAGGAGCGTCGTCTGGGTGGACCTCGATCTCCGCCTCACAGCCCAGAGGGACACGGCAGCGTGCTCTGTCCTCTAAGCTGGCAGTGCGCCAGATGACCTCGCGCACTTCTTTGCCTACTTTTTCGATCATGTCCATCGCCCACAACACGTCGAGATGCTCGTAGCCTTCAATGATCTTCTTGTGCACGATCTGCACCTCGGGCTCTCGACCTCTATCAAAACGACGTAAGAGCCTGCGACCATCCACTAGATCATCGGCGCCACACACCCAGAGCGCGAGAGGAGGAAATTGCGAGTTATACCAGGAGTACTTTGCACGTTGTCTGTCGTGGTGCTGGTGCGTGAGCTGCTGGCAATGGAAAGATGACAGGTTACGTTGCAGCTTTCTTCGCTCAGTGACGTGTGGTTCGCGGTCGACGTAGTATTTCCTGATGACCTCGTCATCTTCCTCATCTTCTTTGTCTTCAAGCTGGCCTTCTTCACGAGTTGCAAGGATGCATTTCTGCTTCGCAAAGCACTCACGCCCAAGCCACCAACGCATACTTTCGGCAGAGACATAGACCGGCGCAAACTTGAACATGCGATTTCGGAGTGCGCGATCCCAGCGAGTGTCTGACCAGTTCAAGAGGAAGGAGAAGACCATGTAGCCTAGGAAGCCATAGATGTTACCAGGAAGAGTTGCATGTGCTTCCATCATGAGTGGGATGAATGAATGTATGCCAAAAATGAAGCGGAATAGAGTCGGAGAGATCACACGCATGATCTTGAAGTAGATCTTCCCGATTAGAGGTCCAGCGTAGACGGCAGGTGCGAGGGCGCAGAACACTGATATCTTCTCGCCAATATCCGGGCGCTGCTCTTTAGCCAATGCGACAAGCGTTTGAGTAGTTCCCTGTGAATGCGCGATCAATCCGAGCTTTTCGAAGCCAGTCTCGCTAAGCACGCGACTGATCAGCGCCGGCAAGTCCATGACACCCATCTGTCGAATGTTCCAGGCCCACATCCTAGGGTCCCCGTACTTGAGAGACGAGTGCCTTGGCTTGAATCCGCAACGATTGTTGCCCAGCCAGATGTCGTAGCCTGATTTGGCGAGCCAGAAGGCCAGGCTATCATCGTCGTTGCAGCAGTACGCACCCGCGGATTGAAGAAGGCCATGCATCATCAAAACCGGATACTTCTTTCGATTTGGCGGGTAGGAATCCTGTGCTTCAGCGAAGGAAGAGTCGCAGGATTTGGTTCGTGAGAAGAGGTTGGGTGCACCCTCTCGGCGATGCTCGGGAGGTACTGGAGTGTACTCGCGTGGGTCATAGATATGCCAGAGATCGATTATGAAACCGTCCTCCGTTTGGACATCGAATACCTCCGCATCCAAGCCAACACGCCTGGCATAGTATCTTATGTCGGCGATTAAGGGATCGGATCCACCTTCAGTGGGAACGTAATCCGCGTCCGGCAAGAGTGCTTTTTCAACAGCAGGTGTGTTTGTACCATTCAGTTGTTTCCTCTTGAGCCATGCTTCTTCAGCTGCCTTCCTCTCTTTTGCTCTCTTCTTCTCTTCTTCCCAGAACGGTCGCTGAGCGTCCGGATTTTGCAACCGCATCCAGAATCTGATCCGCCGCCATATTTTTGGAATACTGGTAAAGACTGCGCCAGCAACGATGGTCAACAGAAAGCAGAAGGATCCGATCGCGCTGGAGATACGAAATACCAAGCACTGTAGCGTTCGTAGTGGTGTTGGCGGTCCCCACAGTGGCAGTGGAGGGAAGAGCGGATTCGTGCTGGACTGTGGATTTGCCTCTCCGAGCGACGCATCCAGTTCCTCGCTTTCGTCTATACTGTGTACATCTGGGAAAGCTCCATGCCTTGTGCCTCCCTTCTCTTCGCGAACGTTGCTGCGTGGAGCTGCTTGCGGCTCGCGGTCCTCCAATTTGTCTTTCAGATGGTTCAATCGCAGTGCCTCTTCAATAGGAACAACAGGCAAGGGGCCATGCGCGGTCTGCACAATCGGATCGTGAGGTGTGATGAACTTGACTTCGGTAGCCTGCGTGTTGCCGGTCGAATCGTCTTCCTCGCTATGTCGCAATAGTGCCAGGCGTTCGGACTGTTCGGCATATTCGCGCGCGTACTGCTCCTTCAATCCAGCCTGGGCGTCTCCGTTTGCTTCCTTGTCGCGGGACATTCTGTCAGTCACGCTAAGATGATTAGCCTTTGGGGAAGTGCGCCAACACAAAGGGTAGGCGCGTCTTCGTCAACAGTATGTGATTCGAGGGAAAAGGTGGAAGAGATGGCACTATTATGTAGAGTCAAGAACGCAGACCGAATAGAAAGACAGCAGAATTCCCAACCTGTTTCGCTCAGCGATTGTGGCGCTGCAGTAACGCATTTTACAAGGGCCAACAGGCGATGCATGCCGCTGTGGTTGAGATGAAAGATTAGCGAATCGACCTCCACATGCCAGCCGTCTCGATATGGATGACGTCGGGCCAAACGCCTTGCTGGGTCCATCCTGGCATCCATGCGTTCTGCAGAAGAGAAGGTTCAATAATGGGTTCTCTGCCACCGCCTGTCACCACGCGTCTTTGTAGTGGTAAGCTGTGGGCAAGATGAGCTACGCGGAAGTTTCGAGCTTGACAGAGGCATGTGAAAGTCGCCTTGCGTTGCCCCAGATTATCTACTCTTGTTCCGATGCTGGCGCGAGTTGTGTCAATCGACTTTGTCATGTGAAGGCTCGTAAAAGTGATCTGCAGCTGTGGCTGGTCGTTGCAAGGTTGCGATGCCCAATCAGACTACAGTGACTAGAAGGCCCACGGGTGCGATAGTGGCCGCTTTTTGAATGCCTTATGTTCGAGATATACATATACCATGGCTGAGGCTGGACGCAGACATTCGACGCAGACGCGTACCTAAAAAGACACAATCTTGCACACATCAGTCTCCTTGAGCGTGTATGTGGACGTGTATTACAATACTGCATCCTCATGTATAGCGTATCAAAGACAGACCAATTTCGTCCTTTCTTTCGTTAAGCCAGTGCAAAGCGGGTACTGGAAGGAGGAAACGATTGCTCTATCGAGTAAGGAATTGAAATGCGGTGTCCGCTCTCATGTCCATTTGCCGAAGTTCGGAGTGGACATGTCCACCAAGGCACTGGTTGACGATTCTGTTGACACCTGTCTCTACTCAGCCAACGCAAGAACGATCCTAGATGTCATTGAAATGCACTGATAAATATTCGAACCGTCGTTTGCCATCATCAATAGATAATGTTGGTAGGTACCTAACGAAATCACACTCCTCCACGTGACCACTAGGTACTCGGCCGGCGTCTGGCAAAAAGGTACCTCGGCTTGCTTGGGAGCTGGGCCGGAGGGACATGCGAATGACTGCTGCTAAGTACTGAGAACACGTACTTTCGATCACATCACCTCCCCCTACTTAATGAACCGCCTCGGGGAACACGTGTAAAAGAAGGCAAACATGGTGTACGACTACCCAACCTCGAATACGCTTAAGCGCAAGCGTCGAAGGGAGGACAAACCCGCGCTGTCCGCTCGACTCTATCTCGACAGCAGTGTCAAAGGAGAGCTGGGTGTTGTCTCTGAAGACTTGCTACAACAACTGTATCCCAAAGGACCGCCTCCTGCCACTGCATCGTCCAACAAGCAGGAGCATATTAGCGTCGCGATCACTCCTTGGACGCCCAACGCATCTGCTTCTGAAGCCCTATGGACGGTAATTCCAATCGCAACGTCCAGAAAGTGGAACGACAAGCCCCTGCCGAACAACACAATCCGCTTCCCAGCTGGAGCTCGAAGCACACAGAGCGTCGTCGACCTTCTGCAAGCAGCTTCGCCGAACAAGACTCTCCGACAGAATGCGGCCATTGAGATACGGGTCAGCGACGTGGTTCCTCTTCCACTGGAGACGATATTCGTGAGCGTGGACAAGATCGCGCTGCAAAAGCTGGAAGACGCACAAAAAAGATTTGCTGGTGGCTTCTCGGGCGCCAATGGCCACTTGGCTCCAGCGCGAGGTGGGAAACGATCGGTCAGCCAAGATGGTGAAGGCAATGGAGCGGATGTTGAAGAGTCGCGGCGGAAGCTCGTGGAACAGTCTTTGAACGATACGCTCATTGTACACACCGGAGACCAACTGCCTTTGGCGCTGTCGCACCCTGTCACACACGCGAGAGCACCTCCAGCCAAGGTGCTCGCTTGCGAACCAGTGTCGCAGGGTTGCCTTACAGCTGCCACGAAAATTGTTATAGTGTCGGCTACCGATAAACAACAGCCCAACGCAGGCAACCGTGGCTTGCTCTCGCCTCGACTTCCAGAAGAGACGGAGGATGAGGATACTTCCAATGATACTTTCTTCTCTGCCACCGAGTCGCCCGCGAAGCCGATAGTGGTTTCCAAGTCAGCCACGGACTTCTCCAATACCGATGATCTGTTCGGCTCTAGCACTGAAGAGAATCTCTCCGACGATTCGGACGACATGATCTCGCTTGTTAGGCCTGGATTGTCTGATCAGCCGTCAGGGCTCAATTCTGCTCGCACGTCTGCTACGCCTAGGCCATTCGGTGACAGGCTGGGCGACAGACTTGGTGGCATTGCGACTCCTGGATCTGTGTTCTCGCACATAAGCAGCAGCACCGTCAGAGGCACCCGTGCGTCACGCAGCAAGGTCTTTCGAGCGCAGGGACTCCTTGAACCTGTTACTGAAGAACTTCTACACCCCAGACCAGCGACTGGAGACGACGAAGAAGCACGAGCTTATGTTGACGCCGGAGCTTTGGCACGTCTCGGCTGCTTCTCTGGCGATTGGATCACAATTGAAGAATCTCAAAGTCAAATGCTGCCACATTTCAGTGCTTTTGCCGGATTTGAAGATCAATCCGAGAAGCCAAAGTTGCGGCCTGTCAAAATATATGGCTTGCCAGAGAGCATGTCAAAGCGACCGCAGAGGTATCAAGTCAACACGAGCAAGCGGGGACGACGCGATAGCATCTCATCGCTGGTTACCAATTCTGCGAATGTGGCTACTGTTTACTTGTCACCCATACTACTAGCAAACTTGAACTCGCCCACTCACGTCAGTGTCTCTCCTCTCCAATTGAGCCGACGCCCGGCACTCAAGCGCACTGCATCGGGACGACCTACCTCTGCAAATCCCCAAGCACCGCCAGTTGCCTCTGAGATGACGTTGCGCAAGGTCGTTACGCCAGTCTCTAGCGAAAGAGCTTTGAACAACATGTTGTTCACCAACCTAAAAGAACATCTCGAAAGGAAGCAGCGCATAGTGAAGGATGGAGACTTGATAGCTATACCGATTGACGAGTCTCTCGCGAGATCTATCTACGAAGGCGAAGCTGAGCAGGACGGTAACGACGGCGTTGGAGCCATGTACAAGTGGAGCGCACAGCAACGGCGCGAAACAATCAAATCAGTTGCTTGGTTTGCAGTCGAGGGCATCAAGGCTCAGCCAGCCGACGCAGACTCTGGCGACACTGCTGACACATGGGGCGGTGCCGCTACCATAGACCCATCAGCAACAGCTGTACGACAGTCTGGCGACGAGAGACGAAAGCTTCCTTCCACGTCTACTAACCCCTGGCAATACTATCTTGGAGTCCGCAAAGCGAATGCTAAGGCTACGGCCGCTGGCTCTGGACCAGCCGAAGCTCCCGAAGCATATATCTCGCCCTTACAGCGCCGCCTTCGCGAGCTCATGTCCGTTTCCATCAGCCCTCGAGCGATTCATCTCGGCCTGCCACCGCTCACGGTCCTCCTCACATCAACTCAGCGCAGCATTGGAAAGGCATACAGCGTCCAGCGGGTGTGTGCCGACTTAGGAATGCACTTCTTCTCCATCGATGCATTCGATATCGCGTCCGAAGGTGGGTCCGGAGTGGACGTTCAGACACAAGGTCTGCTGGAGGCTCGATGCGCGCGTGCACTCGAAAGCGGTGGGGAGTATACCGCTGTCTGCATCAAACATCTCGAACAGTTGCCCTCGGAACGCATCGCCACGTCGCTCAAGGATGTGCTCTCTCGCGCACGCGTACTTGTGGCTACGACAACAGATATTGACAAGATTCCTGATTCCGTGCGAGGGCTTTTCACCCACGAACTTGAGATGTCTGCGCCCGATGAAGGCGAGAGAGAAGGCATTATGCGAGAGATCCTCTCGTCGTCTACAGTTCCTCTGGCTTCAGATGTTGACCTGGCGTCGATTGCTGTCAAGACAGCTGCGCTTGTAGCGGGCGATTTGCTCGACGTTGCTGCACGCGCTTACACTGCACGCGACACTCGCATTGTTGCACTGTGCGCCTCGGCTACCCAAGCACTAGGATACCCTGTGACGCGCAAAGATCTACGGTTGTCCGGCGGCAGTGGTGCAACGTCTCTACTGGCTCAAGACTTTGAAAGCGCTGTGGATCTTGCGAGAAAGAACTTCGCCGATTCCATCGGAGCACCCAAGATTCCGAACGTTCAATGGTCGGATGTTGGTGGTTTAACGCATGTCAAGGATGCTGTCACCGAGACAATTCAACTTCCACTTTCCAGACCAGACCTGTTCGCGAAAGGGCTCAAAAAGCGAAGCGGTATTCTCTTCTACGGCCCTCCCGGCACGGGTAAGACACTGCTTGCTAAAGCGATCGCTACTGAATTCAGTCTCAACTTCTTCTCGGTCAAGGGCCCCGAGTTGCTCAACATGTACATTGGTGAGTCGGAAGCCAATGTGCGACGAGTGTTCCAGCGCGCTCGTGACGCAAGGCCATGTTGTGTATTCTTCGACGAGTTGGACTCGGTTGCTCCCAAACGTGGCAATCAAGGCGACAGTGGTGGAGTCATGGATCGTATCGTTTCACAACTGCTTGCTGAGCTGGATGGCATGAGCGATGGTGAAGACGGAGGTGGTGGAGTGTTCGTCATCGGCGCTACGAACCGTCCAGATCTTCTCGACCAAGCCCTACTGCGACCTGGAAGATTCGACAAGATGCTTTACCTTGGTATCAGCGACACGCACGACAAGCAAGCTACTATACTTCAGGCCCTGACAAGAAAGTAAGTATACCCTCAGGCGGCTATAGTATTCGGGAATAGACATGCTCACACATTTTACAGGTTCACTCTTTCGCCATCGCTGTCGCTGCCACGTGTCGCTAGCCATCTTCCATTCACATTCACCGGTGCCGATCTCTACGCTCTGTGCAGTGATGCCATGCTGAAGGCCGTAACCCGCTCCGCTCAACAAGTCGACGACCGCGTCGCAGCCGTCAACGCAGAACGCGCCAACCAAGGCAAACACGCAGTCACCATCGCCGGTTTCTTCGACCACCACGCCACCGCCTCAGACCTGGAAGTCCAAGTCGAAGAGCAAGACTTCGAGCTCGCACGCAAAGAACTCACGCCTAGTGTCAGCTACGAAGAACTCAAACACTACGAGAAAGTCCGAGACCAATTCGAGGGCGGCGCCAAGAAAGAGATACCCCAGGCGCAGCAGCAGCTGGAAGCCGACATGGGCCAGGAGATGCAGGCGGTCACTTCGTCGAAGAGCCAGATGTCGGAGAGCGATAAGAAGTTTGCGAGGGACAAGTTCAATGAGCTGATGGCGAGGCGGACGTCGAGTAAGAATTCTGTGCCGCAGAGCAATGGTGGCGGGAATTATGGCGAGAATGGTGGTGGGAATTCGAGTGGTGACGATGACGACTATGTTATTCGGACGGACAGGCTTACGATCAATGGGAATGCGAATGCGAATGGACGGCCTGCTGGAGTGAAGGGCAAGGGGAAGGGAAAGAGCAGGGAGAATCCTGTTGTGCAGGAGGTGGATGGGCAGGGGGAAGACTTGTATGATTGAGGTGGTGACATGGCATCTTAGTACAAAAGTCTTGCAATCTCAATGGATGGATGCACCGTGAATATTATTGTTATTGGTGAAGCCGTCGAGATGTGTATTAGACCTATATGTCACAGCCTCCTTGGACAACAACGCATACTCACTCACTGTTCAGAACGATGACAGAAGTTTGCACGTAGAATATACCAGTGCAAACAGCAGGAATAAATCAGCGCATCACGTGAAAAGGTATGACTCCTGGGCAACAGTTGCACGGTCTGGCACAGGCTCACCAACGAGACAAACAAAACTCGCTCCTAGAGTTCAGACAGTCGACAACTCTCGTAAAGCAAACCAATAAAATCACATCGGGTACAGCGTGCCGAGTCGGCGGGTAAAGCGAACCGCGCGGCCTAGAGCGTGCACCTGCAAAAGTGGCGGCGCAAGTGGCGGAGCGAAGTGTAGTCGTAATCTCCCCGAACTGCATGCCTGCGCGAATAGCAGTCGCGATCAGGAGATCTGGCTGGTGCGAGCGTATATGAACATGCTACACAGAGGAATCGTGCGTTCTTCACAACAGAACACCTTCACCTTCAATTTCAGCCTTATCTCACACTCAAGCATTTGCCAAGGCAGCTGCCGCGAAAGCCTCCTCCTGTATACAGCTACGGTGTCTTGGGTCTTACCCTTCTCGAGCCCTTCCCCGTGATCGCAGCGTCATTAGGGCATAGCTCCACTCAAACACCAGCCTTGCTTCTCCCGCCATCAGCCTTGTGATCCTCCTCGAAAGTCCAGCCCTGCGCGCTCCTCTATACCATACCGCCCTACCTGAACTACACATACGCATCTTTGCCCTCGCGCATACCCATCTCATCATCAAGCGACACAGGTGCGTAATAACTGCGACACGGCAAGCGACATCAAAACGTTGCGCAGCATGAGCTAACGATTCACCACAGCTGCAGCAGAACGCGCGCGCAACCGAGTAGCACAACTCAAGCACATCCTATCGCATACACACACCGCACGCAATGGCCAGCCAAGGCTACTACAACAGCGGTCCTCAGTACCCGCAGCAATCCTACGGGTAAGCCCAGCAAGCTCTCGCGCCTAGCTAAAATCATCTACGCGCTTCGCGAACAAATGAGGATTGAACATTTCGCTAATACGTCGCATCCACAGTCCTCCTCAGGGACAGTACCCGCCCCAGCAGCAAGGCTACGGCCCACCTCCTCAGCAATATGGCTACCCGCCGCAGCAAATGGGCTACCAGCAGCCTCCTCCCATGCAACAAGGACCGCCGCCTAAGCAGAAGAAGGACCGCGGTTGCCTGATGTCTTGCTTGGCAGTCATGTGCTGTTGTTTCTTGTGCGAGGAGGGATGCGAATGTTGCGTTGACTGCTGTGAATGCGCAGAAGACTGCTGCTAAGTGAGGTGTGATACGGTTGGAGGGACGGCTTTCATTGAGTTTGTGTGGAATATGCGTTTTGGAAAAGCAACAACTGCCGGCGACGCTCGGGACGACCTTTCATGACTTGGGCCGGCCGGACGAGCTTGCACGGCGTTGCTTGTTGTATTTGTTCGTGTTCATATTTGCTGCGTGCCTTTTGCGCTGCTTGCGTTATGAGCTACTCTTCTTTGTCAATATTTAATGCACATTGTGCCTGTATGACCTTTATCCGTCTGCAGAAGACAGGCTGAGCTGGCAGAGCCACATTTGCGTGATATTTGTCTCTGCATGCCTCTCAAACACCGCAAGTCTCTCGTGACGTCGCGATCGTTCCTATGGCTTCGTATTTCGAACTCTGGGCAGCGCAGCCAGGCCAAAGAAACCGCTCCAGCCTTTCCACTTCACGTGTATCATACGACTGTTCGTCGCTGGTGGAGTCCTCGCAGCCTCGACCCAATTGGGCTCCTGAGAGAAAGTTTTTCGGTATAGTTCGTGATTCCTTCTTCGTGACTTCGTGTGGATCGCCCCAGGAGAGCCTCCACCTCAAGGCCTAACCAGATACCCAGCCAGCGCCCTCTCAAACTTCTCCACCCGAATCGGCATCTCCATCGAGTAGAAAGGGTTCTTCACCACATAGTCTCCATACAGCTCATAGCACCTCCGCACCACAACATCCGTATTCGGCTGCTCAGGGCTAGTAAACAGCAGGAACTTGACACCCGTCGGCGTCTGAAAACACGTCAAGCGGAAGTGGCTGGATTCGAGGCTCTCGATGCCGGTGGTGGGCGGCCGCCGCGTGTTGGGCTGTACGGGAGCAGGTGGGACGGGGTTTATGGAGCGCGAGATGGCGTGGATGCCGTGGAAGGTGCCGGCGAGGATGAGCGCGTCGTTGGAAGTGAGGTTCTGGAGGCCTGGGGAGAAGGTGCGGTTGTACACCTACAGAGCGAAGACTTCAAATTAGCATTGTGTCTCGGGCATTACGTTGGGTTTTTGTCCTTTGGTTTTCTCGTACCAGGCCGCCGGCTTTGTTGAGAACAAATAGAGCGAACACAACCATAGTGGGTTCTGTGTTGCGTCGTTGTTGCTGCGGAGCAGGGAAGAAGGAGTGTTGTAGTAATATACAGCAGCAACAGCACTCCACGCGGACGACTCCCAGGGTCCACTGCGAGCTGCGGAGGTATTAGGATGTAGTTGAGTTGGAGTGGCCGGGTGGTGTTTATAGCTAGTTAGCAAGCCAATGCTGTTCACTGCGTGCTTCTAGATGGGGAGAACACAGGGTGCGCTGGCGCTGCGGGCTGTGATGCAGCAGTCGCGTGTGGGGCGCGCGCGAACTTGCTTGCATGTGATCGCCTACAGGCACTCCACTACTTCTTGACCTGCAGCCTGCAGTCCAAGCTCTACTTCACTGAACAAGTCGCCAAAGAACAAACACCCACTCGGGCAATGTCTCTTCTGGAAGACTGGCTCCAAGCTCACCACGGCCTTGTACCTTGAACGCTCACCATCATGTCGTCCGCCACCAACACCGCAGGTGCCATAAACCGGATCACCAAAGAGATCGCCCACATCAACAAGAGTGGTGATCTTTCACTAGCAGTGGCATGTCGCGATGAGGATGTTCGCCAGCTGCGTGCTCTCATTGTTGGGCCACCTGATACACCATACGAGTTCGGCTTCTTCGAGTTCCAGGTTAAGTTCCCCAAAGACTATCCGATCAAGTCGCCCTCTGTGATCTGCATCACGACAAACAACGGCCGGACACGGTTCAACCCAAACATTTACGCGCAAGGTAAGGTATGTCTGAGCATCCTGGGTACCTGGCATGGTGAGAAGGGCGAGGAGTGGAGTTCAGCACAGGGTCTGGAGAGTGTCCTGCTCAGCATTCAGAGTCTGATGAGCCCAAACCCGTGGGAGAATGAGCCGGGTGAAGAGGGTGGCAAACTCACGGATGCGGAGCCAGCAGCCTATGCCAACAAAGTGAGGCATGAGGCTCTGAGGATTGCAGTCGTCAAACGACTTGAGAAGCTGCTCAACATCGACCCGAGCACAGTCTTCGTGGCTGATCACGCGGAGGAAGAACCGTCCACCAAGTCTGCAAAACTGACTGCGAAGCTGAAATCGCTGAAGCACTGGGGTCACAGTCACGGTCACAGTTCAGGACACAGCGATTTGGTGCACGAAGACGACCTCGAGACTTCTCTCTCAGAGCCTTCAGAGTACGACGCCGAGGCTACTTACAACAGCCTCAACCCATCTCCCTGGGATCCTTTCACTGATCTAGTCAAACGCCGCTTCCTTTGGTACTATGACTCCTACGTCCAAGCCATTGAAAAGGCACGCTCACAGCAGAAAGACGGCACCAAATTTGCCGTAACTCGCTTCGAAGGCGGCGACAACGGCATGTCGGGAACATACACTTACGCCAATCTCCTTGCACGCCTCAACAACATACGCGATGTGCTCTCCAACGAGTGCACAACCTGGACCCAGGAAGGTGAAAAGCAAGTCGAAGCCAAGACTCAGCTCGCCACCCAGCTCGCCTTCCAGTTTAACCAACTGGAATACCGCTACAACAAGGCATCATACGAAGGCAGCCGCCTTGAAATCTCCCTCCCAGACAAAAAGAACCCGTTCGCCTGGCACCTTACCCTCTTCGGCCAAAGCAGCACGAACCTCGACAGCGGCGTCTTCAACATCTCACTCACCATCCCTCCCGACTTCCCAACATCGTGGCCGCGCGTCTACGTCGAGACGCCCATCTTCCACCACCGCGTGAGCCCCAGCACCGGCGCGCTCTGCTACTTCCCTGCCAAACCCGAGGAGATCGACAGCCACTTGAAAGCAATAATTGCAGCAATCGAGGATAAGGAGCCAAGATTCGATCCGCGCGCCGTCGTCAACCCAGAGGCTGCAAAGCTCCTGTGGGGAAGCGAGGCGGACAAGAAGACGTACTTCCGCAAGCTGCGGAGGAGTGCGCAGGACAGCATGGAGTTTTAAGACATGGGAAAGTGAATGGTCGGGTTTTGCTCCAGCACACACAAGCGGATAGCATGACAGGGTCGGAGGCGTTTCGTGGTGCTTTGGGTTCCGGCGTATCATGGGTCCGGGCACAACGATACCAAACTCTACATGACGTGCGGCAAGGGTGAAACATGGAGATCGTGCCGACGATGGGTTCGTCGGTTCGCGGTCCGGTGCAGCCCTCAGAGTAAGAAGTAGAGACGATAGTTCTCACAGTAACGACTAGCTTCTTTTGCACAAAATCTTTAGCTTTTGTTCCTTGTATCCGAGCTTGTAGATGTTGTTCGCGGAGTGAGAGTAAGCGTTTTGGCATTGAGAGCGAATTTGTGATTTATCTCACGTTCGATGTTGTGAAAGCCGCTGTGAGAATGTCCCAACTTGTCGGCATACAACCTTCGATCGGTTTCCTGCCAGTGCAATCCTGCAGACAGGCTTTGTCTCGAAAAAGCTACCTACTCATGGGTGTATCTGTCCCTCCAAGCTTCGAAGTTTCGCTAAAGAATAAACGAAACCATGGCGCAACCACACGCGCGTGGGGTTAGATAGATAGAGTTAGAAGAAGCCCACGACTCGACGCAACGAACGATTCAATCAAATCTCGACGAAGGTTCCTCGGACGGGGCAGGCTTCGCGATAGCTCTGAAGCTAAAAGTTTCATATACCAACGTCTTGTTCTTTTTTGAACGATCACTCTTGCAGATCACAACGTCGCGGCCAGCTGAATGCGATACTCGGGACATAGAGGGAAGAGAGGGAAGAGTGTGAGAGAATTACACCAACCAGAAAGATGACCTGAAAATACAACATTGTGTTTCCCCATTATTACATGCGATTTCCTATTGCGACATGACGCGCCTCGCTATGCTATGATACGCTATGATAACGCTATACAAGTAGAGAAAGAAGAAAGAAAGACACGCCAGTACGTTTTTTTTCGAGTGCTCGTCAGCCAGCCATGTTTTTTCATTCAAGTCAAGAATTCATTCGCAATTCGAACCCAGTGCATCCCACACCCATTGATTAGAAGACACCCTCGCGACTTTGCACATGAGCTTACGCCATTTGGATTTTAAGCCGCAGCGGTGCCGACCATGGGCGCTGCTGGGGGGAGGTTAACGGGAGCTGGGCCGGGGACTGGAAGGAGGAGGGTTAGAATCAGGCATGGACATATCTTGCGTTGAGAGCGGCGTGGACTCACTGAGGAAGTTTCCAGTACGGACAAAGGCATCAAGAGCGACACGCTTGGCCTTGCGCGCAGCGGACGCGATGGTGTTGGGCGAGACCATGGCCTTGTCACCAGTGCTCCAGACGCCGTTGTTAGCGAGCACAGTGCCGTCGCCGCGGGGCAGGCCCTGCGCGCGGATCCAGTCTTTCATGAGAGCGGGGTTCTGGGCGAGGGTGGCGTTGGCCATGGCGTAGGCGACGATGCCGGTGACGTGGGGAGTGGCCATGGAGGTTCCGGAGAGGACGTTGACGACGTCGGGCGCGCCGATCCAGGATGAGATGATGTCCTCGCCGGGCGCGTAGACGTCGACGCACTCGCCACGGTTGCTGAAGTCGCTCATGTCGCCGTCGATGCCGACGCTGCCGACGACGATCGCTGGGCCGTGGGAGCCACCTGCGGACGCGGGTGAGCCGGCGCAGGCATCGGTGCCTGCGTTGCCAGCGGCGACGACAACATGCACGCCGGCTTTGATGGCGGCGTCGAGGGCGAGGTCGATGGCGTCGACTTTGCCGGCGGAAGCGAGGGACATGGAGAGGACGGAGCCCTTGAAGTCTGCGTTGGCCTTGCGGGCCTCGTGCTGCTGGAGGACAAAGTCGATACCGGCGACCACGTTGCTGCTCCAGCCTTCGCTGCCTTCACCGGCGAGGGTGCGCACGCCCCAGATGTTGGCCTTGGAAGCCACGCCGAGAGTCTCACCGGCAGCAGTGCCAGCAACGTGAGTGCCGTGACCGTCGGTGATTTCGGTGCTGTTGTCGAACGACCAGACCTGCTTGGCGCGGCCACCAAAGACAACGTGATCCTCGTAAACACCAGTGTCAACAATGTAGACATCAGAGCCAGCGCCGAGGTCAGCGTTGACATAGTTGTACTTGTAATCCATTTCACGCGGGTCGTGAGCCGCAAAGGAAGCGGTGGAAATCCTGCTCAAGCCCCAGGGAGCCGATCCTCGTGTGTCGATAGTCTCACGACGTTGTAGTCTAGGGATAGCATACGTGCTTTGCACAGAGGTAGTGCGCTCGACAACGGATACATCAGTCATGTTGGCCAGGAGGTCGAGGCAGTGGGACTTCATCTCAGCGGCGAATCCACGGAAGGCTGAGTTCTTGAAGACATGCTTGACATCGGGGTGGTCCGAGGTGAGCTCCAGGCGAGTAAGGACTTCATCGATTTCCGCAGGAATGGGTTGATCGCGGTTGAAGATGACGACGTGCTCGAAACCGCCGGACTCGTGGGGTTCTGTTGCTGCCGCGGCGAAGGTGGCAGCGAAGGAGAGAGCGAGAGTTGCAATGATTGATTTGACCATGATTGCGGGAGAAAATAAGGTATGCGATATGCGATCGATGCGATGTGGTTTTGATTAGAGAGTGTGTGATATCGTGCCTGCACGATTGATAGTTCAAACGAAGGTGACGGCGGTGGTGTTGTTGGTGCCGAAAAAAGCGAGAGTAAACAGTAAACAGAACTGCAAGGCGTCACTGACCCCAAGCAAGATTCAAAGTACAACGGTGAAAGAAAGGTGTTGCGGCGGCGGCAAAAGACAATAGGTGAACAAAGAATGACAATAGGAAGTCGCGGACGGAGAAGAAAGGATTTGCCTACCTACTTACTAGTCGCTTGTCACTGAAGCTCAACAATGGGCCATGTAGTAGGCTAGGGGAAGACTTGGCCTGGCTGGCGTACCGGCGACACTATTCACGGGCCAGATGCTCCCAGTACAAGTGCAGGGCTTGCAGAGCACGCTTGCACGCTGACACACATAGCAGAGTACGGGCAGACTGGGGTAGTGCGGCGCATGGGGCTTGGGTCAGACATGTCTCCGGGCGCGGTGGCAGCTAGCAGAGGAGTGGTGATATCTGGCTGTCTATTCAGAACGTGTGAGGTCGGGTGGAAGGACTAAGTGGATGGATTGGGCGGTAGAACAGGGTGCGTTCGCCGCTGAAACTCTTGGCTGAAACGTGCTGGCGCCATAACGAACGGAGGCGAGGGCGGCTGAAGCATGCGAGAGCGGCAGAATTGATTGGCCCTGCAGGCGAGAGCAAGGGTAGCGCGCTTTTGTCCTGCGATGGGGTGATGGAAAAGGTGAGATGCTGCATCTTGCACATACTGTATCCCTCGGGACATGGCCGCAGAGAGGGCGGAATGATGCGCGATGGTCAGGCCATGTCACATGACTTAAAGGCACGTGCTGTGGCGAAGGAGATGGAAGAAGGGAGGTCTCGGTGTTAAGGGTAAGGTTACGATGTCCCGTTGGTGCCGCACGTGGTTGCATCTCTTATGTGGCTTAGCCGGTCAAGAGTGCCGGTTATGAAGTTGGCGGTTATGATTGCCTGCTATCTATCTATACCACGGGCTTCCGTTCGACCGGAAAGGTGGACAGGCCTGAGACGCGCATGATTGTAATGTCACAACGAGAGGAAAGAACAGCAAGACTCCCAAAGGTCATCAAAGGGGCATTTAAGTGCAGTAGTCTATGTAAGTACAGTCAGCACATTTTGGTCTTCCAGCACGCGACGATCCAACGAGATCTGCGATTCCATTGCAGAGTTCGGTCCAGCGGAGGCAAGATCAAAGCAGGGTTTGGATCACGCGCGTCGCTATTGGCTGACCCCATTTCTTCCACCAGCCCGGCCAGACCAAAGGTGACATCGTCGGCAACCGAAGATACGCAGAAGACACTTGCACCACTTGCCAGTTCATTTGCCGCTGAGTAGGTATTGAAGTCTCCATGTCTTCTTTCCAACCAACACCTCCCTCCTGACCTACACACACCACCTGTCTCCTTCTCATACCCCGCTGTACTCCCTATCACCATCACTCTCAACAACTACTGCAACCCCACAATTAACTGTTTGCTGCGACACAACCCGAGCAGTACTTCTATTACACCACATCGCCACTGGTAGTCTACTCCTCACTCCACGCGACAACAGAAACAAACCTCACAATGCATCTCCCTCCGACCCCAGAGCCGCGCGACCTGCTCCCACCCCTCCTCGCCTGTCTTCCCACAACTTTCGTCTCTCCACGACCACCGCCAGCCCTCCTTCCTCTCCTTGCGCCTGTCCTACGCCAAAGAGCCAGCTATCTTGCTCCTGGAAACGCTTCCGAAGACGGCTGGATTCGTCTCCTGAACTGGGACCCGGAGCGCGCAGCTAAACTGCGCCCCGTTGTCGACGAGCTTGAGCTCGAGCCCCATCCAGTGTCTGGCGAGATCGAGCTTGACGATCTAGAGGCGATCAAGTATAGGAGACTGGACGAGGAGACCCTTCAGTCGAGACTGGACGCAGCACAATTCAACCTCGCGCCTATATACGTGTGGTGCGAGTCGGACGAGCATGGTGATACAGGACCTGGCTGGAAGCTGACCGAATTAAGAGCTTTGCAAGACGTTGAGGATGGCACAACGTGGTACAACTCAGTGGCAGAAGCGAATGATGCTGCCAACACAGTCTCAATCGCTGTACCAAGCACTGCTGCGCAACATCCCGCACAAACACAGGCAGACGACGAAGGCAACGATTCAGACGACGACGGCTACTGGGCAGCCTACGACCAGACTCCCGGTCCCTCGAAGAACCCTTCTCCAAAACCGCCCACCAACGCCGCAGCACCAGAAACCGCATCTTCCAACAGAGACCGCTCCCGCTCAGAGCTAGAATACTTCGCCCGGTACGGCGCCGAAGTCCAACCAGCTCTCGACGCCCACGACCCAGACGAAGACCACCCAGAGCTGGGCCAAAGCACATTGAACGGTACCACTCAGCGCGCCCTCTCAACCCAGCCACAAGCTCAGCAACCCCAGCCCACTTCCCAAGAAGACACCCGCTCCGCCTGGGAAAAGGCCCTCCACCCCTACGCTCGCGCAGCCGATGCCCACGACAGCGCCTTCGCCACGAGCACCGATCTACCCTCCACACACGACCTCAACATCACCGCGCCGCGGCCCATTTCTCCCACAACCTCACACAGCTCTGTCGAACATCTTGAATCCCGTGCGGCCGAAATGAGCCAGGAGCGCAAACACTCACATGCTGAGAACGCTGTGCGACAGCACATCGCCACAGAAGTCAAGAGCTTGTGGCGCTTAGCCAACGGCGCGGGTCTGGACAGAGAGGAGTTTGAGCGGGTCATTGCGCTGGAAGTGCAGTGCATTGGCATGATGGACAGAGACGAGTAGAGAGGGGAAGAAATAAAGAGCAGCAGAAGGTTTTCCATTTCTTATTTCGTACCGTCTGGGCTGTTCAAGGAAGAGAGGGATTTTCTCTGGTCACTGCATTTTTTAACAGGCCCAAGAATGGGTTCAGCGATTTTCTTTTCTTATTTTTGGACAAATCATGGCATAGCGTAGGCGCTCCTCCAACGCCAGGAGCTCGAAAAGCGGCAACAATGGATTTTGCCATCGGAATATGGCTACGGCTATGCATAATAAGAGGAGGGACGGGGAACAAATTAGCGAAATGATCATGAATCTATATACTTAGCTAGCTAACCCGTGAAATGGGACCATTCAACAATATCAAATTCAAAGCTCAATAAAACCTTGCAGCACTCTTTCTATGTTGGGTACACATACATATGAACGCTTGAAACCAACGCAGTGATCAACATGTAAATGAGGTTGATACCCATACAACGAAACTCTACCAAACGCCAAAACTCGCTCTTATCGCAGCAAGTAACGGCGGCAAACAGTCACCATCACAAACAACAACATCGAAAGAGATAGCCAGCACAGCGCTAGCACGCAAATACCAAAAAAGCACTCTTTGCAATAGGTATAGGTACCCAAAAAAGGGTCCTAATCAAAGAGGTGTCTCTTCGCACATTCTAAAACGCCACATCAATCATCAAAGAACCACAAACCCACAAGAACTGTTATCTCTACAACATCGCACTCCGACTCCTCCCCTCATAACCCGGCGCGACCTCCCTCCGCACACTCAACTCCGTCTCCCGCATGATCACCAGCGGTTCGCTGCGCTCTTGGCGCAAACTACTTATAGAGCTGCTACCGCCACTATGACTGTGATTGTCATGGTGGTACCAGGGCGCGGCGCCGGTTTCTGAGGTAGCGGACGCTGTGGCTGTTGCTGTGGCGGTTGCAGTGGGGGTGCTTGTTAGATCGGGGCGGAGGCGCAGGGGTTGTGTGGAAGAGGTTTTGGAGGCTGGAGAGAGGGGACGCATGTGGGGGGTTGTGGTTTCGTAGGGGATTGTGCGGAGGTTGGAAGAGTTGTGTTGTTGCTGTTCTGGGTTCTTGTTGGAGTGCGAGGTAGTAGTAGTACCATTGCCAGAACCGCTCATGCCCGACAACGCATAACTACCATTTTCACTCTTCCCACGCGTGAAACCTAGACCGAAGCCTGTTTCGAAAGACTCTGTGAACGCTTTCAGCGCGGAGAGCGTGGACGCTGCTAGGGCGTAGGCGAGCTGGACTTCGAGCCAGATGGTGACGATGGCGGAGTCGAGGCCTGCGTCTGAGGAAGCGTGGCGAAGGCGGAGCGTGTAAGCGTTACGGCCAAGAGATAAGCCGATGACGGGCAGGCGGAGGTAGAAAGCGAAGAGCAGGACGGTTTTCTTGGTCCAGGGCATTTGCAGGCCCCAGACGAGTTGGAGGGGGAGGGCGAGAAGGCCAAGTTCGGTGATGATGTCGAGGGCTGTGAGGACTTGCCAGCGGACGGACTGGGAGGGTGAGAGAGTTAGTGTTTGCTTGGTTTATGTTGTTGCTGGAGGGATGCATTTTGACTTACTTGGGAATCGCAGCGTGCACTGTTCTCGTAAAAGGCCCAGTAGTATCCCGAGGGTGAAGAGCACCCGACAGTTACTATCAAAACGCTCATCACGCCGAAGGTTGCCACCAGCGCGCAGCAAGCATAGTAGCCAAGAACCTGCGTTCTGTTCTTGGTGATGCGGCTCAGAAACGCCAGAACGCCAATCTTAGAAATATAAAGCGCAACGATGAACGTAACGACACCTGCGATCGATGCCTGCAAGACGAGTCAGCACTATGTCCAACCATGGATAGAACAAGTCAAACGATACATACCGCATTCAACTTCGCCAAATCCTTGCTAGCCTTGATGTCTACCCACGGTTTGCCCAGTCCATCCGCCAGAGCCGCATAACTCGAGCCAGTATGGCTTAGTGTCACCACAGTAGCAACAAGAACGACCAGATCATCGACTCCAAAAGCGCCTCGTCGAATCCATAATCTAACAAGCGCAATGCATATCGTGTAGCAAAGACAAAGGCTAACGGTGAGGTTGACGGCATCGACATGGCCGACGTGGTGTTGGTTAGGCGAGTCCGACATGGTGTGATGCAAGAGCAGTGCTGCGCGGTCGCTTAGTATGGTGCGGGTGGCAGAGAAGCGCGAACCGCGGCTTGCGGGATCCAAGGAACAAGCAGTGATGCAATTACGTGCAGCTCTTCCAATCGAGAGGGAGATGCACCAGGGAATGGTAGGGTAGAGGCAGAGGCAGAGCTTCTCCGGCGAACGAGGCGGCTGGCGGTCCGCTTCCAACCAAGCCTTGTTTCTTACGGCAAGCAAGCAAGCAAGCAAGCAGGGTGAAGTGAATGTTCGACTGACCTGACGTGATGTTCTGCTCTGTTGCTTTTGAACAATCTTGTCTTCCACGCGGTTAACCGCAGACTAGGAATCTTTGTGTCCCCAGTACAAGAGGAGCTCGCACAGAGCGTCTGTTCATGCTTCATGGTCAACGACTGGAGTCAAGTGGTGCAACCGCATTGGATGGACTGCAAAAGTAAAGAGCCGCCTCGGGGCTGCAGCGGTCAACGGCGACCGATCAACCCACATCGAAAGCAAGCCCAGCGGACATTAGGAAAGATTCACGTACCTTGCTTAGGGGAACCCCGGCTGAACGGCACTGTATGCTTGCTGGCGCCACCTGGTGATAACGGCGAACGGAAGCGCCAAAGCTCGGGAGCAAAAGCAGGGATCTTTAACGGCTGATGGGCCTTCCTCGAAGCGTTTGTCGGCGTGTGTAACTCTTTCAGCTGTTGGCAGTGTTTCGCAGCAGATGCGCCGAGACGACGGGTTTAGGCAGGACGTCGGTGGGGTCGTGCTACGATGCAGGCGGCGATACTCGGTGCAGCAGAGCTGAGTGGCAGGCGTCTGTCACAGTGTAACGACTTGGGCTGCAGGTTCGCTGCTGTGTAACGATGCGATGTCGTACAGTGTCCGGATGTCGAGAGACGGGCGTAACGGTCGAGGTTTTAGCGTTGCGTAAGGGGTGTTGCAATTATGTTGTTGTTCTTAATTCGATATCGATCGATAGTCGATGGCGAAATGCAGGTATCCGAAACTCTTTCAACATGATGTGATGTTTGCGCCGTTTGCTGTATGTCATGGATGCGTGGAAAGTGACGGCTAGATGCGCCATGACAGGCCGGGGTCATGAAGCTGTCAAAGAGACGCAGCGTCATGATCGATAGCAGGAGTGCAAACGATCGCACCATAAAGCCAGTGACCACTGCATTAACCTGGAATGCTGCCACGCGCATATCCACCTCAGCCCAGCACCTCTGTAGAAAGCCCTATCCTGCATCCGTATCACCGCACCGGTTAAAACGCATCTCGATCGTCTGCCCCTTCCATTCACACCTCACTTCACATAAGCGACGGCTCGGCGTGGCGTCAAGCGCACATTGACCAAGAGAACACCTTGTCGGCCACGCTCGCTTGTGTGACGCAGCCCATTAACTCCTGTGGAGTCAGCGAACTGCTTCCCTTTACATCGTGGTATATCAGCAACCTCTGCAACCCGTCAGTGCTCTGCTTTTTGCCGCCCGTGAACCGCAACGCTCGCTGAACGAAACCACAACTAACCGTGCTAACACCATCACAGCGGATATCAACTCCGCGACCATCGCACAACAGCCATGTCACTCGAGGGAGACATTAGGCCTGCGGATCACACTTCGCTTGACCAGATGCAGGAGGACAAGACTGCTGTCCAACTCAAAGGCGGCACCTACGAAGATGAGCGCGAGATGTCGAGAATGGGCAAGACCCAGGAGCTCCGTGTATGGTTCCTAAAACGCCCCTTGAAAATTCTTGCTCGTCGCTAACTGCTAGGAAGCGCAACTTTAAATTCATCGGCATCGTTGGCTTTGTGTCGATACTTCAGTCGACATGGGAGAACACTCTGCTGGCCAGCTATTTCGGTCTGTTCAACGGTGGCACTGCAGGTATTATCTACTGCATGATCGCGGTCTGGGTGTTCATGATGTGCATGATCGCATCGATGTTGGTATCTGCGAAACTTTAGCACGATGCGAACGTTACTGACCGCTTGCAGGGGAGAGCTTGCTTCAATGGCGCCGACCGCTGGAGGTAGGTATTTTCGTCTGTCGAACTCCGTGCGCAAGCTAACACGTTCGTAGGCCAATACCACTTCATTAGCGAATTCGCTCCACGACCATTGCAGAAGCCTCTCTCGTATGTCGTCGGCTGGCTTTGCTGTCTTGGTTGGATCTCGGGTATTCCGGCTTGCGGTTTGCAGCTGGCTGGCATTGTCCAGGCAATGGTCCAACTCACACACTCATCATCCGACTACACCTTGCCCTGGCAAGCGACGCTGACAGTCTTCTTGTTTATCCTACTGACTGTGGGATTCAATATCTATTTCGCGCAGCATCTGCCATTGGCCGAGGGCATAGTTTTGTTCCTCCATGTCTTTGGGTTCTTTGCATTCTTGTTAACGCTGTGGACCATGGCGGATCATGCGCCTGCGAAGGAGGTTTTTACAACCTTCAAGTAAGTCTGATCATCGAATCAGCTTCGAGTACGCACCGCTAACAACTTCCAGTAACGGTGGCGGCTGGTCAAGCACTGGCTTGTCTTGCTTAGTCGGGTTGGCATCGCCAATTTGGTGTTTCATTGGCCCAGATGCCGGAGCACACATGTCGGAGGAGCTGAAAGATGCGTCAATCACTCTGCCCAAAGCAATGCTGTAAGTTTTGGACCCCCTGAGGCGCCGTCGTGAATTCTGGCTGATATTCATTAGGTGGGCAACCTTTGCCAACGGAATCATGGGCATCACAATGATCATCACATTCTGGTAAGATTTGCGTGTGATGCTGCTGGCGGCCACGTCACAAATCAGATGACACTGCTGGGATTGAGCTTCATGTGCTAACATGCGCAGTTTCTGCATCACGGATCTCGAAGCTTACCTCAATAGTGATTTCCCGATCATAGACATCACCTACCATGCGACCAACTCCTACGCAGCAACGTGTGTTCTTGGAGGCTTGCTCATCTTGTTGCTGTTCTTCTCGACGGTGACCACCGTTGCAAGTGCTTCGAGACAGGTCTGGGCATTCAGTCGCGACCGTGGATTTCCTTTCTCGTCGTGGATCTGTCACGTCCGGCCAGCATGGGAGATTCCCGCGAACGCTGCAAGTATCCGTCCATCGCTTTGACACACTGCTTAACAGAACTGACGACAAATGGTAGTTGGTCGTCTGCCTCGCGGTCGCTCTCGTGCTGTCTGCCATCAATTTTGGCTCAAACGCCGCTCTCCAAGCTATCCTCTCGGTCTCCAACGCAGCTCTGATCTTCTCATATATTATCTCCATCGGCAGCGCGCGACTGAAGCGCTTGCGAGGCCAGCCATTACTACCAAGCCGCTTCTCACTGGGAAAGTGGGGTGGACCCATCAACGATATCTCCCTGGCGTTCCTTCTCGTTGGCTTTGTTTTCTCATTCTTCCCTCTGGCACCCAGCGTCGGCGACGCGAACTGGCTCCTGGACTTCAACTGGGCTATCATCATCTTCTCGGGCACTTGCGTTCTTGCTGGTGTCTACTATGTACTGGGTGGAGGAAAGAGATACATTGCGCCTGTGTCTCTGGTGAAGGAGGAATAACGCGTCGCAGGCATCCTACCTATTTTGGACGCGTTCGTGAGGCTCAACGTTATGATGGAAGCCTGTGGCGGGGATTAGAGCGCATTGAATACATTACTTCGGCCTTGAGTAATTGTAGCAAGAAATGCGATACAATTTGTTGAATATGCCTGATGGATATGAAATGCACTCAAGGACAATTGACGTCCGACGCCGAACGGAAGTGGAGCCAGACTTGGCTCGAGCCCAAGCTGCGCGAACAACCTCGATCATCGATCAAAGACATCTCATCTCCAACACCGTTGCTGCAGCGATACTTTTCGACCTACAGAAAGGCATTGACCAGTAAAGCATAACGCCTACACCTTGTAGGCGGAAAAGCGCGATGAGGCATGTGACAGAGCAAAGATTCCGATAACGTGCAAACCCTACACTTCAGGCCACCACTGGCATGCGACAGTCACGCATGGCCATACATAATCCTCCGCCTCCCATATTATCTTACCCATCATTGTTGTAGCCACGTCATGTTCGAGGCCCTTCTACGGCGATATACCAAGACACGTTCTCCACGTTGTCGAACTGTCTCAAGCCTATGTTGCTGTCGGTAACAGTGCATTTTCGTCAGGTGAGTATGCCACAATGCCTTGATGGTCTCGACACCTTCGAGCTTCTGGCCGACAGCAATCTTTTGCAAACTTCCATCAAACTACATCCTGGAGCATGAAGCAGTCTATCGCTGCTAAGATCATCTTTGCTATCGCCACATTCTTTTCTGGTTCCACAGAAGCATACCGCAGTCCTGCACGCCACCGGCCACCGCATGTACATTACGACTACCGCGGTTATCATCCGTCACAACGAGGCAGTGGTCACTTCGAATCGCTAAATCAATCATTGGTCCCATGGAAAGCCATTCATACACACCTGAACGATAGCGACAAACTCAACTCGGAAACGAACGAGTGCTCGATCATTGATCACAAGTCCGGCGCGTTCTGGCTGTCCAAGATCGCCCATCAGGGCACAAGTCCTTTCCTCTCAGACAGCTCGGAGTACGTCGTGTATCGGAACGTGAAAGACTTCGGGGCCAAAGGCGACGGAAGCACAGACGACAGCGCTGCTTTCAATGCCGCCATCATTCGTATGTAGACCATTGTCAAACAAGTGGGACCCGAATACTGACATTCTAAACCAGATGGCGGTCGATGCAAAGGAGGTAACTGCGGCGGCACGACTGGCAAGCCCGCATTGATTTACATCCCTCCTGGAGCTTACTTGATCTCCTCGACCGTGCAGCTCCTTATTAACACTCAAGTCGTTGGTGACGCTATCGATATACCCACCCTTAAAGCATCACCATCAATAGCAAACGGCTCAATAGTAGTGAACGGCTACGATGACGGCCAACCAAGCACGACTAATTTCTACATCGGCATCAGAAATGTGAAGATCGACACAACAGCCGTCCCAGCCGACCAAGAAATCTACGGTCTAAACTGGGCAGTTTCTCAAGCTACAAACTTGATCAATGTGCACTTCCAGATGCCCGAAGGAAGCGAGCATGTCGGCATCGAGATGGACGGCGGAGACTCAGGCGGCGGTTCCGGACTTTTCATGGGCGACTTGAGTTTTGTTGGAGGCAATGTTGGTATTCTGTTTAGCAATCAACAGTATGCGATCAGGAACGTGAGGTGAGTCTCTCGCACAGCATTCTGTCGAATGGTAAAGTACTGACGATAGCGATACAGCTTCACCAACGTCTCGACCGGCGTACTGATACAACATGTCTTCACACTCACCCTACAGCAAATCAACTGTAGCGGAGTAGGCATTTGCGTGGACGCTGGCGGAGACGGAACAACTGGATCTCTCAGCATGATAGACTCTGCCTGCAACGATTGCGGCGTGATGGTGAACGGATCCTCATCGTTCGTCCTCGAAAATATCTCGAGCACAAACTCTGGACCGATCCTCAAAACCAATGGACAGGACAAACTCACCGGCGACCTCCTGGGCAAGACCTACGCAGTCGGACACATGCATACGTCAAACAACGGCAGCGTGGAAGTCTCTACCGGACGTTATCTGAAACCAACCGCTCGTGGGAACCTGGTTGATGCCCAGGGCCATTACTTCACTAAATCGCAACCGCAGTATGCAGATTGGGATGTATCCAGCTTCTCGTCCGTCAAAGATTGCGGCGCCAAAGGTATGCCACACCATTTCCCACACCACCCTTTGCAATACATGCTAACAACAACCCAACAGGCGACGGCCAAACAGACGACACAGCCGCCATCAACGCCGCCCTCCTCGCAAACGCCGCCTGCAACAAAATCACCTACTTCCCCCACGGCGTCTACGTCGTCACCAACACCATCCACGTCCCGCCCAACAGCCGCCTCGTAGGCGAAGTCTGGTCCACACTCACCGCCTCCGGTCCAGCCTTCAACTCCTCCTCCTCCCCTCTCGCCCTCCTCCGCGTCGGCCACCCAGGCGACACAGGCACAACCGAAATCTCAGACATGCTCTTCACAGTCTCCGACGTCCTACCCGGCACCATCCTGATCGAAGTCAACATGTCCGGAGGAAACTCCTCACCCGGCGCCGTGAGTTTCCACAACACGCACACGCGCGTCGGCGGCGCCGCAGACTCGCGCGTGCAAACAGCCTGCCAATCACCCTCCTCCCCCTGCACAGCAGCTTTCATGCACGTCCACCTCACGCCAACCTCCTCCTCCTACTGGGAAAACTCATGGCTCTGGACCGCCGACCATGACCTCGATGGCACAAACGCCATGACCGTCGCCGTCGGCCGCGGAATGCTCGTCGCCGCTACGCAAGGCACCTGGCTCGTAGGAACGGGCTCGGAGCACAACGTCTTCTACGCCTACCAGCTGGACAACGCGCAGAACGTCTTCGCCGCGCTGCAACAAGTCGAGACGCCGTACTGGCAGCCCTCACCTCGTGCTCCAGCGCCCTGGACACCAGATCCCGCGTGGCGAGATCCCACTTTCGAGTGCAGCGCGGACCAAAGCGACGCGTGCTACATGTCCTGGCACATGCGCATCATCGGGTCTCAAACAAAGACCATCGCGCTGTACGGACAAGCTTTCTGGGTGTTTTTCTTCAAGAATAGTCTTGACTGCGCAGGGCCGGACGGGACGTGTCAGACGAATTCGGTGCTATTCCAGGGGTTGGACGAGATGTCAGGGCGGCATGAGGTGGCGATGTATAACCTCAACACGAGGGGCGTGTATGATCTTGTGCGGTTAGAATCGTCGAGCGGTGCGGTAGCGGCTGCGCAGGCGGATGATTGGGGGAGTTGGGGAGGGCTTGTGGCGGCTTATACTGGGTATCAGTGAGTGAGTGAGGGTTTGGTTGTTGAAGCGTGGCATAGCGTGATGATTACATATAGCATAGCGTTTGTAGAGCAAGTAGAATCTTGAAATCCAAAGTCCTGTTTTACCTCAATTATAAGAATGTGGTGAATCAGAGCGAGAGTTCTCTCAAAACGAAGGTATTACAATTTTCGATAGTAGCTGTCCTGTTCCTTACTTGCTTGCTTGCCATGTGTCTTGTCCATTGAGTCCCCAAACTCCTTCAAAAGAATCAAATACAGAATGTCCTTGTGCCATTCGCCAAAGCGCCTCGCCAAAACGTCAAAAAGTTTCCTCAAAGAGCAAAGTCATTTGCTCGATCCCCGCTGGCTGTTGTAATGATGCTTGCCGCTCTCGGTGATGCTCGATCCTCCTCCCATGATAAAGCTGTATCTCGCTCTCTTGCCATGATGCCTGTAAACTCATGAAGCTTCCGCAATATCCAACAAGTCGTTGTCGTGTCTGTCCATCCACTCGCTGTCCTTCGGCTGTCCTCGATGAACAGCGAGAATAGTCACAATGACCTCCTCAACCAGCCCAACTGCCTCTTCTCGCAGCCGTGCCAAAGTTTCCAAACACACCGTCCGTTCGGATCATGTTCTTCTCTTGTCTCGCCCACTCGCGCACGTAGACCTTGAGCGCCTGCCAGCGCATGCAGTTAGCCTCACTGACCTCGCCACCGCCTCCTTCAAAGTCTGGACCAAGTCGAATGTAACCGCGCGGTTGCTGCTTCGCCTTCATGTCATCTTGACGCAGGACAGAGATATCAAAGCGGGAGATTTTGGCCAGCTCGGCGTCAAAGGGTCGCGCAAGAGTAGGGTAGCCAAGGGAGAGGTAGTTGTAGACCTGCGTAATGAAAGAATCCGGGTAATCTTTGCTCATCGCTTCGTCGAGGTCCTTCTCGGACACGAGCACGGCATCGATAGTGCCGAGCTCTGCCGAACTAGGACCTCTGCTGACCACTGCTGAAGGAGTCTTGATGAGCGGTTGCTCGGGGTCGATCACATCCATGGCATGCGGTGACTTGAAGTTTTGCTCGAACGGATTTCCCTCTGGTTCGTCACGGGGCGTCATAAGACCAGAAATCGCTCCAGGGGGAGGAGAGAGGGCTCCAGGGTGGCGGTCATCGTCATATGCACAGAATCCGCCCCAAAGACCTTTCTTATTTGCCAAGCTGGGACTACCCTGTGTCGCCTGAGGCGTTTTGATGCTAGTGAAGTGTTGTTTTGGGGTTTCCTTCTGGTTCGACCACAGATGTGGCTCTTCATCCTCCTCTTCCTTCCTTTGAGAATCAGCGTGCTCCGTCAGATAGCACATCTGGTTACGGAGCGCTGTTGATCCTTGTGTGACATCAAAGCGTGCAGGCGAAGGAGACCTGCAACGCGGGAAAGTGATATCGTCTCCAAGCATTGGCGGACGAGCCCGGTCTTGCATGTCTCTGAAATCGCGGTCTACAAGGCCAGCTGTAAGACCAGGGTTCCACCATGGTCCTTGACTAGCTTGCTTTGTCTGCTGCTTTGCAGTGGTCTGGTTGGCTTTACGCTCTTGTTCCATTCGCTCTGCATGTCTTTGCATCTCCAGCTGTTCCCATGGAACCTTTGTACTGTCCCGTCGTGTCTTCTTTACATACTCTTCCTCGTCGTGGCCCTCCCATGTTGCAGGCCTATCCTCAAGACTGTGCTCGCTTTCAGTCTCCTCCTCGTCCATATAGTGCATGACCGGTTCGTGGAAGTCGGAGTTGGGGAAAGCGGCAAGTGCTTGCTCGCGCATACGCTCCTCTGCACGCTTGGCCTCAAGTTTGAGCAGGTAGTTGTGGAAGTTTTCGTCCACGCTTTCTCTCACGCGTGTTGCATCTTTGAATCCTGGGTAAGGATAAGGATAAGAAGAATCTGAAGCAGTAATCGGTGAGCCTTGAGCCGGACTAGATGATGGGGAAGAGGCTTGAGAACCTGGCTCACTCTCTGAACTCTCGATAGTATCGAGCTCTGGGCAGCGGAAGGAATGTGAGCGTTCGGTAAATCTCCCTTGCGGGTGGTGTCCGCCATCCATTGGCGAAAGCGGTCGCAAACGCAGACCTTGATCAACTTTCGAGGGATCAAGCTTGTCAGCGTCAGTCATCTCTGTGTCGCTGTCGGAAGCGTCTACTGCCGGAGTTAGGTCTCCAGTGATGTGTCGGCGATGCTCTTTAGCAGCAAGCTTGTAGCCATATTCCGTACGGTTGGCCAAGGACAGCGAAGCGACGTCGTCGTTGGCTCTGCGCGAGCGCTTTGCAGTATCCAGTAATATGGGAGTGAACTTGCGCACGACTCTCTTCGGTTCCTCTGTGGGCTCCGGCTCGTGTGGTGCAACATCTGTGCCTGTCTTTGGCGAGCTGTTGCCCTGAGTCGCAAACGTTTGGAGGTCGAACTTGATATGGGGCGCGCCTTGCCTTTGCCTGCCTCTACTGCTGCTCTTTGTGGTCTCAATTGGCTGCGGAGCGAAACGACTCTTGGGCTTTGGCTTGTCCACGGTATCTGTTGAATTCCCACGAGACGATCTGGTTGTGGTTTCCATTGGCTCGGGCGCAAAACGTCGGGGCTTCGCCTGATCATCTTGTGCGGATTTCCTGTCTTTCGACGACTTGGCAGATGTTTCGACCGGCTGGGGCGCGAACCTTCTAGGTTGTGGCTTTGACAGGTCTCCAGTCTGTGGTTCTGTCCTTTTCCTCGAGCTCTTAACCGAAGTCTCCACAGGTTGAGGCATGAATCGTCTGGGAGGCCTAGGCGCACTCAAATCTCCCGTCTCTGGCTCTTGCCTCGCCGATCTCGAGCTCTTCACTGAGGTCTCTACGGGTTCTGGAGCGAACCGTCTGACCTTGGGCTTCTCCTCTTGTGCATCATGTCTGTCTTTCGAAGACTTGGCGCTGGTTTCGACTGGTTGGGGAGCAAATCTGCGGGGAGGTGGTGGAGAGGACATGTTCGTCGTGGGCGGATCAAGGGCAAATGAGCCCGGAGTGAAGTGTCTTAGCGGAAGTGCATGCGTAGTTCTGACTCAGCGTCGTGCTGATCAACAGGCGAGCGACTGAGTATTTCGTGTGTCGAAGAAACGGGTGACTGCAGAGCGACTCGGCTCGGGTTCTGGCGTTCGAGGTAGAACGTCGAGGACGTGACGTGGACCCGCGTCAAGGTGGGACTGGCGAATTGACGTGAGAGTGAGGTATTCGGGCTGCGAATGGCAGTATCCTGGAAGAGAATGGATTCGGCAGGAGGCTGCTGCTGCAGGTCGGCGGGACAAAAAGTAATGGCTGAGCGGCTAGTTAGCAGGGCGGGCGAGCGAAGGCTGGCCAGGCGCAGGGCAAACAGCGGATGAAATGGTTGGTTGGGTCACGCACTTTGTAGATGCCGTTAGTACAGTACAACAATGCAATGCACGGCAACACGCGCGACGAAGGGAGGAGAGAGAGGCAAAGTGGTGGTGGTGGCAAAGTGGTGGTGGTAGCAATGGCAGTGGGTGACAACAGAAGAGAGACAGCGGGTGGTGGTGGTGGGAAGTCAATCAGTTGGTCAGTCAGTCAGTCCTTGTCCAGTCAGACAGCACTGAGCACGCCGCCATCGCTTGCTTGACGATCGCCGCCGTCTTCGTGCGCACTGAGTCCACCGGTCCAGCAAAAGCAGCGCGCCTCCCAAGCCACGCACGCCCAATCCTCAACTGCCACCACCTCGATCACCGCCGAACGATCCACATGGCGCGCCGGCACGGGGGATGCGGGTTGCCCTTGGGGTCCTCGTTTAGAAAGGACAGCAAATACACACAAGATCGACATCCTTGTCTTCCGCCCTCCGCCTTGCCCTCACCATCACCATCAATCCGCCAAACTACCCCTCCCGGTATATACCACCTTTGTCCTCCCACCGCCTCACATACCCATCATTATCTCTTGCGCCGCTATACATCTGCCCACCACTAGTTGCCGACCGTCCCAGTCCAGGCTGCTCGTTCCATCTCGATCGGGATCCACTGGTGATCCACTTCACACGCCAACGCTCAGGCACGGCCCGTACGGTGTTCATTAGCATATCTTCTTCAGGCCATCGGATTTCGAAGAAGCCTCGCAGTGCTTTGACATGGTGGTACCCGTAGCACAGTCGCGAGAATGTCCGACTTGCATGAACCACAGATACGTACACTGTAGCATCCGAAGTTTACTTGTGTACCACGAGTGATCCTCCTTCGCAAGCACATTGCCCGCAATACGGACCTTTGACCCACATCAGACACTTTCACATGCACCCCGTAGTCAACACAAGCACGTGCCCTTTAACCACCTCGCCCACCAACTCCACAATTCCCCAGACAAAGACAAGACTCTTGCGGGCCAGACTCACGATGCCGCCTTCACCGTCTTTTTCCATGCTGCTGCTAGAGTGATCCGGCTTTTTATCTGGCTTCTATTGCGCCAGCGAATGCTTTCTGACCGCATGCTCCCGCGTGTCGCGTTGCTCGCACGAGAAGTGGTGTTGAGCGGGATGTCATCAGCCGCGTGGTCGCTGTCTCGGGTGTTGAGAATCCGCAAACCATCACCCGGTGGCTTGAACCCGATCTTCTGTTCTCGCGACCTGAATGTTGTAGCTTGTGTCGCTCAAAGTGGCAGACTCACCATGTATTGAAGGCAAAAACGCATACACAACCCGTATGTATGATAGCATCAACTCTCCACCCCAACGAGAGCAACAAAAACCGCAGCGCATCACAAACACACCGCTCGACTTATCAATCAAGCAACAAGACATATCCCTCCACTATACAAGCCTTCTCACTCGCAATCCTGCAAAACCATGCACATGCACTCCGCATTCTCGGACCGGAGCGCACGTCCTCTGAATGTACACAGCTACGGCAGTGTGCCATGCATTGCATGTATATTCCGCACCACTTACTCGTAAATGGCTTTCCGGATCATGTACGTTCCCATCCGCATGTGCTCGAAGCCAGTCCAATCGGATAGGGCATTCCGGGCCCCAGCTGTCGGACGATGTCGGGCTTCATCGGAGAGGTGGTGGGAGGAGGGTTGCAGCCTTCGTGTGAGTGTGTGTTTTGTTTGGATGTTGTTGGAGATGGGTGCTTGAGAGCGAGCGATTTCAGTGGGCCTGAAGCGAATCTCACATGTGCAGTTGCTCAATGATGCACCCGGTTGGTCTGAAAACAGCTGGAATGCCTCTCATACAGCTACGACTTCAAGTGGAAGTGGCAGATGAGGGCTAGTCCGGTAACAAACGCAAGGCTATGGCATCACAACTACTCCAGCTTGGCAAGTACATGTATTCAATTAGCAGCTATGTTCGTACGCCCGCATTGCTCTTGCTCCTCAACAAGCTAGCAGCAAGGAAGAGCTTGCCACGTTTTCTGTTATTCGTGCTTTCCTGCATGTTGTATCCAGGATGCGCTCACGACTTCTAGATCCTCTCCAGTTGACGAGAGACAACCAGTTGTCTAACAGATACCATCACATTCATCAAGCAGTTCACTTTCGTATCTTTGGGAAGCTGAAAGCAAACGATCAAACGCCATCCGTATCACGATCAACTTCCCACATCACCTCAAGACGACTCGCTACCGAATCACCATGGCGAGCATGAACGCAAACCAACAGTCTTTCCTTGCTCCTGATGACTTTCCACTGCTGCCCACGGCGGCCGAATCATAGAATGACCACATACCCGACGTTGGCACTGCTCCTCTCTACGATCCTACCCAGCGCACCGCAACCCTCCAAGCGACCGAGCCAACGAGAACATACGCCCAAGTCCTCCAAGACAACATCGGGAACCAGCCTCTACCAGTCGCCCGGCTTCCTCAAACCGCAGAAAATGGCACTCGCGTAAACCTCGCGCAAACCACTTGGGACTTGTCGTTGGCGAGGGGACCACCAAGGAAGGAACCATACCCAGGTTGGAACGAATGCTGTTTCGTTACTGTGCCAGCTCCCTCTGCTCCAATTCCTTACATAGCCCCGATGGCGAACCTGCCACCGCCTGCACCCATCAATCTCGCTCCTGTGCCGCCTCACCGGGCCGCGATGACCCTGCCACTGCCTCCGATGGCGAATGTCGCTGCTGCGCCGCCTCTGCCGCCGCTCACGGGCGTGCTACCTCTTACTGGCCTCCTAGCTCTCACTGGCGGAAGAAGGAATGATTCTATCATGGGATCTCCGATTTCGGAAGATGGATCGCCTGTGGAGAACGATTTCATCCTGGTAGAGTAGTTTCACCGCAAGAAGCCGTATTCGCCGTCGATGGAGAACGAGTTCGCGTCGCCGCCGAGAAAGACACGCGGGAAGCGTCGTCTCCATGACTATGATGAGGAGAAGCAAGCCCAGAGACATGGAAGTCAGGACACGCAAAACAGAAGTTCGTTGAAGAAGGTGCACGGCTACAATGTGAACAGGGATGACAAGGAGTATATGGCTGCGAGGAGACCGTCTGGTCAGCAGTAAGCTTCTGTTGGTTTGTCACATCGTTGGAAAATTTATTGGAAGTCATGCTGGGAACGGGAACATCGTTCTCTCTTTTACTACCAGCTATCAGCTTTCGATCAGTTGCTAGCTAAAGCATCCCGTTCATAATTTCAAGACCAATCAGCCACTGCCTTCACTCCCCCTTCGGATAATCCGTACCATCAATAACCTCCTTCTCCTCCTCCAAATACTTCAACGTACTCGTGCACTTCTCCGCAATCGAGGCCCTCGCATCACTCCCAAGAACCAACCTCAACGGCACCTCCTCCACCGTCTTCAACGAGAAAACATCAACAATAACCTTCACCCCCAATTCCAAATTCCCCGGCTGGTTATTATCAGCCTTATCCAAGAAAGCCCTCACCTGCCCCACCGCAGACTCATCATAGTCCTTGATCCGCTTCTCCGTCCACACCCTCGCGCCAGCATTCAAGAACCCCGTGCGGAAATACCCAGGCTCGACCACGCAGACGCCGATGCCGAACGGCGCGACTTCGAGCCGTAGGGACTCGGCGAGGCCGGAAACGGCCCATTTGGTCGCGCAGTACATTCCTGCTGCTGGTCCACCATGCCACGAGCCTACGGAGCCGAAGAGCGCGATGTTGCCGGAGCGCTGCTGGCGCATGTAGGGCAGCACGGCGCGGGTGGCGTTGAGGATGCCGAGGACGTTGGTGTTGAAGAGGTCGTAGGTTTCTTTGGGGCTGCAATGAGGTGTCAGTGAATGGCAATCGGCTGTGAATCTAGATTGGAAGGTGAAGTACTTACCTCGCCTCCTCGATCGCGCCTTCGAGGATGTATCCGGCGGCGTTGATGAAGACGTCGAAGCGGCCCACTTTGGCGTGCAGGTCTGCGACGACGGAGTTGAGCTTTTCGAGGTCGTGGGTGACGTCGAGGTCTGCTGTGATGGCGCCTTTGGCTTTTAGTTCTTCCAGTTTGGCTGAGTTGCGGGCTGTGGCGATCACGGTGTAGCCTCTGGCGAGAGCTTCGAGAGCGATACCTTTGCCGAAGCCGCTTGAGGCGGCGGTGATGAGCCAGATGGGGGCCATTGTGGTAGTGAGAGTATGGTTGAGGGGTTTTGATGGTAAGGAAGATGTCACGCAGGTGTTTTTGGGGGGAATTCGGTTTAACGAGTTGGATCAACAGGATCGGTGTGAGTGTGAGTGTGAGTGTGAGTGTGAGTGTGAGTGTGAGTGTGAGTGTGAGTGTGGGGCTATAGAGCTGAGATGCTTTCTATATATCGTGATTGAAGTCGAAGCAAGTCCGGATTTAACCAAAGGCTATCACCGGCCATTTCAGTAACTCCAAATTCCATCAGCCTACCTCTGGCATGTGTATGGACTGCTCGTCTGAAGGATGCGCCAAGTGGTCTTGGATGCTCTAGCCAAGAGTTGTAGTCAGCAACAGCAGCAGACTACACCAACGTGCCCTAACCCAAACATGCATGACAAACGTTGCATGAGTGTGAGATTTCTTCGGTAATCATCAAGCATCACACCTCCTCTTCACTTGCGCTCGCGGAATGCCACCTCAGTCGGGAGCCTGAAACTGGCGCAGAACATGCGTTTCTTAGGTGCGACATCACGCACATCGTGGACCTCAACATCTCCCTCCTCGATCTTTCCAGGCTTCATCTCAAAGTCTAGCTGCTGCGTGATTTCCGCGCAGATTTTCTTGCCCTCTTCCACATTGTCGTCGGACTTTGTGCTGAAGCAGTAGACGTGCACAAGCGGCATCTTGGTACCTTCAGGAAGCTCTTTCTGCAGCTCCGGAGGATAAAGGCCGCTGAAGTTGTTGAGGAAGTAGATGGCAGTAGCCGGTAGGTTCATGACATAGTGGTCGAACACCTTGGGCTCGTGCAGTGTCTTGAGGATTTGCGGTGTTTGGTCAGCTTCCTTGCGCGAAACTTTCTTCGTAATGTCGACTTTGCGATTTGACTTGAGCAACGCGGCGGCGGATGTGGGAATGAAGGATTTGCCGTCTTCGTTGAACGGACGGACAAAGTCTTGCACCTTGTTCCTCTTGACGGCATCTTCCATGCAGGCATAGCTCTCCGGGTTCAAGTCGTTCGCCCAGACAAAAATGTTCTTCTTGCCAGCAGGCACAGCGAATGGACCGATTCCTGCCATCACATCACACACTGCCTGGCCTTCTTGGAACATGGCCACTAGGCGTCTGTGTTCTGTGTTCAGGCGCGTGTTCCAGTACACCTTGCTGTAGTCGAATTTGAAGATGCAGTTCTCCTCCGAGACAGTGACGTTCAAATCATCCGGCCCGGCTAGTAGCTCGTATCTGAAAGTGCGAAACTCATTCTCCTCTCCAACATCGTCGATCTTGTTGATAACAGTAGTCACTGTTGGATTCTTGTCCATGATCACTTCGGCGATAATGTACTTGTGCTTCAGGTACTCATCGCGAAGGTTGAGATGTGCTACGTGACCGACTTGCGAAAAGCCAGACGGGATCTCGCCTTGTTCATCTTCCGGCAAGATCGATGTGATGATATCGTGATAGGTCCAATATTTGTAGTCCAGCGTCAAATCGTATGGCACGATTGTGATGAGCTCCTGTCTCGCGAGTTCCTGCAGGACAGGGGAATGCGCCAGAGATGCATCTTCGCTTGCAGCAGGTCCATCAGGGATTTCCTTCGAGACCTCAGGTCGCAGCAAGACGCATTTCTTGCCAGTCTTTGCTCGGTCAGGATCCGGGTCGGGGTACACACTTCCTAGGCGATCTTGGAACAAGGCAACTTTGTTGCGCTCAAGTTCGCCCCTGACGCGGGAGATATTTTTGTTGTCGAAAATGCGAGCAGCTTTCAGAGGGACGGTCTTCTTGAAGAGGCTCCGGTCGAGCGATTTCATCGATCGGTTGATCGGCGCGCGAAACATTTCGTCTGCCATGTGATGCAGTAGATCTAGTTGGCAGGCTCTCCTAATTTGTCGATGTGAACGTGCTTTGAGCTATCTTTGCGGAAATTTGACGATTTCTCCAATGACTCAGGAGAGATGTGATTCGGCTGTCCAGCTGTAAAGGATATTGAGAATGTCGTAAGTAAGTTCGTTGTTAGAAACCTCTGAACAGTATTGGAAGATTTTTCTTGCTTAAATGACAGGATATAGCAGTATTTAGTCGTTGTCGTTGTCAGTCATAGACTTTTGCATGTCACAAGGGTTTGGAGATAATTAGTCTAGCGCTGCCTCGGCCGCTAGCTTGGTCCCCACGCGATGTGATCACCCTCATCCACAAGTTCGCGCTCCTTGGTTGCAAGTAGGGACAACATCCTTGCGTACGGCCTTCTACTACCTCACACAGCTCACTTGGAACCTCATACTCTTGGACGAAAACTTCGCGAATATACCACCAGGGCGCTGGCCATTGCGTCACTGAGCGCAACACCCATGAACCAGCGATAGCCAGGACAACCGTCAACATGTCACCAGTCAGCGGCGGAGGAGGAGGAAACATCAAAGTGGTGGTGCGAGTGCGACCATTCAACTCGCGCGAACATGCCAGGAACGCAAAATGTATTGTGTCTATGAAAGGCAACCAGACAATCCTCAAGTCTGTAGCACAAACAGATGGAAAGGGCAAGGCGGTCAAGGGAACAGAAGGCACCAAAACATTCGCATACGACAAAAGTTACTGGTCATTCGACAAGAAAGATGAGAGCTATGCTGGTCAGGACAACCTGTTCGAGGATCTGGGTCAGCCGCTGCTCGACAATGCCTTCCAGGGCTACAACAACTGTATTTTTGCATATGGTCAGACGGGTTCGGGAAAGAGTTACAGCATGATGGGATACGGCGAGGAGGTCGGTGTGATCCCGCGCATCTGCAAAGACATGTTCGACCGCATCGACGGGATTCAGAACGACAAGCTCATGAAGTGTACCGTGGAAGTGTCTTACCTGGAGATCTATAACGAGCGCGTCCGAGACTTGCTGAACCCAAGCACGAAAGGCAACTTGAAAGTCAGAGAACATCCGGCGACTGGACCTTATGTGGAGGATCTTGCAAAGTTGGTGGTGCGCAGCTTCGTGGAGATTGAGAACCTCATGGACGAGGGTAACAAGGCTCGAACGGTCGCCGCGACCAACATGAACGAAACCTCTTCGCGCTCACACGCGGTCTTCACACTCACATTGACGCAAAAGAGGCACGATGCGGAAACAAACATGGACACGGAGAAAGTTGCGAAGATCAGTCTAGTCGATCTGGCTGGTTCAGAGCGTGCTACTAGCACGGGTGCAACAGGCGCAAGATTGAAGGAAGGTGCTGAGATCAACAGATCGTTATCTACACTTGGTCGTGTTATTGCGGCTTTAGCAGATGCAAGCACTGGCAAATCGAAAGGCAAGGGCTCTCAGGTGCCCTATCGAGATTCTATCTTGACTTGGTTGTTGAAAGACAGTCTAGGTGGAAACAGCTTGACGGCTATGATTGCAGCCATCTCTCCAGCAGATATCAATTTTGACGAAACTCTTTCAACATTGAGATACGCCGATAGTGCGAAGCGCATCAAGAACAATGCAGTCGTCAACGAGGATCCGAACGCCCGTATGATTCGCGAACTCAAGGAAGAGCTTGCTCAATTGCGCTCCAAGCTCAGCTCAGGTGGCACAATCGCTGGAGAACAGTACAGTGATGACACGCCTCCAGAGAAACAGATGGTCTCTATCACAGCACAGGATGGAACTATCAAGAGGGTGTCGAAAGCTGAGATTACCGAACAACTCGCCCAGTCGGAAAAGCTTTACCTCGACCTCAACCAGACTTGGGAAGAGAAGCTCACCAAGACCGAAAGCATCCACAAAGAGCGCGAGGCAGCGCTGGAGGAACTTGGTATCAGCATTGAAAAGGGCTTTGTTGGATTAAGTACACCAAAGAAGATGCCCCATCTGGTGAACTTGAGCGATGACCCTCTTCTTGCTGAATGCCTGGTGTACAATCTTAAGCCAGGCACCACGACTGTCGGCAATGTCGAGTCAAATCCACCGCCAAGCGAAGCAGAAGGTGAAGTCTCAACTTCGAGCTCGGTGGACATCCGGTTGAACGGCAGTAGAATCTTACATGATCACTGTACGTTCGAGAATGTAGACGGTATCGTGACAGTGGTACCAAAAGATGGCGCTGCTATCATGGTGAATGGTCTGCGTATAGAGTCGCCACAACGCTTACGCTCCGGATATCGTGTCATCCTCGGCGACTTCCATATCTTCCGCTTCAATCATCCACAGGAAGCTCGAGAAGAGCGTGCGGAGCAAGGCAGTTTGTTGAAGTACTCAGTCACAGCAGACCAGCTAGACTCCCCAACGCCTCAGCATGGCCACGTCAGGAGTCCCAGCACTTTCAGCCGAGCTCTGTCGGAGATTGATGGCGAGGGGTCCCCCATGCCGGGTTCACCGCTACCATTCCGAGTTCAGGGTCGGGACAACGACTGGAGCTTTGCGCGTCGCGAAGCAGTTACCGCGCTTCTCGGCCCTGATCAGAAGATATCAAGTCTCACGGACGATGAGCTAGATGTACTCTTCGAAGATTTGCAGCGTGTACGTGCGGTACGCAAAGCTCGACCTGAAGGCCGATTGTTTGATAGCAACGGCGATGACGACACGAGCTCCGTCTCCTCGCAACAGCTTCCTGTCAGAGAGAAATATCTTAGCAATGGCACCCTTGACAATTTCAGTCTTGACACTGCTCTTACAGCCCCTTCCACCCCACATAACGCAGAAGAGGATGAGCAGTTTAAGCAGACACGGAGCGAGATGCAAGAACAACTTGACAAGCAGAAGGAAGAGTTCGAGAACAAACTTGCAACAGCCCAAGATGGCAACACGGAGATGTCTGACATCCGAGCTGAGAAAGCCAAGATGGAGGAAGAGCTGCGCCAGGCGAAGGAGCAGATGCAAAAACAATTAGCTGAGCAGAAGGCCGAATTCACGAAACAAATAGCTGAGATGAAGGCACCGCGCAAACGGATTCTCAGGAGCGATGGAAAGCCCATTTTCACCGAGCGCGATGTATATCTTGCTCGACACGTTCTGGACCACTGGCGCCGGCACCGTTATATCGCAATGGCTGCTTCCGCGTTGCGCAATGCTAGCACGTTGAAAGAAGCCCAAATTATGAGCCAACAGATGGAGCGAAGCGTCGTGTTCCAGTTTGCAGTGGTCGACCTTGGCTACACTTTCGGCTCCTCTTACGATCTCGTCCTGAATGGTGTCTCTGCCGAAGAGGGCAACGATCCAGACCTTGAAAACGCGGTAAAACCCTGCCTGGGCATCCGAGTGGTCGACTTCAAGAACGGCGTTGTCCACCTCTGGTCTCTGGAGAAGCTGCACGCCAGGGTACGAGTAATGCGACAGATGTGTCAGTATCTGGACCGGCCAGAATACATGCAGCATTTCCGTCTAGAAAACCCGTTCGAGGAAGATTGCATGCCAGAGTATACACGAGTCGGAGATGCCGATATCCCACTTGCTGCTGTCTTCGAATGCCGAGTGCAGGACTTCACGCTGGACGTGTTCTCCCCATTCACTTCTTCTGTTGTCGGTATCGTCAGACTCAGCCTTGAGCCCTCATCTGCGGAAGCTCCAAGCTCGACGCTCAAGTTCAACGTGGTCATGCATGAAATGGTGGGCTTCTCTGAGCTAGAGGGGACTAACGTACATGCGCAATTGTTCATTCCTGGCGTGTCAGAAGAAGGTGGCGCGACAACGACATCTCTCGTGAGTGAATTTGGAGACAGTCCTGTCCGCTTTGAAAGTGTGCATTCAATGAGCCTGCCGCTTTCTGCACCCCGCGAGTCGAGCCTCAGAGTTAGCATATTCTCTAAAGTGACATCAATGCACCTGGACAAACTGCTCAGCTGGGACGACATGAGGGATGCGTCAGCGAGACCAAAAATGAAGCGAAACCACTCACGTGTGCCGGAACACGAATATCTATCGGAAGAGCGACACGATGTCTTCGCAAGAGTGCAATTCCTTGAGATTGGCGAAGACGGATCATATCAGCCTGTGGAAGTCGTACAGAATAACACACTCGACAATGGTGCTTACCAGCTTCACCAAGGACTACAGCGTCGCGTGGTACTACATCTTACGCACAGCTCAGGCGACACACTCCCGTGGGAGCAGGTTAAGGAATTCCGTGCTGGACAGGTGCACCTTCTCGACAAGTCGGGCACGGTATCTGACCTCGACAACGGACAAGCTGATGTAGTCTTACCACTTGTCGCACCGCCCATCATTCGCAACAATGACGACGGTACAACTCATGTCAAAATGATCGGCCAGTGGGACTCAAGCGCACATGGTTCACTACTACTTGACCGGCCGACAGTAGAGAACTATCGCGTGCAAATCTCGCTGAAGTGGCAGATAATCTCGCCTCGCGCAATCCATCCGATGAAATTCAGCCTCAACGTCGCTGTCCAGACGAGACCACGGACATGGTTCCGCCAGAATTCCCTGCTTGCTCAGCTTTGGCAGAATACACGTGTTGTGCACTCATGCACCGCCAACTATTCAATCACGCTCAAACCCACAGCTGCGAAGCGTGCTGGCGATTTGTGGCGGATGGACACAACTGGGGAGTACATTTCTGGAGAAGAGATGCTGAACGGCTGGGCGCCTCGTGGAATATCATTGATTCGTGACTTCATCGACCTGAGAAGACGGCAGCGCAGGACCGCGGAGATCGAGGCAGCGAAGGGTGTCCTCCTCTTAGGCGCGATAACACCGCCCTTGAGCCCTGTTGCCACCGAGGACGCAGAGCCGACTGAGGAGCAAAAGGCTCTGCTCAAGAAGTTCCTGGACATCTGGCGCATCGAGTCACCAAAAAGTGATGCTTTGCTTCTGCGCTCTAACACCGCTACTCCTGAGCCGAGTCACGTCGTCGATGAGAACCATCCTGACCAAGGGCCACCTTCTCCTCTCGCGGCTCAAGTTGAGAATCATCCCAAGACCATCTCGGTATTGAAGTCTGGCTGGCTCCTTTCTCCTGATCACACCGGCACACGATGGGTCAAACGCTTCTGCGAGCTACGCCGCCCGTATCTACACTTGTACAGCTCCGAGGGCGACGAAGTAGCCGCACTGAATCTCACAAATTCGCGCATCGATGCCGAGCCACAGGTCGCGAAGCTACTTCAGAGGGACAACATGCGCATGGAGGTATGGGCAGTGTATGCGACGAACAAGGCCTGGTTGTTTGCCGCTAGGAATGATCGCGAAAGAGGAGAGTGGATCTGGGCAGTCGACAGGAGTTACGTGCTTGGCAATGGAGAGTAGAGTGTTGACGCTGTAGCGTATGTGTTGGATAGAGATGACATTCGTTTTGGAGCGGCGCGATCGCATAGGTTGATACCCAGATCGATTATTTTGATTTTAGCAATCGTAGAGCTTAATGAGATGTGAGCGTCAGATTTTGACATATTATTCCTTCATGACTTATTTTGATGATATGGTTTGGTTGTAAACAACTGTAGGATCTTGGAGCTCGTATCATGAGGCCACTGATTATTTGCTGTCCAATAATTCAATTCGTGCACTTCATCATGGCATGTTGCGTTGTCTCGCAGCAGCAACGTTGGCCTTGGCGAGCTCGACACCCTTGACTGCAGTGCCTGACGCTGCCGCAGGCAAACAAACCCCTGCGAGCCACATACATATTTTTGAAGAACCACAACATCATGACAACACAGAGAAATCAATCTTGACAACACACAATTTTGTTATATCCTTTTACCACTCGCCATTTGGAGATTCCTTCTCCTACAGAAGTTCTCCGAACGTGCAGGGTCTTCAGCCAGCATCGCAACGTAGCCTTTGAAGATGGCTTCGGCACTGCTCCCCGTGAGCATCGTGGGCCTCATTTTCGGCGGATGCTGCAGCAATGTAAGACAGCTGAGTACAGTTGGAATATGATTCTCAATGCTAATGTATGATAGGTCTTCGCGCTAGAAGGAATTATCAGGTATGTGGCGAATACACCGCTGTTCCATTGACATGAATACGAGGCTGACGATTTCCAAACAGGAGTGAGCCAGGCAGTGGTATGGCTATTTTTCTTCACAATTTACCAGCGAAGAGAACTTACTAATGCTGTGCAGGCCTATTGATCACATTCTTACAATTCGCCTTCATCTCCGTCACAGCCCTCCCTGCGCCGCTCTTCGCCGCAGGCAGTAGCACCAATGGCAAGAAAAGTGTGCCGATGTCTAGATGGGCATACATTGCTTTCCTGTTCTACAGCATCAACATGCTGAACAATTGGGCGTTTGCGTTCAACATTTCTGTTCCTGTTCACATTATCTTGCGCAGTTTCGGCAGCGTGACAACGATGTTGGCTGGCGTTGTCAGGGGAAAGCGGTATTCGAAACTGCAAGTGTCGAGTGTTGTCTTGTTGACAGTCGGCGTGCTTGTGAGTGCGTGGGCTGACTCGATGAGCAAGGTATGTATCAGCCAGATCTTGAATTCTGTCAGGTGTGAAGTGACCCTGCTAACACTAACAACGACAGGGCAAATCGATGAAGGTCGAGTCGTCGGCCTCGAGCACCGAGTTCACTACTGGTCTTATCATCCTTCTGGTCGCCCAAACCCTTTCAGCATATATGGGCGCTTACATTGAAGACACTTACACAGCATACGGCGCCAGCTGGACGGAGAACCTATTCTACTCACACTTCCTCGCCTTGCCTTTGTTCCTGCCGCTATGGGATACTCTATCAGGTCAATGGGCCCGGCTCGCCAACACCCCAGCACTGGACCTCAGCGACTTCAAGCCATATGCCGGAGCAGCAGGACTATCAGCAGCCGACACGCTCGTCGCACAAGCACTGTCCGGTGCTGAATCGGTACCCAGAGGTGTGCTATTCCTATTCCTCAACGCTTGCGCGCAGCTGGCGTGTATCTCTGGCGTCAACCTCCTCTCGGCCAAGTCTTCCGCTGTCACAGTGACAATTGTGCTGAATATCCGGAAGCTTGTGAGCTTTATCCTCAGCACAATAATCTTTGGGCATGAGCTTAGCCCGATGATGATGTTGGGCTCGGCGTTGGTGTTTGGAAGTGGTGCACTGTATGGCTGGGAGACGAGCTGGAGGTTGCCGAGTGAGAGGAAGAAGAAGCTGCAGGCTACGGGTACCTCCAATGGAAGCTTGAGCAAGAAGGACAAATAGAGATCGAGTGAAGGTACATCTCATCATCCATAGCGATCACGCAAAGGCGCACTGCTTCCGCACTCTTCAAACGATCGCGGTACCTTGTTCGTTAGGTTTCGAGACAGATCTATGCCTCGGCAGGCGAATATAGAGTTGTCATTAGATATCATAAAGCTTTTAAACGTCAAACAAACCGTCGACAGCAATACAAATGACCACATCTTCCAAATTCACATGTCATCCCACTGGATGCCGAATTAAAATGCTCAAGCTCAAGCTCAAGACAAAATGGAGATCAGCTCCCCACGTTTCCGCACACAAACACGTTGGGTTCATGTCTCGCCCGCCGTTCGCTAGCCACACGACAGACCCACGGCTCCCACGCGGAACTGCGTGAGACAACGCGTGTTGCTGCTCAGTGCCCTTGACGGTAGATCATACAGTAATATGCGGTGAATGGATGAAAATTAATTTGCTTACCATTCGGTTTAATACCGACGAAAGTGCCGGCCGGAAACACACACCATCCGATATCCTTGAATAGATGCTGACGGAACACAGCGGCATCTGGACATGAATGTTGGGATGGAATAGGCATTTCGGCACGTGGAGAGAGGTCAGCGAGTGGTTAATGGAAGTTCCGTGGAGAAGGAGGATTTTATGGTCGTGTGCCCGTTGTGAATGTTGGTAATTTGGTAGGTACATATCTGGTTACATGCAGATCAGGTCGCGATAGCCAGCCGCCGCTTCCGCCCGATCCCAAGGCACAATTACCTACGCTGCCAATGATGACTTCGACAAGGCAGATTTGAGCGACTCACGCAGATTGGTCGTCGTTGTGGCTCAAGCGGCTGCACAGCGGTCGGTGTACAGTAACTGTGCTGTATGCCACGGGCTCTATAGCACAACAGAACCTATAGGCGCCATCTCAGCACTCACCCGTGGCTCTCTCCACGCCACAGCCGTCGCCAAAACGGCATAATCATCAAAGACACGTGTGATGGGGACGCCCTGGAGAGGCGCATGTGCTGCCATGCGCTTTCTGCCTTCCTGTGCCTGTGGCAAGCGGCGGCAATCGGAGTGGTATGCATGCAGGCCACTACCATGCAATGATGCCTGCACATACATTACAGTACATACACACACATACGCAATTTTTCCATCGAACCGCTGCTGGGCACGCACGCAGGGTGCAGCGGGAGACCTCCTCCGTACAATGGAACACTTATGCATGACAGCGCACAAACATACACATACAAGTGTGAAACATGTGGTTCTACAGACAGCTCCAGCAACCTGGGATCGTGCGGCGCTGTGCTCTCTTTACAAGAAGCACGACAGCAAGCGCGTTTGTACCACAGTATGCTGTACGTCCCTGTTTCTGTGCAAGCAGCACTAATCCAAAAGGGAATCTGGAAAACCATCGAGGTTGGCGTTGCTGCGGCGGAAGCTCAGCGGGGACCTCATCCGATGGGTAGCACTAACTGCCTTACACTTGCGGTGCGGTGGCCGTTCGGCCCTCGGTTCCAGCAGCAACATGCATTTCGCCAGCCAGGAAGGCCACGCTCCTGTGGAGAGTAAAAGGACGATCCTCGAATGCGTGATCCCCACAAGGCGGCGTGGTAGTCGTTCAGGCCCACCAACCGGGCCACAAAACGCGTGCTTATCCTTCCAGGGAAGCAGACGGGCTCGAGACGGGCCCGCCCCTTGGCCCAGCCAGACGACGAGGAGCTGGGCCGCTACAGATAGCGAGAGCTGATCATTGACTTCACGGGCGAAAGGTAGACAGGTACAGCGAGTGAGTAAGCTCCGTCAAAGGCGTGACACCACCCGTACAAAACGTGTCTCAGAGCACCCCAAGCTCGCTCAGTTGATCTTCAACAGCTCGCGTCATATGGGGCCCGTTGGGCAAGGACAAATACTGGTAATCACCGCAAAGTCGCCGCCTGCCACGCTGCAGCGTGGGAAAAAGAATGGGGCGTGGGTCCGCCACATGCTGCTCGGGTATTGCTCGCTTCGCATGCCCTGAGTAAGGTGGAGGGGGAGGACGAGACTTGCCTGCCTGTGCTTGCCCATGAGAGAGGGAGCCGGCCTCACGTGTTCTGATGGCGCTCCTGCAAATCGGCTCGCTGCCTGCCGCGAGGGCTCGCTTAGGCTGTCACCGACGCTGGCCGACCATGCTGGCCGACCGACAGAGCAGGGCGATGTGTCCAATACGGTCGACAGACGGCATGCAGGCCAATCGCTGGTGATGCACTTGCCCAAAGTGGCTCACTGGCTGGCACGTGGTGGCACAGCCGCACCAAGCGTGCATTGCAGCGACAGGCAAGATGATGAAAGAGGGAGAGACGTATCGGCCACATTCACTGGGCCATGGAGGGAAATGGGCAATGGACATGCCTGGGCTTAATTGAGGGCTACTATACGGTGCCTGCTACATACATGTTGCCACGCTGCGAGGCTACCAGGCCGTTTGGTTCCCCGTCCACGAGTGGCCCATGGGCGTTGCGCGTACCTCGAAGGATTCGGTGGATGCATCTACAGATCTAACACACGTGCACTAGAGGTAACAAATACGTGTGTTCCGTGTGAAGCTAGAGCGTAGTGCCGCCGATCGTGGGATGCGCGGACTGCCGCCGCCATCGTCGTGTGGCCGGACGATTATTGGGTGCAGGCGTGCAGCAACACGAGTTGGCGAGTCGTGCGCGCCCTGAGCATTCTCTCCGTGGTGAGCAGCAGTATCTTTGATGTGGGAGGAAAGGGAAAGCGTCTCGTCGCTCTCGCTCTTGTCATCGTTGTTGTCATACGGTAGCCCTTCGCTTCGCCTTGTCTATCCTGTCCTGTGCCTGAGCTGCTCCACCTATCCAGTCGTCCACCACCACGCCGTCCTCGTTGCTCTCCCGCTCCGTCATCCACTACCACACACTACTCCCTACCCTATCGCGCCTTGTCCCGCGTGCCTTGTGCCTCTCCCCTCCAGCGCTCCGTCCACTCGTCCCTCGTCTCGCCTCGTCTCGTTGCGTTCCGCCCCCGCCCAACCGCGTGAACCAGCTCCAACAGCCAACAGAGCCCAGACCAAGGGAAGACACGCACGGTGGCACAATTGCACGCAAGGCACCGCACAAGCCTGACCTACGGGACAAAGCCTGCTGAGCCTGCATCTGCCAGTTGCTGCTGTCTCCACTGCTGCCACTCAAACTGCCTGTGCCGACCACCATCCGCCTGCCCACGACTCGCTCGCTGCGCGCCGTATCGTAGCCTCGAGTCTCCCGCAGCAACACCACCACCACTACTACTACCACTATCACCACCACCACCGCCACCACCACCATCCCCTGTGGTGCCTCCACCCGCATCATTCTGTACCTGCCCGAGACCGCCGACTGAGATTGTTACCCTAACGCTTGGCTTCAGACTCGCAGCGGCTGAGCTCCAAAATTCTCCCGGCTCTTCAGCGAGTCGCGACGCGCGAATCGAGACCTCTTGCGACTTCAGCTCCTCTCCTCAACTCTCTCGCGACCATTGACCAAACATCTCTCGCGCTGACCATCGCCCATCACTTGTCAGTGACTGGACGCTGTTAACCCCACGCGCGCTTTCGTGTGTGTGTGCTCCAAGCACGACTGCAGGCGTTTCCAGAACAAGCACGCCGCCTTGCCCGCCCGGCGCTACATTTCGTCTTACAAAGGCCATTTCGTGTGCCTGCCCGGCAGCTCTCGTGTGCCTTGCGTTTCCAACTTCCACGTCGCAGCCTGCTGTCTTGTCCCCCATCCGCTTCCCAACACGCCGTTTATTCTCCGATCTCGAGGTGCACACCCGAACCCCGCCTGCCTAACATAACAAAGTTTCGCCCCGGCTCTCGTGCTTCGGCGGGAGCACGCTACCTCTGCGCGCAATCCTTACCACTGCGAACTGTCGCTTTCGCTTGGACTTCACCTGCCTGTATTGGCGGCTGCTCCGTCCCTCGAGTCACTGCTCCATTGCTTTAGCACCACCACCGCCACCGCCCCCTCCTCGAGAGGCTTCCTCCTGACATCCCACCACCGCCATGGCTTCTCCGTCTTCGAACTCGCACCAGCAAGGCCTGCCTTCCATCTCCAGCCTCACCAATGGCCTGCCGCCGTCCAATGCCGCGCAGCAGTATGCGCACGGCGACCAGGCGCAAGGCGAACACCTTCGCGATTCTGGTACGTGGCCACAACCCCACAGCAAGCGTGAGTGTCTCTTTCGTCTCTTTCTCGCGTCTCGCGTCTCTTCATTCTCGCGTGGCGTGGGCTGTGCGGCATCATGTTGTCTCGCTGTATTTCCCAACCGTCAAGGGTTGAGAATCTAGAGCACACGCCACCTCCGCAATGCGATGTGTCAATTGCTACTGCATTGCTGGAATCATGCACGCTGAGACGAGTGAGACGCGATCGTGAATTTTTGGGACTGTCCTTTTTCGCGAACAAACTTACTGATAATTCTTCTTAGACAATTCCGTAAACAGCCAAGGCCTTCATGTTCGCACCCTTCTGAACCCGGACGACTCGCCACCAAGAAGCTCTGTCCCCAATACGCCACAGTCAGCACGCATTCCAGTTACTGCACAATCCGGAGGTTCCCAGCTACCTTCGATAAACCAAGGATTCCAAGACTCCGCTCAACGTGCTAGCACGGATTACGCAGCTCAGGAATCGAGACGAAGCAGCGTCGACAGCCGAATGCACACCGGTTTCGGCAACCTCTATATAAACAACCCTCACTCGCCTTACGAGAGCAACAACAACTCACAAGTCTCTTTGGCGGCAAGCTTACGACGACCGAATGGAGGCGCGCCAATGTCACCGCTGAGTGGAAGGGCCAGTCTGAGAGGGCAGCCGCCTATGCGCGTTGCTCCTCAAATTATGCCTGTAGCCCGCGGTCCTGGGGCTCCCGATCCTACTGCAGCAAAGCCGACTCAGGGTTTTGCATGGGCTTTCCCTGATGGCCCGATTCCCGAGGAAAGACGGGGATCTGACAGCGGTGAGTCGAGCATTGGTGTTTCACGAACCAACAGTATCGCTGCATCATCAATCCGGAGCAGCATCTTCTCCACTGATTCGCAAATGCCACATGGCCAAAGGCGACTCGAAGATGGTGCGTACGCATGCAGATTTTTTTGAAGAATGAATACTGACTTGTAGTAGATCCCACTACGCATCATCACACAATGCAGCACAGAGCTGTTGCGAATCTGCAAAGTGAGAGTGGCTCAGCTGCTGGACTTGGCAACTACAGTCGCACTCCTGAGCTTCGCGTCAGCCACAAGCTTGCAGAACGTAAGCGCAGAAGTGAAATGAAGGATCTATTTGACGACTTGAACAAGGCCGTGCCCAATAACGGTGGCACCAAAGCCAGCAAGTGGGAGATTCTCTCTAAAGGTACGCAAAATACTTGTTTTAGCCGTGCTGCAGGAGCTAATCAATGTACAGCGATCGAATATATCCGTAACCTGCAAAACGAGAATGCAGCTGCTTCGGAGAACATGCGTCGCCTGGCTCGCGACGCTGATTATGCGCGTGAAGCACACAAGGAGAATGAAATGCTCAAGAATGAGCTCCGAATCATGCAGACAAACTTGCAACGCCTCGACCCGAACACATCTCACGTTTACGGCCCTTACTCTCAGCAGTTGACCCAGCAAGGAGCTCCTCCGCCTAGCGCTGCAGTCTCTCTTCCTCCGATCGGCCATGGCGCTCACCAGGGACCGCCACCTCCATCAGGCTACGGCAACGGCGTACAGGGACAGCCACCAGCAGGCGCAATGCAAGGCGTCGAGTATGGCTACGGAAGATGAGCATGTGCGTCTTCGAAGGCGTGACAGCACTATGTGACTCAGCTCGTTACGATGAGTGCGGACTGGTAGCTGCTCGCGAACGTTCCAAGGCTCACTCTCGGCGCGCATTATTTTGCTTGTGGATCTGAACTCAGACGCTCGTGTTGAGCTCCACGTATGGAACCAGCATACTATGGAGCCTCGTTCGAACCTGACGTGAGATCGTTTTAAGGCCTCACACGCCTTCGGCAATCTCCTGAACCCAGCCGCTCCAGTCCGATCGCCACATCTCTTGGAGGGCAATACGTTGGACGGCTTCACAAACAGAAGTGTGTGAACTCATAATAACCACAACCACTGTCCGACACAGCGGACCGTGCACGAGACGAAGCCAAGCGACGTTTGCCTCGTGTTGCTGAAACACTTCTCCTTTACCCTTATCATATGTATATCTTAGACCGGGACCTCGGGAGCCAGAGTCGCTCGCTGAGAAGAGGGAAGGCGGGAGGAGAAGAGACGGATGAACACACGCACAGAGATATCCATATTCAAGAACAGGAAGCATGATTTTTTGAACCCAAGACGGTGCACAACAAGTCTGTGGCATGCTTTAAACAATTCCAGAAGAATACACTTCACCCAATGATACCAAAACATCTTCGTGTAAATCAACCGCCTGTTTTCAAGTCTTTCATGTTCGATGTTTACTTGGCTTGCTGCACACATATAAGCGTGTACGTGGTTTGTTTTGTGAAACGATCTCCATATCCATACCACTTCCGAAACATCAAGAGTGACCAGTGTCTCATCAGAGCCTCAATTGCTGTCGACATGGAGCCTTTTGTCGTCGTCAACGGTGATACATCCAATATTTGACAAGCAGTCGAAGCCGACATCGTGAAGAACAGACATCGCAAGATGCACTTCCTTTCTTGGATTTGGATCAAAGTCCCCGAGACTCGTGTACGCGTTTATTCCTGTCGCTAATAGAACTTGAAGCACATCCGCAGGTCCCGTCGACTCGCGATTATCCTTTTGTCCAGGACACTCAATGTTACATACACGTACATGTCTGTCTGTCTGTATCTGCACTTCGAGGTCATTTTGTGATGGGCTTGTGAATAGGGTGGAACACTAACCCTTGACGTTGGCATTCCATCCAGTCGTTGACGTCCCTGAAACCTTCACGTACATGTATACTCCTACTCTGTTGTTACATGTAGCTGTCCTTACAGGTCCTCGTCGCACATAGATGCAACTTCTGGACGGCGATGTACATGTACCTTCTTGAGGCTCTGCTTCATGGGTACTCTCCCCTGCCGGGACAGAGGGTACTCGAAGCGGACTTCACGTCGCTTCGAACTTGACCGCATCTCCTCGCGAACCAAGAATGACAGGCAGGGCGTTCCTTCAAATAGCACACATAGAGTGCAGCCCACATCTTGCTTACAAGTAAGAATTGATCAGGGCAGCGACATCAGCCATGTGTGCATGTTGGTTGTACAGCTTCATGAGATCTCCTGCCGACACCTACATTTTGCACGTTCTACACGCAACACCAAAGGGATAAGAGAGCAGGATTTTATACGCAGTTTTTGTAAATGCTAACTCGAAACAGCCGACAGTCTCACTCCAGGTCAACTATCACCGCGCCTCGATTCTTGCCTTTCGCCTTTCAATTCGCGTGACCTAGGTGCTGTTGTAGCTGGAACAAGCCCACGAACCCAAGCCAAGTAAACACGCAAAGAAACACACAGAGCACAGTCGTTTGAGCAGTGGCAACCGAAAAGAGCCAGCAGTGGTATTTCCGACCAACTTACCAGCCACCATCGCCACCCTCGTCCTCAGCAGGAGGCTTGGTGCAACGCTTGTAGGAGTGGCCCTTCTCGTGGCAGTTGGTGCACTCCACGCGGGACCAGTCGGTAGGCTTGGGACAGTCGCGGCCGGTGTGGCCGAACTCGTCGCAGTTGCGGCACTGTACCTTGGCCATGTTGCGAGGCTCCGGGCACTCCTTGGACATGTGGCCCTGCTGGTCGCAGTTGCGGCAGGTAACGACGCGCTCCTTATCGCATCCCTTGGCACGATGGCCTTCCTCACCGCAGTTGCGGCAGACGTCGGGCTCGCGGTCAGGGCAGTCGCGAGAGAAGTGTCCCATCTGGCTGCAGTTCTTGCATTCAACGTTGTCCATGTTAGGCGGCTCGGGGCACTCCTTCGACATGTGGCCCTCTTCGCCACAGTTGCGGCAGCCACCGCCGCCACGCCTCTTCGGCGGCTCCTTGCAGTCGCGAGCACGGTGACCAATCTCGTCGCAGTTGACGCACTGCTCGACGACCTTCTCGGGCTCGCGCTTCTCCTGCTCGCAATTGGCCCTGATGTGACCAACCTCCTCGCAGTTCTTGCAGACGATAACGAAGCTGTCCATAGGGAAGCCAGCCTCGCCGAGACGGTTGATGTTCTCCTCAGGAGACTTGGGCCAGCCTTCGGCGAAGATGGCACGCCTCGGCTCGGCGGACCACTGAATGGAGACGGTGTACTTCTGGTCGTTCTTGCCCTGCAAGTTGACCAACGTCCAGTTGACAGCAACCTCCTGCTCCTTAGCGATCAGGTGGCTGTTGAATTTCTCGCCACGGAAGGTCTGCTCGAGATCCTGGAGGGTAGTGTTGCCAACAGACTTGGCATAGATGAAGAGTGCCTGCAAATCTCTATGTTAGTCTGCGAGCGTTGACATCTTTATCAGAATGTGTGCAGCTTACCTGCTTGATAGCAAGGGTCTCCTTCTCCTTGTCGGCAGCCTTCAGAGCCTCCCAAGCGTCTTCAGGGGAGACGTCGCCCACGACACCGTTCAGGGCGAAGAGACGGTTGGCCTCGCAATCAGCAGCGACGTGGCCCTCGGCCTTGCAGACGCGACAGGTCTCGGGAGCCTTGTCAGGGCAGTCGGCCTTGCGGTGACCAGTCTTGCCACAGCCACGGCACTCGCCAGTGAACTCGCGCTCGACTCTCTCGTTCGGGCAGTCGGAGGCGTTGTGGCCGGGCTCGTTGCAGTTGTAACACAGTCCGGAGTTGAAGCCCTCCTTCTTCTCCTCGGGGCAGTCGCGAGCGAAGTGGCCGTCGGCGCCGCAGCTAGAAAGAAAAGGGTCAGTAGAATGTCGAATGAGGTTCGAGGGTCAGGCTGTACTCACTTGCGACAGCCGCTGTCGTCGCCAGCGTGCTTAGAGACGTTCTGGCCAATGTAGCCGGGGTCGTCCTCGAAACCGTCGCCGCCGGAGGTAGTAGCCTGCGGAGCCCAAGACTCGTCTGCGGTGAAGCCGCCGTCACCGGCAGCCGCTGTAGAGGATGTCAGCTCTGAAACGCGAGAAGAGGCGGGAAGGTAGTAATGGACGTACCAGTAGGGGTGTTCCAGTCATCCATGTTGGTGGTTGGCGAAAGGGATGAGGCGAGGTTGGTGTTGTGTGGTGGTGGTAGCTTGGGCGTGGCCTGCAAGCAACCGACAAAAGTGTTGTCGGGTGAAAAGTCTGCACGAGGTTGAGGATGTTTGTGTTTGTTTGTGTTGTGGGAAGAAGTTATCAAAGGGTTGGCGACGGCCAAAGCTTAAGAGTGCAACAGGTGAGGAAGGAGCGACCCAGAAGCACATGTGAAGCACGGAGGTTCACCCAGCATGTGGCTCGTCACTCAGTCATTGTAAATGCTTCAGCTCAATTAGTGAGTGTCGTGTCACTTGCTGATATGATTACGCTATGCTCATCTGACACTTCACTCTACATGAGCCATTGTCGCCTCGATCTCAGAAGCCAACAACAGACACTGAGCTGATGGCAATTAACCATCTCATTGAAGCTCATAGCGAGTTGCAAGACCGACCTCAGCTCCGACTTCAGTTTCACGGGGTCATACCATGCAAGACCAACGCTCAAGTGCATGAACCACCACATGCCAAACAGCGTCTGAACGCCAGCCGCGACTGAGCCGAACAGACTAGCGTATCAACATCACAAGACTTGACCAACAAGCACAGCGCAAGGAACATGATGCATTGAGTCGTAGCTTTTAATTTTCAAAACATTTCATCATTCGATACATAACTGTCCGAGGGTATCAGAGATGTCCGACCCAATCATACAAACAGGGTAAGGTAGCTTTCTCCCAATTCCTGTGGGCGTGACGACTGTGCTCAAAGATTCTTCTCGTAAACTCATCACGCCATGCAAGTAACCCGTCCCGGTAAACACAAAACGCCCAAAACAATGCATCAATCATCCAAACTCTTGTACATATAGCCAAGCCTTTTCTTCGCTTACACACCTCTGAACATCCTGACGACCAAGAACCAACAAGCGCCGATAAACCTGATAGCACTGAGCACAGCAACACTGTACAGCACGACACCCATGTAAATGGTAGCGCGCTGCTCCTCAGTCTGATCAGCGTCCTGGTTCGCGCTGTTGCCAATGTTGACGCGGTCCACGCCGCCAGCGTTAAGGACGACAGCGGCCAGCGCCAAATTGCAGAACATCCACGCCAAGACGACGGCGGAGCGGAAACCCTTGTAATAGTCCTCGTGCTTTTCTTGCGGCAGGATGACGCGCTTGGGAGCTTCCCACTTGGTGGCGAAGACGCGGAGCTCGGATTCGTACTGCGAGTTGAGATCGGCGTCGTCGGTCGGGATTGTGACGTCGACCTTGCCGCCGGGCTTGAGCGTTGCTGTAGGGAGCTTTTCGGGCTTGTCGTCACCTTTTGTACCCCATGTGATGTCGTGGGTGTTGCAGAAGGCGTAGACGTTGAGGATGTTGATGTAGGTGGGAGTCAGGAGGAGGTACTGGATGAAGCAGGTTGCCATATGCCAGGGATCGAGGAAGAGGATCGAAGCAAAGAGGTAAAGCAACCAGGTAGAGCACATGCTGACGATAAGAGTGAAGAAGAGCTTGTTCGTGAAGAGCATGGCGAAGGAGAAGCCTCCTTGATCGACTTGTTTCATGACGGACTTGACCGTGATGAAGATCGAGGCGAAGAGGAGGTAGCTGTTCGATGATGGTCAGCAAAATTCGAAAAGCAGGTTATGTCAGTCCCAACTTACACCATGAGAATTGCCCAGAAGTAGACTTGTGCCATGTAGAACTTGTTACTTCCTTGAGGTCGATTACCGAGGGCGAGCACGAAACAAGTCATTAGCACAGCGAGATATATCCATTCGAATATGACTCCAAGGGCTAATCCAGTAGTCCCAAGAAGATCAGTGTCCGACAGCGAAGTTGTCAGGATTTTGAAGACCAAGAAGAAGTTTCCCTGCGAGCATACGTTAGTAAGATGAAGAGCACGAAAATAGTGTTCAGGGTCGACTCACAATAGCAAACCAAGCGAAGAGCATGTTTACGCCCTGGTAGGCGAACTCGATCAGGAAGAAGAACTTGCGAATGGCGGAGTGATGACTGCGCCAAATCTGGTAGAAGTGTGCCAAGGAGTATACCGCTGCGAAGAAGGAACCGTTCAGCCATCTTCTTCTCTGGAGAATGAAATCTGCCATCTCTTCAGGCACATCAGTCTCACCAGTGGCGGACTTGACGTACTGCAGGATCCAACTGCAGTTGCGCTTGCTCACAAGCTCCCAACACAGAATACGGTCCTCAGCGAGGTACATGTTTGCCGTGAAGATACCGGCATTGGCACCGTGCATCTTCTCGCCAGCAAAGTACTTCTCCAATGGTCCCTGGCCGCTCTTGTCGTTCTGCAGTGCAACAAAGCGGTATGCAGAGAAGGCACCAGGTAGCACGGAAATGAAGCCGAAAGCACTCTCAAGAGGCTTGTCCAGGATGTTACTCATCTTGTACTCGAAGTTCTGCGCCGCAACGATCGGGTTGATGAGCTTCTTACCATGCTGAAGCATAGCCTTGATCTCACCGCAAGCACCGGCGCACATTGGCTCCCTGTCGAACGCTTTCCACAACGAGTAGATACTGTCCTTGCCTGGTCTGGTACCAGCATCGAGCAACACGCAAATGTTGGGATCGAGGATCTCGCCGAAGGCCTGGAAAAACCATCGATGTGAGTTGATCTTCTTCTGGTTCTTCTCCTTCAAACAGAACAGCATCTGCACGGGAGTGTTGCCCTTCTTGACGTTCACCACACCCTTCTTGATTTCGATCGCCATCTGGGTGGTGTACTCATAAATATGAGCTGTCACGTCCTCGCCGTTGACTTGCTGCTTTGCAATGCCGTCCTGGTACACACCCATGGCTGCAAGCACAGCTCTCGTCCGGGGGTTGATCTTCGCACGACCATCTGACACCACACACACCACGATCTTCTTCCACGCTTCCTTTCCCCAGGTCTTGCTGCTGGTGCGGGAGTTCATGTATTCAATGTTCTTGATCACACCAATCATGGTTCTTGCGAACAGCTCATCCTCCTCGTTGTACATTGTTACCACGATGAAAAGCTCGGTATGCCTAGGCTTCGCAAACAGGCGTTGGCGTAGGGTGAAGCGTTTGTCGTAGAATTCGCTAGGGTCGCAAGTCGCAGCCGAATAACGCATGTGTGTGAACTCGTCTCTCTCTGGCGGCTGAGCGTGCTGTATTTGGTTGAGTAGTCTTGGAGGCACAGGACAATCAAGCACGAGGTTGCCGTTGAACAATTGCACCTCCTTGACGGTCTTCCATCTTCTGATTGGTGCATTTGAAGCCGGCGGTGGTGGATCTGCGTAGCCAGACTCGAGATCTGAGCCGACTGGGTCGATGTTGTGAGGATCCGGACCATACGATCCTCCTGGTGCAAGCATTGGTCTCTCATCGACATCATCCTGCCAGTATTGATGCGTTGCTCCTCCCATCGGTGGCTGTGGAGTTCCAGCGTACTGGTCCGTCACGTCTGATCCGTAGGGTTGATCGAAGTACTGGCCGTGACCGTCGGGAGGAGGACTTAGCGAATACTGTCCAGAACCCTGATGCGCCGCCTGTTGGAACGGGTTCGGTGTGTATCCTTGTGTGTGTACGTCTTCGTACGACTCATTGTGACCAAGAGAATTGGGCATGCCGGTGACTTCGTACGTAGGCTGTGCTTGAAGTCTGTCGGTGGACGCGACTGGTCCTGGGCCCATGGGCATTGACAGAGGCTCATTATAAGGCCTGTCGTCCAATTGATACGTTTGGTGCAAGGGTGTGTGGCCGCGCTCGGGCGAGCCTCGTCGAGGATCCATGAATGGGTTTACGGCGCTCGAGTATTGGTCTTCTTCGTCGCGAGGATGGCCGTAGCCACTGCCTGTGAATGAGAGTGTTAGAGGATGTTTCCTGAGTGGAGGCGATCACTGGAATGCAGACGAAACAGCATCATGCTCCAGAGCCGTTTCGCAAGCCTGCGCAACGTCGCACATGCTGTTTCACCGCTGCAAACACCCTGTCGACACAACAACAGCTCTTGGTCTTCCTCTTGACGTACCTAATGGGTTGTAGCTCATGCTGGTGAGCTCTTTCGCACTCTTGAGTGCGCTGTGATCTGGAGTCGTGCAAAGCTGTGATAGCGCGGTACGCTCCTCAAGGTAAGGGTCCGTCGACTGTTGCGAGGGTTGGAATGGCGCGTGGTTGGAGGTGTCTCAGTATGAGATCAAGTGGGAAGGCTGGCTGGCTGGCTGGCTGCTGACCGGCTGGTCTTTGACTTTGGTGTAGCGGTTGAGCGCTGCGACTCGAGTTGTTTGGCGACGGCGTTTACGGGGCAACGCGCAGGGTGGATCTCGAAAGCAACAACCCAGCGAACTAGCACGCTGATGACGAACTTGGAACGAGTGGACGAGAAAGCAGGGCAGCGGGAATTGGAGGCAATAAAAGCACTGGCTGTCTGAATAAGGTGTTGCTTGCGTCTCGCGAGAAAGAGGCAAGGCAAGAGGGGTGTCACGGAGCACTTTCTTACTACTGGTAGTGCAGCAGGTACATAAGTACATGCCCAGCAGCGAAGAGGCGCCATCACTCAAGCCGGGCTGTTCATCCAGCTGCGCCTCTCGCAAAAAACGACTACTTACGCGTAACTGACCACTACCCTTGTCCGCGAATCCTCCGTACCTGTAAATCATCCCGTCATCAGCCTCTTCAGCTGCTGCGTTCGATGGCCAATGTGCCACCGTACCATACCACGATGGTTCAAGCACTCGTTGTCAGCCTCGAGAATTGGCGAACATGCCATACGCTGCGATTCACGAACAAGCATATCACGAGTTCGCGGCAGATCATCAGGCAATTTGATCAACCTTCCGGCTCTCGTCGTTATCCTGCAGCCTGAAACACCACCACTTTCTGCTCTCACGCCCCACAACTCGGATCTCTCCCGCAGTGTCGTGAGGCGCGTGGGCCGGCTTGGCTTAGATCTCTCCGAAAATAGATGTCGTCTTACCAGATTACTGTGCCTCCATTCTTGAGGAACTCTGTTGAGTACGGTAATTGTGGTTGCTTTGTCTTTTAGTTTCATGATATGTCAGCGGGAAATAATTGCGGTTTAGTCGTTTCCATCGATAATAGCATAGAGAGCTATGGTGAAACGCGCAGAGTTTAGGAGGAAAGCTGTGAGTTTCCCAGTATACTGTAAACGATCTACAATAAGGATCGTACTCAATGCTAGCTCGTCTCTTCGATGATACATCCTGAGTTGTGGAGCTGGACAAGCCTGCAATGCTGTGATCATACAACAGGCTGGACAAACATACATACGTCTTGATAGGTGCTGGCTCCAATTTCTCGCCATGTCGATGCCCGGAGAGAACGTATACATGTTATCTTATACATGTTATGTAAGATAACACATATAGCGTCTGCGCAGTGAACTCTTGGGCGATGTACAACTCGACGTTGAAACTGGCGGAACACTACCCCTCTATGGTCCAAGGCGCTGAACGTAGCTCACTACAGACTTGTCCAGATATCATCCGAGCCAGCAGACGGCAACTCCTCCATGAGTCTCTCGCACCAGGATTCATCTTACAGTATTCTCAGTGGACTGCCTGAATGTCGTCTGGTTGAGTCGCTGTCGGTCACTTCAAGACTTTTGCGAGGAATGCCACCACAAAGATCTGGCTATTCGCAATGTCCGATGACCGTCTTCTTTCTTCTCATCCCATCATCACGCACTCCAATCACCCACTCTTCTCTCCCGCCTCCTTCTCAATAACCTCCAACAACCCCCTCCCAAACCTCTCCAACTGCTCAAACGCAACCTCAAACCCCTTCCCACCCCCATAATACGGATCCTCCACCTCCTCGCCCTTCCTCCCCCCAAAATCGCCAAACAAAGAGAGTTTCGCCTTCCCCTGCTCGCAACCCTTCCTCTTCACCATCGCTTTCAAATCCTGCACGTTCATCCCATCCATCGCAAGCACATAATCAAACTCTTCGAAATCCTGCGGCACGCGCACTTTGCGCGCTTTGTGCTTGTAGTCTGTGATTCCGTGGGTTTTGAGGACGGACATGGTGCGCGGGTCGGGGTTGTCGCCGGCGTGGTAGGCGCCGGTGCCGCAGGAGTCGATGCGTGCGATGAGAGGGTGCGCGGTGGAGGGGTCGTTGAAGCAGGTGAGGGAGCGGAAGACGCCTTCGGCCATGGTGGAGCGGCAGATGTTGCCTAGGCAGACGAAGAGGACGGAGACTTTTTGGGGGGAGGGGTCGGTCATTGTTGTGGTTGTGGTGTCGGGTGTGTTCTGGGAGGGAGGTGGCTTTTGAGGAGGAAGGTTGGAGGTAGTCGCTGTGAAGATTGGCAGTTATCTTGGGGTAGCGCCAGGAGAGTGGCAGGTTTTGTTGCGTGAGAGCGTGTATGCACTTCGGTCTATGCTACGCTGCCGACGAACAGTCTGGTCTTTGGTTTTGGTTTCAATTTAGCAATCGACGTCATTTCAGGTAGATCAGATAAGATAACAGGCAAAGAGACGCCAATTTGGTGGATCGAGTCCAATGAACTGAAGGTCTCACGATTCTTCTAGGAGGTAGTTTGCGTGCGCCTAATCGCTCGGTAGTATCTACAATCTTAGCAATGTTGCTGGCTGACGATCACGTGTAGGTGTATTTGCTGAAGAGAGGCCTTCGAGAGTATGCAAACAGTGGGAATGGCGAGCAAAATCATTGTCCCAAACTATACACTAAACGGCCATTGCGTCGCTCCGCACTACACACAATCTCCAATCTGTTTCCCTGGCAGTTTTAAGAGGATCAGAGGAGGTTATCGTGGTGTAGTCAAGGGCAGATCTATCACGCTTCAATCATTCTGTTACATCCAACAATGTGATCGTCCGTGGTGACGAAAACCCCCAGCACCATTGGTGTATATGGATCTCGCGGAAATTAACACGGTCGTACACTCGGCTACAAGATGAGACGGCACAGCGATGGCGCCAAACCACACACATGCAAACGCTTGCGGGAGTGCCTTGCACTGGCTGCGAGCCGAAGAGTGAAGCTGCAGCTGAAACGGCAGCTTGGATCCAGGTACAACGGCAAGAATGCTGATCTCTCAGGAGGCAGACGTAACTAATGTAGTAGTGTGTCTGCTTCGGGCACTCCGCACGGTGCAATTCTTCCAGATTGCTTCTTCCTCGCTGGGAAAGAAGACCCTGAGGACGTCATCGTCGAACGTGACCTCGTGCTCCTTCGCTTCCCAGCGTTCCAACGCCGCGATTGATGCCCATTGGAGACACATCAGCAAGACATTCGCTCGTCTGCTGACCACTCCTCCCCTGCCACTCCAGAGCACAGCTGCTGTCACTACATATTGTTCGATACATTGCTTCAAGCACGTAGCCGAGACTATCGCCGTCGACACTCGCTACTTCTCGAATACGATCTTCGACTCCACACGCACACGCACGCTTCACCCGCCCACGTCCGAGCACGAACCCTAGACTAAGTGACACCTGACGCACTACTCCTGCACAGTATCGTCAGTCTAGCAGTCTTTTGCGAGATCTCCCATACAAATATTCAGCCAAGAGAGATAGCACCTGCATATACCTGCTGCTCTTCGCTCGCCCCGATGCCACCCCACCAGCAACCACCACCGTTTCAGCAACAGCCTTATCACTCCTCTGGTCTCTCGCCTCAAAGCTCCGCTTCCCCACTCATACCAGCCGACCAGCGACAAGTCGAGCAAAGCCGCAGCGCAGAAGGTGTCGCAGGCGACATAGACCCCAAGACTGGTAGGCGCAGGCTTACAGGCTCAGCCATGCAGAACGCGCAACAACCGAACTCTCTAGGCCAGAGCGATCCTACCCGCGACACCTCGTCCTTCATTTCAGATACATCCGCTGCCATGCCCGGTGCTCTACCTTCCTCGCCTCCAAAGCAATCTCCCACCACGAACTCCCGACCCGTTGGCGCGCAGTCCGTCCCTATATCACCAGTGCGACAACAACACAATAATTCCATGACAGCGCCTTCGCCCTCGAGACTGCGATCCAGCTCACCACGCCTACAAAGTCCCGCTTCAAGCGAGATCTTCGAGCGCAGTGTGCAAGAGCCTGTGCCTATATCCACTTTGCAAAACGAGCTTTCTCCCGCGCATATACCCAACCATGTTTTGACAGAAGATCACATCCCTGCCGCGCTTGAAGCTTCCGCGGAAGCAATCACAAGCTCGAGTCTGAATGCGGACGAGGTAGAGATTGTCACGGCTACATCCCACCAACCTGCCGCAGCATCGTTGGAGTCGTCTATCACTGGCGATGTCTCTTCGCTGCACGGCCACCACGTGCCCTCACTCCTGCACCAAGCGTCAGAGAGCTCCGAGCCAGCATCACTCAATGCAGCCTCCTCAGGCTTCCTCCCACAACCTACAAATCCAGAAGAGGAGGGCGCCAGCAGCTACGGCGCTCTAGATCCGAACGATGTTCGCCGCTTGTCTTTCATCTCTTTTGCCGACGTTGTGCACTCTGAGCACGTTCACCCTGCTACCACTGGCGACATTGCTGGCAGCCGAGACAGCCTGCACTTGGCGTCCATATCATCAGGCCTACACGAGCAAGCAGGCTCACCATTACGCTCACCACGTTCGCCTAGCTCAACTTACTCGGACAACGTCGTAACACCACCACTCACGTTGGGTCAGACGCCTCTCACCACAGACCAGAGTCCCGCCCGCGGCATTCCTATTGGTAGCGCTGGAGCTCCTCATTCTGGAACTCATGGAGAGCTCACGATCGAGACGATGCGCCAGGCTTTGCGCAAGACAGCTAGTGGCGATTTGAGTGGTGTACGAAGCGCCGGTCTGAGTCCTGTGGCTAGCACTACCAGTGATGATCCTTTTGCCAAACAGGGCAGGGGTCGCACGAATACTTAGATTGTGCTTGGGTGGGATTGGGATAGAGGCTGGTCCTTGATGATGACGACGACGACGGTATAGGGCGTGGTAGGAACCTCACATCGTGTTCTCCTTCTTTGCCTCTTTTGCTTACAATCTCGAATACCAATTTCTTTGACCTTCGACATTTTGATCCATCTTTTGTCATGAGTCAATCTCCAATTGTCCGTCGTGCTCAGTGACTATTGCTCTTCTTGACCATGATGACTGTAGGCTTACGTCTTGCGTCCGTCCTGGAGTATGAAACTTATGCCAATTTACTGAACCCATACAAAGGGGGAACGTGGACTGGATAAGTTGAGATGTTTTGGTTTCCATTCAGCTTGATCTTCTATTGACAGTCTATGCTCGTTTCTCATGACGGGATAAAGTACGCCCGCTCCAACGGTTCTCTCGCCACTTCCCACGCAAGCCAGTCTGATCTCGTAGTTCTATAGGCAAATGTTAGTCAAAGAAGCGAGTTCTACAAGTGCAAGAAATACCCACGGCAGCAAGCCCATCTGATTCACCTTCCACGTTCCCAGCGCCAGCGCCAACAAATTGCACCCGACAAACGCCGCCTTCACCATCAGCATCTCCTGCTTCTTGCCGTCCGACTCGAAGCGCGCGAACGTCTGGTTGATGTTCATCAGCGCCTGGATCGGCGCTTTGAACAGCATGAACACCATCATGATGCTGAACATCTGCAGGCTGTTGCCGGACATGTACATGCCGATGGCGTTCATCGGCAGCTGCTTGGCGGGCGCGATCGCGACTTCCCAGGCTTTCTTCAACTTGAGGGTTTCCATCTCTTCGGGCGAGGGTTTGGCGCGGGGGGTGACGGCTTTGCCGCCTTTGGTGGGTTTCGATTGTTGGAGGGTGGTGGTGGAGGTGAAGCCTGGCGGGTCGGGGAATGCGCCGCTGCGAGGTTTGATGGGCGAGGTGGAGTTGAGGTCGAGGACCCATTGGGGCGGAGGAGGAGGGGCGGCCATGGTTGTGGTTGTGGGTGTTGGTGTTACTGCTGGCTGCAAGCAATCGCCAATCTTGAATGTTGAAGCCAGGTCACAGCTCTGGCGCTGGCTGACGTTCGTCCGCCGGCCGCACCTTCCTCCCTGAGGAGCCTCACTAACGGGATCTGCACCTGATTCGGCAGCACAGCAAACCTACCCCGGAGTTCTTTGAGTGTTCCTAAGCATCCAACCCTGAAGAGAGACCATCAGACGTCTGTGAGGCTGTGACCTTTTCCGCGAAACACACCGTCATATCTACACAGCCTGCACGAAGGCCAGACCAGGCATATCACGACTCCAAGCACCCCGCACTGCATTCGATCATCACGAGACACCACCTGCAATCTACATCCCACGCCTACACCCTCCCATTGGCCCTGCGACCAGCGACGAGGCCGCCAAGGGTGTGAAACCGAACGAGCGCGGCGGCACGCCGCATGAGTGTGTAGTGGCACCATAGGGCGAGAAGCAAGAAAGATATCCAACATGGCTTCCTCCGGGCAGGATGCGAAGCTCTTCGCAAGAGTACGTCCGCACATACACACGCACAACTTGCTCCTCCAAGACGAAGCAGTCGATTGAAGCATAGCATGTGAGCTTGACGGGCTCCTTCGCTCGTCTCGCGCGCATGTCTTGCCGATCGCAGCGATGTTCATACCGCACGTAGCCTACGAACACTCCGTCCAATACTACACCTCGCCCGCCCCTATCGTATACAGAAGCTTACTGTGGCATCGTGCACAACAGGGCAAAGTCGCGGAGCTGCGCGCCGAACTCGTCCAACCGGCAACGAAGAAGGACAAGAACTTCTCTGGCAAGAAGATTGCGCTCAAGAAGATCGTGGCCAACATGACCATGAGCAACAACGACATGGTCGCGCTGTTTCCTGATATTATCGGGTGTATGGTGATTGAGAGCTTGGAGATCAAGAAGATGTGCGTTGGAGATACTCTCGTTGACTAGCTCAGCGATGCCCGAATGCCATACGAGGTTTGGAGCTGACGACGAACCGTAACAGGTGCTACCTCTACCTCGTAAACTATGCGCGGATGAAGCCGGATCTCGCATTGAAAGCCCTCCCGACATTGCAGGAGGATTTGAACGACTCGAACCCGTTGACCCGTGCGCTTGCACTTCGAACGATCTCCTACATCCACGTCCGGCAGTTTGTTGAAGCCACGGTCGGTCCGCTTAAGAAGCTCTTGAAAGATTCCGACCCATATGTCCGCAAGACTGCGGCTTTCACAGTGGCCAAACTGTATGATCATGATCGGGCGATGGTCGAAGCCAGCGACTTGATCGACCGCTTGAACATGATGTTGAGGGACGAGAACCCAACGGTTGTCAGCAGTGCCCTGGCTGCTTTGATGGATATCTGGGAGCGAAGCGAGACCATCAAACTCACCATTGACTACACCAGTGCGAGTAAGATTGTTCAGATTCTTCCAGATTGCTCAGAGTGAGTGAGGACAATTATTTCTCTTGTTCGACTTGAGGAAGCTAACAGCGCTTAGATGGGGTCAAACCTACATTCTCGAAGCACTAACATCATACGTACCTCACGACACATCTGAAGCAGCATTCCTTGCCGAGCGTATCACACCTCGACTATCACATACGAACAGCGCAGTCGTTCTGACTTGCATACGAGTTGTGTTGTACCTCATGAACTACATCGACAACGAGAAAACAATAGCAGGACTCTGCAACAAGCTCTCGCCACCTTTGGTGACTCTGTTGTCAAAGGGTCCTGAGATCCAGTACCTCGCCCTTCGCAATGCTTTGCTCATCCTGCAGAGAAGACCAGAGGTGCTGAAGAACGACATCCGTGTCTTCTTCTGCAAGTACAACGACCCCATCTACGTCAAGGTGACCAAATTGGAGCTCATTTTCATGCTGGCATCGGCGAATAACATCAAAGAGGTTCTTGCTGAGTTGCGAGAATACGCCACTGAGATCGATGTTCACTTTGTTCGCAAGTCAGTCCGCGCGATAGGAAAATTGGCCATCAAAATCGAGCCGGCTGCCAAGCTATGTATCTCGACACTACTGGATCTTGTTGCGACTAAGGTCAGCTATATCGTCCAGGAAGCGACTGTCGTCATCAAGAACATCTTCCGCAAATACCCGAACCAATACGAAAGCATCATCTCAACGCTGTGTGAGAACCTTGATTCTCTTGACGAGCCGGAAGCGAAGGCAGCCATGATCTGGGTGATTGGACAGTACGCCGACCGAATCGACAACTCCGAGGTTCTTCTCGAGGACTTCCTCGACACATGGCAGGATGAGACGCATGACGTCCAGCTTGCACTTTTGACTGCTACGGTAAAGCTCTTCATCCAACGACCCACGAAAGGCTCAGAGCTGGTGCCTAAAGTGCTCAAGTGGGCCACGGAGGACACAGACAACCCTGATCTTCGTGACAGAGGCTACATGTACTGGCGCCTGCTGTCCTCAAATCCTACAGCCGCCAAACAAGTCGTCATGGGAGAGAAGCCGCCAATCACTGCCGAGTCAGAGAAACTGGACCCCATCACACTCGAAGAGATGTGTTTGGTGGTTGGTACCCTGGCTACAGTCTACCTCAAGCCAGTCCACACAGTCTTCCGCTCCGCTCGACCTCGAAAGTTGCAGGACAGTGTCGCCCTGCAACGGGAGCAACTACCTTCTTTCCAAGCAGCGCAGCAAGCCCGAGAATTCTCAGCAAAGAACAGCGTTGTCGATGGTCTTGCAGCAGCACCTGGAGCTGCAGGCGCTGGTGCTCACAATGGCGATGTGCTCAATGACGCGGACGCATACTTTGCGTCAGTAAGTGGTCCACAGCAGATCGCTGCGATGCGACTGAACGATGATGGCTTCGCGGGCAGCCCGACCACTGCAGGATATACTGTCAGTGCGAACGACGGTAGGGGCGGGGTGGGTGGTGGCGAGGGCGATTTGCTGAGCTTGTAGCACGATATTTGATGGTTATGGGTTTGTGAGCTTCTCGTATTCAAATAATTCGTGGAATTGAGCCTGTGGCGGCGAGACTGCGGTCTTATCCTTGGAATACGATACTAGTTGGCGAGCATGAACAACATCTTCCACGCCTCATTGCGTTGGCTTCGTAAAGTTTGTCAATTGTGCTTATAATATTTGAATCTGGTCTATGGGCCTTGATACACATACTGTGAATGATTCATGAATGGAAAGGTCTGTTTACAAGTCATCTATATTTATCAGTGAATGAAGAGGCTAAACGAGCCCGTCGCGGTCCAAGCCTCCCTAGTGTGAGGGTTTCCCCAGAGAGCCACGACGCTGGTTCCTGTTCCTGCTTGGTTGCGGAGCACAAGCCCTCATCGTCCACACAACACAGTGCGATCCCAACAAGAGAACACCCACCCAGAACACGCAGGCAAGCATCCTATTGCCACTCGAAGAATCGCTCCGCTCTCGACCGCACGGAAGACCACCGCGCCCGACAGCGCGCACTCAATACCGAAGCCATGTTGTACTCCGCCCTCGTCACTGCGACTCTCGCCGCTTGCGCATTCGCCGCTCCTAAGATCACCTCGCCCGCTGCTGGTGCCTCGTTACCGGTCGCTGGAGGCGCAATTACTGTGGAATGGGAAGACGATGGCAAGGCGCCTAAGTTGTCGCAGTTGTCGTCGTTTACGCTGCAGCTGGTCGTCGGCGGGAATACTGAGGCCAATTCGGTACGTGACAGAGCTTGAGGCTGGGAGGGATACAGGAGGATCGAAGTTTGATACGGCTGGAGAAAACCTCGGACAATTATGCGCGAAAAGGCTGGATATTCATGCTGACGGTCGTTTTCCGAACAGAAAGTTATTCTTGGTTCACCTGCTGTCACTCTTGGTTCGGCAACCTCGACCGACTTTACAGGTCTTGCTGCCGGTCTGGCTGGACAGTATACGGACGGCTTGTGAGTTTGTTTGGCAGCGGTTTAATTGCTCTCCACTGACTTTTGAACTTCACAGCTACTTTAGGGTGATCTCTGTCGCGACACAGGGCGGCACTGTCACCACCTACTCGGACCGCTTCACGATCACAGGCATGACCGGAGTCACAGACCCAACCATCAAAGCCGCCGTCACAGCGGCCGGCGGTGCAGTGCCAGCGTCAGTCGATGGGACCGCGAACAATGCTGCTGCTGCGGCCGGAGACCCGAATGCCAACTCTGGTGTCCCCTACGCAGAGCAAACTGGCCTGATCAGATACGCTCCGATGCAAGGCGTGCCACCGACCAAGATCACCAAGAAGGATACGAAGCCTCTGTACCCCACCAGCTCGTACAAGATTGCCGTGTCTTTCTTGCCCACGCCTTCACAGACCAAGACTGTGACTGCTTCGCAGACGTTCAGTGCTGACAGCATGGAGAACACTGTGAGTTTTCCCCCATCAATTGGCTTTCTAGAGTAGCAACATACTGACTTTACGGCAGGCTTCTCCCGTCCCCGGCCCTGCTGGTGATGCGCAGAGGTTCTTGAACCGCTGGAAGGACTAGACACGATACGGATGATGACGAGTGTCAAATGTGAACTTCCCACTTATCATGAATTGAGAGCTCGAGCAGTTTGCATGAAATGGCGTTTTTTGAGGGTACGGTACCGGCTTTTAGTTCGGGTTGTGTAAATCACGGTGTTGAGCTTTTGCGAGATTAGCAACGTGTAGATATATCAGGGAAATAAATAATTGAAGATATGATGCACATATGCTGGAGTTGGGATTTGAAGTGCGGTGTTTGTGGTGGTATCTGAGCCATGGGCGAGCAAAAATAAATGTATTTGTGCATGGGAGGTAGAGAACGCTTTGGTATCCCTAAATTGTTTGAATCATGCAGGAGCTACCTCTTGTTTACCATAATCGAGCTGCAATTACTGCATGAATGTCGTATAAGGTACACAGCAAAAGCACGCGGGCGGCTCAAACCAGAACCCCGCTTACTGTCGGCTTTCCCGATTAGCGATACGAACTTCAAGGAAAGATAACGTGCGAGAGCCTCCGAGGCAACTTGGACACCACCGACGAAACGAAACAAAATGGCCAAACAAATTGCGAACCCGGATCTGCCTGCGCCGCCATCCGGCAAGTATCCTGCCAAGTCGCATGCTCGCCGCGTTGCGAAGTGGCTTGCCGAGAATGGCGGGCCGAAAGAAGGCGTTATCTACTTGGAGGGACAGGCGTTGAGGGAGCATGAGGTATGACAGGCGCTACCGATGATGGATGTCTGATTCTGATGCTGACGGGAAATTGGTAGGATGATGATACTGAGATGCACTTCAGGTGAGATCGGCTCCAGGTTCTTTGAAAACGAGAAGTCGCTTCTTGGTATTGTAGGAATGAATATGTCTCGATGCTGATATACATTTTGTTAGGCAACGTCGCCACTTCTATTACCTTACTGGAGTTGATGTCCCGGATTGCCGCTTCTCATACGATATCGCTGCTGACAAGTCGACGCTATGGATCCCTCCTGTCGAGCCCGAAGTCGTAATGTGGGCTGGCCTTCCGTTGCAGGCCAAGGAAGCCTTGGAAAGGTACGACATCGACGCCGTGCTCACGACTGATAAGCTCAAATCTGCGCAGTCCATCGAGCAGTTGTTGGCCAAGAAAGGCCAAACGCTCTTGGTGATGAAGGACCGGGCGGATCTTTCGGTTTTCCAAGCCGATAGTGTGCAGCACCTTCAACCAAACATCGACTACGACTGGTTGCGCCGTGGAATCGAACAGTGCCGCGTTGTGAAAGATGAGCACGAGATTGCTATGATTCGCCATGCCAACATCGTTTCTTCTTACGCACACAAGCAGGTGCAGGCTTCCGTTCATGCGGCATCGAACGAGCGCGAGCTTAACGCGGTGTTCGTGATGCACTGCCACGCGAACGGTTGCAAGGAGATGGCATACGGCTGTATCTGCGCTGCGGGTACTAACGCAAGCACTCTGCACTACGTTCACAACGACCTGCCGCTTGGCACCAAGTTGAACATGCTCTTGGACGCCGGCTCAGAGTACAACTGTTATTGCTCGGACATCACCAGGACTTTCCCCCTCAACGGTCGCTTCACCAAAGAGAGCAGAGAAATCTACGAGCTCGTGTTGAAGATGCAGAACGAATGCATGACCATGATCAAGGCCGGCGTCATGTGGGAGGATGTGCACATGCGCGCCCACAACGTCGCCGCAGCCGGTCTGCGCGATCTCGGAATCTTCGACAAGAGCTTGTCCGTCGAGCAAATCCTCGACAGCAAGATCACCACGCGCTTCTTCCCCCACGGACTTGGTCACTACCTGGGCATGGATACACACGACTGCGGCGGCAACGCCAACTACGAAGACCCGAACCCCTTCCTTAGTTACCTGCGTGTGCGAGGCAAGTTGCCAGTCAACTCGGTTGTCACCAACGAGCCTGGTATTTACTTCAGGGAATTCCCACTGAGGCAAGAAATCAAGGACGGTGTGTGGAAGGGCATCGTTGATGAGAGTGTGCTGGATCGCTACTGGAGCGTCGGTGGCGTCAGAATCGAGGACGACATTGTGGTCAAAGAAGGTGGATATGAGAATCTGACCACTGTGAGCAGCAACATAGATGACATCGAGGGCTTGTGCAACGGCAAAATCCAGGTTTGATAGCTGAGACACGAATGTATACGAGCTATTGACACTGTCTCTCTGATTTACTCCAACACAACCACAAGCGCAATGCTCGTTGCTTAGTAGTGGTCTGACAGGGTGAGAGTGCCGGTCTTGGTAATCTGCAAATCGTTTGTCAGCAACAGTACTCCCTAGATTGTCGGGCACTTCTAGACTGACCATGTATTCAGCAACAGCCACATCCTTGCCCGATTCCTTGCCATAGCCAGACTCCTTGATCCCTCCGAATGGTGTCTCTGCAGCGGAAGAGTTGCCGGTATTCATACCGATCATGCCAGCCTCGAGGTTTTCAAGTAGTCGCCAGGTTCTATCGACGTTCTTCGTGAAGAAGTCTAAGGAAAGTGTTAGCACTCTTTGTCTTCGGAATTGGGATGGTAAGATCACTCACAACTCGCCAGACCCATGCTGGTGTCGTTAGCCTGCTTGACAACTTCGTCCTCTGTGTCGAAAGCGAACAATGCCATAACAGGAGCAAAAGTCTCCTCTCGTGCGATCAACATGTCCCTGCTGGCACCAGTGATGATAGTCGGCTCAAAGAAATATCCACTATCGTAACCCTGCGAGCCCTGCAATTTCTTGCCTCCCAGGACCAGCTTACCGCCCAATTTCTTCGCGTCCTCGACCTGCGCAAGAGCTTTGTCCAGACTTCGCTCGGTCGTCACAGGGCCCATGGTAGTCTTTGAGTCGCCACCGTGGCCCACCACGAGCTGCTTCGTCTTCTCGGCGAGAATCTGCGTGAACTTATCATACACGCCCTTCTGCACGTACACGCGGTTCGCCGTGATGCAAGCCTGACCAGCGTGACGCCACTTGAGCGCCATCAGCTGTGTAGCGGCTTGCTCGAGGTCCGCATCGTCGAACACGAGGAAGGGGCAGTTGCCGCCGAGCTCAAGAGTGCACTTCTTCAGTCCGTCCGAGCAGAGCTTGGCTACGAGCTTTCCGACGCGTGTGCTACCCGTGAAAGTGACCTTTTTGGTCAAGGGGTGGCGGCAGAGGGCTTCGCTCAAACCGGGCGTGTTGTCTAGGCTGGTTGTCAAGACGCTGAAAACGCCCTTTTCGAAACCGGCTTGCTCGGCTAGATGTGCGAGAGCTAGAACGGAGAAGGGTGTCTCGGGGGAAGGCTTGACGATCATGGTGCAGCCTGCTGCTAATGCTGCGCCGGCTTTGCGGAGGATCACTGGGATGGTTTAGTAATTATCCACGAGTGTCAAACAGTGGTCAAACATACTGGCAATGGGGAAGTTCCAAGGTACGAGCGCAACAGCAACACCAATAGGTTGCTTGACGGTGAAGACTCGACGATTCGGCGCAGCTGGCGTCTGTACAGTTCCCTGAATACGTTCTGCCTCCCCAGCAAACCACCAGGTGAAACCCAGAGCATAGTCGATCTCGCCCTGGGATTCGAAGAGTGGCTTTCCGGTCTCGTAAGTGACGATGTTGGCCAGATCGTCGCGGTTGTCGCGAATTAGTTGGTCCCATTTCAGCAGACACTGGGCACGAGTCCTCGGGTTCACTTTGCGGAACGTCTGGAAGGCCTCGTGTGCTGCTTTTACAGCTGCATCGGTGTCTTCTGCGACGTTGTCTGGGGCGGTGGCCCATACTTTGCCGTTGCCTGGGTCTGTTCGTTGATGCTGTTAGCTGCATGCGATTGATGGTGGATAATTGTGTGGCACAGACTCACCGTAGACGTCGAAACGCTTGCCTGACTTTGCCTCGACCCATTCGCCGCCGACTAGAGACTTGTCCTTGAACAGATCTGGGTTGTTAAGCTTGAGTGTTGTTAGCTATGTTGTCCTACGAGTCAAGGAACATATCGGTCTACCTTGAAAGGGAGGTTAGGTGCCATCTTTGCTGCTGTGTCTTATTTAGATGGGACTGGTTTCGCTAAGTTCAACCGTACTCGTAAGGCTATGGTATCGGATCGATTGCAATACTTTATCACTCTACAAGAAAGGAAACCCGCCTCTGTGGACATATCTTTCGAAAGCCGAGCATCAACCAGACCGAGCTCGCTCAGCCGAAACAGGTGCGGGGCAACCTATTCACTTCCCACCCCACATGACGTCTGCGACAACAAAAGGGCAACAGCAACCCTCGCAAGTCCACGAACGTCAACTCGACCCATCTTGCATGTAACCGCGGGAATAATGATCTTACATCTGGGCAAGTCGATCCTCAATGTTCGCCCAGGAGCGCAGATCCGCATTGCCGTGATTCGCTTCTCACGACTGCGATTTGCATTTCCACATCTTGAACCTGGCGCACCAGCTCCCCGCACCGGAATACCTTTGAGACTATACAAGCTCTCGCGACCCCATATACACGGCAAGGGATTGCTATGCTATTGGCGTTGATCGCGAGGGTCACAAAACTATGAGGACCTGTAGATACAAAAGACTCTGATGGTCAAGTGCTGTACAAGCTGCAGCTGTTTCCCCTCTCTTCTCGAATGCAACCTGAAGCACCTTGATCGATCCATTGGCAAGCCACTTATAGCTCTCATATATACGTTCTTATAGCCCTCTGAACTGTGAACCATGCCTCGTCCCAAACGCCAAAAGACCTCCGATACAGCCATGTCCGAATCTTCAAGCAACCACCCATGGGCAGACCTGCCCTCTCAGCTTTCCGGCGCCATTGAAAAAGCCAACAAAGCTGCACAAAGTGATGGCCAGCTCTCAGCTTTCATCGATACTGATGCTATCACCGCTCCGGCTACGTTCGGTATCAAAGGTGCTGGTAGTGACAACGCCATCTTGACTACTGTGTCAAACGGCAAAGTTAGCATTCGTACGGGGAAGACTACGGATGCAGAGTTCACGTTGTCTGCTCTGCCGGAGCAGTGGCAGGAGTTCTTTAAGCAGACTCCTGTCATGCCGTATCAGAGTTATTGGTGAGTTTGCTTCTCTGTACCAACCACATCTATCTGGTTCTTGTGCTAACCAATCTGATCCCAGGGGTGTAAGAAGGCTCTCCGTCCGAATGTGGGACAAAGCGATCGCTGATGGAAATGTCGAACAGATGTTTGGAATGAATATCAAGCAGGAAGGCATTGAAGTCCAAGGAGATCAGGTAGGTATCGCGGGCCTGTGATTGCTCTTCAGTGTCGACTAGCTTACCAGACCGATTGCAGGACTCTTTCGCTCGCTGGACCCACGTCTGGCGCCGTGTCTTGGAACTTCTGCACGACTCCTTCGCTGGCCCCACTCCCGAGGACCACCAAGACGAATTGGACGAAGACTGCATCGTCGGTCGCTATGTCTATGTTACGTCTCCGTTGTGGGGAAAGTGTAAGATCTTCTACGAGCAGTCTGGCGAAGGAGATCAGGAGATTGTCTTTCTGCACACGGCTGGTAGTGACAGTCGACAATACCACGGGTGCGCTGAACCTCTTCCAAAAGCAGCTCACTTCGTTTACTGATCCTATGCAGTGTCATGAACGACCCTCGTGCTCGCGAGAAGCTCAGAATGACCGCTTTCGACCTCCCAGCTCATGGGCGATCATTCCCAGTAAGTCAAACGTACAAACAATGGTCTGGATGTATCACCACTAACAGCCGCCAAAGTACGAGGGTTACAATCCCGGCATGCACACCAACAACGAGGATGCTTACGTTGGCTGCATCGCCGCCATGGTGAAGAAGCTCGGTCTGAAGTCGCCCATCATCTGCGGTGCTTCAATGGCAGGCCAAATCTCTTTGGCCTGTGCTATCCGCGCCGACGAAGTCGGCTGCATTGGAACGATCCCGCTGCAGGGAAGCGACTTCCTTGACATGAAGAGGCAGTGGTATGACCGCACGCCGCACCACAATCAGTCGCTGTTCAATCCTGAGTGGATCTATGGCGTAAGTAGATTCTTGTTGGGTGTTGGGCAAGGTGTTCATGACCGACTGACCAATGATCAGATGATGTCTCCGACCGCACCGCTTGCTAACCGACAGCTCGTCTGGCACCTTTACTCGGCGCAGGCTTATGGAATCTTCCATGGCGATCTGGACATGTACTTTGGGTGAGGAAACGCTGATCTACCCACGGCTGTATTGACAGTATACTGACTGGGCTGCAGTATGTCACATCCCACTTTGGTACTCAATCGTACCTTCAAGAGATCAAGGTTCAAATTGCTTGCGCTTTGGGCATCGAGAGCTGAATAAAAAAAACCCTTGCGTTTTTCCCTCTCGCACAAGACAAAATTTGCTGACGATAGTGCCAACTCTAGGTGGATGGGACGGCCGCAGCCGCATGTCCAGCATCGACACCAAGAAGTGCCCCGTGTACATGCTGACGGGCGAGTACGACTGGTCCAACACCCCGGCCATGGGCCAAGCGACTTGCGACAAGATCACTGGTGGCAAGCATCAGGCTATGAAGGGCGTGGGCCATTTCCCGGCGACAGAGAACCCGAAGGTGTTTGTTGGATATCGTAAGTTTGTCAACGTACTGCTCCGCTCTGTTGAAGGGGTTGCAGCTACGCCTTTTGGGCATTGGATGATGTGCTGACTTTGTTTGCTGTTAGTGCTTGAGGCTGTCAAGCATATCCAGAGCGCGCACCAGTGAAGTGCTGTGCAGCGATGCGAAAAGAATGTTGGAGCAAACCTCGTGATGGTATCGAGAGCTTGTGGTCTGCGCTTAGAAATAGTATTGTATGTAAACGTTGTTGCCGCGAATTCGTCCTGTCTGTGTAGTGCCGTGTATCAGTTCGTTTTACTCGCGACATTACCATATTCTCTTTAGCCAACTGCTAGGTTTGTCCAAAATAAGAAGTGGATACATAAAATTAGAGTACCACACCAATCACAAATTGTCTCCGACCCAAGTCCACCAGTCGCCCACCTTACCGCCCTGATCACCGTCGCCTTTGATGTTACCACCCGCAACCTTCACCTCAATACCGTGCTCTTCCATCTGCGCGAACTTGAAAGTCTTGGAACCGTATTCTCCAAGCCAATTCTGCTCCTCGTCCACACCACCCACATCATCTTCCATACCTACTCCGCTATCCATCAGGCCCTTGCTCCTGGTCAAGCGCACCTTTGTAACCTCGTCCTCCAGCTTCGTCTTCACAAGTCCTGCGGGGAGCGACGTGAAAACGTCCTGCTTGTTCGCCGCGACCAGCACCGGCGTTGCGTCTGCGGTCTTGGAAGTCTTTCCCTGAGTATGCTTCTTCTGCAACGTGAGCAGCACGTCGTGCAAGTACTCAGCCGCTTCCGTCAAACCCGCTGCTGAGCTTACTGCCGCGCTATCCACCACGAACATGAGCCCTTTCAGCGCCGTGGATTCTTTGAGCGAGGAGAAGGCATGGTGTCGCAGCTTGCCGTGACCGGGGGTGTCGAGGATGAGGAACTTGGGCTGGATGCGCGAGGAGGTGTCGTTGTCAGAGCGGAAGCGGTCTTCGAAGGATTTGAAGTCGGTGGGGAGCTGGCAGAGGGCTGTCTGAGGCGCCTGGCTGGTGTGGGTTACGGAGGGCTGGCCATTGGAGAACTGTAGACGCAAGTGTTAGGCAATTATCCTGCTGCTTTGGGGGCAAAAGCGGTTATTACTTACCGAAGTCAAGAGTGTGGTCTTTCCTCCACCACTGGGTCCAAGCAGAAGAATGGTGGGAAGCTGTTTAGGAGCGGCGGTGCGGTATAGGAAGTAGTGGAGGAGGATAGGTAAGGTTATGCTGATCAGGAAGGTCACGAGGATCGCTGGTATAGAGGGCGAGAAGGACCAGGCCGTCCAGCTGTTGTCCCAGGTGCCGTTAAGTGCCATCTTGGTTGTGAGGGTCGGTTGTCGCAAAAGTTGTCGGTGGTTCGATTTCACGGAGTTTAAATGATTCAGTTGTCCACCTTTCTGCGGGGCGTCATTTGCCAGCAGACGATCAAGGGTTCAAGCTTCATCAGACCGTGACTCCACTCCTTTTCGAGCAACATGGAGAACACAACAGAAGTCATTCGAACCCGAATATATCAATGTCAAAGCTATCCTGCGCCGTTCTTTAGGGTCGTGACTCAAGAATCTAGAGATGATCCGCATAGCCCATCTATCGCTTCGGCAGATCTACAACAAGCGCCTCGCCTTCGCCACTCATGTTGAGGCGCTGGGTACAGTAGGTGTTCAAAAGTCTTCGGAATTTTCCCCGCTCCTCACCACCGAGACATTCCACCT